>CM055122.1:263628473-264828473 GCA_029206835.1 Rana muscosa | reverse complement strand
TCCCTCACGTGGATTTCTGCTGCTTTATTGACATGTATACAGGGAGATCAGTGCTTATAACTCCTCCCCAGCGCCGCACCGATCACTCCTGACTGTCCCCCATATCCTGCTCCTGTCCCCCTCCATGCTCCTGTCCCCCTCCATGCTCCTGTCCCCCTCCGTGCTCCTTGGTACCCCTCTGTGCTCCTCGGTACCCCTCCGTGCTCGATCTGTCAGGATGGAGAGCGGAGGAATATGTAATTTACCAGCTCCTTCCTTTTCCAAATGCACAGAGTCAGTGATCACTGACTCTGTCCATTCATAACTGTCACTGAGCATCGTAAAACTATGTTTACGATGCTTCAGTTTATGAATGGAGAGGAGCCTCTGTCTCCTCTCCATTTATCTTCAAGTCAGCTGAGGCTGCAGAGAAAGGGACTGGGGAATCTGGGTCCTCAGTCCCTTTCCCTGTCCCAAAAGGGAGATGTCAAGGGTAAAAAATAATACAAAAAAAATTGTAAAAAATTTAATAAAAATAAAACTAGTGACACAGTCCATGCGTCCATGTGTCATCAGTGCTGCATATTAGTGTCACTGTCACATGACGTGAATGATCTCTAGCTCTGCCAACAAGAACCCTTCTTTCATGCAGAAAATACGCATCTAAATGCAGCATATTTCTGCTCATGTAAATGAGCCCTAAACCTATCATGAGACATCATACAGCTGTTATACTGACCTCTGGATTCAGTGTATTCAAGGTCTCTGACCTGGATCAAGCATGCAGATCAGGTTAAAGAAAAGCCAGACACCCTGCTTATTTCTGCTTGGCAGTGATTCCCAGTAGTGAAAGCAAAATGTTCCCCCTGACAGCCAGGCCATCACGTCAAAAAACAGCCACTGCATCATAACACAGCAGCTGGTGTGAGGTTGACATGGTTATGTGGACCCTGCCTGTGGCAGTTAGGTTGTGATTGAACTCAGGACTGCTGGCAGAAATCCTTAAGTCCCATTCACACCTCAGCGTTTTGTAGCTTGAAGCTCAAAGCTCCAAAACGCTGGAGGAGAAACAAAATCAATTATTCTCTATGGAGATGGTTCACATCTCCACTCCAAGTCCCCTGAAGCGCAAAAAAGTTCTGGAGCTTTTTTTGTAGTTCGAATCGGGCAGATTTGAGTGTTTTTGGTGTGTTTTTACTCCCATAGAAATTAATAGAAACGGGCCATTTGCACGTTTTTCCGTGCGTTTGCTCACGATTTTCTGCTCAAATTGAAGAGTGTAAAACATAAAATAGCTATAATATATGAATAAATAAATGTAAACTAAATTCACAAATAAAGAAAAGGATTACCGCTCTAAAGCCTCTGGATCCATATAGTGCTACCGCCCCACTATAAACACTCGCAGGTGCTGGCTCTGCACAATGTGGTCAATAAGAAGAAAAATTCCTGGACTGCCGCACTCTGCAAAAAATGCTGATTTATTGTATAAAATCCACGAAATACAGCAAGAACACACAGGGGTGAACACAGGGACTGGCTAGCGCGTTTCACATCATGAGATGCTTACTCATAGCCTATGAGTAAGCATCTCATGATGTGAAACGCGTTAGACAGTCCCTGTGTTCACCCCTGTGTGTTCTTGCTGTATTTCGTGGATTTTATACAATAAATCAGCATTTTTTGCAGAGTGCGGCGGTCCAGGAATTTTTCTTCTTATTGACTAAATTCACAAATAACAAAATCTTTATAAATAAATAAAATGATTAATATGTAATATTACATAAATAAATGATAATTAACCCATAACCTTAAAAAATATTAACTAAATTAATAATAATAATAGTAATTTATTTATTTATTTTGTGTTAGGGTTAGGGTGTTTAGTTATTTATTATTTTTTTATTTTTTTTATTTTTTTTATTGTTAGGGGTTAAGTTTGGGGGTTAATTATTTATTTACTATTACTTAGTATTCAGTTATTGAATTAATTTAACATGTATGATTATTTTTATTTATTTGTGTATTTTACATTTATTTATTAATTTATTATTATTATTATTGTTATTATTATTATTATAAGTAGTAGTAGTAGTGATGGTAATAGTAGTATTAACACCCTAACTCCAGCAAAAATAAATAAAAAGCCCTATGTCTGGAAGCCAGTTCAGCTAATACCAATTCTCATATAGCTAATGCAAATTCTTCTGCAACTACTGCTCATTCCCATACAGCTAATGCTCATGCATGTGTACCAGCATATAGGCGAGCTCAGGCTAATATCCAGTGTGCACTAAGGCACCTCCTGACCACCTCACTGTCTTACCATGTATGACCCCGGGTAACCTTGACTATGTCCCTGACTGTGGCAGTTACCTGCTATCAAGCTATTGGCACCGTGCTTCTTTGAGCCTTGTATCTCTGTCACCACAATGCCAAAGCACAAAAAACACACGCAAGTCGTGCATTAAAATCACACATACTATTGAAAGTGTCAGTCAAGGTGCCCAAAGCTCTTCAAGATCCAAAGAGTAAACAGTGAATGTATTTTTTTTCCCTGGTGGCAGGGTGCACATGTGGTCTAATGCTTCCTTCCAGGGCTTTTTTTCTCAGAAAATAGGTAAAGGAACTCATCTACAACCCTCCAACCCCTCCACACACACACACGCACCCTCCAAACCGCATCAAATAGTGCCTGTGGTCAAATTTCACTAATAGTGGGAGGGTCTTAAAGGGGAATTAAATAACAGTAATCAGTGCATTATGTACAGTGTGCAGAGTTCAGGGGTCCACTACATGCAGAGTTTGGGGGTGCGTTACATACATAGTGCAGAGTTTAGAGGTGCGATACACACAGAGTGCAGAGTTCAGCCTTCTACCACAGCTGCTTACCTCTGCTTCCCCCATCCACATCTCACTTTCACCCCTCTTCAGCTCTGACCTCTGCATGCAACTCCCCTCTTCCACTGCCCCCATCCTCCCCCCCCCCTTAAAAGTTCCACAATCTTCCACATGTCCTACTTGTGTTGCTGTATTAAACTGAAGCACCCAGCTGGCTCTTGCCCCTCCCCACACACTTTAGGTTGCCTTGCCTCTCTCATTTGCAGGGAAATCATTCAATGGGGGTATCAACATCCACACAGCACCCCAGGGCACCTGCATCTCCCTTGTCTTCATTCTGCACTCAGTAGGAGCCACTCAGGAGATCAGATCTGTGGCAGGCAAGCTATCAATGGTAAACAACACTGAAGCCGGATTTCTGTGTTTACAAGTGATAGTGGTGAGCAGGGAGCAGAGGGCCTGAGCCAGAGGTGGTGCAACTGAGTTCCACCAAGTTCCAGCTGAAAAAAAGCCCTGCTACCTTCTATCTCCTTAGGGTCACACAGAAATTTACCAGCACAATTGAAAAACCTCAGTGTAAGGTAATAAACAGTTTGGGTCTTAGAAGTCTCCTCAAAATGGTCCAATTCAAAGCCAGTTGTTGCATGGGGGCATCTTTTTGGTGACCAGGCTGTTTATGACCAGTCTTGTTGGGTCACATTAGTAGTCCATCAACATTGTAAAAAGCAACTGCTTCACTAATGTATTGGCAAATCTGTCTACACGTCTTGAAGTAACACAATTTATCAGAGAAGGGATCGTAGAATAGGTTCACACTGGACTCCCCTGACATTCGGAGTCCAGTGTGAACCTATTCTACGATCCCTTCTCTGATAAATTGTGTTACTTCAAGACGTGTAGACAGATTTGCCAATACATTAGTGAAGCAGTTGCTTTTTACAATGTTGATGGACTACTAATGTGACCCAACAAGACTGGTCATAAACAGCCTGGTCACCAAAAAGATGCCTCCATGCAACAACTGGCTTTGAATTGGAACATTTTGAGGAGACTTCTAAAACCCAAACTGTTTATTACCTTACACTGAGGTTTTTCAAACGTGCTGGTAAATTTCTGTGTGACCCTAAGGAGAACACCGATCACTGATTATTGACGTATACATTGAGCAGGTAGGCTTTCTTCCTTTCTTTCTTTCTTTCTTTCTTCCTTCCTTTCTTTCTTTCCCACTTTATTTTTTTCCTTCTCTTTTTTTTCTTCTTTTTTTTTGCATATTCCTGTCTTATTGAATATGAATAATATGAATATGTACTTGGTTATTTTAAGACTTCTCAGGTCTATATAACGATTTATTGTTTTAGGGTCAGAATATTTGATTTTGTTTTAATATATTGAGAATGGATTTTTGTTCTCAGGTTAATCATAACATAGACTGATATGTTTGATGTTGCATATACTCGGATTTGTGTCCTCTTTTGCCTCAACCAGAAGTTTTTAAGGTACTGTGGAGAGTGGGTGGGGGGGGGGTTCCTCTTGCCCCCTCAGGCACAGCATGATCCCCCGGAGGATCTCCTTACCATACTAAATATATTTAGGATGTATCAAAAAAAATTATTTAAAAGAACAAAGTCTATTTGATAAAACAGCGCTCAATGCTGGATAATGTCCAACTCCAAACAGTAAAAAAGTATAAAGTTGGTATGATGAAGGAACACACAGTCATAAAGGGTGCGACAAGGTCATAGTTCTTAAAGTGGTAGGTGTTTCTATAGGTAGATGAGTTGTGCAGCCTACACCAACTCCCAATCTCCCAAAGCGGGCTTTGTCAGGCTTTTGTTACCGGAGTGGGATTATAACCTCCAGCAGGAGCAGGCCTCAGTGTCTGAGTGTCTCAGTGGCCTCAGTGTCTGAGCGACCAGCACCGACACCGCGCTTGACTGAACTTCGGACACCTCCTTGCCCCGGCTGGCATGGAGGGAACAGTGGGCACCGACAAGAAAAGGTCTGAATAAGGAGGAATAAGGAGGATTTTATCTTTCAAGGCACATTTTACATAGTGTTCTGGTGAGTGTGAACTCCAGCGGGGGACTTTTGTCTCACATCTGTGGTGAAGATTGGGAGTTGGTGTAGGCTGCACAACTCATCTACCTATAGAAACACCTACCACTTTAAGAACTATGACCTTGTCACACCCTTTATGACTGTGTGTTCCTTCATCATACCAACTTTATACTTTTTTACTGTTTGGAGTTGGACATTATCCAGCATTGAGCGCTGTTTTATCAAATAGACTTTGTTCTTTTAAATATTTTTTTTTGATACATCCTATATATCTTGGTTCTATTGATGGGTTTTCTCATCTATAGATTCTAAATAGCTGCTGTTACTAGTTTGTAGGAATTACTTTTATCATTAGCGTGATATTGGTTTAGTTTCCGTTTATCTCTGTGATTATCTTTTTTACTACTTTAATTAATTTTATCTCAGGACAAGTTAACTATCTCCTGGGCGCCGAGAAGTGCACCTGTGGGCCCCCTTTTTGGGCACCCTATCTTAGATACTAAATATATTGTAATACTAATTTACTTACAAAGGAGGGAAGGTAAGGAAGGGAGGGAGGGAGGGAGGGGAGGCAGGGGGTCACTCCTTTTTGATACGTAAATTTCAATGGCTTATGTTTTTATATTATCTATACGTGGATATATCTTTGCATGGAAATGTTATATTTTTAGATCTATTATAATATGATTTAACCGTTTGTGCATTATATTGTAATGCTATCTTGTATTTTTTTTTTCAAAATGTACTGACTCTATTCTGATGAAAATAAACAAAAACTTGAATGACAAAAAAAAGAATAGGTTCACACCGGTGACAGCAAGTTGTGTTTAGGTTTTGAAAGTGTAACAAAGTTCACTGTGTACAATGTGACACGCAGCAATGAAAAAAAAAACTTCTGTTAAGAAATAAGGACAATCTGGTCTTATACCTGTAGAATTTAATTCAAAAAAGTTAAAGAAGATGATTTGACAATCGTTTTTAATTAGAGCAAGTGAAAAAAATCAAAGCAAAGCATAAGGACTGGAAATTATTGCCAAATCTAACGGGAACTAATGAATTTCTAATTGTTAAATTGGCTCCCAGCTGGGAAAAATCTTAACTAGTCTTATTTGTCAAATCTTTTTATTTAAGAAAGTGAAAGTCAGCGCTAGAGAAAACTTGTGACAGCTGGCATATAAGGTCAATATATAAACCTCCAAATAAAATACCGGTATTCCAGAATGCTGAGCTCAAATGTGTGTAACACTGTATCAAATTAGTTCATCTGATCAATATGGATTAGTAAGTGATAAATTGTCCAAATGATCTTGAATTAACAAATAATATAAAGATCCAATAAGTGATCATGTAAACCGGGCATCACTAAATGGCGGACCACGGGCCAAATGCGGACCGCCTCACTCTCCTGTGCGGCCCGCCGCGGTAGCGCCATTTAGCAGCTATTTCTTGCCCCTGCCATCTCTGTAATGCTCACACAGAGCCGACAGAGGGAGGCGGGACAGTTCTGGATGGAGGGCGGAGCTGCCAGAGGTTAACAAGCAGGTGATTGGCTGCTAGGATGAAGTGCGGTCTTAGCAACCAATCACCATCTTGCAACACCAGCCCTCCATCCGAGACATGCTGTGCCTCCCTCTGATCTTCGGTCTGTGCAAGGTAAGTGAGGGAGGGAGTGAGGGAGGCGGCGAAGATACAGGGAGTGAGGACACTAGTCTGAAAAGGAGGAAAGTGTGTGCCGACTTGCTGAGGACATTAAAGTGGAGTTGTTAAAGGCTGTTATGTGGTGGGCTGAGGACATCAGGGTGGGGGGGGGGGAGTGAGGGGACTGTGATGTTTTGGGGAGTCTGAGATGTGGATATATTACAGTGGGGGGAGATGTGGATATATTACAGTGGGGGGAGATGTGGATATATTACAGTGGGGGGAGATGTGGATATTACAGTGGGGAGATGTGGATATTACAGTGGGGGAGATGTGGATACCGTATATAACAGTGGAGAAATGTGGACATTACAGTGGGGGAGATGGGGATATTACAGGGGGGAGATGTGGATATTACAGGGGGGAGATGTGGACATTACAGTGGGGGAGATGTGGATATTACAGTGGGGAGATGTGGACATTACAGTGGGGGAGATGTGGATATTACAGTGGGAGAGATGGGGATATTACAGTGGGAAAGATGTGGACATTACAGTGGGGGAGATGTGGATATTACAGTGGGGGAGATGGGGATATTACAGTGGGGGAGATGTGGATATTACAGTGGGGGAGATGTGGACATTATAGTGGGGGAGATGTGGACATTATAGTGGGGGAGATGGGGATATTACAGTGGGGGAGATGTGGATATTACAGTGGGGGAGATGTGGATATTACAGTGGGGGAGATGGGGATATTACAGTGGGGGAGATGTGGACATTACAGTGGGGGAGATGTGGACATTACAGGGGGGAGATGTGGACATTACAGTGGGGAGATGTGGACATTACAGTGGGGACTCAGAGATATGGATATTACAGTGGGGGAGATGTGGATATTAATAGTGCGGCAGCAACATGCGGTTTGGCACATGCGAAAAGGCGCCACGGCCCACGGGTAACGACATGACGTTTGTACCTCTGCTGGAAGAAAATTTTGCTGACCGGACCTCAGTGAATTTTAATTAATTACCCCTGATGTAAACCAACACTAAAGTGAAAAAAAAAGAAGAGTCCTCTGTATAATATTCCCAATGTACGAAGCAATACATTTTTTTGTATATAATCCTCCCAATATGCATGACAATAAAGTTATTTATGTGTGAAAATAATGGTGTCTCGTCCCTTAAATCCCACCACCGAAGGGATATAAAGCACCCAGTGTATCCACCAAGCCAACACCTTTATGCACTCACCAGATATAATCTTGCACTACACATGTCAACAGATAGTAATACGAATATTCCAGAATCAATAAGTGGTTTCTTTCACCAGTGAGAAGTGCAAAACCCAAAGTGTCCACCACGTCGGCATCTCTATTTACTCACCAGATATAAACTTGTACCATGCCTGGCCACAAATAATCATCAAAATATTCACAAGTCTATCAGGCCTCCAGCATTCACCACCACAGGGACTATCCGTATCCAATAATAGCCGTTATGAACCAGAAAGTGGAGTGAGTAGTGTGCAAGTTCAAAGCTGCTCTGTCCCTATGTATTACATAGCAAGAAAAGTATCTTCCCTGGGACTTTGTTGCAGCAAGACACAATGGTATACAAAAAATTCATAAAAGATAAATGTTTATTATACAAAATAGCAAAACATACTATACGTGTTAAAATCCTAGATCACTGAAGATACGCACAAACATACAACTGATGTAGTCACCAATCTCCCACCTTACAAAGCATCGGGGAGAGGAACATATAAATGCACATAAATTGCTGAATGCATGATGATTGATCACCAATCTCCCAACGCGTTTCAGTTACATATAACCAGGGCTTCAGGAACTCAAACACGACTCCCCAAAACCCATTTCCCCCACACACACAAACACCCTCCAAACTGTATCAAATAGTGGGTGTGGTCAAATTTCACTAACAGTGGGAGGGCCCTAAAGGGACATGAAATACCAGGAGAGAATTATGTACAGAGTGCAGAGTTCATGGGGGGGGTGCACACAGAGTGCAGAGTTCAGGGGTGCGCTACACACAGATCGCAGAGTTCAGGGGTGCTCTACATAAAGAGTGCAGAGTTCAGTCTTCTTCCACAGCTACTTACCTCTGCATCCTCCATCCACATCTCACTTTCAGCCCTCTTCAGCTCTGACCTCTGCATGCAACCCCACTTCCCCCATCTTCTCCCCACCTCCTTAAAAGCTCCACCATCTTCCACATGTCCACATAATTTTGTTGCTTTATTAAGCTGAAGCACCTAGTCTTCCACATGTCCACATAATTTTGTTGCTTTATTAAGCTGAAGCACCTAGTCGACTCTAGTACCTCCCCGCATACTGTAGTTGGCTCCACCTCTCTTACTTGCTTGGAGATCGTCCAGTAGGAGTGCTGGCATCTGCACTGCACCCCAAGCACCTGCATCCTCCTTGTCCCCATCCTTTACTCAGTGGGAGCCACTCAGGAGATCAGATGTGTGGTAGCCGTTGGGAGACGAGATGTCACTTGTAAACACAGAAGCCGGACTTCTCTGTTTACAAGTAGTAGTGGTGAGCAGGGAGCAGAGGGACTGAGCCAGAGGTAGTGGAACTGAGTTCCACCAAGTTCCAGCTGAAAAAAATCCTGAATATAACCTTCCTCAGGGGATATTGGGTGAGGGTGCATTCATATATCGGCTTGTGCTCAAACAACATCTTTGCAATAAATCCTACAGTAGTCCCATGCCTGGAAAAGCCTGGCCCCAAATCATACAGGGAGTCAGAATGGATAGTCCCCATGGAAAGGACCAAATCCCCCAATGATCGGGTTAATCAGAATTAAAAAGAGAAAGATCTTAATAAATGGACCGCCATCTAGGATGTCAGCAGAATCAGACCTCCATAATAGACCTGATGGATATTGTGTCCTGCCCAGATCACCTAATAATAATAGCTGTTATGTGAAGAGAAATGCTTGTGCAGTGGAGCCATGAAAACAACTCATATAATGTAGTATTTTTACTATTAAAACTCAGTACAGTTCAATATAAGTTAAACAGCAAAAACATCCAGTCAAATTAGTAAAAGTTGCATCAAAATAGCTCTAGGAGCAATCACATCATAAAATATACAACAAGCACTTACAAAGATGGCCGCCAACTCAAGCTGCACAAGCGGCGGCGTGACGTCAGCACAAAGCTCTGCCTGACACGTTTCATGCAAGGGCACATCCTCAGAGAATTGCAGAGCAATCTCCTTTTTTTGATATGGAGACATTGACATTGTACTCAAATGAAAATTCGTTAGAAATTAGGCAAGCCCATTAGGGCATCATGGAATGGTCAGATGGGTCATTTTTTTATTTTTATTATTCTTTATGTAGTAAAAGGCATGGGTTTTACAGACTGTGTATTTAGGCACTGAAACATAGGAAAGGCAGTTTAGACGCACAGTACAGTCAATAATACCGCAACTTGTGTAAAGCTTAACAGACCAAAGGCCTACAATGTTAGCATTCTATCAAAAGTCCATGAAAACTTCCCAAACAATAGAACGGAGGCTGCTCTAGCCAAGAAAGCAGGCCCTTCACAAGTTGCCTGCCAGAGACCTGTGTCCCAAACCTTTTAACCAAAAATGTTTAATTATTATTGGAATAGTTATCTCAATAAATACATATTGGCCCTAATAGAATGCCAGATGGGTAATTTTTTTGCTTTCTCGAATATTTGAACAAAATTCTAAAGGCGCAGCGTACCAGCTTGAATGATTGTTACAGTACTGTAGGAAGAGAGTAATCAACGTGGTCACTACTAAGACCAAAAAAATCCCTGCCACATTTACTGCGGTTATACCTTTACCTGAGTCCTCCACCATGATGTATGCCTCCATCCTTCAACCCTAATGTCACTGCTGTGTCCCATAAGGATGAAGGCTTCGGAGGAAGGAACCACCAGTGTAAGATTTGTCAATGAAAAAAATTATCAAAATGTTCGTCAGCGGCCTTTTACGGTGGCAAAAATGAAAAGTACACCACATTTTCATCCACTGACACAAACTATGCCAAAAATGTGAGGGAGGGATTTTTACCCTTGTGAACTTCCGGTTTCCATGGAGCTCCATGCTTAGCAGTTAGCACTTTGCAGCATCACAGGCCTCCTCAAACGACTGTTCAGAGCAGCACAGTGCATTACAGGTCTCCCAACGAGAGTCCCGACGCTTGACCATCCATAGCAGTGCACTGCGAGTGTGCACATTACAGGCCTCCCCTCAGACCACCGTCCAAAGCACCGTGTGCATTACAAGCCTTCTCTTAGCACCAGTATCCAGAGCACTGTGCATTAAAGAACTCCCCTCAGACCACCATCCAGAGCACTGTGCGGCATTACAGGCCTCTCATATCACCGTCTAGAGCACTGTGCATTACAGGCCTCCTGAGACCACCGTCCAGACCACTGTCCAGAGCACTGTGCAGCATTACAGGCCTCTCATACCACCATTCAGAGCACTGTGCATTACAGACCTCCTCAGACTACTAATCAGAGCACTGTGTGCATTACAGGACTTCTCAGACCACCGTCCAAAGCACTATGCAGCATTACAGGCCTCCTCAGACCATCCAGAGAGGCTAATCTGTATCTGTGAATTTGTTTAAACCTTAATACCATAAATAATTACATATTAGATTTTTTTACTCCAGGAGAAATGCTTAATTAACAAACTAAATCCATTTGATTTTAGCCGACTTAAAGGGGTTGTATGGGTTCGTTTTTTTTTGTTTTTTTAAAATAACAAACATGTCATACTTACCTCCACTGTGCAGTCCATTTTGCACAGAGTGGCCCCGATCCTTCTGTTCTGGGGTCCCTCACGGGCTGTCTCGGCTCCTCCCACAACAGCTAACCCCCCTCTGGGAAGCTCTATCCGGATGGTGTTAGCTTGTGGGCGTGCTCCCTGTCATACACGCTGCATCCATAGACACAGAGTGTATGACTCTGTCCCGCCCCCGGGCGGCCGCGTCATTGGATGTGATTGACAGCAGCGTGAGCCAATGGCTGCGCTGCTTTAAATCTATCCTATCTATCCAATCAATGGCCAGACTCTGTGGAGAAGAGGACGCAGAGGGAAGCGCACAGCAGGTGAACAGGCTCAGGTAAGTAAACGGGGGGGGGGGGGCTGGGGGGGCCGTCATTGCCTTTTTTTTTCACCTTAATGCATAGGATGCATTAAGGTGAAAAAACACAAACCTTTACAACCCCTTTAATAGTACTGCAGATTTAGTTGACTAAATACGACTAAAACTAAAAAAATTGCAGATGACTAAAATGGGATTAAAACTAAAATGGCATTTTAGTCAAAAGATTGATGCCCCATACACACGATCGTTTTTCATGCCGTTAAAAATGCCATTTTTAAAAATGGCCATTAAAAATGATCGTGTGTATGCTCCAGAGCATTTTTAACGACGTGAAAAACGGCCATTAAAAATTTCGAACATGCTCTCTTTTTTCACGTTGTTTTTCATGTCGTTTTTTTTAACGACGTGAAAAACGATAGTGTGTATGCTTTAACGACGTGAAAAAAACCGCGCATGCTCAGAATCAAGTATGAGACGGGAGCGCTCGTTCTGGTAAAACTAGCGTTCGTAATGGAGATAGCACATTCATTACACAGTAACTGACTGAAAAGCACGAGGCTGAAAAGCGCGAATCGTTGCTCAACAAACTTTACTAACATGAAGGGTGGCGCCATTCGAATGGAACTTCCCCTTTATAGTGCCGTCGTACGTGTTGTACGTCACTGCGCTTTGCACGAGCGTTTTTTTTAATGATGGTGTGTACGCAAGACAGGCTTGAGAGGAAACATGAAAAAAAATGACAAGAAAAACGTCGGTTTAAAAATTGGCATGAAAAATGATCGTGTGTATGGGGCATTAAGACTAAAACTAAATCCAAAATTGCTGCCAAAATTAACACTGGGAACCACAGCACACAGCAGTGTCTTAGGTATTACAGATTCCCGAAAGTGTCAAAGTATCGAATGCTAAAAGCTGCAGTGCTGGAGAAGAGGAAAGATAGAAGACATGGGCCTAGAGGTAAGCATAATACTACTTCTATTGAGGACAGCTTCCATCTGGATTTCAACTGGATTTTTTAATTGACTGTTTTTTAATTTTTTTAAAGTCCTCCTTATGGACCCCAGAGGGTCCTTGTGCTTCAGCTACACAGGTTGTATGTCCACCAAACTACTTGGTGAGTCACTGTCTCAGAGAATTATGGCACTAGTTCCTGGTCAGTGGCTCATAGTGCGGCGAAGGAAAGACAACGATGATAACCTGGACCTCAGATGTAAACAATAGCAGCTCCCATATTATTATTATTAAAGGTACTTATATAGCGCTCTCAATTTTACGCAGCGCTTTACATATACATTGTACATTCACATCGATCCCTACTCTCAAGGAGGTTACAATCTAAGGTCCCTAACACACATTCACATACTAGGGCCAATTTTAGACAGAAGCCAATTAACCTACCAGCATGTCTTTGGAGTGTGGAAGGAAACCGAAGTACCCGGAGAAAACCCACGCGGGCACAGGGAGAACATGGAAACTCCAGGCAGATAGTGTCATGGTTGGGATTCGAACCAACGACCCTTTTTGCTGCTAGGCGAGAGTGCTACCCACAACACCACTGTGCCGCCCTACACACATGGGGCCGAGGAAACGGTTTAGCTATGGTTTTACTGCCCCCGACCACAATCCTTACCTTCACACAACAGCTGGTGTGGGGGGAGGAGAGGGTTGCACAGCAAAAATTATACCCCCTGTTGCATTTGATGGGCCGTACCACCACCGAATGCAACCCATTCAAGTGTATAGGGCTGTGCCGCAGCATTGTAGCGTAGAAATGTGGGCTTTTCAGGGTTAAAAAAGGTGAAAAAAATATCGCCATCACCACAGATTACTTTTGTTTACAACTGAAAAACTGACTTGAATAAACTCCCAAATGTATGTGACAATAAAGAAAAGGAATCCCATCTCTGATCAATAGTGAAGAAATGTGCACCATGGCTGGCAGTGACTGATGTAAACGGCTGAGTGTCCTCCACAGAGAATGTGTCAGCAAATGACTGATATAATTACTTACATAACAAAGCTGAAACGTGATCAGGGTCACTAACCAGCAGTCCATGGAGCCAACCCTCTTTGTAATCAAACAGGATTAATAGTAAAGAATAGTGTCTCTGTTGTTTTTAGCAACCAATCAGATCCTTCCTTTCATTCCCTACTCTAAAAAAAAATATATAATAATCTGGTTGCTCTTGGTGATAAAGATATATTTTCTTTATTTTTGATAAATAAGCACCATGACTATGGCAGTTTGGTTACAGGCAGGAAGGTGGCAGGAGGGACAGGCCTTTATTTATAAATAGGGTAGCTGGTATCTATGGGTGCCATGTATAGAAATGCCTGGGGGGGGGATCCATAATGTCTTGGCCATTGCAACCAATCATCTTCTCATTTTTATCCAATAAACTGTACAGATAATATAAAATCTATTAGTATCAGTGAAAGTTAACAGTATCTCTGATAGACCTAGACCCCAAGCCTAATGGCAAAAACATTTTTAAAGTATTTTTTTGTCACGTTTGAAGTTTTTCCTCATTTCCTGTTTTAAAGAAAACATTGTCCCCAACACAGAAAGAGAGGGGACATTTCTCCAAATGGAACACAATGGCAATAAAAGCACATTTAATAGCATATTTTATTAATAGTACAAGTAGTGAGGGAAGGCTAGAACCCTCCATTAGATGTTTACTGCTGTGTCCCCAATGGAGATTTCCCCTGACCTTTGCAGAAATGCACTACAGTCTATTTAACATGGTTTCCTATGGATCTAGTTCACATCTGTGAGTTTTGAGCTGGTGCATTTTTTGGAAAGGGTCAGGGACTTTTTTTCCCACAGCAGATTGTGTTTTGCGTGTATTATACTACAATGGACCCGCACCAAAAATTCAAAAGAAATGCATTTTTTATGCGTCTTCCATTTTTGTTTTGTTTTTGGCCAAAGGGAAAGTATCACAGTTCTGTTCATGGAGTACGACTTTACACTCTCTGGCATTCAAGTCACATCAAAGTTGCATCAAAGTATCGCAGGAAACTTTATGTGTCCAAAGTCGAGTTAGGGTTAAGGCCTAACATAAGGGTTAAGGGCTAGGGTTAGGGTTAAATGTTAGGGTTAGGGTAAGAGTAATGATTACCACTAACCCTAACAATTACCGCTAACTCTAAGCCTAATGATTACTGCTAACCCTAAGTCTAACCAAACTCTAACTTTAACCCTAACCCGAACTCTAACCCATCTCTACTTCTAGCACTAACTCCAACCCAACTCTAACCCCAACCCTAATTCTAACACTAACCCAACTCTAATTCTAGCCCTAGCCCTAACCCTAACTTTAACCATAACTCTAACCCAACTCTAATTCTAACCCTAACCCAAATTCTAACCCTAACCCTAACTCTAACCCAACCCTAAGTCTAACTCTAACCCTAACCCTAACCTAACTAACCCTAACTCTAACCCAACCCTAACTCTAACCCAGCTCTAACCCAACTCCAACCCTAACCCAACTCTAACTCTAACACTAACCCAACTCTAATTCTAGCCCTAGCCCTAACCCTAACTTTAACCATAACTCTAACCCAACTCTAATTCTAACCCTAACCCAAATTCTAACCCTAACTGTAACCCAACCCTAAGACTAACCCTAACCCTAACTCTAACCCCAACCCTAACCCTAACCTAACTAACCCAACCCTAAGTCTAACCCAACCCTAACTCTAACCCAGCTCTAACCCTAACCCAACTCCATCCCTAACCCAACTCTAACCCTAACTCTAACCCAACTCTAATTCTAGCCCATAACCCTAACTCTAATTCTAGCCCTAGCCCTAACTCTAACCCTAACTCTTACCCAACTCTAACCCTAACCCTAACTCTAACCCTAACTCTAACCCAACCCTAACTCTAACCCTAACTCTAACCCAACCCGAACTCTAACCTAACCCTAACTCTAACCCAACTCTAACCCTAACCCAACTCTAACCCTAACTCTTATTCTAGCCCTAACTCTAACTCTAACTCTAACTCTTACCCAACTCTTACCCTAACCCTAACTCTAACCCAACTCTAATTCTAGCCCTAGCCCTAACTCTAATCATAATCCTAACCCTAACTCTAACACTAACTCTAACCCTAACCCTAACCCAACCCTAACCCTAATTCTAAACCAACTCTAATTCTAACCCTAGCCCTAACTCTAACCCTAGCCCTTAACTCTAACATGCGACTTTGGATAGATAAATGTTCCTGCACTACTTTGATGCGACTTTAATAAAACATGAGTGCCAGAAAGTGTAAAGTTGCAACCAAGTCGCACTCCATAAAACAAAACTGTCATACTTTCCTATTAGCCAAAAACCGCAAACTGTGACAGAAAAACACAGCAATCGCAACACGCATAGGTGTGAACCCCTGCCTAAACATCAAACTCTCATGACTTTGGCTGCAGCTACCATTTCCAAAAAGTTGGGAGATATTCTGGCGCTTCCTCAAATAGATGGCTGCTGGTTATGTTTCATATTTCTTTAGGGTGTATCTAAACCCAGTGGCAAAAATTTACTATATTGCAGCTTACAAGTCCTTAGATGTGATGGCTGCTTTCGTTTTTTAGTTTAGTTTAGAGGCGTTTTTACCTTATTTTCACCCCAACAACACTCGCTTATGGTACTTTATAGAGCACTATTGTTATCCTGGGAGAGGAAGTGTGTTAGGACTAAAAAACACTTTGCCCTTTCCTTGTCTCCATAACTTGGGGAGAGGTGTTCTGTAGTTCACAGAGAGAACTGGGAACTATACTAACTGATAAAAGTGAGGAACCAATGGCTTCCGCTGCTGAGTAAGCCAATGAGGAGAGAGAGGCCGCTGCATTTATTTACATTGCTGGATTGAGATGGGGTTCAGGTAAGTTTAACCACTTCAGCTCCAGAAGAATTTACCTCCTTCCTGACTAGAGCACTTTTTGCGATTCGGCACTGCGTCGCTTTAACTGACAATTGCACAGTCGTGCGACGTTGTACTCAAACAAAAGTGACGTCCTTTTTTCCCACAAATAGAGCTTTCTTTTGGTGGTATTTGATCACCTCTGCGGTTTTTATTTTTTGCGCTATAAACAAAAAAGAGTGAAAATTTTGAAAAAAAAGCTATATTTTTTACTTTTTGCTATAATAAATATCCCCCAAAAATATATATATAAAAAAGTTCTTTCTCAGTTTAGGCTTATATGTATTCTTCTACATATTTTTGGTAAACAAAATCGCAATAAGCGAATATTGATTGGTTTGCGCAAAAGTTATGACGTCTACAAAATAGGGGATAGTTTTTATGGCATTTTTATTATTATTATTTTTTTTTTATTAGTAATGGCAGCTATCTGCGATTTTTATCATGACTGCGACATTATGGCGGACACATCGGACACTTTTGACACTATTTTGGGACCATCGTCATTTATACAGCGATCACTGTATAAATGACACTGGCAGGGAAGGGGTTAAACACTAGGGGGCGATCAATGGGTTAAGTGTGTCCTAGGGAGTGATTCTAACTGTGGGTTCACTACAGCATGACAGAGATCACTGCTCCTGATTAGGGATGAGCTTCGTGTTCGAGTCGAACATACGTTCGACTCGAACATCGGCTGTTCGATCGTTCGACGAAGATCGAACGATTTGGGCCGTTCGCGCCAAATTCGAGTGACGCGAACGGCCCACAATGCACTACGCCATCGCAGTGTCATCCAGGCGCTGTGATTGGCCAAGCATGCACTGTGACCCCGCATGCTTGGCCAATCACAGCGCCGGCAGCGAGGAGAGCAATGATTGGCCACAGGCAGGATGCCTGTGGCCAATTATTGCTGAGGGGGTTTAGTACACGCCCCACACTATAAAAGGCCGCCAGCACGGCGGCCTAGTGTAGTGTGTTCCGGAGCAGGGATAGAGCAGCATAGGCAGGGACAGTGACTTTTATTTCTTTCTTGCTTAACCTGGATTCCTTTAGTTTAGGGAAAGAGAAGGATAGGTAGGGAGAGTGTCAGTGTGTTTTGTGCTTGTGCTATATTGTGCTTAAAAAAAACATTTTTTCTAGGGACAGAAAACTGTAGGTAGGGAGAGTGTGTCAGTTTCTTTCACTGTCAAAGTCCTTGTTTCCAGGGACCTGGAAGGACAGTGAGTGAATTCTCCTTGTGCTATATTGTGCTTAAAAAAAACATTTTTTCTAGGGACAGAAAACTGTAGGTAGGGAGAGTGTGTCAGTTTCTTTCACTGTCAAAGTCCTTGTTTCCAGGGACCTGGAAGGACAGTGAGGTAATTCTCCTTGTGCTAAATTGTGCTTAAAAAAAACATTTTTTCTAGGGACAGAAAACTGTAGGTAGGGAGAGTGTGTCAGTTTCTTTCACTGTCAAAGTCCTTGTTTCCAGGGACCTGGAAGGACAGTGAGGTAATTCTCCTTGTGCTAAATTGTGCTTAAAAAAAACATTTTTTCTAGGGACAGAAAACTGTAGGTAGGGAGAGTGTGTCAGTTTCTTTCACTGTCAAAGTCCTAGTTTCCAGGGACCTGGAAGGACAGTGAGGTAATTCTCCTTGTGCTAAATTGTGCTTAAAAAAAACATTTTTTCTAGGGACAGAAAACTGTAGGTAGGGAGAGTGTGTCAGTTTCTTTCACTGTCAAAGTCCTTGTTTCCAGGGACCTGGAAGGACAGTGAGGTAATTCTCCTTGTGCTAAATTGTGCTTAAAAAAA
Source organism: Rana muscosa (assembly GCA_029206835.1). Lineage (NCBI taxonomy): Eukaryota > Metazoa > Chordata > Amphibia > Anura > Ranidae > Rana > Rana muscosa. The sequence continues at coordinate 264,810,101 of CM055122.1, read as the reverse complement.
ACATTTTTTCTAGGGACAGAAAACTGTAGGTAGGGAGAGTGTGTCAGTTTCTTTCACTGTCAAAGTCCTTGTTTCCAGGGACCTGGAAGGACAGTGAGGTAATTCTCCTTGTGCTAAATTGTGCTTAAAAAAAACATTTTTTCTAGGGACAGAAAACTGTAGGTAGGGAGAGTGTGTCAGTTTCTTTCACTGTCAAAGTCCTTGTTTCCAGGGACCTGGAAGGACAGTGAGGTAATTCTCCTTGTGCTAAATTGTGCTTAAAAAAAACATTTTTTCTAGGGACAGAAAACTGTAGGTAGGGAGAGTGTGTCAGTTTCTTTCACTGTCAAAGTCCTTGTTTCCAGGGACCTGGAAGGACAGTGAGGTAATTCTCCTTGTGCTAAATTGTGCTTAAAAAAAACATTTTTTCTAGGGACAGAAAACTGTAGGTAGGGAGAGTGTGTCAGTTTCTTTCACTGTCAAAGTCCTTGTTTCCAGGGACCTGGAAGGACAGTGAGTGAATTCTCCTTGTGCTATATTGTGCTTAAAAAAAACATTTTTTCTAGGGACAGAAAACTGTAGGTAGGGAGAGTGTGTCAGTTTCTTTCACTGTCAAAGTCCTTGTTTCCAGGGACCTGGAAGGACAGTGAGGTAATTCTCCTTGTGCTAAATTGTGCTTAAAAAAAACATTTTTTCTAGGGACAGAAAACTGTAGGTAGGGAGAGTGTGTCAGTTTCTTTCACTGTCAAAGTCCTTGTTTCCAGGGACCTGGAAGGACAGTGAGTGAATTCTCCTTGTGCTATATTGTGCTTAAAAAAAACATTTTTTCTAGGGACAGAAAACTGTAGGTAGGGAGAGTGTGTCAGTTTCTTTCACTGTCAAAGTCCTTGTTTCCAGGGACCTGGAAGGACAGTGAGTGAATTCTCCTTGTGCTATATTGTGCTTAAAAAAAACATTTTTTCTAGGGACAGAAAACTGTAGGTAGGGAGAGTGTGTCAGTTTCTTTCACTGTCAAAGTCCTTGTTTCCAGGGACCTGGAAGGACAGTGAGGTAATTCTCCTTGTGCTAAATTGTGCTTAAAAAAAACATTTTTTCTAGGGACAGAAAACTGTAGGTAGGGAGAGTGTGTCAGTTTCTTTCACTGTCAAAGTCCTTGTTTCCAGGGACCTGGAAGGACAGTGAGGTAATTCTCCTTGTGCTAAATTGTGCTTAAAAAAAACATTTTTTCTAGGGACAGAAAACTGTAGGTAGGGAGAGTGTGTCAGTTTCTTTCACTGTCAAAGTCCTTGTTTCCAGGGACCTGGAAGGACAGTGAGGTAATTCTCCTTGTGCTAAATTGTGCTTAAAAAAAACATTTTTTCTAGGGACAGAAAACTGTAGGTAGGGAGAGTGTGTCAGTTTCTTTCACTGTCAAAGTCCTTGTTTCCAGGGACCTGGAAGGACAGTGAGGTAATTCTCCTTGTGCTAAATTGTGCTTAAAAAAAACATTTTTTCTAGGGACAGAAAACTGTAGGTAGGGAGAGTGTGTCAGTTTCTTTCACTGTCAAAGTCCTTGTTTCCAGGGACCTGGAAGGACAGTGAGGTAATTCTCCTTGTGCTAAATTGTGCTTAAAAAAAACATTTTTTCTAGGGACAGAAAACTGTAGGTAGGGAGAGTGTGTCAGTTTCTTTCACTGTCAAAGTCCTTGTTTCCAGGGACCTGGAAGGACAGTGAGGCAATTCTCCTTGTGCTAAATTGTGCTTAAAAAAAAACATTTTTTCTAGGGACAGAAAACTGTAGGTAGGGAGAGTGTGTCAGTTTCTTTCACTGTCAAAGTCCTTGTTTCCAGGGACCTGGAAGGACAGTGAGGTAATTCTCCTTGTGCTAAATTGTGCTTAAAAAAAACATTTTTTCTAGGGACAGAAAACTGTAGGTAGGGAGAGTGTGTCAGTTTCTTTCACTGTCAAAGTCCTTGTTTCCAGGGACCTGGAAGGACAGTGAGGTAATTCTCCTTGTGCTAAATTGTGCTTAAAAAAAACATTTTTTCTAGGGACAGAAAACTGTAGGTAGGGAGAGTGTGTCAGTTTCTTTCACTGTCAAAGTCCTTGTTTCCAGGGACCTGGAAGGACAGTGAGGTAATTCTCCTTGTGCTAAATTGTGCTTAAAAAAAACATTTTTTCTAGGGACAGAAAACTGTAGGTAGGGAGAGTGTGTCAGTTTCTTTCACTGTCAAAGTCCTTGTTTCCAGGGACCTGGAAGGACAGTGAGGTAATTCTCCTTGTGCTAAATTGTGCTTAAAAAAAACATTTTTTCTAGGGACAGAAAACTGTAGGTAGGGAGAGTGTGTCAGTTTCTTTCACTGTCAAAGTCCTTGTTTCCAGGGACCTGGAAGGACAGTGAGGTAATTCTCCTTGTGCTAAATTGTGCTTAAAAAAAACATTTTTTCTAGGGACAGAAAACTGTAGGTAGGGAGAGTGTGTCAGTTTCTTTCACTGTCAAAGTCCTTGTTTCCAGGGACCTGGAAGGACAGTGAGGTAATTCTCCTTGTGCTAAATTGTGCTTAAAAAAAAACATTTTTTCTAGGGACAGAAAACTGTAGGTAGGGAGAGTGTGTCAGTTTCTTTCACTGTCAAAGTCCTTGTTTCCAGGGACCTGGAAGGACAGTGAGGTAATTCTCCTTGTGCTAAATTGTGCTTAAAAAAAACATTTTTTCTAGGGACAGAAAACTGTAGGTAGGGAGAGTGTGTCAGTTTCTTTCACTGTCAAAGTCCTTGTTTCCAGGGACCTGGAAGGACAGTGAGGTAATTCTCCTTGTGCTAAATTGTGCTTAAAAAAAACATTTTTTCTAGGGACAGAAAACTGTAGGTAGGGAGAGTGTGTCAGTTTCTTTCACTGTCAAAGTCCTTGTTTCCAGGGACCTGGAAGGACAGTGAGGTAATTCTCCTTGTGCTAAATTGTGCTTAAAAAAAACATTTTTTCTAGGGACAGAAAACTGTAGGTAGGGAGAGTGTGTCAGTTTCTTTCACTGTCAAAGTCCTTGTTTCCAGGGACCTGGAAGGACAGTGAGGTAATTCTCCTTGTGCTAAATTGTGCTTAAAAAAAACATTTTTTCTAGGGACAGAAAACTGTAGGTAGGGAGAGTGTGTCAGTTTCTTTCACTGTCAAAGTCCTTGTTTCCAGGGACCTGGAAGGACAGTGAGGTAATTCTCCTTGTGCTAAATTGTGCTTAAAAAAAACATTTTTTCTAGGGACAGAAAACTGTAGGTAGGGAGAGTGTGTCAGTTTCTTTCACTGTCAAAGTCCTTGTTTCCAGGGACCAGGAAGGACAGTGAGTGAATTCTCCTTGTGCTAAATTGTGCTTTAAAAAAAATTTTTTTCTAGGGACAGAAAACTGTAGGTAGGGAGAGTGTGTCAGTTTCTTTCACTGTCAAAGTCCTTGTTTCAAGGGACAGAGAAGGACACCTGAAGGTAGCCCTTATTGCTTTTTTCCCATCTCCCTGCAGGCCATCTATTAGAATGTCTGGAAGGCAAACAAGGAGAGGCAGACAGTCAGGAGGCAATAAAAGAGGGCAAGCAGGCTCTGTGTCTGGGGGCAACAGTGCTGGTCGTGGACGCGGTGCATTGTCATCAGCACATGGCCATGGGACACGCTTGTCCTTCTTTTCGGCAGCTGGACATGTTGAGCCACATCATGCCGAAGACTTGGTAGAGTGGATGACCAAGCCCTCCTCCTCCTCCTCATCCTCTCTCACCCAGGCTCAGGGTACTGGAAAAGCAGCTGCCAAAGCGTCCTCTTCCCTGGTATCAATGTCAGACTCATCATCAGTCACTCCTTCCCTAGACCCACCATGTCCTCCTCCTGAGGAGTCCCCCGAACTGTTTCAGCACAGTGTTGGGTACATGCTCCAGGAGGATGCCCAGCGTTTCGAAGGGTCTGATGATGAAACCCAGCTAGAGGAAGGCAGTAGCGTGAGAGCAGACAGAGGGGATGCTCAAGAAGGACACCAATCTGGCAGTCATGTTCCAGCAGCTGCAGCATACTGCCAGATTGCCTCCAGTGATGAGGAGGGAGGTGATGATGAGGTCACTGACTCCACGTGGGTGCCTAATAGGAGAGAGGAGGAGGAGGAGGATGAGGAGGCACATCTCCAACGAGGCAGGATGCCCTTTGGTGGCCAGCGTAAGGGCAGTACACCGACGGAATCACACCGCAGAGCTCCGCCTGTGCAGGGCGCTGCCTCTGCCCGTCATTCAAAAAGTTCTTTGGTGTGGGCCTTTTTTGAGGCTAGTGCATCAGATCGCACAGCTGCTGTTTGCAACATATGTCTCAAGCGTATATCGCGTGGCCAAAACATCAGCCGCTTGGGTACCACATGCCTGACCAGACATATGTTGACCTGCCATGCAGCTCGTTGGCAAGCCTACCTGAAAGACCCACACCAAAGAACAAAGCGGACCTCTCCTTGCACCTCATCAGCTGGGATCTCCAACCCCACTATAACTTCAGTCCTCTCTGAAACATGCACTGAGAGGAATGAAGGTGTAGAATTAGGTGTGTCACAGCCAAGTACTTGCGGCCACTCTGCTAGCAGTACACCGACGTCCGATTCTAGCAGGCAAATTTCCCTGCCCCAGCTGCTGGACCGTCGAAAGAAGTTCACTCCCAGCCATCCACATGCCCAGCGGTTGAATGCTAGCTTGGCTAAATTGCTAGCGCTTCAACTGCTGCCTTTTCAGTTGGTAGACTCGGCCCCCTTCCGTGAGTTTGTGCAATGTGCGGTTCCTCAGTGGCAGGTTCCCAAACGCCACTTTTTCTCACGGAAGGCTATTCCGGCTCTCTACCGGCATGTGGAAGGCAATGTCTTGGCCTCGCTGGACAGGGCGGTCAGCGGTAAGGTGCATATTACCGCTGACTCATGGTCCAGCAGGCATGGACAGGGACGTTACCTTTCTTTCACGGCCCATTGGGTCACTCTTTTGGCAGCTGGGAAGGATGCAGGACAAGGTGCAGTAGTGTTGGAGGTTGTCCCACCGCCACGCCTCCAAAATGCTACTACTGGTTGTGACACACCTCTCTCCTCCACCCCCTCCTCTTCTTCTTCCTCCATGGCCTCTTCCTGTGGTTTGTCCTATGAACCAGCGGTGCTCCGTAGCCGTTCACGGGGCTACGCAAGTACGCAGGCAAAAAGATGCCATGCCGTGCTTGCGCTGGTGTGTTTGGGGGACAGAAGCCACACTGGGGCAGAGGTCCTGTCTGCTCTGCAGGGCCAGGCCGAGAGGTGGTTGACGCCACGCCAGCTTAAGCCAGGAATGGTGGTTTGCGACAATGGCACCAACCTCCTCTCCGCCCTCCGACAGGGACAACTGACCCATGTGCCCTGTGTGGCTCACGTCCTTAACCTGGTGGTGCAGCGGTTCTTGGGCAGGTACCCGGGCTTACAGGATGTCCTGAGGCAGGCCAGGAAAGTCTGTGTGCATTTCCGCAGATCTTATAATGCCAGTGCTCGCCTGGCTGAGCTGCAAAAGGAGTTGAACCTGCCCAAGAACCGCCTTATATGTGACATGCCCACCAGGTGGAACTCAATGTTGGCCATGCTGCAGCGGCTGCACACGCAGCAGAGGGCCATCAATGAGTACCTGTGCGACTACGGCACCAGGACAGGGTCAGGGGAGCTTGGTTTTTTTTCTCCACGCCAGTGGGGCATGATCAGGGATGCATGCACTGTCCTGGCACCATTTGAGGAGGCCACGAGGATGGTGAGCAGTGACAGTGCATGCATCAGTGACACTGTACCTCTTGTCCACCTGTTGGAGCACACGCTGCGTGGAATAATGGACAGGGCACTTGAGGCAGAACAGAGGCAGGAAGAGGAGGACTTCCTTGCCTCTCAAGGCCCCCTTTACCCAGACAGTGTTCCTTCTGTCCCACCCATCGCACAGGAAGAGGAGGAGGAGGAGGAGGAGGAGGAGGAGGAGGATTGTGTCAGCATGGAGGTGGAGGCTGGCACTCAGCATCATCAGCAGCAGTCTTTTAGGGATGATTTACAGTCCCAAGAAACCAGTGGACTTGTACGTGGCTGGGAGGAGGTGGCTGCGGATCATGTCGTCCTTAGTGACCCAGAGGACTCCGGAGCGAATGCCTCAGCAAACCTACGCTGCTTGGCCTCCCTGATCCTGCAAAGTCTGCGGAAGGATCCTCGTATTCTTCGGATCAAGGAGAGGGACCATTACTGGCTGGCCACTCTCCTTGATCCACGGTACAAGGGTAAGGTTGCGGACCTTATGTTACCGTCGCAGAGGGAGCAGAGGATGAGACAACTCCGGGAGGCCTTGCAGAAAGGTCTGTGCAACGCGTTCCCAGAGACTGGGAGGTTACAAACTCCTGGTCCTGGACAACGAGTTGCTGAGGCTTCGGCCAGTCAAAGAAGGAGCGGTGGGGAAGGTGGCCGTCTGACCGATGCGTTCAGACAATTCTTTAGTCCGCAGCCCCAAAGTATGATCGGTTCCAGCAACCATCGCCAGCGTCTGATAAACATGGTGCAGGAATATCTAGGGGCAAGGTCAGACTTGGACACCTTCCCCACCGAAAATCCTCTGGCTTACTGGGTCTTGAGGATGGATCACTGGCCAGAGCTTGCACAGTATGCAATTGAGCTACTGGCCTGTCCTGCATCCAGCGTTCTTTCGGAACGCACATTCAGTGCTGCTGGAGGATTTGTCACGGATCACAGGGTGCGCCTGTCCACCGACTCGGTTGATCGACTGACTTTCATCAAGATGAACCAGTCTTGGATCACCACCAGCTACCACACACCTGATGCTGATATAACAGACTAATTGATTTTAACATGTCACATCCCTTCAAGACTGATGCTGATGCTGAGTGCCTGTGCTGTTATGTTGACTGGCTATCCTCCTCCTCCGAGTCCTCAATGATACGATTGATGATGATAGCTTGGAAGATCATTTTTGTTTATGGGTGCCGCCACCAGTGGCTAAGGCCCAATTTTTCAGCCCCTGTTTTACAGGGGCGTGTAATTACAATTTTTTTAGCAATAATTTGCCATAGGGCTCATTGCTGTGCTCCAAGTACAGTATCTGTGAGGGGTTGGAGTGTTGTGGCACCAGTGCCTAAGGCCCAATTTTTCAGCCCCTGTTTAACAGGGGCGTGTCATTACAATTTTTGAAGCAATACTTTGCAACAGGGCTCATTGCTGTGCTCCAAGTACAGTATCTGTGAGGGGTTGTAGTGTTGTGCCACCAGTGCCTAAGGCCCAATTTTTCAGCCCCTGTTCAACAGGGGCATGCAATTACAATTCTTGATCTAATAATTCACAGCAGGGTCCATTGCTGCACCCACCAAGAGTAACTCTGAGGGCTTACAGTCTTGTGGCAACGCCACCACCACCACCACCACGAAAGGCCCAATTTTTCAGCCCCTGTTCAAAAGGGGCATGTAATTACAATTCTTGATCTAATAATTCACAGCAGGGCCCATTGCTGCACCCACCAAGAGTAACTGTCAGGGCTTACAGTGTTGTGGCACCAGCACCACCATCAAAGCCCCAATTTTTACTACCACTGTTCAACAATTATATGTAATTAAAATTCCTGATATAATAGTTGACAGCAGGGCGTTCCAGCACCAACCAAGAGTAACTGAGTGCTTACAGTGTTGTGCCAACACCAACAACTAAGGGGCCTATTTCTGCAGAGTATATACGGCAGGTCCCTACTTTCAAACATCCAACTTACAAACGACTCCTACTTGCAAACGAAAGAAGACAACAGGAAGTGAGAGGAAATCTACCCCTAGAAAGGAAAATTCTCTCCTGTAAGAATAAATATGGGAGAAAGGGGTCTCATCTGTACTGATGCTTTATCAGCAATCCTTGTTTCAAGAAAAACACCACATTTCAAAAACAGTTGTCATTGGGACGGAAAGTGAGGTGAAATGTTCTGAACAGGGGCACAGACAGCAAAACAAATGTTACAGGGGTGATAACCCTTACCTATGTTTCCCAAAAAGTTTAAAAATAGATTTTTGGGCTGGAGCTACACTTCAACAATGTACCTGTTCAAAATTACAAACAGATTCTACATAAGAACAAACCTACAGTCCCTGTCTTGTATGCACCGCCTGTATACGGCTGTTCAGAGTATATAGGGCCTTTTTTATTTTATGTGCGGGGTTCCCCTTATATCCATACAAGACCCAAAGGGGCTGGTAATGGGCTGGGGTAGGGGGGGGGGTCATGGGGTAGCTATGCCATTTTTCTTAAAGAATTTCATCCATATTACCGGGACCAGACATTACATTAAAGCCGCAAGCAGTTTTAAATGGCTTTTTTTTCCTTTAGAAGTGTCATTTTGTGCAGGGACAGTTCTAAACACGGGAAACACGTGGCACTTCACAGTCATACTTTAGACACCCCCCAGGTACGATATTTAAAGGAATATTTGACTTTTTTTTTTTCACTTTATGCATCATTAAAATGACTGCTCCCGAAAAACGACCGTTTTTAAAACTTCTTTTTGCATTGATACATGTCCCCTGGTGCACAACCCGGGTTCCCAAACCCTATTTATGACAATAACATGCATAATAGTTGTTATAATTAGCACTTTAGAATTCGAACGTTCGCATCCATTGTATTTAATAGGGTTCTAATGTTCGTTCGAACTTTCGGTCCGTTCGCGGGTTCTGGTGCGAACCGAACCCGGGGGTGTTCGGCTCATCACTACTCCTGATGACAGGAAGCAGTAGATCTGTCATGTTGCTAGGCAGAACAGGGAAATGCCTTGTTTACATAGGCATCTCCTCTTTCTGCCGCTCCGTGACATGATCATGAAATCGAGTCAGCGGGACCCGCGGGCATGGTAGGGAGACCACATTTCCAAACTGCCATTCAGGGACAATTTTGCCAAGGACCGGGGGGGGGGGGGGTTGTGTTGAATGTAGTTTCGAGGTTGACGGGATTTCGGCAGCGAGCGATTTGTCGCGTGAATGGCTGGTTTTAGCACTTATATCATCCCAATACCATGCTTGGAATGTATTTATATTATTACAATGTAATAGTAGACCCCCTACCCTCATTATAGACCCCCTCCGTCAGTACAGACCCCCCTCTACTAACTATAGACCCCCTTCCCTCAGTATAGACCCCCCCCCTCCTTCAGTACGGATCCCCCTCCCTCAGTATGGACCCCCCTCGCTCAGTAAGGACCCACCTCTACTAACTATAGGCCCCCTTCCCTTAGTATAGATCCCCCTCCCTCAGTACGAACCCCCCTCTACTAAGTATAAACCCCCTCCCTCAGTACAGACCCCCTCTCCACTAAATATAGACCCCCTCCCTCAGTATGGATCCCCCCTCCACTATGTATATACCCCCTCAGTAAAGGACCCCCCCACCAAGTATAGACTCTCCTCCCTCAGTACAGACTCCCCCCTCAGTATGGACCCCCCACAAAATACAGACCCCTTCTCCATCAGTATAGACCCCCTAATTATAGACCCCCTCCCTCAGTATAGACCCCCTTCAATACTGACTCCCCTTCCTCATTATAGACCCCCCACTAAGTACAGACCCCCCCACAGTACAGACCCCCCACAGTACAGACCCCCCCACAGTACAGACCCCCCACAGTACAGATCCCCCCACAGTACAGCTTAGAACAGACCTCAGATCAGGAATGCACAGCGGTGTCCCTCTGCCATCTCCTCCTGTCTACTGCCGAGGAGTGGGAGGCGGCTTCAGGCTGCTATGCGGTATGAGGCAGGGAGAGACATCCAGGCAGAGCCGTGAAGATCGTAACCCAGACTGCAGACAGCCTCGTCCGGCTGCTCCAGCATGGTGGACCGCGGAGAGCGTTAGGCGCGGAGGAGGCTGAGGAGGAGTGAAACAAACTCCTCTTCCGCTTTGCATGCTGGGCAGTCGTGGCTGTAAGGTCACTGGCCAGAGTCTCAGGTGAAGCTGGACTGGAGGCAGAGCGAGTGCCAGCACTACCGCGGGGATTGCTCACTCTGTCAATTCCATTCCGGGACACTTTATTGTCCCGGAATGAAGGTGCCCGGGACCCGGGACAGAACTGCCAATTGCGGGAATGTCCCGGGCAATCCTGGACACGTGGGCACCCTAGGGCACGGTCACGGAGCACGCGGCGGGTGCGCGCCCACTATGCCACGATTTAACGGCGACGTACAGGTACATTGCTTTGCGCAGCAGTGCAATTCTGCCGACCTATATCATTGTGCAGCGGTCGGCAAGCGGATAAAGCAGTTGTCCTTAGCTTTGAAGTGTTGTGTTTATCTTTCAGTCTGTTAAAGTGATTTTTAAAGGCAGAAGGTTTCTATGCTTTAAGGTAAAAAAATCTTCTAGGTACAGCCCCCATATGGGAGCTACTTTACCTGCCAAAGGATTTGTACTTTTGTACATCCAGTTCTGAGATTTTCACACAGTACAGCCCAGTCTGGTAGGGCAGGAGATCTTATATCAGCTGCTATTCAGTAACACTCACAGGTCCTGTCCCTCCCTCAGACTGTCATTGGACAGTGACAGAAGAAGCAGCAGACAAATGAGCTCACCTTTCTGTCACTCTTCTCTCTCCTCCTATCAGCATGTCTACTGTTAGTACATAAGCACAGAAGCACAAATGATTGGCTCCTTGTGTTGCTCTCCCCTCTTCCAGTATGAGCTCTGCTGTACAGGGACTGCAAGAGGCTAAAACCTTTGGCACCTACACTGCTTGCATTTTAAAACATACATTAAATCGTGTATTAATGAATACAAAGCTGCAGTATTTTTTACACTTGCTTTGAGTTCAGCTTTAAAGGAAAACAAATAATTCCGGTGGGCTTTATGCACTTAAGCCCTGTACACACGATCGGTTTTACCGATGAAAACAGTCCGATGGACTTTTTTCATCGCACAAACCGATCGTGTATGGGCCCCATCGGTCTTTTTTCCATCGGTGTTTAAAAATAGAACATGTTTTAAATTTATCCGATGGTTAAAAAACCGATAGCGAATTATTTTCGTCTGTGAGAAACTCCATTGGATAAAAAACCCACGCATGCTCAGAATCAAGTGGACGCATGCTCAGAAGCATTGAACTCAATTTTTCTCGGCTCATCAGAGTGTTTTACGTTGCGGCGTTTGGAACGGTCGGTTTTTTGACTGATGGTGTGTAGGCAAGACTGATGGAAGTCAGCTTCATCGGTTTTCCGATGGAAAAATCCATCGGTTAAAAAACCAGAGGAAATCCGATCGTGTGTACAGGGCTTAAATATAATGCAAAAGCTATCGCCGGCTCCCTTATTTTAGGCGTACTGCGATGTGAACGGACAGCTATGTTGGGGGCTACATGCTTGTGTTACTGTAAAATGTGCCGAGGGAAGCACTTTCCCCGCCCACTGGCTTCTTCTGCTATACTTAACCACACAGACCGGCAGTAGGGTGACGCAGCTGCTGTAATGAACCGTATTAGGCAATGCAACTCGCATGAGCACACAACGAATTGCTGTTCATTCACCATTCCTCGGCTACCTTTCCAATTCTCAAGGAATTCTCTTAATCAATTAAACGTCTAAAAATTAAAACAACCTAGGAGACCGATAGCGGCTGGCACAGTTTGTCTTAAATGTCCTTTTATTTTATTATCACTCCTTTATAACGCAAAACCTATTTCCCAAAAACCAGCAACACAATTCCACAAAATATTTTAAAAATTTTTGGAAAGTTCAAAAAAATGTATCTAGTTGAATACCTTAATAAACTAAATATGTTTTTTTTTTTTTTTTTAAGTTTTTATGTGCGACTTTTAGTGAAAAGGATTTACAATGACAGAATATAAAAAAATTTAATTTGCAACACTGTAAAAAAAAATCAAAAATTCGATGTGTAGAATGCATTATAATCAGACAGAAGGGAAAAGATTTGTACAGGTGTTATATCGTATTGCGAAATGTGAAAAACGCGGTACATACCCTGCGGTCATGGCGATGTTGTAAAAAGTGAGCCATACTGTGGCCACCGCGCCGATCTGCTTTTTTTTGGCGTTTTCCTTCTCCTCCACGGACCCATCGTCCTCACTTGGTGCCATGGCTTCACAGGGAAAAGCTGCAGGGTCAGGCTGAAGTTTGAGGCACAGCTGACAGCTGGAGATGACAAATCTCACATACAGTGGCACATGGCTCCTCCAATAATAGAGCACAAGGGAGGAGCCACCCAATAGCTTTGTCCGGTCTGGAATAACAGCAGAGACGAGTTTGGCCAATTTAATTATGAATGAAAATTCTCATTATTATAGTATAACAAAAGGCAAAAGTTTTTTTTTTTTAGTTTTGGATAGAGTGGGGAGGGATTAGAGCCCCTGCTCATTTTTATTGCTGTCTGTGCCCCCAGTAAGGAGATTCACCCTCTCTACTTGTCCTGTTTATCATTGGAAGTGAAAGTAGAAGAAAATCCCCAAATTTTGGGATGTCCCTAGAAAATGAATCTTCCAATGGTGACCTGGGGGTTCCCAAGGAATTCCTTTAATTTGTAGGGATTTCCTCTCGCTTCCTGTTTGGCTATGGGACAGGAAGTGAAGGGAAATCACTGCAATGGGACACAGATTGCAAAGCAAAATATGACACGGGTAATAACTTTCGCCCCGCAAACACGTGTTAGGAAGAATAGCAGAGAAATATTTGTTTAGGAGATGTATTTGAGCTTCGTGAAAAATTATGCCCCCATGTTAGCAGCACTGCCCATCATTAAAAAATACGCCCCCTTCAAGTGGTTGTAAACCCACTTTTTCAACTTGCACCTACAGGTAAGCCTAGATTAAGGCTTACCTGTAGGTGCAAGAAATATCTCCTAAACCTACACGGTTTAGGAGATATTTAGTAAAATGACAGGCGCCGCTGTCTACGGCGCATGCGCATTCATGTAGACATCCGCCCCTCACTGGTGCCCATCATGTTTAAATCTGCCCCTTGCAGACTTGCACGAGCATCGGGAGCGTGTGGCCCAATGTCGGCTATTGTGCGCAGGCGCTGTATACAGCTGATTGTAAATTCAGAAGTTCAGCGGCTTTCGGCAGTTCCGTACTGAGCATGCGTGGCGCATGTGCAGCTCCGGTCGGGCGTTTTTCGATAGGGGGCATTTCTCGACAGAACACCGGGAGTCTTCAGGAGAGGAAGTTTTTCCAGCTATGCACACTCTCCTCCATGCATGCCTGGGCTAAGGGCAGATGGATTCCAGGAAGTAAATGCTACATGAATCATTTTCCCTTACTCAAGATGGACACAGCCAGAAATGCTAGAGGGGTGTTTTTCAAAGTGATGGAGACATGGATGGGTGGATCGGTGAGTTTGCTTTGGATAATAAAAATGTATTACATAATGTTTTTGGTTTGCGGTGCTCAGATGCCGTCCAAAATCGAATGTTGAAAGCAAACAAAGTACTTTCAAATGGCGTTCATCAAGTCATTGAATGTATTGATGAGCATTTTCTACTGTATGTCCAGCTTTACGACATTAAAGTCTCCAGTTCGAGTTTCGATCCACTTTACTTCACACTAGACAGGTTCATTGTTTGTTCCTTCAATACGGATGGAATAGAAATCTCAGCATGCACTGAGCTGCAGAGGCAAAGGTCACCCATGTCTAGTAGAGGAAATACCTGTGTTATGTATTGTGTTTCATTGCATCCTGTGACAGATTATTGAGTAATCTGCATGTCTCGCAGTGATAAATAGAGTGCATGACTGTGCGCACATGATCGGTCTCTGTGACTCAGCTGGAACAATACACGCTCATTCTTACAGAGCTGGCAACAAAGCCTGTCCCCTCGTATCAGAGGCTGCGTTCTGTTCTGATCTCCAGCTCCTCCTTCTACGCATACATCACTTTACACAACAATTGCACTTCATTAATGCGGACCCATGAATAAGATTTCCTCTTGCTCCCACTTACATTATTGGAAAGAAAAAAAAATGTAACAATAAATGCATTTTTTAAATGTCTTTGGCTGGCCATGCATAGATTGTTTTTGTGTTGATAACTCCTCCGTCATAATGTACTGATAAACCTTACAGCCAATCAGCTGCAGGCACTGATCAAATGAACGTTTTCCAACATTCCTGTTCAAGAGAAGTCGATCATTAGATCAAATTCTGTTGAGCAGGAATGACTATAGATAGATTGAACTTTGGATAGTTCCTACCAGCTTTACTTAGGCGATGGCGAGGTGTCCAGCACAATGTCTGCACAGGTACGCTGCCGGTCCATACAACCTGGCAGAACCCCACGGTATATCTGCACAAAATCCCCATGCATGCGCAGAAAGCAGTAGGTCTCTGCCAGGCTATGGGACCCAGAAGAGAAGCACAGTATGTTGATGTATGCCCATGTGAAGAAACGCTGCTTGACTCTGCCAGGCCTCTGGATGTGCAATGTGTCTACACTAGGGTGACCACATTTCCAAACTGCAATTCAGGGACACTCTCCGACAACACCCCCCATCCAATAAAGATGATAATGATGATGACTTCTTTATTACTATTCCCTCAGTTGTTCCCCTGTGTCATCTTCATATGCCCTCACTTCTCAGCTTTTTAACTGTCCACTCCCTTGTGTCACCTTTTTCTTCTTCATTACTGTCCCCCACCCGTGTCACCTTCTTCATTGCTGTCCTCCACTTGTGTCACCTTCTCCTTCATTACTGTTCCCCACTTGTGTCACCTTCTTCTTCATTACTGTCCCCCTCCCCGCACTTGTGTCACCTTCTCCTTCATTACTGTCGCACACTTGTGCCACCTTCTTCTTCATTACTGTCCCCCACTTGTGTCACCTTCTTCTTGTTCATCACTGTCCCCCACCTGTGTCACCTTCTTCATTGCTGTCCTCCACTTGTGTCACATTCTTCTTCATTACTGTTCCCCACTTGTGTCACCTTCTCCTTCATTACTGTCCCCCCTCCCCGCACTTGTGTCACCTTCTTCTTCATTACTGTTCCCCACTTGTGTCACCTTCTCCTTCATTACTGTCCCCCACTTGTGTCACCTTCTTCTTCATTACTGTTCCCCACTTGTGTCACCTTCTCCTTCATTACTGTCCCCCCTCCCCGCACTTGTGTCACCTTCTTCTTCATTACTGTTCCCCACTTGTGTCACCTTCTCCTTCATTACTGTCCCCCACTTGTGTCACCTTCTCCTTCATTACTGTCCCACACTTGTGCCACCTTCTTCTTCATTACTGTCCCCCACTTGTGTCACCTTCTTCTTGTTCATCACTGTCCCCCAGCTGTGTCACCTTCTTCATTACTGTCCTCCACTAGTGATGAGCCGAACACCCCCGGGTTCGGTACGCACCAGAACCCGCGAACGGACCGAAAGTTCGTACGAACATTAGAACCCTATTAAATACAATGGATGCGAACGTTCGAATTCTAAAGTGCTAATTATAACAACTATTATGCATGTTATTGTCCTAAAAAGGGTTTGGGAACCCGGGTTCTGCACCAGGGGACATGTATCAATGCAAAAAGAAGTTTTAAAAACGGTCGTTTTTCGGGAGCAGTCATTTTAATGATGCATAAAGTGAAAAAAAAAAGTCAAATATTCCTTTAAATATCGTACCTGGGGGGTGTCTAAAGTATGCCTGTGAAGTGCCACGTGTTTCCCATGTTTAGAACTGTCCCTGCACAAAATGACACTTCTAAAGGAAAAAAAAGCCATTTAAAACTGCTTGCGGCTTTAATGTAATGTCTGGTCCCGGTAATATGGATGAAAATCTTTAAGAAAAATGGCATAGCTACCCCATGACCCCCCCCCCCCATCCCAGCCCATTACCATCCCCTTTGGGTCTTGTATGGATATTAAGGGGAACCCCGCACATAAAATAAAAAAGGCCTTATATACTCTGAACAGCCGTATACAGGCGGTGCATACAAGACAGGGACTGTAGGTTTGTTCTTATGTAGAATCTGTTTGTAATTTTGAACAGGTACATTGTTGAAGTGTAGCTCCAGCCCAAAAATCTATTTTTAAACTTTTTGGAAAACATAGGTAAGGGTTATCACCCCTGTAACATTTGTTTTGCTGTCTGTGCCCCTGTTCAGAACATTTCACCTCACTTTCCGTCCCAATGACAACTGTTTTTGAAATGTGGTGTTTTTCTTGAAACAAGGATTGCTGATAAAGCATCAGTACAGAGGAGACACCTTTCTCCCATATTTATTCTTACAGGAGAGAATTTTCCTTCCTAGGGGTAGATTTCCTCTCACTTCCTGTTGTCTTCTTTCGTTTGCAAGTAGGAGTCGTTTGTAAGTTGGATGTTTGAAAGTAGGGACCTGCCGTATATACTCTGCAGAAATAGGCCCCTTAGTTGTTGGTGTTGGCACAACACTGTAAGCACTCACAGTTACTCTTGGTTGGTGCTGGAACGCCCTGCTGTCAACTATTATATCAGGAATTTTAATTACATATAATTGTTGAACAGTGGTAGTAAAAATTGGGCCTTTGATGGTATTGCTGGTGCCACAACACTGTAAGCCCTGACAGTTACTCTTGGTGGGTGCAGCAATGGGCCCTGCTGTGAATTATTAGATCAAGAATTGTAATTGCATGCCCCTGTTGAACAGGGGCTGAAAAATTGGGCCTTTCGTGGTGGTGGTGGTGGTGGTGGTGGTGTTGCCACAACACTGTAAGCCCTCAGAGTTACTCTTGGTGGGTGCAGGAATGGGCCCTGCTGTGAATTATTAGATCAAGAATTGTAATTGCATGCCCCTGTTGAACAGGGGCTGAAAAATTGGGCCTTTCGTGGTGGTGGTGGTGGTGGTGGTGTTGCCACAACACTGTAAGCCCTCAGAGTTACTCTTGGTGGGTGCAGCAATGGGCCCTGCTGTGAATTATTAGATCAAGAACTGTAATTGCATGCCCCTGTTGAACAGGGGCTGAAAAATTGGGCCTTTCGTGGTGGTGGTGGTGGTGTTGCCACAACACTGTAAGCCCTCAGAGTTACTCTTGGTGGGTGCAGCAATGGGCCCTGCTGTGAATTATTAGATCAAGAATTGTAATTACATGCCCCTTTTGAACAGGGGCTGAAAAATTGGGCCTTTCGTGGTGGTGGTGGTGGTGGCGTTGCCACAACACTGTAAGCCCTCAGAGTTACTCTTGGTGGGTGCAGCAATGGGCCCTGCTGTGAATTATTAGATCAAGAATTGTAATTGCATGCCCCTGTTGAACAGGGGCTGAAAAATTGGGCCTTAGGCACTGGTGGCACAACACTACAACCCCTCACAGATACTGTACTTGGAGCACAGCAATGAGCCCTGTTGCAAAGTATTGCTTCAAAAATTTTAATGACACGCCCCTGTTAAACAGGGGCTGAAAAATTGGGCCTTAGGCACTGGTACCACAACACTCCAACCCCTCACAGATACTGTACTTGGAGCACAGCAATGAGCCCTATGGCAAATTATTGCTAAAAAAACTGTAATTACACGCCCCTGTAAAACAGGGGCTGAAAAATTGGGCCTTAGCCACTGGTGGCGGCACCCATAAACAAAAATGATCTTCCAAGCTATCATCATCAATCGTATCATTGAGGACTCGGAGGAGGAGGATAGCCAGTCAACATAACAGCACAGGCACTCAGCATCAGCATCAGTCTTGAAGGGATGTGACATGTTAAAATCAATTAGTCTGTTATATCAGCATCAGGTGTGTGGTAGCTGGTGGTGATCCAAGACTGGTTCATCTTGATGAAAGTCAGTCGATCAACCGAGTCGGTGGACAGGCGCACCCTGTGATCCATGACAAATCCTCCAGCAGCACTGAATGTGCGTTCCGAAAGAACGCTGGATGCAGGACAGGCCAGTAGCTCAATTGCATACTGTGCAAGCTCTGGCCAGTGATCCATCCTCAAGACCCAGTAAGCCAGAGGATTTTCGGTGGGGAAGGTGTCCAAGTCTGACCTTGCCCCTAGATATTCCTGCACCATGTTTATCAGACGCTGGCGATGGTTGCTGGAACCGATCATACTTTGGGGCTGCGGACTAAAGAATTGTCTGAACGCATCGGTCAGACGGCCACCTTCCCCACCGCTCCTTCTTTGACTGGCCGAAGCCTCAGCAACTCGTTGTCCAGGACCAGGAGTTTGTAACCTCCCAGTCTCTGGGAACGCGTTGCACAGACCTTTCTGCAAGGCCTCCCGGAGTTGTCTCATCCTCTGCTCCCTCTGCGACGGTAACATAAGGTCCGCAACCTTACCCTTGTACCGTGGATCAAGGAGAGTGGCCAGCCAGTAATGGTCCCTCTCCTTGATCCAAAGAATACGAGGATCCTTCCGTAGACTTTGCAGGATCAGGGAGGCCATGCAGCGTAGGTTTGCTGAGGCATTCGCTCCGGAGTCCTCTGGGTCACTAAGGACGACATGATCCGCAGCCACCTCCTCCCAGCCACGTACAAGTCCACTGGTTTCTTGGGACTGTAAATCATCCCTAAAAGACTGCTGCTGATGATGCTGAGTGCCAGCCTCCACCTCCATGCTGACACAATCCTCCTCCTCCTCCTCCTCCTCCTCCTCTTCCTGTGCGATGGGTGGGACAGAAGGAACACTGTCTGGGTAAAGGGGGCCTTGAGAGGCAAGGAAGTCCTCCTCTTCCTGCCTCTGTTCTGCCTCAAGTGCCCTGTCCATTATTCCACGCAGCGTGTGCTCCAACAGGTGGACAAGAGGTACAGTGTCACTGATGCATGCACTGTCACTGCTCACCATCCTCGTGGCCTCCTCAAATGGTGCCAGGACAGTGCATGCATCCCTGATCATGCCCCACTGGCGTGGAGAAAAAAAACCAAGCTCCCCTGACCCTGTCCTGGTGCCGTAGTCGCACAGGTACTCATTGATGGCCCTCTGCTGCGTGTGCAGCCGCTGCAGCATGGCCAACGTTGAGTTCCACCTGGTGGGCATGTCACATATAAGGCGGTTCTTGGGCAGGTTCAACTCCTTTTGCAGCTCAGCCAGGCGAGCACTGGCATTATAAGATCTGCGGAAATGCACACAGACTTTCCTGGCCTGCCTCAGGACATCCTGTAAGCCCGGGTACCTGCCCAAGAACCGCTGCACCACCAGGTTAAGGACGTGAGCCACACAGGGCACATGGGTCAGTTGTCCCTGTCGGAGGGCGGAGAGGAGGTTGGTGCCATTGTCGCAAACCACCATTCCTGGCTTAAGCTGGCGTGGCGTCAACCACCTCTCGGCCTGGCCCTGCAGAGCAGACAGGACCTCTGCCCCAGTGTGGCTTCTGTCCCCCAAACACACCAGCGCAAGCACGGCATGGCATCTTTTTGCCTGCGTACTTGCGCAGCCCCTTGAACGCCTACGGAGCACCGCTGGTTCCGAGGACAAACCACAGGAAGAGGCCATGGAGGAAGAAGAAGAGGAGGGGGTGGAGGAGAGAGGTGTGTCACAACCAGTAGTAGCATTTTGGAGGCGTGGCGGTGGAACAACCTCCAACACTACTGCACCTTGTCCTGCATCCTTCCCAGCTGCCAAAAGAGTGACCCAATGGGCCGTGAAAGAAAGGTAACGTCCCTGTCCATGCCTGCTGGACCATGAGTCAGCGGTAATATGCACCTTACCGCTGACCGCCCTGTCCAGCGAGGCCAAGACATTGCCTTCCACATGCCGGTAGAGAGCCGGAATAGCCTTCCGTGAGAAAAAGTGGCGTTTGGGAACCTGCCACTGAGGAACCGCACATTGCACAAACTCACGGAAGGGGGCCGAGTCTACCAACTGAAAAGGCAGCAGTTGAAGCGCTAGCAATTTAGCCAAGCTAGCATTCAACCGCTGGGCATGTGGATGGCTGGGAGTGAACTTCTTTCGACGGTCCAGCAGCTGGGGCAGGGAAATTTGCCTGCTAGAATCGGACGTCGGTGTACTGCTAGCAGAGTGGCCGCAAGTACTTGGCTGTGACACACCTAAATCTACACCTTCATTCCTCTCAGTGCATGTTTCAGAGAGGACTGAAGTTATAGTGGGGTTGGAGATCCCAGCTGATGCGGTGCAAGGAGAGGTCCGCTTTGTTCTTTGGTGTGGGTCTTTGAGGTAGGCTTGCCAACGAGCTGCATGGCAGGTCAACATATGTCTGGTCAGGCATGTGGTACCCAAGCGGCTGATGTTTTGGCCACACGATATACGCTTGAGACATATGTTGCAAACAGCAGCTGTGCGATCTGATGCACTAGCCTCAAAAAAGGCCCACACCAAAGAACTTTTTGAATGACGGGCAGAGGCAGCGCCCTGCACAGGCGGAGCTCTGCGGTGTGATTCCGTCGGTGTACTGCCCTTACGCTGGCCACCAAAGGGCATCCTGCCTCGTTGGAGATGTGCCTCCTCCTCATCCTCCTCCTCCTCCTCTCTCCTATTAGGCACCCACGTGGAGTCAGTGACCTCATCATCCCCTCCCTCCTCATCACTGGAGCCAATCTGGCAGTATGCTGCAGCTGCTGGAACATGACTGCCAGATTGGTGTCCTTCTTGAGCATCCCCTCTGTCTGCTCTCACGCTACTGCCTTCCTCTAGCTCGGTTTCATCATCAGACCCTTCGAAACGCTGGGCATCCTCCTGGAGCATGTACCCAACACTGTGCTCAAACAGTTCGGGGGACTCCTCAGGAGGAGGACATGGTGGGTCTAGGGAAGGAGTGACTGATGATGAGTCTGACATTGATACCAGGGAAGAGGACGCTTTGGCAGCTGCTTTTCCAGTACCCTGAGCCTGGGTGAGAGAGGATGAGGAGGAGGAGGAGGGCTTGGTCATCCACTCTACCAAGTCTTCGGCATGATGTGGCTCAACATGTCCAGCTGCCGAAAAGAAGGACAAGCGTGTCCCATGGCCATGTGCTGATGACAATGCACCGCGTCCACGACCAGCACTGTTGCCCCCAGACACAGAGCCTGCTTGCCCTCTTTTATTGCCTCCTGACTGTCTGCCGCTCCTTGTTTGCCTTCCAGACATTCTAATAGATGGCCTGCAGGGAGATGGGAAAAAAGCAATAAGGGCTACCTTCAGGTGTCCTTCTCTGTCCCTTTACTTAAGGATTTCTAAATATGGTTGAGGATGATTGCTTTTGCACAGAATAGCACAACGACAATTTCCCTGACTGTCCAAAAAAACAAGGATTTCAAAGATGGTTGATGAGGAATGCTTTAGCACACTATAGCACAAGGAGAATTTCCCTCACTGTCCTTCCCTGTCCCTAGAAACAAGGATTATCACAGTGAAAGAAACTGACACTCTTCCTACCTATAGTTTTCTGTCCCTAGAAAAAATGTTTTTTTAAAGCACACTATAGCACAAGGAGAATTTTCCTCACTGTCCTTCCCTGTCCCTAGAAACAAGGATTATCACAGTGAAAGAAACTGACACTCTTCCTACCTATAGTTTTCTGTCCTTAGAAAAAATGTTTTTTTAAAGCACACTATAGCACAAGGAGAATTCCCTCACTGTCCTTCCCTGTCCCTAGAAACAAGGATTCGCACAGTAAAAGACACTGACACTCTCCCTACCTATAGTTTTCTGTCCCTAGAAAAAATGTTTTTTTAAAGCACACTATAGCACAAGGAGAATTTCCCTCACTTTCCTTCTTTGTCCCTAGAAACAAGGATTATCACAGTGAAAGAAACTGACACTCTTCCTACCTATAGTTTTCTGTCCCTAGAAAAAATGTTTTTTTAAAGCACACTATAGCACAAGGAGAATTTCCCTCACTTTCCTTCTTTGTCCCTAGAAACAAGGATTATCACAGTGAAAGAAACTGACACTCTTCCTACCTATAGTTTTCTGTCCCTAGAAAAAATGTTTTTTTAAAGCACACTATAGCACAAGGAGAATTTCCCTCACTTTCCTTCTTTGTCCCTAGAAACAAGGATTATCACAGTGAAAGAAACTGACACTCTTCCTTCCTATAGTTTTCTGTCCCTAGAAAAAATGTTTTTTTAAAGCACACTATAGCACAAGGAGAATTTCCCTCACTTTCCTTCTTTGTCCCTAGAAACAAGGATTATCACAGTGAAAGAAACTGACACTCTTCCTACCTATAGTTTTCTGTCCCTAGGAAACATGTTTTTTTAAAGCACACTATAGCACAAGGAGAATTCCCTCACTGTCCTTCCCTGTCCCTAGAAACAAGGATTCGCACAGTAAAACACACTGACACTCTCCCTACCTATAGTTTTCTGTCCCTAGAAAAAATGTTTTTTTAAAGCACACTATAGCACAAGGAGAATTCCCTCACTGTCCTTCCCTGTCCCTAGAAACAAGGATTCGCACAGTAAAACACACTGACACTCTCCCTACCTATAGTTTTCTGTCCCTAGAAAAAATGTTTTTTTAAAGCACACTATAGCACAAGGAGAATTCCCTCACTGTCCTTCCCTGTCCCTAGAAACAAGGATTATCACAGTAAAACACACTGACACTCTCCCTACCTATAGTTTTCTGTCCCTAGAAAAAATGTTTTTTTTAAAGCACACTATAGCACAAGGAGAATTCCCTCACTGTCCTTCCCTGTCCCTAGAAACAAGGATTCGCACAGTAAAACACACTGACACTCTCCCTACCTATAGTTTTCTGTCCCTAGAAAAATTTTTTTTTTAAAGCACACTATAGCACAAGGAGAATTCCCTCACTGTCCTTCCCTGTCCCTAGAAACAAGGATTCGCATAGTAAAACACACTGACACTCTCCCTACCTATAGTTTTCTGTCCCTAGAAAAAATGTTTTTTTAAAGCACACTATAGCACAAGGAGAATTCCCTCACTGTCCTTCCCTGTCCCTAGAAACAAGGATTCGCACAGTAAAACACACTGACACTCTCCCTACCTATCCTTCTCTTTCCCTAAACTAAAGGAATCCAGGTTAAGCAAGAAAAAAAAAATGTCACTGTCCCTGCCTATGCTTCTCTTTCCCTGCTCCGGAACACACTACACTAGGCCGCCGTGCTGGCGGCCTTTTATAGTGTGGGGCGTGTACTAAACACCCTCAGCAATAATTGGCCACAGGCATCCTGCCTGTGGCCAATCATTGCTCTCCTCGCTGCCGGCACTGTGATTGGCCAAGCATGCGGGGTCACAGTGCATGCTTGGCCAATCACAGCGCCTGGATGACACTGCAATGGCGTAGTGCATTGTGGGCCGTTCGCGTCACTCGAATTTGGCGCGAACGGCCCAAATCGTTCGATCTTCGTCGAACGATCGAACAGCCGATGTTCGAGTCGAACGTATGTTCGACTCGAACACGAAGCTCATCCCTATCCTCCACTTGTGTCACCTTCTCCTTCATTACTGTCCCACACTTGTGTCACCTTCTCCTTCATTACTGTCCCACACTTGTGCCACCTTCTTCTTCATTACTGTCCCCCACTTGTGTCACCTTCTCATCCATTACTGTCCCCCACTTGTGTCACCTTCCTCTTCATTACTGTCCCCCACTTGTGTCACCTTCTTCTTGTTCATTACTGTCCCCCAACTGTGTCACCTTCTTCATTACTGTCCTCCACTTGTGTCACCTTCTCCTTCATTACTGTCCCACACTTGTGTCACCTTCATTACTGTCCCCCTCCCCCCACATGTGTCACCTTCTCCTTCATTACTGTACCCCTCCCCCACATGTCACCTTCTTCTTCATTACTGTTCCACACTTGTGTCACCTTCTTCTTCATTGCTGTCCCCCACTTGTGTCACCTTCTCCTTCATTACTGTCCCACACTTGTGTCACCTTCTCGTTCATTACTGTCCCCCACTTGTGTCACCTTCTTCTTCATTACTGTCCCCCACTTGTGTCACCTTCTCCTTCATTACTGTCCCCCTCCCCCACGTGTCACCTTCTTCTTCATTACTGTCCCACACTTGTGTCACCTTCTTCTTCATTGCTTTCCCCCACTTGTGTCACCTTCTCGTTCATTACTGTCCCCCACTTGTGTCACCTTCTTCTTCATTACTGTGCCCCACTTGTGTCATCTTCTCCTTCATTACTGTCCCACACTTGTGTCAACTTCTCGTTCATTACTGTCCCCCACTTGTGTCACCTTCTCCTTCATTACTGTCCCACACTTGTGTCACCTTCTCGTTCATTACTGTCCCCCACTTGTGGCACCTTCCTCCTCATTACCGTCGCCCACTTGTGTCACCTTCTCGTTCATTACTGTCCCCCACTTGTGTCACCTTCCTCTTCATTACCGTCGCCCACTTGTGTCACCTTCTCATTCATTACTGTCCCCCACTTGTGTCACCTTCCTCTTCATTATCGTCGCCCACTTGTGTCACCTTCCTCTTCATTACTTTCCCCCACTTGTGTCACCTTCTTCTCGTTCATTACTGTCCTCCACTTGTGTCACCTTCTCCTTCATTACTGTCTCACACTTGTGTCACCTTCATTACTGTCCCCCTCCCCCACTTGTGTCACCTTCTCCTTCATTACTGTCCCCCTCCCCCACGTGTCACCTTCTTCTTCATTACTGTCCCACACTTGTGTCACCTTCTTCTTCATTGCTGTCCCCCACTTGTGTCACCTTCTCCTTCATTACTGTCCCACACCCGTGTCACCTTCTTCATTGCTGTCCTCCACTTGTGTCACCTTCTCCTTCATTACTGTTCCCCACTTGTGTCACCTTCTTCTTCATTACTGTCCCCCTCCCCGCACTTGTGTCACCTTCTCCTTCATTACTGTCGCACACTTATGCCACCTTCTTCTTCATTACTGTCCCCCACTTGTGTCACCTTCTTCTTGTTCATCACTGTCCCCCACCTGTGTCACCTTCTTCATTGCTGTCCTCCACTTGTGTCACATTCTTCTTCATTACTGTTCCCCACTTGTGTCACCTTCTCCTTCATTACTGTCCCCCCTCCCCGCACTTGTGTCACCTTCTTCTTCATTACTGTTCCCCACTTGTGTCACCTTCTCCTTCATTACTGTCCCCCACTTGTGTCACCTTCTTCTTCATTACTGTTCCCCACTTGTGTCACCTTCTCCTTCATTACTGTCCCCCCTCCCCGCACTTGTGTCACCTTCTTCTTCATTACTGTTCCCCACTTGTGTCACCTTCTCCTTCATTACTGTCCCCCACTTGTGTCACCTTCTCCTTCATTACTGTCCCACACTTGTGCCACCTTCTTCTTCATTACTGTCCCCCACTTGTGTCACCTTCTTCTTGTTCATCACTGTCCCCCAGCTGTGTCACCTTCTTCATTACTGTCCTCCACTTGTGTCACCTTCTCCTTCATTACTGTCCCCCACTTGTGTCACCTTCTCATCCATTACTGTCCCCCACTTGTGTCACCTTCCTCTTCATTACTGTCCCCCACTTGTGTCACCTTCTTCTTGTTCATTACTGTCCCCCAACTGTGTCACCTTCTTCATTACTGTCCTCCACTTGTGTCACCTTCTCCTTCATTACTGTCCCACACTTGTGTCACCTTCATTACTGTCCCCCTCCCCCCACGTGTGTCACCTTCTCCTTCATTACTGTCCCCCTCCCCCACGTGTCACCTTCTTCTTCATTACTGTTCCACACTTGTGTCACCTTCTTCTTCATTGCTGTCCCCCACTTGTGTCACCTTCTCCTTCATTACTGTCCCACACTTGTGTCACCTTCTCGTTCATTACTGTCCCCCACTTGTGTCACCTTCTTCTTCATTACTGTCCCCCACTTGTGTCACCTTCTCCTTCATTACTGTCCCCCTCCCCCACGTGTCACCTTCTTCTTCATTACTGTCCCACACTTGTGTCACCTTCTTCTTCATTGCTTTCCCCCACTTGTGTCACCTTCTCGTTCATTACTGTCCCCCACTTGTGTAACCTTCTTCTTCATTACTGTGCCCCACTTGTGTCACCTTCTCCTTCATTACTGTCCCACACTTGTGTCAACTTCTCATTCATTACTGTCCCCCACTTGTGTCACCTTCTCCTTCATTACTGTCCCACACTTGTATCACCTTCTCGTTCATTACTGTCCCCCACTTGTGTCACCTTCCTCTTCATTACCGTCGCCCACTTGTGTCACCTTCTCGTTCATTACTGTCCCCCACTTGTGTCACCTTCCTCTTCATTACCGTCGCCCACTTGTGTCACCTTCTCATTCATTACTGTCCCCCACTTGTGTCACCTTCCTCTTCATTACCGTCTCCCACTTGTGTCACCTTCCTCTTCATTACTTTCCCCCACTTGTGTCACCTTCTTCTCGTTCATTACTGTCCTCCACTTGTGTCACCTTCTCCTTCATTACTGTCTCACACTTGTGTCACCTTCATTACTGTCCCCCTCCCCCACTTGTGTCACCTTCTCCTTCATTACTGTCCCCCTCCCCCACGTGTCACCTTCTTCTTCATTACTGTCCCACACTTGTGTCACCTTATTCTTCATTGCTGTCCCCCACTTGTGTCACCTTCTCCTTCATTACTGTCCCACACTTGTGTCACCTTCTCGTTCATTACTGTCCCCCACTTGTGTAACCTTCCTCTTCATTACTGTCCCCCTCTTGTGTCACCTTCTTCTTATTCATTACTGTCCTCCACTTGTGTCACCTTCTTCTTGTTCATTACTGTCACCCACCTGTGCCACCTTCTTCTTCATTACTGTCCTCCACTTGTGTCACCTTCTCCTTCATTACTGTCCCCCTCCCCCACGTGTCACCTTCTCGTTCATTACCGTCCCCCCCCTTGTGTCACCTTCTTCTTCATTACTGTGCCCCTCCCCCACGTGTCATCTTCTTCATTACTGTCCCCCACTTGTGTCACCTTCTCCTTCATTACTGTCCCCCACTTTTGTCACCTTCTCCTTCATTACTGTTCCCCTCCCCACGTGTCACCTTTGTCTTCATTACTCCCCCCCACTTGTGTCACCTTCTTAATTACTGTCCCCCACTTGTGTCAAGTTCCTCTTAATTACTGCCCCCCACTTGTGTCACCTTCTCCTTCATTACTGTATACTACTATTCCATCTTTACCCTATCCCCTCTCTGGGGCTGGGCACTGGTGAGTGGTGAGTGGTCCACTGTGGTCCCTTAGACAGTTGCTGAAAATGATTGGCAGGTGTTGCAGATCATGCATGGAATCAGACGCATGGATTTATAAGAATGTCAGCAGTGCTATTACAGGATACCACGCATATGCACTTTTTTTCAACAGGACTGTCACAGCATTGTTTTATAAAAAGACTTATTTTTACACATTGGTTGCTAGGGCCGCCCCGCCTGGCATCTAGCAACTAGTGATATCACAGTCTCAGAGTGAGGCTGAGCTGAGAGAGGCCTGCGCCTAGTGCTGCACTGCACAGCTGTCTCCACCCACCTCCTCTTTCTCCGGCACAGCGGCATGAGAGGGAGTGACTTGGCAGTGGAGAGGTCAGTTTGTGTGTGATCTTCTTCACTCCAGTGTCTCCACCACTCCGCTCTATCCCTGGTGCCCACGGCCCACCACTGCCCGCCAACCTGCAGCATTGCATGCAGAGATAGTGGCTTGCGGCAGCTGGCCTGACCTTTTCTGTCTGTGTGCTGCTGCTGTACTGCTGGCGTATAATTTATTATTTTTGTCTATGTGCACGAGCTTATGGGACGTGTGTTAAGCCTCGTACACACGGCCGAGAATCTCGTCAGGAAAAAACTTTTCGTTTTTCTTGACGAGATTCTTGGACAAGAAACTTGTCCCGGCCGAGTGTACACACATTCGATTCAAAAAACCCGCGGTTCTTTGAATGGAGCGAACGCGTTGACGTAATCGACTACAACGAGCGTGCGCTCGTCACATTCGATGCCGTCGCCGCCATCTTGCTACACCCTACCTATGCCTAGGAAGCTACCGTGCATGCGTCGAAGTCATTTCGAGCATGCGCGGGTTTCCACGGCGACAGGTAAGTGTACACACACACACTTTTCTCGTCGAGAAACATGCTGACGAGAATCTCGACGAGAAAATAGAGAGCAGGTTCTCTATTTTTCTCATCGAGATTCATGCCAGTTTTCTTGACGAGAAAACTGAAAGCCGCATACACACGATCGATTTACTCTGCAAGAAAGCTCTGCCAGCAAGTTTCTTGCTGGTTCTTGCCGAGAAACTCGGTCATGTGTACAAGGCTTAAGGCTTGCAGCTGCTTAGTGATATCTATTAGGCTTTGGGTTGATTGAGGCTCGCAGGAATTCTATTACTTAGTTAGAAGGGTGGCTATCTCCTCTATTTCATTCCAGGACACAGTATTGTCCCCAAATGAAGGTGCCCAGGACCAGGGACAGACATGGCAATTGCGGGACAACCCGAGCAATCCGGGACACGTTGGCACCCTAGTCTGCACCTGTGCAGGATATTTTCCCAAGATGGCAACACAGGAGCAGAGTGAGGAAGAAGAACTTTGGGCTATAAGGATGACTGTTACATTTATAGAAAATTACAGTGGCTGCAGATTAAAAAAGGAAAGGTCATTTTTAATGACATTCAATTACAACATGATTAGTGTTGCAATTGTATACACTACATTATTTTTTCTTTATTTGCTAATTTTTATCCCCACGAAAGTGGAGTTACCCTTTAAAGTAGCACAGGGCTGAATAGCAAAAAATGCCCTGGCCATGAAGGGGGTAAAACCTTCCAGGGGTCATCTGCTTATGGAAGTCCGGTGATAAGTAATAGCCGGTTTTGGAGGGATAAATCCCCCCACCTTTGCATCCCAATCTTTGGAAAGTGTCTAATCTGGGAATGTTTGGAATATGTTAGAATTCTTCTTTGTAAAGGACTGAGTGACTGAAGACAAAGAATAGATGTGTCATGTATAAGGAGCTTTGTATGATTGTTCCTTAGAACACAGGAGGAACTGGCTGAGGTCATGAAATGAGATCAATAACGAGTCACATGGCCAGGAAGCCATCACGTGGTGTTCTGTTTATTATCAGGTAACACATGATCACATGACCTGATCACATTTTCTATAGAGCATTCCCTTTGCGCATGTGTATAACCTGACCATCCGTCAGCCCCCCCACCCTCTGCAGTGCGGCTGCGCAATACCTGGCCCCGCCTTCTCCCCTGAGGGAGCGTCATCAAATTCCTGTTCCAGCATCAGCCCAGGGAGCCGCTGACAAGCTCCTCTCCCCGTCTCCTTTGTCTCCCCCCTATAATTAATAAGAGGGGACAGCCCGGCGCCGCTCACTTCTTTTTTTTGTCCTGGTGGAGACAGGCAATGGAATAGACAGCCTTATTTCCCGGCATGCTCAGTGGCCCAGGCAGCTGTGTGGCCCTTCTGAGGAGCTGATGCTCAGACAGGCAGGAGCAGGGGAGTGATCAGCAGGAATTGCCGGATCCAGCATCCTGAGGAGACCTTCCAATCCCACAGACATGCCGCTCTTCACCTCCAACCCCTTCGACCCTGATGTGGGTAAGTCATTGTCTGGGCTCCCAGGGGCCCATCACAGCACCTGTGTGAGAAGCCTCTGATGGAAGCAGTCACAGTACTGGGTCAGGGTTGCTGGCAGCATCTTCCAGCGGAGGCTTCTCACTCAGGTGTTTTTCCTGCCGGTGTCTTCCTTTTCATAGAGAAAAGTGCATAGAGGAGAACATGGTAACCAATCCGATTCCAGCTCTGTCAGGTAGTTGGGTAAGCGGTTGCTATGGGTTACAGCGCGTGGTCCTGGGCTGACTTAGAGCTGATGCCGAGGGGCGCTAGGAACGCAGGTCAGCAAAATTCCTACTGACCTCAGAGATCGCTCCTTACAGCAAACACTCATTGTACCTTAAAGCGGAATACTGTAGCTGCTGACATTTACTATTGGGGCACTTACCTGTCTAGGGATCCCGCGGTGTCCTCACCCAAGCCAATTCTTAAATCAGTTCTCGGGTACTGGCGCCGCCATCTTGGGTAAGTTGTGCTATAATGCGCCCCCTGCTGGGGTGTGATGTGCAAGGGCGGCGCCATGTATCGTTACTACGCAATGAACTGTTTGCTTTATCTTTTAAAAACTTTATTGAAGTTGCGGTGGCAAGCGATGCCGTGTGTTTTGCTGCTTAAAGAGGAACTCCGCCCCTTCCTAGCTTATAGCGGAGCTCCACCCTAAAGGAGAAGCTCCACTTGTCTGCTTCCCCCCCCTCCCCCTCTCCCTTCTGCTGCCACATTTGGCACCTTGTGTAGGGGAGGGGGGCACTGGGTACCTGGTTTTGACAGCTACCTGTTTCAACTTCCGGATGAGTTTGCCGCAGAAAACTCAGGAGGAAGTTCAGCGCTCGATTGAGAGAGCGTGATTTGTGCATGTGCAGTAGGAAACTGGCTGTGAAGCCGCTTTGCCTTACCCAAGATGGTGGCGCCAGCACCCAAGAATTGGCTTGGGTGAGGACATCGCTGGATCCCTAGCCGGGTAAGTGCCCCAATAGTAAGTCAACTACAGTATTTGTAGCTGCTGACTGTTAATTTTTTGGTGGGGGGGGGGGGGTGCTGGAGCTTCCGCTTTAAAGCGGAGCTCCACCCTAAAGTGGAACTTCCGCTCATCGGATTCCTCCCCCCCTCCGGTGCCACAATTGGCACCTTTCAGGGGGGAGGGGGGGGCAGATACCTGTCTAAGACAGGTATTTGCACCCACTTCCGGGCATAGACTCTGCGGGGACCTGCGGGCATTACGCCACTTCCCGTCCCCGTTGTGTTCTGGGAGACACTCGGCTCCCAGGACACAGCAGGGACCAGTGAGGACGGCGCAGCACGACTCGCGCATTCGCTGTAGGGAACCGGGTAGTGAAGTCGCAAGGCTTCAATTTCTGGTTCCCTCACCGAGGATGGCGGTGGGGGCAGCAGAGTGACGAGCGATTGCTCGTCTTCTGCTGCCGACGTCGCTGGACTCCAGGACAGGTAAGTGTCCTAATATTAAAGGTCAGCAGCTGCAGTATTTGTAGCTGCTGGCTTTTAATATTTTTTTTTTTACGGCAGAGCTCCGCTTTAAGGCCTCGAGTACAAGGAGTGTTTGCTCAGCTCCTCTAAAGGCCTTAACAAGGAGGAAAAGTTCTTGAAGCGGAGTTCCACCCAAAAATGGAACTTCTGCTTTAAGTGTTGGTGACCCCCGACATTTGGCATGTAATTTTTTTGGGGGGGTACCCTGTTTTTCCATGCACCCAGCTCCCACTTCCTCCCATGGTGCCGAAAGGAAGATCCCCTCTCCCCCCTCCCTCAAATCTTCTGGGACATGTCACAGGTCCCAGAAGATTGCCTGGCCATTTGCAGAACGGCTCGCGCATGCGCATTGTGTGCCCGGCTGTGAAGCCACATTGAAGAGGAACGGAGGTTCGTACACCCGCATCTCTGGACCGTGGGACAGGAAAGTGTCTGATTATTAAAAGTCAGCAGCTACACTTTTTGTAGCTGCTGACTTTTTTTAAATGTGTGGAATTCTGCTTTAACCTTTTGGCGCCAGCCGCCTCCGGGCTCTTTAAAAGTTCTAAAAGCTGGGAGGCAGGCTTACAGGTCATGTGACCGCTGTGATTGGCTGTCACAATGCTCACATGATCGGAAAGCTCCCAATCACAAGTATGCATCAGGAACTTAAAACAGAAGTTCTGGACAGCCGCACTCCAAAAATTTTTTTTGCCTTTTATTAAAAAAATGAAATCAAAAATGCATGCCACAGCAGAACGGACAGAAGAGCTGACGCGTTTCACACTAACAAACAGTGCTTAGTCATAGCTGATCCCTGTTGGCTACCGTGCTGGGAGTGCACTCTCAGCATGGTAAGTTGTAAACACAGGGCCCCATATTTCCATACAGCTGGTGCCAAGGGGTTAAAAAAACTGTGGCGAAAGCCACATTTTACACACAGTTTTGAGTGCTCACACTTTTGGTTTAATGCATTCTATTAGCCAGAATATTAAAGTGATTGTAAACTTTTTTTTTTTAAATATGTTGTACTTGCCTCCTCTGTGTAGTAGTAGTAGTTTTGCACAGAGCAGCCCAAATCATCCTCTTCTCAGGTCCCCTGCTGGCACTCCTGTCCTGGAGTCCAGCAATGTCGGCACCACAGCTGATGTTTCCATCAGCTGTCGGATGCTGCCACCTCCATTGTGAGTAAGGGAACCCGGCAGTGTAGTCTTTTGGCTTTGTGCCAGGAACCCTACTGCGCATGCGTGAGGCTCCGCTCCTCTCTCCTACTGGCCCGACGACAGGGGAGGAGGGAGCCCCAGCTGTGACGTCAATACCCGCAGCTGAGGGGAAGTAGGGAAAGCAGCGCTGCGCAAACTGTTGGCGCTATATAAATCCTGTATAATAATAATAATAATAATAATAATAATAATAATAATAATAATACCTGTGAAAGACAAATGTGGCACAGGAGGGGAGTACAATAAGCAGAAGTTTCACTTTTGGGTGGTACTCCCCTTTAAAGAGGTTCTAAAGTCAGAAGTTTTTTTATCTTAATGCATTCTATACATTAAGATAAAAAAAAAAACTTCTGTGTGCAGCATCTTCAGTTGTTGTAAAGGCGTCAGTGTTCGCTGTCCCTAAAGCCCCGTACACACGGTCGGACTTTTGCCCAACAAACTTCGTTTTAAGCAAGTTGGACCAACAATCCGACAGTGTGTACGCTCCATCAGACAAACTTTTTTTCGTTTCGTTTTGTTTTCATCGGACAAATGTTGGGTCTGCAAACGGACAAACTTTTGCCCAACAAAAGTCTGATGGAGCAAAGTCCTACCGTGTGTACAGAAAACCATAGGACTTTTGTCCGATGGACAAAACAACTAATGTTAAAATCAACCAACAATAGCAGAAGTTGACCAAAGGGTGGTGGTAAAGAGCAGAAAAACCACGTGATGTTGCAAAAAGTTTTGGGAAAGTTTGCAGAAAAGTCCTGTGGTGTGTATGCTATGGGTGTTCCCGACCAACTCCGTTCGGACAAAAATCCACGGAAAAGTCCGATGGAAGTCCGACCGGGTGTATGGGGCTTTAGAAGTACATTGACCCTTGAATTTTGTATAAAGCACTTTAATGGGCCCAGTGTCACTATTCACTTCGGTCACTTTCCTAGTGATGCCAGGCTGTAATGTCCCCACCATATACCATCACAGACTCTGCAGGACCTTTTCATGCCACCCCGCCTGTATGAGTTTTTGAATTCAGAATCCAGCGTTTGAACCTGGGCCCCCGGGTGCTGCAAGGCAGTAATCCTTGCCCCTGTGCCTCCATACTGCACATGGTGTCATTGTGCTGAATTGTTTTCGTCTCTTTACATAGAAGCGTTCACTGTTTCCTCCGGACAAAACCCAGATCCATAAATACATCAGTGTTACAATTGTAAGAGGAGATCTCTGTATACTCCATTCAACATCGGGAGGAACTTGTGCTGAGCTGCAGCCTCCAGCAGTGATAGTCAATTGGACCAAAGGACAGACAGCACCAAGTTTTTGTTTTATGCTGTTAATTGGGGGTGGGGGGGGAAGCGATCTGCATGAACAATGCATCACTTTACTGTCACCTCCCCAGTACAGGAGTCTGCCCTGAGTGAGCTCTTGTGTCAAAGCTTACCAGAGTGGTCCATCCCACTGCATGTGACTAGTAATGCACTGATACTATTTAAAAAAAAATTTTTTTAAGTACCAATACTTTTTAGTTTTCGCCAATGCCTACCGTAACTGTTTTGTTCACACTTCAGCTGTCAGCAGTGGTACAAAGTGTTAAAAAGTTATTTACAAATTTTTTACATTTTGCGCTTTCTTTTCCATGTGATGGCATAATGAGCTAGTATGCACCGCATACTAGCTCATTATGAAATACTTGCCTTAGAACGAGGCGTTGGTAACTCACCTGGTCCACGCCGAGGTAGCTGACATGTTGTTTTGGCATGCGCGTGGGAGGCTTCTTTCCGGCAAGGTCCGGGTGTCTGCCGGGCCTTCAGCCGAGAATCCCTTTTTTTTTACCTACAGGTAAGCCTTATTATAGGCTTACCTGTAGGTAAAAGTTACAAAATTGACTATACAACCACTTTAACTTCATTTGTAGGATGCATGAAGGTAAAGAACCTTCAGCCTTTACATCCACTTAAATGTATCCCTGTCCTACCTGAACGCCTGACCTGTGTCTGAACTGCTTGTCAGGAACAGATTGTGCGGATGGTGTATGGCTGTAATATAATGCCATATGTTGCAGAGTGTTAGGTTTCCTGAAGACCATTTCTGTTCCTGAAAGAGACGATACAGCTAAAAGGCTTGTGTTAGACTGACAGCCCTGTGCATGTAGTGCTTCCTGATTGGCTCATAGTGCTGGCGTTCAGCTGGCGTTTTTCGCAGACAGGGAAATGTGGGAAGCAAATATAAAGATTTTCAACAATCAAAAGTGCAGCTATTATGCTGACAGCTGTAACACTTTAGATTTCCCAAATAGCAAGAGATATGACCTATTATCCTACCGTGACATGCCTCCATCCCTAAATTACTTTATATGTAAAAGGAAACCGTGGTCATGGGAAGAAAGTTTATTACAATCCAAAAATAAATGTACATAATCGCAGGAAAAACACAGTACATGGTAATGAATTGCAAAATAAGTAATAAAACCAACTGACATATATAAAGCACATATAAGAACACATGAATGGATATTGTAGCGATGCATGACACACACACGACACACCCCAAAAATAGGTATAAATTGCAAGAACCAGACTGTCTTGTTGGGAGGGGGGGGAATCGCAATGGAATTCAACGCGTTGTGGAAATAGTGAAAAAGATAAAATTATATAATAGTATTCAGTCAAAATTATTGAACACTTTCCTATAACAGGGATGAAAGACATGATCTAGGAGAGACAAGCAGTTTGGTCAGCTGGAAGTTGTCCCGGTTCCCAAAAGGAGGTAGAGAAATGGGGTGACAGCAAGGGGCAGGTCAGAAAACAGCAGAAATGTCCATGGAATAGTGGGATGCAGGAACAGATCGCATACACACTAATCAAAAAAAATAAAATAAAATAAAATAAAAATATATATATATTAGGACTGTGGAAATTAACTATTAATTCCTCGATTAATCGATTAAGTTTTTTGATCCGTACTTACCTCTCCGCCGGCTTCCGGGTCTTCAGGGAGTTCCGTCGGAGATCCGGTGACGCCACGGACACCGGCGGAGCTTGCCGTGTCCATCTGAGGGGCTCCTTTGCTGTGCCTTCATATCTGCATGCCAGCGGGACCTTACTATCTGCCACACACAAGGGCTGTTACACTTCCCTCTATCACTTCCCTCTATCAACCTGGGATTCTACAGCCATCCACTGGGAGTTATGATAGTTCCCTTCACGGGACATCTACATGCCAACGGACTGATGTTAACCCCTCCTCATCTGGATTCAGCAGTGGTATCGTTGTACACATTTTTATACCAGTATCATACTTAGCTACATGTTTTTATTACTGCTTTTGCTACCGTTTGGTATTACTCGCACCATTTTTACAGTTTATGTAGCTACATCGATTTTATCTCCAGTGCAATATTTATTTTGTTACCTACTTGAAGACTATAAAAGTTTTAATGCTATTCCCATTGAGCGCTGCTTTTGTGTGTTTTTTGTATCCTGCTATCCATTTTTCCAGTGGTTGGTAGCTGCACTGGGAATC
The DNA here is from genome assembly GCA_029206835.1 of Rana muscosa. Taxonomy (NCBI): domain Eukaryota; kingdom Metazoa; phylum Chordata; class Amphibia; order Anura; family Ranidae; genus Rana; species Rana muscosa. The sequence goes on along the minus strand of CM055122.1, from coordinate 264,774,529 downwards.
AGCCTGCAAGGAGATCAGCTAAAAGTGTGTGTGTGTGTGTGTGTGTGTGTGTGTGTGTGTGTGTGTGTATGTATGTATGTATGTATGTATGTATATATATATATATATATTAGGGCTGCAACTAACGATTATTTTCATAATCGATTAGTTGGCCGATTATTGTTTCGATTAATCAGTTAATAACCGTAAAAAAAAAAAAAAAAAAAAAAAAAAAGGTAATTTTGCTGCGATTTGCATTTTTTCATTATTTTTTGGCCAATTTGTTGTTGGGCAGACTAAAAAACACAAATTGCTGCAAAAACACATTATTACATGCTTTTCTGCAGCTTCTCTATTGAAGTATATTGAACCAAAAAAACGAAATAGCACCATTTTGCGTTAAAAAAGGTACTTGCCCTTTCCAAATACGCAGCAGCTGAAAAAATCATGGATGTGAACGTGTCCCATAGGAAACCATGTAAATGACCTGTAGTGTGTTTCTGCAAAAAAGCACCAAAAAAACAGGTGTGACCCAGGCCTGAGATGTTTAGTAACATAATGGTGTTAAAAAAAAAAAAAAATAGTACAAAAGAGCAAATAATCGCTGTAAGGGGTTAATTTTTTACTGTGGGACAGTGAAAGTAATATTTACAGTAGTGATTTGCTCTTTTTGTACTGTAAAGGGCTCATTTTAGTTGTTTTTTTTAACCCCTTTGTTACTGATCGATTATGAAAATAGTAATCGATTAATTTCATAATCGATTAGTTGTTTCGGCCCTAAAATATATATATATATATATATATATATATATATATATATATATATATATATAATTTATTACACATATACACACGATATATAAAGTATAAATGTGTATGTAAAATTATACCAACGTGTACGTATATATAAATGCAAAAAAAAGTGTGCAAGTGTCTAAAAACTATGTCCCCAAACAAAACAAGGGGGAATATAATAAATTGAGTGAAGAGACCAAATATGCATGGGAGGAGCAGGTGCATGACGTGTAATAAGACCCAGGTTGCTGAAACCATAAAAAATCTCAAAAGCAACAAGAGCTGAAAAGAGTGCCTAGTGCAAAAAAAACAAAAACAAAGTGTATAGGGGGGGGTCACCTAGGATCCCAAAGTGAATCTCACAGCTGTGGTTCCATGGACTAGACAGCAGTTGCAATGGCTCTCAGGTGTAAAGAGATGAACTGTCCTGCTCAGGCTATATGCCCGAGATACAGGGCGGGGCCCCTCCAGTGCTATGCCAATAGCCAATGAGCGCAAGGGAGTGGGGACAAGTCCACCTTCGGCGCATGTTATTTTGACTCTGGGTAGTGACATGCCTCTTTCAAAGTCCCATGACCACTGTTTCCTTTTACATATACACTTTTTAGATTTCCCCTCCTCTTCCCAGAACAGGAAGTAGGAAAAATCTCCCCAACCTCTCCATCGGGCTCACGCGTGCGTGGCGCAGTCAGTGAAAACTGAACTCGAAATAAGTACCTGTACCAGTAAGTGGTCTGTTAGTGATGGTGAGTTGCTGCCAGTTACTGGATCACGCGTGTGATGTGGCCACCTACTCATTGGTTCAGAAAGCACAGAAATCATATCTGCATCACAGCCAGGCAATTGGCATTTCCATTTTTTTTGGCATAGGGTTCCTTTTATTTATTTAAAAGAAACAAGGTTGAAATGGAAAATTGTATTGGCTCACAGGATAATTACCGTACAACTCATCGCTCTGTAAATGTATATTTAAAAGGCTGATGGACATTTTTATGTGCACTTATGTATAATATAGGGGTGGATTTACCAAAGGACAATAGACTAGAGTTGCACTCATTTTCCCCAGAGCTTAGCAAATGTGATAAAGCTTCACTTTGTCAAGAATATCTAATCACGTGCAAGGAATATTAAAAAAAAACAGCATTTTTGCTTGCACATGATTGGTTGATTGGTAGCTTGGGAAATGAGTGCATCTGCTCCTGTCTTTTGTCCCATAGAGGGGTTGATTTACTAAAGGTAAATGGACTGTGCAGTTTGCAAAGTGAAGTTGCTCCAGAGCTTAGGCCGGGTTCACATATGTGAATTGGATGCAGTATTAACCACATGCAATTCACATGACGTGAGTGTGACCGGCTCTCAATGGCGCTTTTTCACACATGTCTGGGGTGTGGTTTCCAAAAGGGTCCTGTGTGTTTTTGTGTCTGGTTCAGGTGCGGCCGCACATGTTAATCCAGCCTTGGTAAATGTGCAGAAGCTCTGCTGACTTCTATCATCCAATGATGTGCAAGCATGTGACTGGGTGTTATTTGTTAGGCCTCATGCCCACGGGCGTTTTTTCAGCCGCGTTTTTGAGCGTTTTTTACAGCTTAAAAACGCCTGTCCATGTTAGTCTATAGCTTCATGCCCACCTAGGCGTTTTTGAGCTGTAAAGAGCATAGGCGTTTGTAAGCTGTAAAAAAAAAACCAGGACCAGTGCGTTCCTCAGCGTCAGAATTAGGCAGAAAAAAACGCGAGCGTCAAAAACCGCGCAAAAACGCGCACTAACTCGCAAAAACGCGCACTAACGCGCGGTCGCGTTTTTAGCTCCGACGTTTTTTTTTTTTTTTTTTTAAATATTTACAATAACATGGACAGGCGTTTTTAAGCTGCAAAAAACGCAGCTGTAAAAACGCCAGTGGGCATGAGGCCTAAAGTGAAGCTTTACCCGATTTTATTAAGCTCTGGAGCACCTGTCTATCGTCTATTTGCCTTTTAGTGGGGACAGTAAATCCACACCTGACTCTTGTCAGTGTGTACTGCATGCTTCTCCACTTTGTATTTTTGGTATGGTATTCTTCATCCTGTATACATCAGTGGTTCTCAACCTCAGTCCTCAAGTGCCCCAAATTGGCCATGTTTTGGGAATTTCTCTTAGATAAAATAGCTGTCCAAAATACCAAGCCATTAGCTGATTTAAAGTACCTGTGCAAGATAAAGGAAAACCTGAAAACATGGCCTGTTGGGGTGGGGGGGGGGTGTATTTGAGGACTGAGATTGAGAACCACTGTTGTATGCTGTGCACTCTAAACTGCTTGAACGGTGTGCTGGACAAAAGAGATGTGACCGAACCACCACCGCAATGACAAACCTCCATCCCTATTGTACATATAAAAACAAAGGAGAAAAATAGTGGGACTTTAGATGAGGGTTGTTATTGCAGACAGATATTGCATGAAGTATATTTTATTAAACAAATACAGGTACATTCGAACATTACATGGTCTGGAGACACATAATGCATTTATAGCTAATAATAAAACGTATGCAAAAGACCTGCCATATAAATACAAGAATACACATACATGACATTGGACTTGATAAAATCTCGGTACATAAATGGTTTACACGGGCTATTAAAATGAGGGGATAGTAAGCCGACCTTGTCAGGGCACCCTAAAAAACTATGCGTTTCATGGCTCTTTACCATTTGTCAGGAGTTGGGTGTAAAGATAAAGCTATAAATACAAAAAATATGGGTTATTAAAGTTGAGTTCCAGGCTATTTTTAGTTTATTAAAATTTAGCAGCTACAAAAAGTGTAGCTGCTGACTTTTTTAATAAACCGACACTCAACTGTCCCACAGTCCAGCGATGCGGCTGCACGGAGCGTCGCTCCTTTCCCCCCTCCTCTCCTCGGCGCGTCGCTCCTTTCCCCCCTCCTCTCCTCGGCGCCTCCATTGGAATTGTGGGCACCCGGCTGTGACAGCTTGTGGCTTCACGGCCGGGCGCGAGTCGCGCTGCCCTCTTGGAGTGGATAGGCGATCTTCTGGGACCTGTCACGTGTCCCAGGAGATCGCCTAGAGGGAGGGGCCGCCTGGGGGAGAGGAGGAGTCACCTAGGAGGAAGTGGGACAGGAAGTCCCCTTCAAAACAAAGACCCCCCCCCCAAAAAAAAATGACATGCCAAATGTGGCATGTAAGGGGGTGAGAAGTACTTAAAGCGGAAGTTCCACTTTTGGGTGGAACTCCGCTTTAAATGCTACCTTTTTAAAAGGGGAAAAAGCTGTTGGGGAGCAGAGGATCTGTACTCACAAGTCGGCCGTGAACTGTGCCCAGCTGATATCAAGGGAGGAGGAGCCCCAGACAAACTGTCCTATTTGTTATATAATCCATATCCTGTACACTGTGCTGTACATTGTATACTTTGCACTCCTTTGCTTTGTACACTGTGCTGGACGGTAAATACTTCATACTGCTCCATCATACTCCACATTGCCTGACTGTGTGCACTGTCCTATTTGCTATATACGCCACATTCTGTACTCTGTGCATTGTACACATCCCACGCCTTCCCTTTGTACATTAGGCTTCACATTGCTCCACACTGTGCGGTTTATTTTATATGACCCAAACTGCTCCACTGTGTTCAGTGTGCTTTATGCAATATATTCCACAGCACTTGGCTCTGTACACTGTGCTGTATGTTATATACTCGGCATTGCTCCACTCTGAACATTGCTTTATGTATCCCCAGTCGGGGACTTTTGGGGGTGTTTTGTGTATGAACACACATTGCTAGGGTCTTTTTTAATAAGTGCATGCTAATGTGGTAACATCTACTCCCACCATCTTTCACATTTGTGCTCTCTCATTGTATCCACCTCTCAGTGGGCTCTGGTGGCAGCCTGTAGTGTTCCTTTATCTGGTGAAGCAGCTGGGAATACCTTTTTGTGCAATTATCAGAGTCATATACAAGGAGGACACGGCTACCTTCATCAGCATTAATATTTTAGTGCTGCAATATCCTTGAAGTAATCGGCCTTCACAATTTTATTTTTTTCATTGTTTTATTCAATCTGATTGAAATTCTGATAGTTTTCAGGAGACAGGTGATTGTTCATTTCTGTACCTTTCTTTTTTCTGCATGCTGTCAAAGATGGGATTGAAAAATAAATGCGCTCAATTTTCCATGCATGATACAACTACAATAGAAAATAAAAGGTGGAGAAATAGATTTTTTTTTTTTTTTTTTTTTTTTTAATTATTCCTGTGAAGAAAAAACATGACTTGAGGGTTTATGTGTGAACAATGGAAAATAAAATCTGGAGGGGGGGGGGGGGGTCATTGCTCACTAATTAGGTTTAATTCTTAATGCCCTGGGACAATAAAACGGACACTCTAATCCATTGCTTTGAGAAGCTGCTTTTCTTTTTTTGCATTTCCTTGCTGTAGGTGTTCTACTTTAGCACAGGTAAAGCTAAAGCGATTTTCCAACAACAAATGTGTGATGGTAGGGTTTTGTCAGATAATCCGACCGTTTGTACGCTCCATCGGACAATTGTTGCCGGAATCTCCGACAACAAATGTTGCCGGAATCTCCGACAACAAATGTTTTATAGCATGCTTTCAATTTTTTCCAACAAAAGATGTGTGCCGACGGACAATTAGATTGTGTGTACACAAGTCCGTCGGAATAAAATCCAAAGTACAAACACGCATGCTCCGAACCAATGCTAAGCATAGCACAACATTAGCACATAGCACAACATTAGCAGAAGTTGCCCAAAGGGCGGTGCTAAAGAGCTTAAAAAACACATCGTTTCGTGTATGTTGGCTGAAAATGTTCTGCCGTTTGTATGCAGAACAAGTTCACGGCCAACACCCTTCGTACAAAATTCCACGGCTTAAGGCTATATAAAGATGGTGGGTGACCGCACTCTGATAAAATCTACTTCTTTATTGTTGTATTTCTATAAAATCATATGCAATACGGCAGAAGTGAGACCTCTAATGTGTTTCATGCTATGGAGCAGGGGTCTCCATAGTTTTTGAACCAAGGGCCGGTTTATTGTCCTTCAGACTTTAAGGGGGCCGCACTGTGGCCAGCAGAAATAGAACATTTTGCTGGCATCAGTGGGAGTAAACGGTGCCCCATCTTTGGTATTGGGGGGATGAATGGTGCCCAGTTGTTCTCAGTGGGAGAGAAATGGCACCCCACTTTTGGTGTCAGAGGGCAGAACAGTAATCGCATAGTATCAAAAAATAAAATCGACGTTTCGGAGCCATTTTGATACTATGTGATTAAAGTTTTGGACCCAATTTTGGTGATCCTGGTGTGCTGGTGACACTTCCTTCTCATGATTGCAGTCGGTTCCAGCCGTTGGTCATTTCAGCACTCAATCTAATGGCCCGTACACACGATCCGAATATCGGATGAAAACTATCGTCCGAGGAATAATCGTACGATTTTCGGATCGTGTGTACACTACTTTCGAGAGCTGATCATGACAGTTCATCCGATTATTATTCGATCGGACAAGCACGGAAATTTTGCTCGTACGATACCAGATCGTACGATTTTCATTTAGTCAGTACAGTTGTCCGTAAATATGACATCACTTCCGATTAGTTTTTTTTTTTTTCTGTCCGAGAATTTTCGTGACTTTAACCTATTCAATTTCTACTTGCGACTATTAAGTGGAAAAAGTCGTACGATATTCGGATCGTGTGTATGTGCCATTAGATACAGCCGTTTGTGCAGGAACGTGTGCGTTGGGAGTATTGCATTAGAGGGCAGAATAGTGTCTCATATCAATGGGATGAAGTGTGCCCCAAAAGGCTGGATAAAGACAAGCAAAGGACCACATCTGGCCCCTGGGCCACAGTTTGGAGACCCCCTGCTTTAGAGTGCTGAGTGCGACTAAAGCTAGCTACATATATGAAACGCCGCTCCCCAAAATTTTGGAATGTTCCTTGGTCCATTGGTTAGCATGACCACGCCTTGTGCTGCTATCCTTGTTTAATAGTCATCAGGGAGCCGGCTGTCTTTTCTGGGTTCTCGCAGCCGGTGTTCTAACAATATGTGTCCCCTATCAGAGATAGTGTCCCGGTTGGACTGCGCATGCGCAATCAGAGATCACGGAAATCTCAGAAGGAACATCTGTTACATCAGCTGTAGTTGGAGAATGTACAGTTAATACGGCGCTCGCTCCCGATGCTTATTCACGCCGCTCTATCAGATGGGGGACCCATCTCGATAGAACAGCGCTGGCCACGCTCACTCAATACAGCAAGGGGATGCTTTTATCAAAGGGGCGGATATGATTATAAGAGGCCGCTCTGCCCCGCAGATGTGTAGTTTATTGTGAAAACATCCTCTAAAAAATCACTGCTTAATAATAGACCCACCCTTTTTATAAAACCATCCGCCCCATGCTGTATTTGAGTGAGCGCGGCCAGCGCTGTTCTATCGAGATGGGTCCCCCATCTGATAGAACGAGTGGCGGGAGCGAGCGCCGTGTTAACTACGCATGCTCCAACTACAGCTGATGGAACAGATGTTCAGTCTCTGAGATTTCCGTGATCTCCGATTGCGCAGTCCAGCCCGGGCACTATCTGATAGGGGACCCATAATGATAGGACACCGGTCCCTGATGACCTGGCGCCTATTGGGGTTTTTGTCAGTGGTATCCCAGGAGGTAGCAGGAGTGGGCTTCACATTAATCTTGCATAGGGGGTAGAGCTGCAAGATTAATCGTGAAGAGTCTAAATCCTAATTTTTTTATTTATTTTTTCCCTTCCTGATCTTCAAAACAGCATGTCACGGTTCTCTCTAAGACCCCTTTCACACTAGGGCGTTTTTCAGGCACTTTTGGGCTAAAAATAGCGATTGTAAAGCGCCTGAAAAATGGCTCCCCTGCAGTCTGTGTGAAAGCCCGAGTGCGTTCACACTGAGGCGATGCGCTGGCAGGACGTTAAAAAAAACTCCTGGCAGCAGCATCTTTGGAGTGATGTGTATACCGCTCCTGCCCATTGAAATCAATGGGCAGCGCAGCCAAACCGCTGGTGGCTTTAACCCTTTTTCGGCCTCAAGCAGGGGTTAAAAGCGTCCCGCTATCGGCCGGAAACCTCAGCAAAAACGGCAGTAAAGCGCTGCTAATAATAGCGGCGCTTTACCGCGGACGCCGCCCCAGCGTGAAAGGGGCCTAAAAAGTGCAGTGTTCTCACAGCTGGATAAGCAAAATCCAGGCAGCCTGCCAAGTTTTATTACAACATTCAAATAAGTGGAAACAAAGTATCTCTTCGTTCTTTAGATGAGGAAGGTTTTACCAAACCTTTTCTGACATTTGTTGCTTACAAGTAAAAAATCATTATTTTCTGCTAGAAAATTACCTGGAACACCCAAACATATTATATATAATATAATATTATATATAATAATAAATTTAGCAGAGACCCTAGAGAATAAAATGGTGGTTTTTGCAATATTTTATGTCACACTGTATTTGCTCAGCGGTTTTTCTAACGCAATTTTTTTTTAAAAAAAAACTCCACTTTCATGAATAAAAAAAAAAACTAAACAGCAAAGTTACTGTATATACTCGAGTATAAGCCGAGGTACCCAATGTTACCCCAAAAAAACTGGGAAAACGTACTGACTCGAGTATAAGCCGAGGGTCAACAATGCCTCGCTGTTCCCTGGCCTCGCTGTTCCCTGGCCTCGCTGTTCCCTGGCCTCGCTGTTCCCTGGCCTCGCTGTTCCCTGGCCTCGCTGTTCCCTGGCCTCGCTGTTCCCTGGCCTCGCTGTTCCCTGGCCTCGCTGTTCCCTGGCCTCGCTGTTCCCTGGCCTCGCTGTTCCCTGGCCTCGCTGTTCCCATTTAACATTGTAAATAGTACCTGAAAAAAAGTTGAGAGGCTGCGGCGTCCATCGTTTAAATCTCGCGGTCTCTTCCTGGTCCCTTCCGTGATAGGCGATTCTCAGCAGACACTCTCCGCCTATCACGGAAGGGACCAGGAAGAGACCGCAAGATTTAAATGATGGATGCCGCAGCCTCTCAACTTTTTTTCAGGTACTATTTACAATGTTAAATTTCGGTGACTCGAGTATAAGCCGAGGGGGGGGGGGGGGGGGGACTTTCAGCCCCAAAAAAAGGGCTGAAAATCTCGGCTTATACTCGAGTATATACGGTAGCCCAATTTTTTGTTATAATGTGAAAGACGATGTTACACCGCGAGAATCGTGATCTTTATTCTAAGCAAAAAAATCGTGATTCTCGATTTAGCCAGAATAGTGCAGCTCTAAAAGGGGGGGCAATGGAAGTTGGAGTCAGGGTAAGTAGTGAATGGCTTAAAAGAAGGGTAAAAAAAATTATTTCATCTTTTCCCACTGGCCTTGCGCATATATGCGGCCACTGGATGGGTGGGCTTTAATGCCGAACGACCATGGAAAACCGTATTCTGTGCTGAGAGCGCACTTCCAGTACAGTAACTAAGCAATCGAAAGATGCTCCCGATGCATACCTGCAAATGGCGGCTTTCGATCATGTGACAGCCAATCACAGCAATCATATGATCAAAATGCCCACCTCCACCTTCCAGTATTTTGATTCTCTTAAAGAGCTGGGGGCGATGGTGGCAAAGGGTTAAAAAGGGGCACATTTTTTATGTTGAGGGTGGTGGAAGATTTGGGATGGTGGAGGCTCATATATAATTTTTTTTTTTTTTTTTTTTTTTTTTTTTTATTTAGTCCAAAAAAGACAAGACCCACAGGGCCAACATAAGAGAGAAGAATACAGTACAAGAACATAATGTATGAACACATACGGTACAACATGTCACAACATTATGCATACCCCCATGGGAGGGGAGATTAATAACAGCGAATAGGTGTATCTCCAGAGATCATAGCACATCAAACTGTCTTGGAATCTAATTCTACCAGACATAGTATGAAAGTCTGCTTTTTAACCACTTAAGGACAGGGAGGGAGGAAGGATTTGCCCCCTTAATGACCAGGCCATTTGTTTGTGATATGGCACTGTGACACTTTATCTGACAATTGCGCAGTCATGCAATGTTGTACCCAAACAAAATTTCGTGTTTTTTTTTTTTTTTTTTTCAAAAATAGAGCTTTCTTTTGGTGGTGTTTGTTCATCTCTGCAGGTGTTTTTTTTTTTTTTGCGCTATAAACAAAGACTGACAATTTAAAAAAAGGAAACTATTTTTTACTTTTTGCTATAATTCATATCCAAAACAAAATGTAAAGAATCACCTTTCTTCATCAGTTTATGCCGATATTTTTGGGAAAAAATTGCAATAAGCGTATATGCTGTGATCAGCAATTTTTAGTGGGGCTGCGACATTGCGGCGGACAGATCGGACACATATTATTTTTTTTTTATCACTTTTTTATTTTTTGCCCCAAAAAACAATCGGTGCTAAAAATAGCCACTGTCAAGGGGCTAACTGTGTTCCCTGGGTGTTTTCGAACTGTAGTGACTAGAGGAGGAGAAAGATTGCTGTTCCTAATCGCTAGGAACAGCAGATCTGTCTCTCCTCCCTTGACAGAACGGGGATCTGTCTGTTTACATTGACAGATCTCAGTCCTGTGTCTCTCAGGAGAGATCGCGGGTGGCTGGTGGACATTGGGGCCGCCGGCCACATGCTTCGGCGCCGTGCACCTCCTAGTGCAGTGGTTCTCAACTCCAGTCCTCAGGGCCCACCAACAGGCCAGGTTTGCAAGATAACTGAAATGCATCACAGGTGATATAATTTGCTGCTCAGGGATTGCAGTATTCTAGTCTGCATCTCACCAAGGTAATACTTAAAATCTGGCCTGTTAGTGGGTCCTGAGGACAGGAGTTGAGAACCACTGTCCTAGTGGTCTTAAAGCGGCCAACCTACAATGACGGCGATTCGCCAACTTGCCGCAGTACAACTGTGGCGGTTGGTCTTTAAGTGGTTAAAGTAGCTGAACGCTCACTGCAAGAGAAGAGGTAGGATCCTCGCCCCTCTGGTGGGCCCTTTTTTTTTTTTTTTCAGCACTGGAATCGGATCGCATGTGTTCTCCCACTTGCTCGATCTGGGGGTGTCATTAACTTTGTGTTGACACCCGCAGCGGTTTGCAGAGGGCAGTGTAAACTGGAATGGTGCTGGTTCCCACATCGCATATGTGTAAACCCAGGCTAAATGTATCTTGCTAAATGCAAGCAGTGCGGTTCCCTGAATTAGAACCCTTACAGTCCCCTATACAGCAGAGGTCAGACTAGTAGAGGACAGTACAAGGAGCCAGTTAGTTGAGCTGCAGTATAGGCTAACCAAGAACATGCTGATGGAAGGAGAGAGAAGAGTGACAGACGAGTTCATCAATCTGCTGCTTTTCCTTTTTGCTGTCCAGTCACAGGCTGGGGGGAGGGACAAGACCTGTAAGTGGCCGGGCGGAGCTGTGTAAATCACAGGACTGGATATGGACTTTATACAGACATACCCCACTTTTAAGTACACAATGGGACCAGAGCATGTATGTAAAACGAAAATGTACTTAAAGTGAAACAATACCTTTTTTCACTTCTAGGGTGTAGTGGGGGGTCAGGGGCTGTAGTGGGGTTGTCAAAAGCTGTAGTTGAGGTCTCAGGGGCTGTAGTGGAGGTGTCAGGGGCACTGGAACAGGGCGGGCTATGCTCTCGGAGCTTCAGCTCCTTCTACTGCAGCTGCAAAATGTCTGTACAGTACTTGTGAGGCACTTTACATACACTCACGGGTATGTCCTTACTTGCGAGTGTATGTAAAGTGAGTGTACTTAAAGCGGGGTATGCCTGATCTTCATATTTAGCAGTTTGCCTGGAGCTCCAAGAAAAGAGACTTGCATAGAAATTCATCATTGGCACTGTTAATTGATTAGACATGGAGATTTGCCCTGATGGTAACCTTTGCTGATGTATTTTTTTTTTTCTTAGATGTTCATTATGAATTTCCTGGCTTTGTGAAAGGTTTCCTTTTACTGGACTCATTTTGCAGCATCACTTACACTTTTCCCATCCACAAAGTACACCGCTAATTAGAATTACTGATATAATATTCTCTCAGTTCTTCAAACATGAAACCTCCTTGGTTGATACAAGCAGGGAGCCATTATGTACAAGTTGTCATCTAGAGAAAATACTTTTCTTGTGGTTAGAATAAAGTAAAGTGACAGCAATGTATATCTTCTAAATGGCGAGCATGGAGGTGATCCCGCTGAGCGCTGCAGGCGCCATTCTGTAGGCGCAATTACTAATGAAGAACTTTAACAATCACAGCATTCCTGCATATAACCTGCACGTAAAATGCAACGCCACCTTCATATGGGGGAGACATTAATCATTTTAATAACCTGTCCAGAATATTAATTGCTGATCACATCCAGAATTCCAGTGATGGGGAAGAGAACATTCTCTACTGAACTGTCAGGTCTGTGGGAAGAAAAAGGAGTCATGGATAGCAGGATATTGTTTAAGAATGCAGTTTATTCTTTTCCTGTGCATAATGTCATATCTGCCGGTTCTATTCAGACAACTAAAGGGATCTTAAAGTGACTCAAAAATAAAATGAGAGATCTCTATCTCGAAAAAACTATTCTGAGCCAAATGGTGTACTAAAATATTTACCTGTGCCAATTAAATGCAGCCAGACCTGTCCCATGTACTGCAGCTGAGCCTGGCTGTCACTCAGATAGAAGACAGAGCAGGCAGCCGCGGTACTCCATTCAGCCCCTGGGGCTACTCTGTCTTCTGTGGGTGACAGGCTCAGCTAGGAGATTGTCCGGCACTCAGGGGAGACGGCCGGCCCGGCATTCTGACATGGGTGGGTCTGGTGGGTATTTGCTCCATAAGATGCAGAGAAAATTTTCAGCTGAGCATCATTTTAAAACACCACGGCCTACCTGAGTATTGTTGCTGACCATGTCCATCCCTTTATGACTACAGTGTACCCATCTTCTGATGGCTCAAATCCATCTCACCACTGGTTTATTGAACATGACAATGAGGTCACTGGACTCCAATGGCCTCCACAGTCACCAGATCTCATCCAATAGAGCACCTTTGGGATGTGGTGGAATGGGAGATTTGCATCATGAATGTGCGGCCTACAAATCTGCAGCAACTGCGTGATGTTATGTCAATGTGGACCAAAATCTCTGAGGAATGTTATCAGCAGCTTGTTGAATCTCTGCCTGGAAGAATGTAGGAAGTTCTAAAGGCAAAAGGAGTCCAATCCGGCACTAGCAATAAAGTGACCATTGAGTGTCAATCTCTGATATTGCACAGAAAGGTCCCTTACCTCCTCTTCCTGTAGTATGCTTTTCCCTCCTTCAGGTGACTCCTTGTAGCAAGCTGGGAGCCAAGGAAGCACCCATGCGTACACACTACACACACTCGATCCGGGCTGTGTGTGTCTATAAACACACACAACACTAGTTTGCCACTCCCACTTCCTTCTCACAGTAGTTTGACTGACAGCCGCAGGAGCCTATGTCCGTGCTCCCCTCAGTTTCTCCTTTGAAAGTACAAGTTGAGGGAGCCGAGCTTGAACCAGAGACCGCCCTGGAGCTGTGACAGGAGCCAGGGATGAGTTTAGGGATGAGTAGACGGGTAGTGGGGTATTTTTGTATCTTGGCTACATTCAGGTGAAAAACATTTAACCTTTTCAGTCTCTTTAACCCCTTCATGCCGACCATACGCAAATTTGCATTCTCAGCTTAAAGGGGTTATACCGCTATGTTTTTTTTTTTTTTTTTTTGTGATGACAACCGATGTGGCTAAAAGCAGTTCAGCTATTATCCTACAGGAGCGGGAGGGGACTTCTCCCCTGCCGCCACTCTTCCTGGGCCTTCCGTCCCACCAGGAGACCCGAGTCACCACTCGGCACGTCCACCGCCTAGACTTGGACCCGAACGAAGCCGGATTCGCCTCTGATCGAATCTCCGATGTAAAATCCTGTAAGCGATGTCACTTCTGGTTTACTCGGCTGCCTTTTAGATCCCCGATCCCACCATAAAGAGTACCCGTCACCACCTTTTACTGTCACAATGTATGTTTTTACATTCCTTGTGACAACAATAAAAGTGATCCCCGCGTGCTCGCACAGCAAAGAAAACTCACACGTAAGTCACGCCTGCAAATGTACACAGTGTTCAAATCACACATGTGAGGTATCGCTGCAATCGTCAGAGTAAAGCCCCGTACACACGGTCGGACTTTTGGCCAACAAACTTCATTATGAGCAAGTTGGACCAACAATTTGACCGTGTGTACGCTCCATCGGACAAACTTTTTTTTTTGCTTTTTTCTTGTTTTCATCGGACAAAAGTTGGGTCTGCAAACGGACAAACTTTTGCCCAACAAAAGTCAGATGGAGCAAAGTCCGACCGTGTGTACAGAAAACCATAGGACTTTTGTCCGATGGACAAAACAACTAATGTTAAAATCAACCAACAATAGCAGAAGTTGACCAAAGGGTGGCGGTAAAGAGCAGAAAAACCACGTGATGTTAAAAAAAAGTTTTGGGAAAGTTTGCAGAAAAGTCCGAACATGTGTATGCTATGGGTGTACACGACCAACTCCGTTCGGACGAAAAACCACGGAAAAGTCAGATGGAAGTCCGACCGTGTGTATGGGGCTTTAGAGCAATAATGCTAGCAAAAGACCTCCAACTCTAACCTGGTAAATATCGCCTATGGAGATTTTTAACCACTTAACGACCGCCCACTGTAAATATACGTCAGCAGAATGGCACCGACAGGCAGAATCACGTACATATACGTGATTGCCTTTGTGTAGTTGGGGGGTCCGATCGGACCCCCCTTCTTTACAGTGGGTGGTCGTTTTACCTTCGGGAGCGATCCGGCATGAGGGGACGGCCGTTCGATTCCGGCCACCCCCTCTCGATTGCTCCCGGCGAATGAGAGAGCTTCCCCTGCCTGCCAGGAAGGAGGAAGTGATGTCATCTCTCCTGGGGCGCTCACATATACCGAGCGCCGTACAGGAGAAGATGCCAGGTTAGTACACAAAACAGCACACTGACACCAGGACACATAGGCACATAAATCGCCCCCCCAGATCACCCCCCAGTCACAGTGTCACTGATTGCAGTGACCATTTATTTAGTGATCACTGCAATCAGTGACATTTGTGACTGTAAAAGTGTCACTACATTTAGTTTTAGGTCCAGTGTAGCCCCCTAATAAAGGTTTAACCCCCTGATCACCCCCCAGGTAACCCTTTCACCCCCTAGCACCGCCGTCGCTAAGCAATCATTTTTCTGATCGATGTCTTAGCGTCGGCGATGCTGATCGGTAGCCAGTAATTTTTTTTAGGTTCGCCGCAGGTTTTTATAGCGTCGGGTACCCCCATATATTATCTAATAAAGGTTTAACCCCCTTGATCACCCCCCAGGTAACCCTTTCACCCCCTATCACCGCCGTCGCTATGCGATCATTTTTCTGATCGATGTCTTAGCGTCGGTGATGCTGATCGGTAGCCAGTAATTTTTTTTTAGGTTCGCCGCAGGTTTTTATATAGCGTCAGGTACCCCCATATATTACCTAATAAAGGTTTTAACCCCCTAATTGCCCCTAGTTAACCCTTTCACCAGTGATCATCATATAAGTGTTACGGGTGACGCTGGTTAGTTAGTTTGCTTTTTATAGTGTCAGGGCACCCGCCGTATATATAACCCAATAAAGGTTTAACCCCCTGATCGCCCGGCGGGTGATATCAGTTAGGTTTTAGCGTCAGAGAGGGTCTGCGTCACACCCCAGGCAGCGTCAGGTTAGTGCCAGTAGCGCTAACACCCACGCGTGAAGCATACACCCCCCTTAGTGGTATAGTATCTGATCAGCTCAATATCTGATCTGATCAGATCTATACTAGCGTCCCCAGCAGTTTAGGGTTCCCAAAAACGCAGTGTTCGTGGGATCAGCCCAGATACCTGCTAGCACCTGCGTTTTGCCCCTCCGTCCAGCCCAGGCCACGAAGTGCAGTATCGATCGATCACTGTCACTTGCAAAACACAACACACATAACTGCAGCGTTCGCAGACAGGCCTGATCCCTGCGACTCCAGTGCTGTAGGAGGTGATTTCACCACCACAGTTAAAAAAAAAAAAGCATATATGCCGAAGCATTGGGGCAGCAGGGGCGGAGGAGCGATTTTGCTCCTAATGCTGCGTACATACGGTCGAAATTCCGACGGAGGCTTGTACGCGGCATAACTTTTGCGAGAAGATGCCCCCATGCTTCGGCATATATAAATGGTGCATGTATGCCCATCATTAGAAGTGGGTGGATGAAGGGTGGTATTCTAATGGTGGGCATACCCACCGATCTCTTTTTTTTCGTTCAGCCAACAGGCTGCATGAAAAAAAAGATTACAATACATGTCCAACAAGGACCAGCAACGTACTGGTATGTTGCTGGACTTTGAATGTTTATACCGGAATGATGCCTGCGGGTTTAGGTATCATCTTGGTATCATTCTTTTCAGCCAGCGGCCGGCTTTCATGTAAAAGCAATCCTAGTGGCTAATTAGCCTCTGGACTGCTTTTTACAAGCAGTGGGAGGGAATGTTTCCCCCCCCCCCCCCCCCGGATATAAAAAGCGCCATTGGGAAATTGGGAAAGCATTTTATCACACCGATCTTGGTGTGGTCAGATGCTTTGAGGGCAGAGGAAAGATCTAGGGTCCAATAGACCCCAGTTTTTTGCAAAAAAGAGTACCTGTCATTACCTATTGCTATCATAGGGGATATTTACATTCCCTGAGATAACAATAAAAGTGATAAAAATAAATAAATATGGAAGTAACAGTTTAAAAATAAAATAAAAAAGCAAAATTAATAATAAAAAAAAAAAAAAAGCACCCCTGTCCTGCCCTGCTCTTGCCCAATGGCGAACGCAAGCGTCGGTCTGGCGTCATATGTAAACAGCAATTGCACCATGCATGTGAGGTATCGCCGCGAAGGTCAGATCGAGGGCAGTAATTTTAGCAGTAGACCTCCTCTGTAAATCTAACGGGGTAACCTGTAAATGCTTTTAAAGGCTTTTAAAAATGTATGTAGTTTGTCGCCAATGCGCGTTTGTGCGAAATTTTAAAGCATGTCGTGTTTGGTATCTATGTACTCGGCCTAAGATCATCTTTTTTATTTCATCAAACATTTGGGCAATATAGTGTGTTTTAGTGCATTAAAATAAAAAAGTGTATTTTTTCCCCAAAAAATGCGTTTGAAAAATCGCTGCGCAAATACTGTGTAGAAAAAAAAATGCAACAACCACCATTTTATTCTGTAGGGCCTTTGCTTTAAAAATATATATAATGTTTGGGGGTTCAACATAATTTTCTTGCAAAAAAAAATATGTTTTCATGTAAACAAAAAGTGTCAAAAAGGGCTTTGTCTTCAAGTGGTTAGAGTGGATGTAAGCTTCCTAATGTTGTGTATAAAATGCCAGAACAGTTCAAAACCCCCCCAAATGACCCCATTTTGGAAAGTAGACACCCCAAGCTATATACTGAGAGGCATGTCGAGTCCATGGAATATTTTATATGTTGACACAAGTTGCGGAAAAAGACAATTTTTTTTTTTTTTTTGCACAAAGTTGTCACTAAATGATATATTGCTCAAACATGCCATGGGCATATGTGGAATTACACCCCAAAATACATTCTGTTGCTTCTCCTGAGTACGGGGATACCACATGTGTGAGACTTTTTGGGAGCCTAGCCGCGTACGGGACCCCAAAAACCAAGCACCGCCTTCAGGCTTTCTAAGGGTGTCAATTTTTGATTTCACTTCTCACTGCCTATCACAGTTTCGGAGGCCATGGAATGCCCAGATGGCACAAAACCCCCCAAATGACCCCATTTTGGAAAGTAGACACCCCAAGCTATTTGCTGAGAGGTATTGTGAGTATTTTGCAGATCTCGCTTTTTGTCACAAAGTTTTGAAAATTGAAAAAAAAAAAGAAAAAAAAAAAAAAAGTTCTTTCTTAATTTTCAAAAACAAATGAGAGCTGTAAAATACTCACCATGCCTCTCAGCAAACAGCTTGGGGTGTCTACTTTCCAAAATGGGGTAATTTGGGGGGGGGGTTTGTGCTATTTTGCCATTTTATGGCCTTCAAAACTGTGATAGGTAGTGAGGAGTGAAATCAAAAATTTGCGCCCTTAGAAATCCTGAAGGCGGTGCTTGGTTTCCAGGGTCCCGTACGTGGCTAGGCTCCTAAAAAGTCCCACACATGTGGTATCCCCGTACTCAGGAGAAGCAGCAGAATGTATTTTGGGGTGCAATTCCACATATAACCATGGCATGTGTGAGCAATATATCATTTAGTGACAACTTTTTGTAATAATTTTTTTTTTTTTTTTTTTGTCATTATTCAATCACTTGGGACAAAAAAAAAAAAATTCAATGGGCTCAACAGGCCTCTCAGCAATTTCCTTGGGGTGTCTACTTTCTAAAATGGGGTCATTTGGGAGGGTTTTGTACTGCCCTGTCATTTTAGCACCTCAAGAAATGAGATAGGCAGTCATAAATTAAAAGTTGTGTAAATTCCAGAAAATGTACCCTAGTTTGTAAACGCTATAACTTTTGCGCAAACCGATAAATATACGCTTATTGACATTTTTTTTACTAAAGACATGTGGCTGAATACATTTTGGCCTAAATGTATGACTAAAATTGAGTTTATTCGATTTTTCTTATAACAAAAAGTAGAAAATATCATTTTTTTTCAAAATTTTCGGTCTTTTCCCATTTATATCGCAAAAAATAAAAATCGCAGAGGCAATCAAATACCATTAAAAGAAAGCTCTATTTGTGGGAAGAAAAGGACGCAAATTTCGTTTGGGTACAACATTGCATGTCCGCACAATTTACAGTTAAAGCAGCGCAGTGCAAAATTCTGAATTCACCTCTGGTCCTTTTAACTACCAAATGGTCCGGGGCTTAAGTGGTTAAGTACTGTAGTTTGCCGCCATTCCACGAGTGTGCACTATTTTAAAGCGTGACATGTTTGGTATCTATTTACTCAGCGTAACAATATCTTTCACATTATACAAACAAATTGGGCTAACTTTACTGTTATTTTTTTATTCATAAAAGTGTATTCTTTCCCAAAAAATTGCGTTTGACAGACCAATGCGCAAATACCCCGTGACATAAAAAATGTGCAACAATCACCATTTTTTATATATATATATATATATATATATATATATATATATATATATATATATATACATACATACATACTATGGATTTTAACTTGTAAGCAACAAGTGTCAGAAATAGGCTTGGGTATGAAAGGGTTAATCCAACTACATAATCAATAAATTGTATTTTTTTTAAATGCAAGCAGTGTAAGTACCTGAATTTAACTTGGTATCAGCCTTTTGTAGCACCTATACAGCAGAGCTTAGAGGGAAGGCGGGAGAAGCAGCACGAGTTGTTGAACATACTAAATGGAGGAGAGCGCTCCATGTACTGGTGTGTGGGTTTTTTTTTTCTTTCTCACTGTCCAGAAACATGGTAGGGGTGGGGATTCAATGATGATGGTAAACGGCACAAATATGATGAATCTCCTAAGGGGACCACTGAAAGCAATACAAACTGACTGGGGTTCTAATCCCTCTCCAGTCTATCCAAAACTAGAAAAAAAGTCTTGCCTGTAGTTGTTCTTTAAGGCAGTGTTTCTCAACTCCAGTCCTCAAGGCACCCCAACAGGTCATGTTTTCAGGATTTCCCTCAGAGGAAACTGTTGTGGTAATTACAAGGCAGTGAAACTGATCAAATTACCCGTGAAAAATAATGGAAAGCCTGAAAACATGACCTGTTGGGGTGCCTTGAGGACTGGAGTTGAGAAACACTGCTTTAAGGAATAGGCTTGATGAAGAATCTTTAGCCTCCGACACTTTGGGAGTGTTGGATTCCCGGCCCCCCACTGAGTGTGTTTCCTCCAGCTGGCCCCCCATGTTCTGCAGTGACGTGGGAGCCGGTGGATGAAGCATCGGGGACCTGGCATGTAACACAAAGGTGTGTCACATGCTGAAGATGCGATAAAGGGAAGTGGTCAGAACATTTTATCAAAGGTTTTTTTTTTTTTTATCTGACAGAGAAAGCTACAAGTGAGTTGAACACGGCTGAAGACTGGAGTCTGATCCTGGACTTGTGTGATAAGGTTGGACAGTCACGCACGGGGTAAGTTCTTCCTTAATATTGGTCTACTTGGTGTAAAGGGACAGATAATTTGAATATCTGCTGCTGTTGACGCTTGTTCTGTAGATCTCAATAGGTTAGAGAGGATAAAAAAAACATGTGCTTCTGCTTTGCCCTAAAAGATCAATGGAGACAGATATTGCTGAGCTCTCCTCCTGACAGACAATGTTGCTTACTTGTCATGCTGATCCAATGGTTTTAATACTTTCTGAGGCACTGACTGGAACAAGTATGCAGATCGGGAGTTCTGACTTTATGCTGTCTAATATGCATGCTTGTTCCAGGTCACTGACTCAACAATTTATAGCGGAACTTTAGGCATAAATTTCAAAATGTGCAATCATAAGTGCTTTTGTGCTCATTGTAGAGGAGAAATACTATATTGCTGTAGGGGTTGGGGTTGGTGTAGTGGCAGCGAGTGCAGAAGTGTGCATGGGGGATATTTGGTGCAGCGGCAGTGAGTGGGGTATTGCGTGTTGGTAAGTGGGGTTTTGCATGCCGGTTCACTGGTGGTGAGTGGGGTATTGCATGTTGTTGACGACGTTGGCAGTAGGTGAGGTATTGCATGGCAGTGCAGTTATGAGCTGGATATTGCACGTTGGTGCCGCAGCAGTGACTGGGCTATTGCCTGTCATGCAGTGGCAAGGATTGGGTTATTGCCTGTTCAGTGGCGGTGAGTAGAGTATTGAATTGTTTCGGTGCAGTGGTAGTGAGTGTGGTACTGCGTGTCAGTGAGGAACAGTAAATAAAGAGCACACAGATCAGGGATGAGGTAGACAAAATTAGTTGCCAGCTAAGGACAAACCACATGACATAACTATAAAGACCTACCACAACAACCGGCCACCCACAGAGGGCCAAAGAATACTAGGTCTTTACAGCTGTAATCTGTACTACAATCACAGGCTACTTTTTCATTCAGTGCCTTTAAAGATCTGAATTTTAAATTTATAATTTAAGTGTTGCTAAACCCGCAACAGTAAAATCAGTCTGTAGCAGTAAAGCATTCACTCTGGAACCTAATGGGTTAATCTTCTGCATTGTGTATAAAGGCTGTGTGATCCTGGCTTCTCTGATCCTCCTCTTCTATAACTGACTGCAACCCATCTAGTGATAGAACAGCGCATTAGGAGTCAGGCTGCACATGCTCAGTTTGGTGTGCATTGCTGGAGAGGTTTTTTTTTTTTTTTTCCCCCCTTGGAAGAGTGCATGTGATCAGCACAGGGCCAATCAGCATTGTCCAGAGAGAGGATCAGTGGAGAATGAAAACTTGAAAACACCTACAATTATGGTACAAAAAGAGCTAATAATCACTACAGTTAATATTATATTAATACGAAAAATCTTTGTACATTCGCTGAATGAAAGAATGTGGTTTGAATGTTAAAAGCAAGTGCAAATTTCAGTTTTAAAATGAATGTACCGGTAATTTCTGAACAAAAACCACATACACTGTCTGAAAAGTCCTTTGACCAAGAAGTTTTCTAATATTTCTAAACTTCCCCGTCACTGTGGTTGAAAACGAACAATTTGACCCCACTGACGATTAGAAAATCTAACGAACGTTCTAAAAATTATTATTTTTTTGAAGGAAGACAGCCACACTTTTTTTTTTTTTTTTTTTTAAGGATATTAACCGACTAATCGAAACAATATTCGGCCAACTAATCGATTATGAAAATAATCGTTAGTTGCAGCCCTACTGCTATATACTGCTAAAGAGAAAAGATATTTAGCAGTTTATATTTACAAAAATTGTATTTTCATGTACTGTGGGAGACCAGATATAGTGAATGCAGGGTCCTGGGTTTAGTAACACTTTAAGGCTCCGTTCACACTAGTTCAACTTGTCATGCGACCTTGAACACAAACTTTGCATGACAAGGCGCAGCTCATTGAGTTCAATGGCACCTGTTCCAATCTATGCGACTTAAAGTAACAGCGACTAGAAAAATGTTCCTGCACTACTTTGGTGTGACTTTCTTGCGTGTAAAGTTGCATAAAAGTCACACTCCAAATCACTCTACTGTACTGTAGTCGCACTAGTTTGAACGGAGCCTTGGAGTTTTATGGAACATAAATGAGTTATGTGTGTTTTTCTTTTTTCAACATCCTCTCTCCTCCTTCTTCTATTATTATTATGTGTGTGTGTGTATATGTGTGTATATATATATATATATATATATATATATATATATATATATATATATATATATATATATATAATATAATTTATTTTTTTTTAGGCCTAAAGACTGTCTGCGCTCTATTATGAGAAGAGTGAACCATAAAGACCCACATGTAGCAATGCAAGCACTAACGGTGAGTGTTATTGTCAGTTAATCTTGCTTTTTTACTGACCATTACAATTTGTAAGCCATCTTTTCCTAGAAAAATGAACAGAATTCAAGATGTAATATTTCTGTCAATGTAAAAACTTTATTTTGGATAGCATATGTAAAGAATCGAACTCCTGTCAGGTTTTTAGTTTTTTCATGTGTCTTCGTTGAGGTTATTTCCTGGTAATAGTAGTTATCAGAATAGGAAGTCAGAAGAAATCTCCCTAAAATATACACAGAAGGCAGTAAAAATCTGACAGAGGTTCTAGGCCTCCTCACGGAGATCCTCCTTGTGGGGCCAGTGTGAAGTAAAGACTTCCCTTCGGAATGCATAGAGATTGCGGTACATATGAGCCAACAATGAAGGTTTTCGAGGAGAGACACTGTAGCAATGTGCAGGCCGCAGAGTGGGGACAGGTAGGTAGGTATGTAGGACTGAAGAGGGAGGTAAATAAAGCCAACTTGACAAATGTTCATTCAAAGTGAGCTTCCGCTTTAAAGAGGAGCTTTTCAAGACTGAGCAGGCAGACTTTTTAGTATAGAAGAGACCTGCAGTGTCTCTTCTGCAATAAAATAAACTTTCCTGCCTGCTCGTAGTCTTCTTTATGTACACTGAGCTGCATAGGCGCAACTCTGTTCACAATCTGACAGGAGTGACGTAATGCCGTACTGACCAATGAGAACGGCTGCAACCCAGCATCGGGCACCTGGGAGAAGCCCGGCAGACGATGCCAGTGAGGGATGTTGGGCCGTTGAAGGGGAGGTAAGTATTGGCATAGTTTAGCTCCACTTTAAAGAATAAGTTCACCTTTTACAAAATACATTTACAATAATAAAACCAAATTTTTATTTTTTTTGCATTTAAAAAAAAAATGCATTTTTTTTTGTAATGGACCTGTAAAGCATTGCGCCAATGATGAGCAAATGGTGGGTTTAATGCCACAGTCCTGCAGACTGTATCTGTCTAGCCATACCTCCTGATATTGGCAGGCAGTTGCACTGTGACATGAAGATTTAAAGGAACACTAAAGCTTTTTTTTTTTAAATAACATACCTGCTATACTTCCACTGTGCAGCTCGTTTTGCACAGAGTGGCCTCCGAACCTGGGCTCCCCCTGCAAGAACTTTCCTCCTTCATGCGAGCGAGCTTGCATGGTGGAAAGTTCTTGTGGGCACGCTCCTGTGATACAGCCGGCGGCCATAGCCACTCACTGTATCACTCGCCCCCGCCCCCCGGCACGCTGCCTCATTGGATATGATTGACAGCAGCGTGAGCCAATGGCTGCGCTGCTTTCAATGAACCAATGAATGAGCCGAGAAGCCTGCGCGTTCACGGCGCGGAACTTTCGAGGGGTCTCGTGGTTTTCCCATTCACAGAACGCTGCAGATTGTGACAGTGTGTGAGGGGGTTGAAGATCCCCTGCTAGCTGTCAAAATGGGGGTTTGGGGGGAGCGGGGGCCAGTGCACCGGTTACACCCTGAATATGGGTGTAACATGTTCCAAAAGGTGAACTTATCCTTTAACCACCTGATGCCACAAGACTCCCGGCTACCCAGTAAAAGAGATCTGCGACTTGTTGGGCCCCCTTGCCATGGCAGTAAATTAATGGAAATAAGGGTTGAATGTAAATTTTATAATAAAATATATATTTTCTTTTTCGTACATCACGGGACACAGAGCGACTTAGTCATTACTAATGGGTTATATAGATTACCTTCAGGTGCTGGCACTGGCCACTTCCAAACCGGAAGTACCCTCCCCTATATAAGCCCCTCCCATCCGGGAGCACCTCAGTTTTTTGCCAGTGTCTAAGGTGTTGGCCAAAGAGTAACATGTGTTTTCACTGGGCTTGCGTACAGGTTCTTTTGGGCCTTAGTAAGCTGTTCCGGATCCCACCAAAAAAGCTTCATAGCTAAACGGTCGGTACCCGGGCCTTGCAGCAGAAGAGCAAGGTTTTGCCTGTAATGCCTCTCTTAGGAGGGCTGGACCCTGGGATCCAGAGCTCTGGTCATACCCACGACCAAGATGTTGTCTGTGCAGGGTGCTATACAGGTCCAGGGGAGTGGAATCCTTGGGAACCCGGTCCCTGAAGGTTTAATTACAATGCCTGCCGTGATAGGTGAAGTTTGGGCTTCTGTGGGCCAAACAGAGTCCTGCGGCGGGGATCAGGTAAGTGGGGGCCCCCAGGAACTTGGTTCTATTGGGGGACCCCCAAGCCTAATTTGTCTTTCTGTCTGTTACCTAACGGTATTCCCGCTAATATCTGTGTATGCCTGTAACTACTGAAAATGTAAAATTTTAATAGTAGTCAAGAAAAAAAAAGAGGACCGCGGTACCTGTGTTAAACCACTAGAGGCCGCTGTGGTCCATTTTTCTTGTCATGTGGATCTTTGGTTTTTTCTCAAGTCAAAAGATCCAGGCAGTTGGTAAGTTTCTCTGTGGGAATCCACTTCCTCTGCCCTGTTGCTGCGCTCATCCACCGCACAGGCCCTCCGGCAAAAAGGGCCCTGGCTCCTAGTCCCTGTTTGGTTTCGAAAAGGGTGCCAATGGCGCACGGGCGCGTGCACGCGCCTCCTATGAAAAAAAAGGGGCGGGGCGAGTGGATGACGCTCGATGCGCGCCACGGCGCTTCTGCGCATGTGCAGGCGTCCCAGCTTGTATAAAGACACAGTACAAATGTCAGCTGGATGCAAACAGAGCTAGCAACAAACAGTGGCACACAGAGGCGGTTGATGCAGGCATCCCCATAGAAAGGCACTTTAGTGGACACCAGCTGGTATATAGCAGCAACTGTGTTAGACTATTACCAAAAAAATTGGTGTATGACGACGGGAATACCTCAGCTTTGTGCTTAAAGGATATGTCGTCCAGACGCTCCGGAAATAAGTCTTCCAGGAAGCCAAAGGGGTCTCCATCGGGCTCTGAGGATATTGGGCATGCTTGTACTGCACCAATCTCCCCTGAGAATTCAGAGGTCAGTAGCCGTAGAAACCCCGCAGGAGTGCCTGGTGCTGCGGCTGTCCCCAGTCCACCTGCTCCTGTATATATAACAGAGGAGGTTTTATCCTCAACTCTGGGAGGATTGGAAGAGAGATTAACAGCATTGATCGCTGCTTCCCTGTCACAGGGAAAGCGCGTCCGATCTCCGTCTCCTCCTTCAGAGTGCCTGTTAGTGGAGGAACAGCCCCACACAGGGATCGACCTACCTGAAGGGGATCAGGATGAGGTTGATTCAGTTATGGAGGAATCAACAGTGGAAGAACCTTTCTCAGCATCTCAGGCTGAAAGATTATGGGTTCAGTCTCTGACTAACATGGTCCGATCAGCATTTAAAATGCCTCTGGCGGAACCACCATCCACTACGGTTTCCTCGCTGGGGTCGCTAAAAGCTCCCCAGGCTGTCTGTTCCTTCCCAATCCACCCTTTATTAGAAGGGCTTATTTACCAGGATTGGGAGCATCCTGATAAAATATTTGCTCCCCCCCAAGAGATTTCCGGTGATCTATCCCATGGAGGATAAGTTCATAAAAAAATGGAGGGTCCCTACAGTGGACGCAGCCATCTCTTCTGTGAACAAATCACTGACATGTCCAGTAGATAATGTTCCAATGTTCAAAGACCCAATAGATAAAAAATTGGAGTCTACTAAAATCTGCTTTCTCTACAGCAAGCATGGTGACACAACCTGCGGTAGCAGCGATTGGAGTCTGCCAAGCAGTGAAAGATCAGTTGAAACAAGTCTTAAGGGACTTACCAGATCAGCAGGCTCTTGCCCTAGCTGACCTGCCTAGAGCCTTGTGTTTTGCGGTGGACGCCATAAAGGATACAATCCAACAGGCCTCCCGCTTTACGCTGTCTGTAGTACATATGCGTAGGCTTCTGTGGCTCAAAAACTGGTCTGCTGAAGCTCCCTGTAAGAAACTGCTGGTTAGCTTCCCATTTCATGGAGAACGCTTATTTGGAGAAGATCTGGACAAATATATCCAGAAAATTTCTGCCGGTAAAAGTTCACTCTTACCGGTTAAGAACAAGAGTAGAAGTCCTTCTTTTAAGAGGCCTACTTCTCCAGTCCCGGGCACATTGGCTGTGAAGCAGTTCCGACGGCCTCCGCGGTCAAATTCAGGGGGCAGAAATCAGGGACAATCACAGGGTAACAAGAAGCCCTGGATTAAGAGAGGTACAAAACCTCCCCCCAAGTCATGAAGCGTTGCCCCCACTCAATCGGGTGGGGGGAATGCTTCAGTTGTTCACAGAGACCTGGCGGGACACCATCAGAGACAGATGGGTGCTCTCCGCAGTAAGTCTGGGATACAAGCTGGAGTTAAAAGGCACTCCTCCTGCCCAATTTATGAGGTTAAACGTGCCAAGAGATCCCCAGAAGAGAGGAACCCTCCTTCTGGCACTAGAACAACTATTGCTCCAAGGTGTAATCATGAAGGTTCCCCTGGAAGAAAGCGGATTCGGGTTTTACTCGAACCTTTTCACAGTCCCCAAACCAAATGGGGACGTGAGGCCCATATTAAATCTAAAAGGGCTAAACAAGTTCCTAAATATCAGGACTTTTCGGATGGAGTCGATCCGATCGGTGGCCACCGCCCTACAAGGGCAGGAATGGTTAGCCTCGATCGACATAAGGGATGCTTATCTGCATATTCCCATCTTTCCGGCCCACCAGAAATTTCTACGCTTTGCAGTAGAAGGGCGCCATTTTCAGTTCAGAGCCTTAGCTTTCGGTCTGGCCACAGCACCACGAGTGTTCACAAAGGTTCTGGCCCCACTATTGGCCAATCTAAGAACACAAGGTGTAACGATAATGGCATATCTAGACGACCTGCTACTAATAGACCACTCAGTGGAAAAACTGGAAGTAGCTATTCACAAGACAATCAAGTATCTGGAATATCACGGTTGGATTATCAACCGGGACAAGTCAGCTCTAAGACCAGTCAAAAGTCTGGAATACTTAGGGCTAAGGCTGGATTCAAATCAGAGAAAGATTTTCTTACCTCCAGAGAAGGTGTCGTCTTTAAAAAATTTGACCCACTTAGTGGGTACAAAAAGAAAACCATCCATACGCCTGTGCATGAGGCTGCTGGGGAAAATGGTGGCTTCATTCGAAGCGGTACCCTACGGTCAATTCCTTTCAAGGAATTTGCAAAGGGCCATACTGTCAGCCTGGAACAAAAAAATTCAGGCTTTAGACTTACCAATGTCCCTGTCCCCTTCCGTTCGCAAGAGCCTCCATTGGTGGTTGGTGCCCCAGAATCTGGAAAGAGGGAAACCCTTCAGTCCGGTTTCTTGGAAGGTGGTCACTACAGATGCCAGCCTCATAGGCTGGGGGGCAGTACTGGAGCAATGGTCTCTCCAGGGCAAGTGGTCAGAAGCAGAAAAGGCCCTGCCCATCAATCTCTTAGAGATACGAGCAGCCCGGTATGCCCTAGTAGCATGGACATCCAAACTCCAAGGGTCCCCTGTCAGAATTCAATCAGACAATGCCACGGCAGTGGCATATATCAATCACCAGGGTGGCACCAGGAGTCGTGCAGCCCAGAGGGAAGCAAATTGCATCCTCGAGTGGGCAGAAAGATATGTCCCAGCCATATCCGCGGTTTTCATCCCAGGAGTGGAAAATTGGAGAGCGGACTTTCTAAGTCGCCAACAATTATGTCCGGGGGAATGGTCTCTTCACCCCGAGGTTTTCCAGGCAATATGCCAGCGGTGGGGAACACCTGATGTAGATCTGCTAGCATCCAGATTCAACGCAAAGGTGGACAGATTTGTGTCTCGCACAAGGGATCCCCTAGCTTGCGGCTCGGATGCCCTAGTGTTCCCTTGGGATCAGTTCAAGCTGATATATGCATTCCCACCGCCACAATTGTTACCGCGATTACTCCGCAGAATCAGGGTAGAAAAGAAACCAGTGATTCTGGTGGCTCCAGCGTGGCCCCGAAGGGCATGGTACGCGGAGATTGTAAAAATGTCAGTGAGGAGTCCTTGGACCCTCCCACATCGTCCGGACCTGCTGTCGCAAGGACCGATATACCACCCTTCCTTACCAGCCCTAGGTTTGACGGCCTGGCTATTGAAGCCCACATTCTGAAAAAGAGAGGGCTCTCTAATTCTGTGGTATCTACCATGATCAATGCCAGGAAGCCGGTATCCAGGCAGATCTATTATAGGATCTGGAAGGCGTACATTACGTGGTGTGAGGCCAAGAAATGGCATCCACGTAAGTACGTGATAGGTAGGATTTTGGACTTCCTACAGTGGGCTGTAGATAGGAAGCTGGCCTTGAGTACTATCAAGGGTCAGATTTCGGCCTTGTCAATATTTTTTCAAAGGCCCTTGGCTTCGCATTCACTAGTCAAAGCTTTCATACAAGGAGTGATGCGTATTAGCCCTCCGGTTAGTATTCCAATATGTCCATGGGACTTAAACCTGGTTCTGTCGGTTCTACAAAAACAACCGTTTGAACCATTGGAACACATTTCCTTGGTTCTTCTCACCAGGAAATTGATTTTCTTAGTAGCCATTTGTTCGGCTAAAAGAGTATCGGAATTAGCCGCCTTGTCCTGTAAGGAGCCATATCTGGTTGTCCATAAGGACAGGATAGTATTACGTCCTCATCCAGCCTTTCTTCCTAAGGTGGTATCGAGGTTTCATTTGAACCAAGATGTGGTTCTTCCTTCTTTTTTCCCCAAACCTAGCTCGGTAGAGGAAAAGTTATTACATTCTTTGGATGTAGTAAGAGCAGTTAAAGCTTATCTAAAAAGCCACTGCTCAGATTCGCAGAACGGATACTTTGTTTATTCTGCCGGAAGGCCCCAGAAAGGGTCAGGCAGCATCAAAATCTACTTTAGCCAAGTGGATTCGACAGGTCATAATACAAGCCTATGGCTTGAGAAACAGACCGCCTCCGTTCAAAGTTAGGGCGCACTCCACAAGAGCAGTTGGAACTTCATGGGCAGTGCATCACCAGGCCTCCCTGGCTCAAGTATGTAAGGCCGCAACATGGTCTTCGGTACACACGTTTACTAGATTCTACCAGGTAGACGTTAGAAGTCAGGAGGATGTCGCCTTTGGGCGCAGTGTGTTGCAGGCCGCAAAAGATCCTCATGCCTGATGGCGCCCAGCTTATGTATCCCTCCCCTCATTTGGCATTGCTTTGGGACGTCCCATTAGTAATGACTAAGTCGCTCTGTGTCCCGTGATGTACGAAAAAGAAAAAGGGATTTTTATAACAGCTTACCTGTAAAATCCTTTTCTTGGAGTACATCACGGGACACAGAGCTCCCACCCCTCTTTTTGGGACACTTATTGCTTTGCTACAAAACTGAGGTGCTCCCGGATGGGAGGGGCTTATATAGGGGAGGGTACTTCCGGTTTGGAAGTGGCCAGTGCCAGCACCTGAAGGTAATCTATATAACCCATTAGTAATGACTAAGTCGCTCTGTGTCCCGTGATGTACTCCAAGAAAAGGATTTTACAGGTAAGCTGTTATAAAAATCCCTTTTTTTTAAAGCGACTGCATCACCACGCACACACGCGAATGCAAACACTCGTAGGGGGCATACATATATGTAAAGAGCGACTGTGCCACACATCTTAAGTGTAGCTGTGAATGTCAGCATACAAATATTGTACAACATAAAAAATTGCAGTTGCCACCATTTTATTCTATAATGCCTTGGTTTTTAGAAAATATAAAATCGTTTTGGGGTTTAAAGTAATTTTCTAGTACAAAAAAAAATAAACACGTGCAAAATAAAAAATAAAAATTGCTCCACACGCGAAGTGGTTAAAACAGGAGATCATCTTCCCCATCCTGTGTTAGATGGGTCATAATTGAAGGAGACAGACATGTTGGTGGTCTACTCTAAATAAAAGCTGTGTGAATTCCTTCTTGGTATACTAATAGAACATGGAGTAGACACCCAGCGACCTCATTGAAATTGGTTTCATCTGTCTATATTGGACACAACCCTGGCAGCCTGAAAGTGCTGAAGCATTAGAAAATACAGCACTGTTGTATTGATTACGTCCGTAGCAGGCCTTCTATCATTTTCATGTTTTTATTTCCAAAACCGAGACAAAGACATTTTTTATTTTCTAAGGCTTCATGTACACTGCTGCTGGTAAATGGACGTTTAGGAGCAGTAGGGGATTTTTTAAGCTGCCCCTGAACTCTCCTCTGTTATCTTATCAGTACATGTACACAGGGTCTTTAATTATCATTTCTAGGCAGTTGAGTTTAGAAGCTTTTTTTTTTTTTTTTTTTGGAAAGCAAAAAAATGCGTTCAGGACGGATGTTCGGAGGCGTTTGAAACGCCAAATGCCTGCAACAGCCTGTAAACGCGGTAACTCACGTTTTTTAGCCGCGTTTTGTTTACAGGCGTTTTTAATGGAGACATATTTTTGACTATTTGGGGGAAAAAAAACGCTTTTAAATGCGGCATGCAAATGTGGCAAAACTGATGTTTTTAAAGTCCCGTGTACATTAAGCCTAAAGTATATCTATAGTCAATTTTTTTAGGCTTGAGATAGAATGTGGAAGGTTAGAACTACTCGTGTTTTTATTGCTGACTGCTTCCCCCGTTGGGGAGATTCAGCCTCCTCTACTTAAACTTTTTGGGGGTTATTTACTAAAGGCAAATCCACTTTTCACTACAAGTGCACTTGGAAGTGCAGTCACTGTAGATCCGAGGGGGACAATCGAGGAAAATAAAAAAACAGCATTTTAGCTTGCAGATGATTGGATGATAAAATCAGCAGAGCTTCCCTTCATTTCATCTCTACCCCTCAGATTTACAGCGATTTGCAGTGCACTTGTAGTGCAAAGTGGATTGCCTTTCGTAAATAACCCCTTTGTCCCTACCCTGCTGTCCTGGACCTGTTTTTGCTGCCTCTTGCACATAAAAAGCATTATGCAAAAAAAGTCAGTTCTAAGATTTTCTACCCAGTCACCTTTTTTAAAGCACAGCTTTGGGCAGAAAAAAAAAATGTCCCCCCCCCCCCCCCCCTACAGTGGGGGTGTGTCTGTACTGCCAGGGTTAACTGCAGAGGAAGAGGAGAAACCGTTTTATTTACCTGATCCTCCGCTCCCCTGGCTGATGGTGCTCCCCCACGATCCGGCAGTGGGCTGTCCTTTTGGTGTCGTTCCCCCCCCCCCCTTCCGAAAGATGCCAAATGTGGCAGCGGAGGAGGCAAATTGGTGGAGCTTCCCCTTTTTGGGCTCCTCTTTAATGGGGGCCCAGACCACCATAAAAACGGACAGGTGTTCTAATCCACCTCTACTCTGTCCAGAACTAAAAAAAAAAATGGTCTTAGAAGTCTAATGCCGCGTACACTCGATCGGACATTCCGACAACAAAACCGTGTTTTCTTTATCGTACATCACGGGACATAGAGGCTTAATCATTACATAATGGGTAGAGGTCGACCGATATGTGTTTTTCTCTGGCCGACGCTGATATTTAGAAATTGGGGTGGCCGATGGCCGATTTTATATAATGCTGATTTTTGTGGCCGATATTTTTAGGCCAATTTTAAAAAAATAAAAAATAAAAAAAAAACCCTCACCCACTCCACTCCTTCCTGCTTACTCCTGTCACTCTAGCACAGAGTTTCTCAACTCCAGTCCTCAAGGCACACCAACAGGTCATGTTTTCAGGATTTCCCTTAGATGAAACAGCTGTGGTAATTACTAAGGCAATGAAACTGATTAAATCGCCTGTGCAAAATAATGGAAAGCCTCAAAACATGACCTGTTGGGGCGCCTTGAGGACTGGAGTTGAGAAACACTGCTCTAGCACACACTTGATGTCCTCAATACAGATGGCACTGGTTTGGAACTGACAGGTGGCATTGGCAGGTGGCACTGGTTGGCATTGGCGGGTGGCACTGGTTTGGAACTAACAGATGGCACTGGCAGGTGGCACTGATTGGCATTGGCACTGGCAGGTGGCACTGATTGGCACTGGCAGGTGGCACTGATTGGCACTGGCAGGTGGCACTGATTGGCAACTGACAGATGGCACGATTGGCACTGGCTGGTGGCACTGATTTGCGGTGGCGCTGGCAGGTTTCACACCAAGCCAAGTGTAACTGTGTGAAACTGACAACAGAGAGGAGAGAGAGAGCTATCAGAATTGAGCTCGATGTGGGGGTAGGCCGGACCCGGCCGGGGTGGGCGGGACCCAGCAGCTAAATTACACCAGCCAATGATTTGGCTGCTTTAGAAAGGGGGCGGGGCCACATACACGTAGCGGCCTGCCCAGATACCATCCCATTGGCTGGTGTAATATAGCTGCTGGGACGGCGGTCAGTGTAAAATATCGGCCTAATTTTGATAATAATGGCCAAATATCGGCCGATTTTATATCGGTCGACCTCTAATAATGGGTTATATCCATCATCAGGTGCTGGACACTGGTGTAATCAATTGGACAGGAAGTTTCCTCCCTATATAACCGCTCCCCTACTGGGAGCTCCTCCGTTTTTTCGCCAGTGTCTAAGGTGTTGGTCACGTTTAAGGATGTGCTAAGAAGAAGCTCTATTAAGCATCCCTCCGGGGGTTAGGGAGCTACACGCGGATCCATCCAAACCGCTTATTAATTACGCCAAATGGATGGTACCCGGGCCTTGAAGAAGACCGAGGTGTTGCCTGTAATGTCTCTCTTCGGGGGACTGGGCTCTGGGATCCAGTACTTTCGCTATACACAAAAAGCACAAAAGTTTCTGGCAGAGTCTTTTACAAGGTCCAGGGAAGAGGTCTCCTTTTAAGTAGGAACCAATACCCCTGAAGGTTGGCACAAAATACCCGCTGTGATGGGTGAAGATTGGTACTGTCTGGTCTTCAGCAGACCTGCGGCGGGGATGAAGGTAAGCCTGGGAAAGGTCCTAAGAATTATCTTAAGGACTTTCCTTTTGAGTGGGATGTCTTGTCTGTATCCACCACTAGAGGGAGTAAAGAGTTGAGTTTTCACTCACCATGCTCCAGTTATAGAGTCAGCTCCTCCTCGGACAGCACACTTCTTCTGCTGCAAGCTCTGCCATGGGTAAGCTTCTCTGTGGTTGGATTCAGGCACTCCTGGACACCTACTCAGCATTAAACTGTGTGATTAGTTGCATACTTTATGTAGATTGCTGAACTAGCACAGTAGTATATGCATTGTTTGTACCTCTGCTTTTGCATTGGACTATGTCTCCTTGTAAAAAAGGTTCAGGGGCAGGAAAGCATGATACCATCCTCCCCTGAGAGACTTGAGGGGCCCTGTCAGGCATTGCAGCCACTCTGCGTATGTCATTTTGGACTCTTCTTTGCATTTGTTAGTCCATAAACAAGGTTACACTGCTATATATCACAGCGTCCTTACAAAGAGCAGAAAGCTGGGTGTGTCCCTTCCTCTTCTCTGAAACCTCAAACGAGAGGCTTAAAGTCCTGAGAAGGAGAGTTCACTGTCAGAGGATAAGGGAACAGGTGCAATTTGACGAGGCAGAGGTATTAGAAACCTCACAAGCTCTGAGGTTTCAGCTACAATCTTTTACTGAGATTCTTGCTGCGTATAACTTCCCCTCAGCTTAACGGCCGAAAGCCTCTGTCTTATCCTTGTGGTTTAAATTTTTATTTATTTTTTTCCATAGGTTGCTTGTACCTTTCCACTCCCTGACTGCAACAGTTTATACCTGCTGGTTGGGCACCCGCATAAGCTGTTTTCTCCTCCTAAAGATGTGGGGGTGTACAGTTGCTGGTGCACATTGTTGCTAAAAAGCTAAATCATGTTTACAGAGGATCTTCTTTTACCAGCCCACATGTTTACATGTTTTTGTGTTGATGGATTGACATGCCTTGCCTAAAAACGCATAAAGATGCTTGTTTGCATATAGATGCTGGGTTGCTCAAAGGTGCTTGGTCTCACAAAGTCCATGGTTACCCATGAGTGCTTAATCGCACAAAGATGCATTTGGGGTAAAAACAAGAACATGTTTATGATTAATCACATAAAGATGGTATGGATATTTATGGTTTTTACATAGTCGCATGAGGATCCTTGGTCACATTTGAGTGCTTAGTCACATAAAGATGTTTGACCGCTTAGACCTGCTTGGTCGCATAAGAGTCCTTGATACTCAGGGATACTTGATCACACAGAGGCTTGTTTTCACAAAGATGCCTAAAAATCGCAAAAATCGCTTGACTGCATAAAGATGCTGGAGCACACAGGGGTGTTTGATCCCACAAGAGTCCTTGGTCACACAAGGGTTCTTAGCCGCACAGTAATGCTTAAAATGCATAAGATTTTTGATCGCATAAAAAAATGCTGAATCGCATTTTTGATAAATCGGCATCGGCCCTGACAAATCCCTCAGCATCCGGACCCGCACCATCGTCACCCGAGCATCATCATCGGCTTCTTAGTCTGGATTGGCTGTTCTTTCTTTAACCTGACAACTTTTCATTCATCTCATCTTCGGCATTTCTTTCACCATGTTCAACATGAAATACTCAGCAGACACCCTCCGTGGCCTAATGAATACCACCTCAATACTACCAATCTCCATCCAAAAAATGCTACGAAAAGAACAACTTCTAAGAATCAATCGACGATCGACCGCCAAAAATAGGATGGCACCATTTAAACTACAACACATATCATGTGCCCTGATCAACACAAGATCTGCAGTCAAGCATAGACAGGAAATTCACAACTTCATCACCCAACACAACACAGATTGCCTTTTCATCACGGAAAGCTGGCTAACATCGGACTGTAACACCATCCTAGCAGAATTAGTGCCTGAGAACTATTGCATCCTAACCGAGCATGGAATAGGGCAAAGAAGGAGGAGGCCTAGCGGTGATCTACAAATCCCACCTCTCTCTCACCAAACCAACTCTACAGAACTCATTGCCTTTCATGGAAACACTTACCCTGCAACTCCAAACACCGTCTACATACTGCTATGCTACAGACCACCGGGACCAAAGACACACTTTCTCACACCTTTCACCGAATTCATCTCTACATACACCTTGAAAACCAAACAACTCCTTCTACTCGGGGACTTCAACCTCTGGGCTCCGCCCATGACCCCATCGCCACCGCCTGCATCGACCAACTGGAAGAACTAGGTCTGCAGCAACTGATACATGCTCCCACGCATGTTTCGGGTCACACTCTCGACCTCATCTTCAAACAGAATATGGACATCAACACACTGGACAACGCGCCTTTACCATGGATGGACCGCCATGCTATCAAATTTAAAATAACCACCAAAACCATCTTCCAAAAACCGACATATTCAATAACACACTGGACAAGATCACAGAAGAAACTACGCTTGGAACTTTTCAAAACCACACTATCGAACAAAATAACAATGCTGAATCAAAACCACTCAACGGAAGAAACACTCAACTCCCTTAACCACTTAAGCCCCGGACCATTTCGGGCCATTAGGACCAGGCCTGTTTTTGGGATTCGGCACTGCGCTGCTTTAACTGTAAATTGTGCGGACATGCAATGTTGTACCCAAATGAAATTTGCGTCCTTTTCTTCCCACAAATAGAGCTTTCTTTTAATGGTATTTGATTGCCTCTGCGATATAAACAGAAAAAGACCGAAAATTTTGAAAAAAAAATATATTTTCTACTTTTTGTTATAAGAAAAATCGAATAAACTCAATTTTAGTCATACATTTAGGCCAAAATGTATTCAGCCACATGTCTTTAGTAAAAAAAATGTCAATAAGCGTATATTTATTGGTTTGCGCAAAAGTTATAGCGTTTACAAACTAGGGTACATTTTCTGAAATTTACACAGCTTTAAATTTATGACTGCCTATCTCATTTCTTGAGGTGCTAAAATGGCAGGGCAGTACAAAACCCCCCCAAATGACCCCATTTTGGAAAGTAGACACCCCAAGGAAATTGCTGAGAGGCATGTTGAGCCCATTGAATATTTTTTTTTTTTTTGTCCCAAGTGATTGAATAATGACAAAAAAAAAAAAAAAATTACAAAAAGTTGTCACTAAATGATATATTGCTCACACATGCCATGGTTATATGTGGAATTGCACCCCAAAATACATTCTGCTGCTTCTCCTGAGTACGGGGATACCACATGTGTGGGACTTTTTAGGAGCCTAGCCACGTACGGGACCCCGGAAACCAAGCACCGCCTTCAGGATTTCTAAGGGCGCAAATTTTTGATTTCACTCCTCACTACCTATCACAGTTTCGAAGGCCATAAAATGCCAAAATAGCACAAAACCCCCCCAAATGACCCCATTTTGGAAAGTAGACACCCCAAGCTATTTACTGAGAGGCATGTTCAGTCCATGGAATATTTTATATTTTGCCACAAGTTGCGGGAATATGACAAACTTTTTTTTTTTTTGCACAAAGTTGTCACTAAATGATATATTGCTCACACATGCCATGGGCATATGTGAAATTACACCCCAAAATACATTCTGCTGCTTCTCCTGAGTACGGGGATACCACATGTGTGGGACTTTTTGGGAGCCTAGCCGCGTACGGGACCCCAAAAACCAAGCACCGCCTTCAAGGTTTCTAAGGGCATAAATTTTTGATTTCACTCCTCACTACCTATCACAGTTTTGAAGGCCATAAAATGCCAAGATGGCACAAAACCCCCCCAAATGACCCCATTTTGGAAAGTAGACACCCCAAGCTATTTGCTGAGAGGCATGTTGACCCCATTGAATATTTTTTTTTTTGTCCCAAATGATTGAATAATGACAAAAAGAAAAAAAAAAAATGTACAAAAAGTTGGCACTAAATGATATTTCTTTATCGTACACCACGGGACACAGAGCTAGTCATTACATAATGGGTTAAGGGTCACCAGCGGTGATTGGACACTGGCACAACCAATGGAAGACAGTTCCCCTCCATATAACCCCTCCCATCAGGGAAGTCCCTCAGTTTTTTTGCCAGTGTCGAAAGGTGTTGGACGCGTTAGGAGGTGCTAAAGGAAAGCTCTACCAAAGAGACCCTCTGGGGGTAAAAGAGCTATGCTTTCGGATCCATCCAAGACGCCTACAAATGAGCTGAATCTGGATGGGATCCGGGCCTCATCCATGAGGCGTCGCCTGTAATGTCTCTCTTCGGAGGACTGGGCTCTAAGATCCAGCACTTTCGCTATTTCGCTATAAAGTCCTGGTAAGAGTCTTGTACAAGGCCCAGGGGAGAGGTATCCTTTAAATAGGAACCCATATCCCTGAAGGTTGGCACACATAGCCCACCGTGAAGGGTGAAGTTTGGTATCTGTCTGAAATCTTTCAGCAGAAAAACCTGCGGCGTGGATAAGGTGAGATTAGAAGGTCCATAACTAGGTTGGGACCTTTTTCAAAAAGGTGGATGTCTTCTTTTTTTCCACCACTGGGGGGAGTAAAGAGCTGAATATACTCACCTCACTCTGTTCAGTGTCGGCTTCGGCGAAGTACACTGCTCGTCACCTCCGCTGCTGAGCTTGCTGGGGCACCCCGATCCTCCTTTCGGTGGCCGACCAGACACCTGCAGATGCAGGTAAGTGGGAACAAGGGCTGATGAGAGTCCTCTCTCACTATGGCCACCGCCATAGCGCTAAGGGCCGCGCGCGCTTTATCGGAGGGGGGGGGCGAAGGCGTGCACGGGCACGTGGCGCGCGCAGGCACAGAAACGGCGCCAAATTTAAAAGACTGTCAGTGTGAGAAGCACTGCAGCAGCAAGCAAGCTCGTTAGTTCTCTTATTCCTGGCAGAGAAACACAGCAGCTATACAGGGACGTAAGACTCCATGTGGTTGGATTGGGTACTTCCTAGAAGACATCCATGTTATGCATAGTTATGTGTTAAAAGTTGCATACTTAATGTATTTGCTAAACTAAACACGGTAGTATATGCATTTAGGTACCTTGTATTTTGTCTAAACAGTAAGCCTTCCAGGGGAAGTAATACGGACAAAAAGAGATAAGAAAGCACCACCGCCTGAGAGGAGGCTCTAACTGTGCTGACTCGGTACCTTT
The DNA here is from genome assembly GCA_029206835.1 of Rana muscosa. NCBI lineage: Eukaryota > Metazoa > Chordata > Amphibia > Anura > Ranidae > Rana > Rana muscosa. The sequence continues at coordinate 264,736,159 of CM055122.1, read as the reverse complement.
CTCTCCTGTGTTGCTAAATGCACCTGTTCAGGATGAGCCATTACCTCTGTCAGGTATGGCGGCTTCCCCAGTGAAGCCTGGGCCTGTATATGTCACTGAGGACACTTTATCAGCTGCCCTAAATAATCTGGAGGAAAAAATTGCTACCTTAATCGCTAAGTCCTCTAAAAAGGGACAATAAGCGAAGCAGGTCTCTTCCAGTATTGGACCTCCCTTCAGAAGTACCTGAGGGAGGAGGATGAGGAGGAGGAGGCTACATCAGCAGAGGATGAGGAGCCAGATTTTAAGGTCACAGGTACAATGCTATAGCAGTGCATTTAAGTTAACCTCTGCGGAGGTAACGGAATTACCTGTCTCCTCCCTAGGGTCATTAAGATCCCTGCAAGGTGCATGCTCCTTCCCGGTTCATCCGTTACTAGAGGATCTAATATACGCAAACTGGCAACATCCAGATAAGCGTTTCTCACCTCCAAAAAGGTTTAACATTCTTTATCCTATGGGGGATTTTTTTTTTTTAAAGAAATGGAGCCTGCCTATGGTAGTTGCGGCTATTTCTTGTGTAAATAAAAACCTGACATGTCCGGTGGATAATGTACAAGGGTTTAAAAGATCCTTCTGAGAGGAAGTTGAAATCCTCCTTCCTTTTGGCCGGCTCAATTACCCAACCTGCAGTAGCAGCAGTCGGTATGTGTCAGGTCATCAGCCAACAGGTAAAGCAGGGGCTGAAGGAACTGCCTTCAGAGCAGGCTAGAAATTGGGAAAATTTGCCTAAAGCCTTATGCTTCACAGTGGATGCCATGAGAGATTCTATCATACAGGCATCACGCCTTACACTCCAGCTGGTACAGATGCGCAGAGTACTTTGGCTTAAGCATTGGTCAGCGGAGACCCCATGCAAAAAGCTGTTGGCAAGTTCCCGTTCCATGGCGAACGCCTATTTGGGGAAGATTTAGAAAAATATATACAGAAGATCAAGTGGTAAAACGACTTTTACCTGAGAGCAAGAAAAACAAGAGACCTTGTTTTAAACGCTCTCTCCCCAGCTCCCGGGAAATCTGACTCCAACCAGTGGCGGCGGCCTGTTTTAGCCGCCCACAAAAGCCAAGGGGCAAGCTCAGAAGAACAAGAAGCCGTGGGGTGCAAGAGCTAATAAGCAAGCCCCCAAAGCCTCTCAGTGAAGGGGCGCCCCCGCTCGGCCGAGTGGGAGGAAGGCTTTGTCAGTTCTGAGCGACTTGGTGGTCAGAAATCCAGGACAATTGGGTAGTATCCACAATATCCTCAGGGTACAAACTGGAATTTCGAGAGATCCCATCTTCTCAATTCCGAGGTTCAAGACTCTCCAAGGATCCACAAAAAAGAGAATCCTTCTTCAAAGGTTTGAATCACTTAATGGCTCAAGGGGTAGTTACAGACGTACCCCAAAAAGAGCGAGGTTCAGGTTTTTACTCAAACCTCTTTGTGATTCCAAAGCCAAATGGAGATGTCAGACCCATCCTGGATCTAAAATCCCTAAATCGGTTCCTGAACGATCGCCATTTTCGAATGGAAACGATCCGATCCGTGGCCGCCACTTTAAAGGGCGGAAAATTCATGGCGCCCATAGATATCAAGGACGCACATTTACACATACCCATCCTCCCCGCTCACCAAAGATTCCTAAGGTTTGCGGTAGAAGATCGCCACTTTCAATTTGTGGCTCTGCCGTTTGGTGTAGCCACCGCGCCCATAGTATTCACAAAGGTGCTAGCTCCTCTGTTAGCAAACCTAAGAACACGGGGCATTGCGGTAACAGCCTATCTGGACGATCTACTAGTAATAGATCAGTCAAAGGACGGATTGGGTCACGCTGTACACACTACAGTAGGATACCTGGAGCATTTAGGATGGATTATAAATTTACAAAAATCCTCTCTCCAGGCCCAAAGAAGGATAGGGTACCTGGGCATGATCATAGATACAGCCCAAAACGGGGTATACCTGCCAGAACCGAAGATACAGTCTCTGAAAGACCTGATCCACAAGGTCAAAGCAAACAAGAGGCCGTCTATTCGCCTTTGCATGAGACTATTGGGAAAGATGGTAGCCTCCTTCGAGGCGGTCCCTTACGCCCAGTTTCATTCGAGACTACTTCAAGGCAATATTTTAGCTTCCTGGAACAGGAAGAGCCAAGCTCTGGATATACCCATGCGCCTGTCCTCACAAGTACGCCACAGCTTCGATTGGTGGCTAGAAGCCAGGAATTTACGGAAGGGAAAGTCCTTCCTCCCAGTGGCCTGGAAGGTGGTATCTAGGGATGCCAGCCTATCGGACTGGGGTGCAGTATTCGAGGAGGCTGCTACCCAGGGAACCTGGGCCAAGACTCAGGGGATCCTGCCCATCAATGTGCTAGAGATCCGGGCGGTATATCTAGCCCTCAAAACCTGGACATACAGGTTACAGGGCTACCCAGTTCGGGTTCAATCCGACAATGCTACTGCAGTAGCTTACATCAATCACCAAGGAGGCACCCGCAGTCGGGCAGCCCAAAGAGAGGTGAACCGGATCCTGGCATGGGCAGAAGAGCATGTACCTTGCCTTTCTGCAATCTTCATTCCAGGGATGGAAAATTGGCAAGCAGACTACCTGAGTCGTCAGCAGCTGCTACCAGGGAGTGGTCTCTTCACCCCGAGATCTTTCAGGCCATATGTCTGAGATGGGGAAACCCAGATGTAGACCTGCTAGCTGCCAGGTTCAACAAGAAATTGGACAACTTTGTGTCCAGAACGAGAGATCCTCTAGCCTACGGGACAGACGCTCTAATAATACAGACGCTCTAATAACTCCATGGAATCAGTTCTCACTGATCTAGGCATTCCCTCCGATCCCTCTTCTACAAAGACTGCTTCGCAGGATCAAGGAGGAGGGAATACCAGTAATCCTAGTGGCCCCAAACTGGCCCAGGAGGCCTTGGTACGCCGAGATTGTAAAAACGGCGATAGGAAGGCCCTGGAAGTTTCCACTCCGACATGACCTGCTGTCACAGGGTCCAGTATTCCACCCTTCCTTACAAAGGCTAAAGTTGACGGCCTGGCTGCTGAGACCCACATTTTTAAAAAGAGAGGGGTCTCTGGTCCGGCTCTTTCTACGCTCATTAATGCTAGAAAGCCAGCCTCCAGACTCATCTATCAGAGAGTCTGGAGAGCATACGTTTCCTGGTGTGACTCCAGATGTTGGAATCCTCAGAAGTATGAAATAAGTAGGATTCTTGCTTTTTGCCAGTTAGGAGTGGATATGAATTTAGCCCTTAGCACCATCAAAGGGCAAATATCGGCTCTATCAGTCTTCTTTCAGAGACCATTGGCATCTCACTCCCTAGTTCGGACATTTATTAAGGGGGTACTGAGGATAAATCCTCCAGTTAGGACTCCCTTGTGTCCATGGGATTTGAATTTGGTATTGTCAGTGTTGCAAAAGCAACCTTTTGAACCTATTCGCCATATTCCTTTAATTATATTAAGTAGGAAGTTGGCCTTTCTGATTGCTATAGCTTCTGCTAGGAGAGTATCAGAGCTAGCAGCTCTTTCTTGTAAAGAGCCTTATCTAATTTGTCACAAGGACAAAATCGTACTACGACCCCATCCGGCTTTTCTACCTAAGGTGGTGTCGGCTTTTCACTTGAATCAAGACATTGTTCTGCCTTCCTTTTTTCCAAACCCGCGGACGGCGGGGGAAAAATTATTACACTCTCTAGATCCAGTGAGAGCGGTAAAGGTGTATCTGCAAGCAACCGCTCAGATACGTAAAACAGATGTTTTGTTTATTTTACCAGATGGGCCCAAGAAGGGCCAAGCGGTATCAAAATCCACCATTTCCAGGTGGATTAGACAAGTAATTATTCAAGCTTATGGTTTAAAGAACAGGACTCCTCCTTTTCCTGTTAAGGCGCACTCTACCAGGGCGATAGGTGCTTCATGGGCAGTGCACCACCAGGCTTCGATGGCTCAGATCTGTAAAGCTGCAACTTGGTCTTCAGTCCATACATTTTCCAAATTCTATCAAATAGATGTGAAAGGACATGAGGATTCCGCCTTTGGGCGAAGTGTGCTGCAGGCAGCAGTATAGGGCTTCTGGTCCGCAAGCGGCCTGTTTTGATCTGTGTCTCCCCCCCTTCATATGAGCATTGCTCTGGGACGTCCCATTATGTAATGACTAGCTCTGTGTCCCGTGGTGTACGATAAAGAAAATAGGATTTTTATAACAGCTTACCTGTAAAATCCTTTTCTTGGAGTACACCACGGGACACAGAGGTCCCCCCCTTCTTATGGGAACCTTACTGCTTTGCTACAAAACTGAGGTACTTCCCTGATGGGAGGGGTTATATGGAGGGGAACTGTCTTCCATTGGTTGTGCCAGTGTCCAATCACCGCTGGTGACCCTTAACCCATTATGTAATGACTAGCTCTGTGTCCCGTGGTGTACTCCAAGAAAAGGATTTTACAGGTAAGCTGTTATAAAAATCCTATTATTGCTCACACATGCCATGGTTATATGTGGAATTGCACCCCAAAATACATTCTGCTGCTTTTCCTGAGTACGGGGATACCACATGTGTGGGACTTTTTGGGAGCCTAGCCACGTACAGGGCCCCAAAAACCAAGCACCGCCTTCAGGATTTCTAATTTCACTCCTCACTACCTATCACAGTTTCGAAGGCCATAAAATGCCAAAATAGCACAAAACCCCCCCAAATGACCCCATTTTGGAAAGTAGACACCCCAAGATATTTGCTGAGAGGCATGGTGAGTATTTTACAGCTCTCATTTGTTTTTGAAAATTAAGAAAGACATATTTTTTTTTCTTTTTTTTTTTTTTCTTTTTTTACATTTTCAAAACTTTGTGACAAAAAGTGAGATCTGCAAAATACTCAACATACCTCTCAGCAAATAGCTTGGGGTGTCTACTTTCCAAAATGGGGTCATTTGGGGGGGTTTTGTGCCATCTGGGCATTCCATGGCCTCCGAAACTGTGATAGGCAGTGAGGAGTGAAATCAAAAATTTACACCCATAGAAATCCTGAAGGCGGTGCTTGGTTTTTGGGGTCCCGTACGCGACTAGGCTCCCAAAAAGTCCCACACATGTGGTATCCCCGTACTCAGGAGAAGCAACAGAATGTATTTTGGGGTGTAATTCCACATATGCCCATGGCATGTTTGAGCAATATATAATTTAGTGACAACTTTTTGTACATTTTTTTTTTTTTTTTTGGTCATTATTCAATCACTTGGGACAAAAAAAAAAAATATTCAATGGGCTCAACATGCCTCTCAGCAAATAGCTTGAGGTGTCTACTTTACAAAATGGGGTCATTTGGGGGGGGTTTTGAACTGTCCTGGCATTTTATGCACAACATTAGGAAGCTTATGTCACACATCATCCACTCTTCTAACCACTTGAAGACAAAGCCCTTTCTGACACTTTTTGTTTACATGAAAAAAAAATTTTTTTTGCAAGAAAATTATGTTGAACCCCCAAACATTATATATTTTTTTAAAGCAAAGGCCCTACAGCTTAAAATAGTGGGTGTTGCATTTTTTTTTTCCACACAGTATTTGCGCAGCGATTTTTCAAACGCATTTTTTGGGGGAAAAACACACTTTTTTTTTATTTTTAATGCACTAAAAAACACTATATTGCCCAAATGTTTGATGAAATAAAAAAGATGATCATAGGCCGAGTACATGGATACCAAACACGACATGCTTTAAAATTGCGCACAAACGCGCAGCGGCGACAAACTACATTCATTTTTAAAAGCATTTAAAAGCCTTTACAGGTTACCACGTTAGATTTACAGAGGAGGTCTACTGCTAAAATGACTGCCCTCGATCTGACCTTCGCGGTGATACCTCACATGCATGATGCAATTGCTGTTTACATATGACGCTAGACCGACGCTTGCGTTCGCCTTTGCGCAAGAGCAGGGGGGGACAGCGGTGCTTTTTTTTTTTTTTTTTTTTATTTATTTGGCTTTTTTATTTTATTTTTAAACTGTGCCTTCCATATTTTATTTTTTTATCGTTATCTCAGGGAATGTAAATATCCCCTATGATAGCAATAAGTAGTGACAGGTACTCCTTTTTTTTTTTTGAAAAAAATTGGGGGTTAGACCCTAGATCTTTCCTCTGCCCTCAAAGCATCTGACCACACCAAGATCGGTGTGATAAAATGCTTTCCCAATGGCGCTTTTTATATCCGGGGGGGGGACATTCCCTCCCACTGCTTGTAAAAGCAGTCTAGAGGCTAATTATCTGCTAGAATTGCTTTTACATGAAAGCCGGCTGCTGGCTGAAAAGAATGATACCAAGATGATACCTAAACCCGCAGGCATCATTCTGGTATAAACATTCAAAGTCCAGCAACATACCAGTACGTTGCTGGTCCTTGTTGGACATGTATTGTAATCTTTTTTTTCCATACAGCCTATTGGCTGAACGAAAAAAAGAAATTGATTGGTGGGTATGCCCACCATTAGAATACCTCCCTTCATCCACCCACTTCTAATGATGGGCATATATGCCGAAGCATGGGGGCATCCTCCCGCAAAAAAGTTATGCCGCGTACACATGGTCAAGCCTTCGTCGGAATTTCGACCGTATGTACGCGGCATAAAAGGTTATGCCGCGTACACACGGTCGGACTTTTCCACGGGCAAGCCTCCGTTGGAATTTCGACCGTATATACGCGGCATTAGGAGCAAAATCGCTCCTCCGCCCCTGCTGCCCCCATGCTTCGGCATATATGCTCTTTTTTTTAACTGTGGTGGTGAAATCACCTCCTACAGCGTTGGAGTCACGGCTTTATGTATCGTGGGAGCAAACGCTGTTGCTGTCAAGATAAATAGATCCGCGCTGCAACTGAATGGCGTACCTGCTAAGCAAATGGTGGTTAACATTAAAACAAAGTAACATTACAGTACAACAGTAAGACCTTACCATGCCATACCTGCAAAGCAAATACCAAAACAAAACCTAGTAAAAAATAAAAAAAATGTTTTAACGCAACCTGTGCCTAAAATATATATATGCCGAAGCATGGGGGCATCCTCCCGCAAAAAAGTTATGCCGCGTACACACGGTCGGAATTTTCCACGGGCAGGCCAGCGTTGGAGTCACGGCTTTATGTATCGTGGGAGCAAACGCTGTTGCTGTCAAGATAAATAATTCCGCGCTGCAGTTGAATGGCGCACCTGAAAACAAAAAATTACATACCTGAAAAGCAAGCATGATAAAACATTGCAGAATAGAATACAGTAAAAAAGAGCAGAACAATAGAGAGAAAATAGAGAGAGAGAGAACAATAAAACGACAACTATTTTTGGTTTTTTTATTTTATATTTTTTTTGTTTTGTTTTTTACGTTTTTTTTTTTTTTTCTTTTTTACACTTTTTTTTGTAACTTTACAACTGTAATGGTTCGGGTCTCTCAAAATGTAATGGCATCTTGGGAGACCCTGTGTAAGTGTGTCCTTGTCTGTGAAATGCTATACCCTACGCTAAAACTTCACTTTTGAGTGGTAGCGTTCAAAACATTCACCTTGGCAAAGACCAGGCTTGTCAGGACAGAGTGGACAAAAACTACGGGTGTCACGCCTAAATCCGCGCTTGCTACAGACACGACATCTTTTTTGGGGGGCTCGTTGGGTAGGGGTACTCGGGAGGACATACGAATAATGCCTCTCATGCAGCCGGCTTACTGCATTTGGTTGGGGATGGTGAGGTGCAGAACCGCCTGGATACAGGAGTTCTGTGACTATCTCATTCTGGAATTTTAGAAGAGATAACGTCCCGCCTGAAGCTCTGTATAGCACATGAGCGTTCAGCAAAGCCAATTGGAATAATGATAGAGACACTTTTTTGTACCAGCGTCTCGCCTTACGGTCAATTAGATACGGCGCCATCAACTGGTCGTTGAGGTCCACCCCTCCCATATTTTGGTTATATTCGTGGACACAGAGGGGTTTCTCCACAACACCAGTCGCCGTATGAATTTGGACTGTCGTGTCTGCATGAAGGGAGGTAAGAAGGAAAACATTCTTATTGTCCCTCCACTTCATAGCGAGCAAGTTATTACACTTCAAGCAGGCTCTCTCCCCCAGCCTAAGACGGGCATCTACAAGCCGCTGGGGAAAGCCCCGGCGATTAGGTCGCACGGTGCCACATGCTCCAATCTGGTGATCAAACAAGTGACTAAACAGTGGCACGCTCGTGTAATAATTGTCCACATACAAGTGGTACCCCTTTCCGAATAAGGGTGACACCAAGTTCCACACTATCTTGCCAGCGCTCCCTATGTAATACGGGCAGTTGACCGACTCAATCTGACTATCTTTTCCCTCATAAACCGTAAAGTTCACTACATAGCCTGTTGCCCTGTCACAGAACTTGTAGAGCTTGACCCCGTATCTGGCACGCTTGCTGGGAAGGTACTGCTTGAAAGACAAGCGGCCAGAAAATTTAATCAGGGACTCATCAACGCAGACAACTTGATCGGGAGTAAACAAGGCTGCAAAACGTTCGTTGAAGTGGTTTATGAGGGGCCGAATTTTATAGAGCCGGTCGTATTCAGGGTCCCCACGTGGACGACAAAGTTCATTGTCGTTGAAGTGCATGAACCGCAAAATCTGCTCGTATCGTGCCCTGGACATGGAGGCAGAGAACACGGGCATGTGGTCAATTGGGTGCGTGGACCAATAAGCACGCAATGACGGAAATTTATGTGTGCCCATGTTGAGGGAAAGGCCCAGAAAGGTCTTAAATTCGGAAACCGTAATTGGTTTCCAATTTCTGGCAATTTTAGGCAACTGGGGGTTAGCGGCGATAAATTGACCAGCATATAAATTACTCTGGTCCACAATAGATCTATAGAGATCTTCCGTGAAAAACAGCGAATAAAAATCAATTGGAATAAAATCAGCTGTTTCCACCTGAATACCGGGTTGGGCAGTGAATGGGGGAAGTACGGGTTCTGCAGAAGTGGTGGGGACCCAATCAGGATAGGCGAATTCTGCAGGAAGGGCAGTATGGGCACGACGGGCCTGCCTTTGTCTTCTTGGTGGCAGCGGGACACTACTTGTGCTTGCCACCTCGCCTGCTTGAACTGCACTTATGGGACTCGCCACGTCACCAAGTGTTACTGCAGTGCTGGATGTACGTCCAGGCTGTACTAGGCCGCTGGTGCTTGCCAGTTCACCAGAAGGAATAGCGGCGCTAGTACTACTCTGCTCCATGATCCGAGAGACCTGCGGTTCTTGCTCCTCAACAACCTCAGAAGATCGGGATCGGGTACACCTGACCTTAGCAGGGACCTCAACTTCGTCGTCAGAGCTATCTGACGTGGGGCCGCTGACGTCACTGTCTTCTACGGGAAGATATTCTGAGCCTGAATCTGACAGATACGTGACCTCCTCTTCACTATCTGTCATGCTCAGAATCTCGTAGGCCTCTTTACTAGTGTACCTTCGTCTTGCCATTTTGGGCTCTAAATTTAGGGGTACACTAGTAAGATTCACAGGAAAAAAAGCACCTGACTGTCGTCAGCAAATATATCAAACGCTACAAAAAAACTGTTAGCGATCGCAGGGATCAGGCCTGTCTCTGCGAACGCTGCAGTTATGTGTGTTGTGTTTGGTAAGTGACAGTGATCGATCGATACTGCACTTGGGTGGGCTGGGCGGAGGGGCTAAACGCAGGCGCTAGCAGGTATCTGGGCTGATCCCGCTAACTCTGCGTTTTTGGGAACCCTAAACCGCTGGGGATGCTAGTATAGATCTGATCAGATACTATACCACTAAGGGGGGTGTATGCTTTGCGCGTGGGTGTTAGCGTTACTGGCACTAACCTAACACTGCCTGGGGCGACGCAGACCCTCTCTGGCGCTAAAACCTAATTGATCTCACCCGCCGGGCGATCAGGGGGGTTAAACCTTTATTGGGTTATATACGGCGGGTGCCATGATGCTATAAAAAGCAAACTAATCAACCAGCGTCACCCGTAACCTTTATATGGTGATCACTGGTGAAAGGGTTAACTAGGGGCAATCAGGGGGTTAAAACCTTTATTAGGTTAAATATGGGGGTACCCGACGCTATATAAAAACCTGACGGGTTACCTAAATAACTAGATAACTTACTGGCTAACCAGTGACACCAGTGACGCTTATACGGCGATCACTGGTGAAAGGGTTAACTCTAGGGGCAATCAGGGGGTTAAAATAATATATGGGGGTACCTGACACTAATAAAAACCTGCGGCGAACCTAAAAAAAAAATAACTGCCTATCTAAAACACCAGCGACACGAATACAGCGATCGGAAAAACAATCGCTTAGTGACGCTGAAGTTAGGGGGTGAAAGGGTTACCTGGGGGGTGATCAAGGGGTTAAACCTTTATTAGGAGGGGGTTAGGGGGCTACCCTGGACCTAAAGGGGCCTAATCCTAACTGCCCTGCAACTTTTTACAATCACAGATGACACTAAATGCAGTGATCAGTAAAATAAATGATCACTGCAATCAGTGACACTGTGATTGGGGGCTTTGGGGTGACCTGGGGGGTGATCTGGGGGTGACTGGGGGGTGATTTGTGTGCCTATGTGTACCTACGTGTCAGTGGACTGTTGGAGCACTAACCTCTGTCTTCTCTCCTCGGCGCCGGGAACGAAAAGACCGCGGCGAGGGAGATGACATCACTTCCTCCAGCCTTGTTTACATCACATGGCGGAGGAAGCATTTTCATTGGCCGGGAGCGATCGCGAGGGGGGGGTGGAATCGAGCGGCCGCCCCCTCATGCCTGATCGCTCCCGAACACTTAACGGCCGCTCACTGCAGTGAAGGGGGGTCCGGATGGACCCCCCAACTGCACAAAGGCGATCACGTAGATCTACGTGATTCTGCCTGTCCGTGCCATTCTGCCGACGTAAATCGGCGGTGGGCGGTCGTTAAGTGGTTAACAAAGCATTACTACAGACAGCAGATACAGTTGCTCCGAGACGCAGAGCACTCGTCTGCAAAAATAATTCCGGCTGGTTCAATGACGCTCTTACATTACTGAAGCAAGAACGCAGAAGAGCTGAAGGAGCCTGGAGAAAAAACTCAACAAAGGAAAACCACACAAACTACAAATTACTCACCAAGAAATACCACAAAGCAATCTTCAAAGCAAAAATATAACACTTCTCTAACACCATCTCAAAAGCCCTAAACCGTCCCTGCGAACTCTTCAAACTAGTCGCTCAAATTATAAACCCCACTTGCTTAGAGCCTCCAACAAATGAAGCACAAGAATTCTGCAATGAACTATCGGATTTTTTTATTGACAAGAACAAACATTTGTGAAATCATTCAGCAGAAAAAAACAACCAACCTCACTCAGACAAAGCAAGAAGAAAAAATTAACATTAATATTCTACAATCAATGAAATTTACTCTGGTCCCAATCACCGACGCCACCAAAAGCAACATCGGAAGCCTCCGAGACAGTACATCACCAAATGACATTATTTCCACAAAACTCCTGAAAGAATGTACCTACATCTTGGCACTCACCATCACACATCTCATAAATCAATCGTTCAAAGAAGGTATTGTTCCGACTTCCCTCAAGCAAGGTGTTATCAAACCCCTCCTAAAGAAACCAAACCTCCACCCCCAAAGAGCCAAACCACCGCAGACCAGTAACAAGCCTTAACACCATCTCCAAGATCATTGAGAAAGCAGTAGTACAACAGCTACAACTCCATTTGGACACCAACAAACTCCTGGACCCACTACTATCGGGTTTACGCCCAGGCCACGGGACAGAAACGGTACTTCTCAAAATATGGGATGACGCCCTCGAAGCAGCAGATGACGGAGAATCGTGTCTCCTGGTGCTGCTGGACCTCCGTGCAGCTTTCGTCATAGTAGACCACAAAATTTTGCTCACTCGTCTCACAGAAGTAGCCGGAGTCACAGACTCTGATCTACCCTGGTTCGCATTGTTCCTGGAGAACCAATCCCAGACAGTGAAACTAGGAGCCTTCACTTCGGAAGCACGCACCATTACATGCGGAGTACCCCAAGGATCACCCCTGTCGCCCGTGCTCTTCAACATCTACCTCCGCCCACTCCTCAAAATCATCAGCAAACAGGACCTGCGCTACCACTCCTACGCTGATGACACTCAACTCTACTTTCGCATCACCAACAAAAAAGACCAATATCACGGACTAGAACAATGCCTTGCATTGATAGACAATTGGATGACGGAGAGTTCCCTCAAACTTAATGGATCCAAAACAGAACTTCTTCTTTCTTCACGCAAACCGAAAGACAAACTCTAGGATGACATGGACACCACCCACCATCCTTGGACAAACCATCACCCCAAACACCAAAGTCAATAGTCTGAGTCTTGTCATGGATATGCATTAATGTCTGTCTGCCATCTTACCTTCCTCCTCATGTGTTCATCTAGAGACCAGACCTCCTTCACCTGGCTTCCTTTATAATCTCCTCCCAGCCTGACTCCACCCCAGGCCCTATCACTGAACACTATATTAACCTGTGCACTGCAAGCCTGCTTTGCTGATCAACGTGTTTGTTAGGCATTGTGTGTTTGGGTTCCTGCCTGCCGTGTGCTACGTCTGTCTCTCTGTTACGTTATTGGCTTGTCCCCGACCATCCCTGTCTGCTCGTGACCCTTGACCTTCGGCTCGTTCTTCGTTATCCTTGTCTGCTTGTGGCCCCTGACCTTCGGCTTGTTATTCGGTTCTCTCTATCGTGTGCCGCTGCTTCCCCTTATCCTACGGGGCGTGAGCTAGGAAACTCCAGGGGCCGCGACCTGGTCCCAGCCTGCAGCGTAACATCCTCACCACTAGAGGCCCTGGAGAAGACCAGCTGGGTCTTAGACTCCGCGCCCTGGGGAATCTTGGCTCTCGCTTCCGTTGGGATCCCGGTTGTGCTCCTCTGGTCCCGCTTTCCACAACCACCCAGTTTCCTACCCACAGAAGCCAGCCATAGGGTTCACTACCTCGCGGTGCACTCCTGTCCCCCTACGGTGTGCATCTGTCACCTGGCCACAGGTGACCCTGACAGTTTGATCAGCCATGAACCCGGCTGACATCCCGCTTCCCGCGGATGATCCATTGCAGGGCATAGTTCGCAGACTTGAGACCCAGGAATCAAATCAGACCCAGGTGATGCGATTCCTCCAGGATCTGGCTTCTCGATTCGAGCAGCTTCAGGTCTCCTTGGGAACCCCGAATCCGCAACCCCAAGTACAACCAGCGGCTGTACCTATCGCACCAGTCGCAGCCTCACACTCACTAAGATTGCCAGCTCCGTTCCGTTTCTCTGGGGACTCCAAGGCCTGCAGGGGGTTTCTCAGCCAATGCACTATTCATTTTGAGCTTCAGCCTCAAAGCTTCCTATCTGACCGGGCTAAGGTAGCCTATATCATTTCCCTCCTCTCCGGTGAAGCTTTGGCCTGGGCTGCCCCCCTGTGGGAGAGGAACGATCCGGTGGTTTCCAGTCTGTCCGAATTCTTGAAGCTCTTTCGTAATATCTTCGAAGAGCCGGCTCGGGCTTCTTCAGCGGCTAGTGCTGTCTTACGTCTTCGCCAAGAATCTAGTTCAGTGGGGCAATATGCTCTTCAGTTCCGTATCCACACAGCTGAATTGAGCTGGAATAATGAGGCCCTGGTCGCTACCTTTTTACATGGCCTCTCTGACCGAGTGAAAGACGAATTAGCGGGAAGAGCCATTCCCGTCGGTCTGGACGATGTAATTTCATTATGCAACCAGATCGACATTCGTTTTCAAGAGAGGTCCTTAGAAAAAAGACGCCAGCACTCTCTGGGTCCTAGCCAGTCTGAGCTCCCCTCCCTTCATTCCGTGGAGCATCCTCTACCTGCTGAAGAACCTATGCAGCTGGGCCGGACCAGACTAACCCCCGAAGAACGTGCTAGGCGCAGAACTCTGGGCTTGTGCCTCTATTGTGGGGGCAAGGGTCATTTTCGTGACTCCTGCTCGCTTCGTCCGGGAAACGCTCGGGTCTAATACATTTGGAAGGTGGAGTATTGGACCCAGAAACATCACCTTCTCGCCTGCTCTTGCCGGTGTCCCTTCATGTAGGCACTTCTCCTCAGTCAACCCTTGCATACCTGGATTCCGGGGCTGCCGGCAATTTCATGGATTGGAGAACTGCTTCTTCTATGAAGCTTACCCTTTCACCTCTCACTACCCCATTGGTAGTCTCGGCAATTGATGGCACTGTTCTCCCAGGGGGCCCTATTCGCTTCCAGACGCTACCCATTAGGATGTCGGTAGGGATTCTCCACCAGGAGTGGATATCCTTTCTTATTCTACCCAAGGCCTCTACCCCAGTTGTATTGGGCCTCCCTTGGCTACAGCTCCACTCTCCACATGTGGACTGGGTCTCTGGGCAGATCCTGGCCTGGGGTTCCTCATGTTTCTCGTCGTGTCTTCTCAAGGTGACCCCCAAGGAGAGTCTTCCGGTTGCTGCCACTTCTGTTTCTTCTGATCTTCCCGCCGCATACAGCGATTACCGGGATGTGTTCTGTAAAAAATCAGCTGAGGTGCTTCCTCCCCACAGGTCTTTTGACTGTGCTATTGATCTTGTCCCCGGAGCAACTCTACCCAGGGGTCGTACCTACCCTCTGTCCATCCCAGAGACCCAGGCCATGTCGGAGTATGTAGCAGAGAATCTGGAGAGAGGGTTCATCCGGAAATCCTCATCGCCTGCAGGGGCAGGGTTCTTTTTTGTTGCCAAAAAGGATGGTACCTTAAGACCCTGCATCGATTATCGGGGTTTAAATGCGGTTACTATTAAAAATCGATACCCCTTACCCTTAATATCTGAGCTATTCGATAGGTTGAAGGGTGCCTCCATTTTCACCAAGTTGGATCTCAGAGGCGCGTACAATCTCATTCGAATACGGGAGGGTGACGAATGGAAGACTGCATTTAACACTAGAGACGGGCATTACGAATATCTGGTGATGCCTTTTGGTCTGTGTAATGCTCCAGCCGTGTTTCAAAACTTTGTCAATGAAATCTTCAGAGATCTGCTGTACCAGTTTGTTGTCATCTATCTGGATGACATTCTGATCTTTTCTGAAAATCTGCTCGTCCACAGAAACCATGTCCGCACTGTACTTCAACGTCTTAGAGAGAACAATCTCTATGCCAAGCTGGAGAAATGTTCCTTTGAATGTTCTGAGGTCCTGTTTTTGGGGTGCTTTGTCTCATGTTCGGGGCTTCGTATGGACCCTGGGAAGGTCTTGGCTATCACCAACTGGCCTCTTCCTGCTAGCCTCAAGGCCACACAGCGCTTTCTTGGCTTCACTAATTATTATAGGCAGTTCATAAGGAATTACTCTTCCATTGCCGCGCCTATTATCGCTTTGACCAAGAAGGGTGTGAATGCCAGAGACTGGCCTCCCGAAGCTGTCTCTGCATTTCACAACCTGAAACAGGCCTTTGTTTCTGGCCCCCTCTTGAGGAGACCAAATCCTGGGAATGCATTTTTTATTGAAGTGGACGCTTCCTCAATGGGGGTGGGAGCTGTGCTTCTTCAAATCTTTGAGAAGAGACGCCAACCATGTGCGTTCTTCTCCAAAAAAAATTCTCAGGCAGAGAGGAATTATGCCATCGGTGATCGGGAACTTCTCGCTATTAAATTGGCGTTAGAGGAGTGGCGTCATCTCTTGGAGGGTTCCCCTCACTCCATAACGATCTTTACCGATCACAAGAATTTACAGTATCTACAGAATGCTAAACGTCTGAATCCTAGACAGGCCAGGTGGAGTCTCTTCTTTGCCCGTTTTAATTTCACGATTACCTACAAACCTGGTTCCTGCAACGGTCGGGCTGATGCGCTCTCTAGGTCATTTGACACTTTGGACGAGGAGTCCGCCCCTGAACCTGAGCCGATCATTCCCACCTCATGCATTGTTGCCCACTCTACCACCCTGAAGTCTAAAATTCCGCCTGGTAAGACCTTTGTCCCCACTGAGCTAAGAGCTAAGATCCTTCGTTGGGGACATGATTCCAAGGTGGCAGGGCATTCTGGATTCCTCCGATCCTTCCTACTCATCAGTCGTCACTACTGGTGGCCTAATCTCCGCTCAGACGTCAAAGACTACGTTAAAGCTTGTCATGTCTGTGCTCAGTCCAAATCCTCCACACAAGCTCCTGCTGGTCTCCTCATGCCCTTGCCTATTCCTAAGGAACCCTGGGCCCATATTGCCATGGATTTTATCACCGATCTCCCACTGTCTGAGAATAATACAGTCATTTGGGTGGTAATCGATCGATTCTCCAAGATGGCTCATTTTGTTCCTCTTCCTGGTCTTCCTTCTGCCCCTGCCTTGGTTCCCATTTTCATTCGAGAAATTCTCCGCCTACATGGGGTCCCTTCTCATATTGTTTCCGACAGGGGAGTCCAATTCACGTCTCGTTTTTGGAGAGCCTTTTGCAAATCCCTCAATATTGTCTTGGATTTTTCTTCTTCTTACCATCCCCAATCCAATGGACAGACTGAGAGGGTTAATCAGGAGTTAGAGGTCTTTCTTCGCACCTTTGTGTCTTCTCACCATGACGATTGGTCCTCTCTACTCCCGTGGGCAGAATTCTCCCATAACAATCATGTGAATACCAGTTCGCAGAAGACACCCTTTTTCACAGTTTATGGAAAACACCCTCAACTTCCTCTTCCTATGATCTGTTCTCCAGACATTCCAGCTTTGGCTTCGGTTCAGGAGTCTCTCAATTCCGTTTGGGGTCACGTTCATGATTCCCTCCGGGCAGCTGCTGAAAAATTCAAAGGCTTTGCAGACCGCCGCAGGCGTAAACCGCCTTCTCTTCAGCCAGGGGACAAAGTCTGGCTCTCTACCAGGAACATCAAGCTCCGAGTTCCTTCTCTGAAGTTTGCTCCACGATTCATCGGTCCATACACGGTAACTGCTAAACTGAATCCGGTTTGTTTCAAACTCCAGATTCCTAAGAGCCTTAAAATCACTAACTCCTTTCATGTTGCTCTTCTAAAGCCTTTAGTCCTCAATAAATTCTCTCGTCCTCTTCCTACCGTGGCGCCTGTCTCGGAGGATAATCAGGAGTACGAGATCAGTCAAATTCTGGACTCCCGACTCTGTAAAGGCGTTCTTCAGTACCTCGTTCATTGGAAAGGGTTTGGTCCTGAGGAGAGGTCTTGGATCACTGCATCTGAGGTCTTTGCACCTCGTCTGTTAAAGGAGTTTCATCTGAAGTTTCCCTCTAAACCTGGGCCCAGGCGGGGAAGGGGGAGGCCTCGTAAGAGGGAGGGTACTGTCATGGATATGCATTAATGTCTGTCTGCCATCTTACCTTCCTCCTCATGTGTTCATCTAGAGACCAGACCTCCTTCACCTGGCTTCCTTTATAATCTCCTCCCAGCCTGACTCCACCCCAGGCCCTATCACTGAACACTATATTAACCTGTGCACTGCAAGCCTGCTTTGCTGATCAACGTGTTTGTTAGGCATTGTGTGTTTGGGTTCCTGCCTGCCGTGTGCTACGTCTGTCTCTCTGTTACGTTATTGGCTTGTCCCCGACCATCCCTGTCTGCTCGTGACCCTTGACCTTCGGCTCGTTCTTCGTTATCCTTGTCTGCTTGTGGCCCCTGACCTTCGGCTTGTTATTCGGTTCTCTCTATCGTGTGCCGCTGCTTCCCCTTATCCTACGGGGCGTGAGCTAGGAAACTCCAGGGGCCGCGACCTGGTCCCAGCCTGCAGCGTAACATCCTCACCACTAGAGGCCCTGGAGAAGACCAGCTGGGTCTTAGACTCCGCGCCCTGGGGAATCTTGGCTCTCGCTTCCGTTGGGATCCCGGTTGTGCTCCTCTGGTCCCGCTTTCCACAACCACCCAGTTTCCTACCCACAGAAGCCAGCCATAGGGTTCACTACCTCGCGGTGCACTCCTGTCCCCCTACGGTGTGCATCTGTCACCTGGCCACAGGTGACCCTGACAAGTCTTCTTTGACTCAGACCTGACCATGGACGCCCAAATAGGATCAGTAGTCAGCGGATACCACGATCTTCTCCGCCTGCTACGAAGACTTATCCCCTTCATCCCGGAAGAGGATACAGCAGTAGTAGTTGGAACAATCATCAATTCCCAACTCGACTACGCTAACTCCCTCTACCTAGGACTACCCAAATACCAGATTTCTCATCTACAAGTCATCCAGAACCCAGCAGCCAGACTAGTAACGGGGAAAAAAAATGGAATCAATCACCCCGTCCCTGAGGACCCTCCATTGGCTAGCAGTAAAGGATCGGGTAACTTTCAATACCCTCTGCCTCACTCACAAATGCACACAAGGAAACGCTCCTCAATACTTATGCGAGAAAATAAAATACTACATCCCCAATCGCGTTCTCCGATCAACTAACCAAAACCTCCTCCACATCCCTAAGTCCCGCTACAAATCTAAAGGAGAACGAAGATTCGCAGTCCAAGGACCACGGCTATGGAACGCTCTACCAACGAACATCCACATGGAAGAAAACCACCGGGCCTTCAGGAAAAAACTTAAGACCCACCTCTTCTTCTGAAGGATTAGGACGACAATGGATACAAAGCCTCTTGAGGCGATTTAGTTCGCATTTGCAGCGCTATACAAGTTACTCACTCAAGCTCCAGAAGTCGGTGTTGCTGCCGACTCAACGCCTGGAGTACCTGGGCTTAATTCTGGACTCCTCAGTGGCGAGGGTTTTTCTCCCTTTGGAAAAGTTGGACTCTTTGGACTGCGGTGAAGCTTTTGGCATCCCGCAGGTGGTCGTCGCTGCGCTTTGGGCATGCGAGTCCTGGGTCTCATGGTAGCCACCTTTCGAGGCGGTACCGTACGCTCAATTCCACACTCAAATTTTGCAGAAGGAGATCCTGTCCAAATGGGACAAATCTCTGTTGTCCCTGGATTGTCAAATCCGGGTGAGCCAGCTAGCCAGGGCTTCCCTGGTATGGTGGCTGAGATCTCCAGCCCTTCAGTTCGGGGAGTCGTTCCTTCCTTTTCACTGGACGGTAATCACGACGGACACCAGCCTGACCGGTTGGGGGGGGAGTTAGGGGCGTACAGTCGACACGGTCGCTGGACGCAGGAAGAATCCCGCCTGCCGATCAATGTGCTGGAACTTCGGGTGATCAGGCAGTGCCTCTCCACATGGTCACAGAGGCTGCAGGGACGTCCAGTCAGGATCCAGTCGGACAACGCCACGGCGGTGGCGTATGTCAACCATCAAGGAGGAACAAGAAGCTCAGCTGCGGCATTGGAGGTCGCTCACATCCTGAGGTGAGCGGAGCGTGCTGGCTCTATCGGCCGTGTACATTCCGGGTGTAGAAAACTGGCAAGCGGACTACCTAAGTCGCCAGATGCTGGACCAAGGAGAATGGTCGCTACACCCGGATGTGTTTCGACTCCTTTGCCTGAGATGGGACACGCCAGACGTGGATCTCCTGGCTTCTCGACTCAATTGGAAAGTATCAAGGTTTGTGGCCAGGTCCAAAGATCCCTAGTCGGACGCGACAGACGCGTTGGTGGCTCCGTGGGGACAGTATTGGCTAATTTATGCCCCCCCCCCCCCCCCGGGTAAAACTTCTTCCTCGTGGAGACCGAGGGGGTTCCGGTGATTCTAATTGCCCCAGATTGGCCTCGGCGTCCTTGGTACGCCGACCTAGTACGCCTGGTGGTGGATGTTCCTTGGCGACTGCCGATTGCGAGAGGACCTTCTGTCGCAAGGTCCTATACTTCATCCTGCTTTACAGTTGCTGGCTTTAACGGCATGGGTGTTTGAAAGTCAGGTACTAAGGGACCAAGGCCTGTCAGATTCAGTAATGTCCACCATGCCGAGGGCATGGAAGTCATCTTCTCGGAAGATCTATCATCGCACATAAAAGGCCTACATTTCTGTGTGAGGAGATGGAGTGGCGTCCACTGACTTATTCAGTTTCCAGGATCCTGCTCTTTTTACAGCGTGGAGTGGATCAAAAACTTGCCTTAAGCACCATTAAGGGTCAGATATCAGCCTTGGCTGTTTTCTTTCAATGACCCATGGCGGCTCATTCACTGGTGAGTACGTTTGTGCAAGGGGTTCGACATAAGGCCCCTCCGGTTCGACCACCACTGCCCTTGTGGGATTTGAATCTGGTGCTCTCGGTACTTCAGAAACCTCCATTTGAGAACATCAGAGAGGTTCCCCTTTTGACACTCTCAGAAAGTTGCCTTTCTGGTGGCTATTACATCAGTCAGGAGGGTTTCTGAGTTGGCAGCCTTGTCTTGCAAGTCCCCCTACTTGATCCTCCACAAGGATAAGGCGGTGCTACGTTTCTTCCAAAGGTTGTTTCGGCTTTTCATCTAAACAAGGACATTGTGCTTCCATCCTTGTGTACTCAGCCGTCGCATCCCAAAGAGGTTGCTTTGCATTTCTTGGATGTGGTCCGAGCTCTGCCGGTATATCTGTCTGCTACGGCTCCGTTTTCAGAGGTCAGACTCACTGTTTGTGTCCGTGACTGGTCCAAAGAAAGGCCTGGCGGTCTCGTCGACCACCATTTATCGGTGGATCAGACAGATCGTGATTCAGGCTTATGCCCTAAAAGTGCGGGTGCCTCCCTTTTCTGTCACAGCGCATTCGACCAGGGCAATAGGTGCCTCCTGGGCCTTTCGACATCAAGCGTCTGTCTCCCAGGTGTGTAAGGCGGCGACCTGGTCTTTCACACTTTCACTAAGTTTTGCAAGGTTGATGTGCATGCATCTGCGGATGCTTGCTTCGGCCCCAAGGTTTTGCAGGCGGCTGTTTAAGGTTGCAACTCCTCCATTGAGGAGCTCTGGTTGTTTTGGGGTGAAGTTTTTTTTGATTGCTTTTCCCACCCCTCGTTTGACACTGCTTAGGGACGTCCGTACTGCCAAGAATAAAGTAGCTTTGTCCATCCATGGACGAAAGAGAAAATAGGATTTTTGTACTCACTGTAAAATCCTTTTCTCTGTCGTCCATGGACGGTCACAGCACCCACCCCTCCTTTTTATGTTTGTACTGCTTTTTGATGAACTGAGCTGCTGAGTGTGCAGGGTGAGGGGTTATAACCAGAGGGACCGCCTCATCTTTGCTATAGTTACATGTTTTTTAACATGTCTGCCTAGTCCTCTCCTACTAGATGGCATATAACCCCCTACTGTCAAGAATAAAGGAGCTGTGTCCGTCCATGGACTTCAGAGAAAAGGATTTTACGGTGAGTACAAAAATGCTATTTTTTTTTTTTTTTTTTCTTCCCGACGGATTTTCACTCAAGTTTGTCTTGCATACACACGGTCACACAAATGTTGTCGGAAATTCCGATCGGCAAAAACGCGGTGACGTACAACACTACAATGAGCCGAGAAAAATGAAGTTCAATGATTCCGAGCACACGATCGGAGTTTCCGACAAGAACTTTTGTTGTCGGAAAAATTGAGAACCTGCTCTCAAACATTTGTTGTCGGAAGTTCCGACAGCAAATGTCCGATGGAGCCTACACACGTTCGGAATATCCGACCAAAAGCTCACATCGAACATTTGTTGTCGGAAATTCTGATCGGCATTAGTGTGATTTTATGTGCATTCAGTAATAATGGTCTGGCTTGAAAGTGTGTGTGTGTATGTATATATATGTGTGTGTGTGTGTGTGTGTGTGTGTGTGTGTGTGTGTGTGTGTGTGTGTGTGTGTGTGTGTGTGTGTGTGTGTATATATATATATATATATATATATATATATATATATATATATATATATATATATATTACACTCACTCTGGTATATTTAGCTGACCTGAATCGGCTAAATGATTGGGGCACTATTCCTCTACTGACACCAATGGTGGGGCACTATTTCTAACACTGACACCAATAGTGGGGTACTGTTGCTGCAACTAATCCCAATGATGGGGCACTATTCCTTCTCCTGACCACCAAATATGAGACCATGGGGTTGATCTACTAAAGGAAAATATACTGTGCACTTGCTCCAAAACTTAGTAAATGAGGTAGAGTTTCACATTGAACAGAAAAATGTATCACTTGCAAGGAAAAAAAGAGTGGATGATAGAAACCAGCAGAGCTTCCCCTCAGAGCTAGAGCATTTGAACTTAACCACTTCAGCTCTGGAAGATTTACCCCCTCCTGACCAGGCTATTTTTTGCGATACAGCACTGCATTACTTTAACTGGCAATTGCTCTCCTACTTGGTGTGATCAGTTTAGGAAAGTAGAGGAACTGGCAGGGACACCAGAAATGTCACACAAAGGAAGCAATACAAAGAGAACAGGATACTTTCTCATACAAGTACATGGTGCAGCAGGCAAATATAAGGAATATGAATAAACAAACGCAGCGCTATTGAAATAGTGGTGCACACAACACTATAGACAAAACGAAACAAAACTGGTAGAAGATATCCAGTAAGTGATGTAAATATGTGCAAACCAAATGATGCAAGTAAATTAAACAGTACAATTAAATCCACAACCCGCTAAAGGGCAAAAAGTGCACAAACATGCATAAATATTAAATCGGTAATGAACAGTACAATCCTTAAAGATAATGACACACAAGTCCATATATAAATGTTCATAAGTGCTTCAGTGCATGTAATAAATACTCCAAAGTGCTTTTAGTGCATGTTGTGATCAAATGGCAGCGTTCCAGGGAATGATCAGTACAGTTCATACAGAAACACACGGCCCAGTGAGTGATCCAAATATCATGCCAAGGTGTATTCACACAGGTGCTCCCCTATGGTAGTGGACGCTCACCTTGGAGCGTGCGACCTTGCAACTAAGCTTGGTCTAGGCACGCTTATGAACCACACCTGAGTTCTATTGGACAATCCTGGGTTCCTGGTCTCTTTAGTAGGTGTATCCAGATCATATAAAAATATTAGAAAAACTGGATGGTGCAAATAACGTTTTGCAATATTTTCTTAAATAAAATAAATCTCCTTCTTTAAGGATTGTACTGTTCATTACCTATTTAATATTTATGCATGTTTGTGCACTTTTTGCACTTTAGTGGGTTGTGGATTTAATTGTACTGTTTAATATACTTACTTGCATCATTTGGTTTGCACATATTTACATCACTTACTGGATACCTTATACCAGTTTTGTTTTGTCTATAGTGGTGCGTGCACCACTATTTCAATAGCGCTGCGTTTGTTTATTTAGTTTTTGGCACGATTTATGAGACGGGTTTTACGCTAGCAGCTTCAATTTCATATTTAAGCTTATAGGAGTGGTGGCTCACAGGATTGTTGCATTATAAGGAATATGAATGTTGGGTTTACATACTCTTTAACCACTTACTGACCACCCCATAGCAGATTTATTGCTACGGGGCGGCTCTCCTCCCGCGGGCCCCTTCTGCTGTGATTGTTCACAGCAGAAGCCGATCTGCGGATGCCGGGCACTGGATGTCGGGCAAAAACACAGAACAGGGCTCTGCCTATGTAAACCAGGCAGAGTTCTGTTCTGACGGGGGGGGGGGGGGAAGGGATGGACTTCTCTGAGTCACAACACTAAAACACTGGTTAGGCACATAGTTAACCCTTTGATCGCCCTAGATGTTTAACCCCTTCCCAGCCAGTGTCAGTACAGTGACAGTGCATATTTTTTTTTAGCACTGATCACTGTGTTCGTGTCGCTGGTCCCCAAAAAGTGTCGGTGTCTGCTGCAGTCTTGAGATAGAGGGAGATATATATAGCCGAGCTCAGACTTTGTGGGTTAGCAGCACAAGTAGCCAGTCAGTTGTGCCGCAGTGCTCATGTGCTAACAAGGGACACACTGATCGGATCAAAGGGCAAAGTAACCAAGAGATTAGTTCATTAATGTGGTTCTTCTCCTTCACTGTCCAGCCACCAGCTGAGGGAGGGGAAGATCTAGTAGTAAGAAAGAGAATCTGGGTCTGCTCGCTCTATCAGACAGGGTTGTGCTGTCCTGCACAGCTGTGTTCATTTTGGAACTGGATGGACAGAGTTGCCGATTCTCTGGCAGGTAGAACAGCTTCATATGTGTATTTAGCTGGAGTCCAGCTTTATTATAGAGGTGAGTCATTAAGCCACAAAACACATTTTTAGTATTTAATGTATGCTGTGTCTTCTAATTGAACAAAATGGTGTGCGCTCTTACAACCAATTAGTGTGTGAGTGTGTGTGTAACCAAATCCCGTTTTGTGTTCCAGCTGCTAGGAGCCTGCGTGTCCAACTGTGGGAAGATCTTTCACTTAGAAGTGTGTTCAAGAGACTTTGCAAGTGAAGTCAGCAGTGTGTTAAATAAGGTGAGCGTGTCACAAGCTTTTTGAGTTCCATTCATATGTTTTATTCTTATGGAATGTTTTTCTTGTAAATAAACATTTATGGGTTTGTTCTCACCATAAAATGGGTTCTAATGCTATGTTAGAGGTGCAATGCAGTTATTTACCTCCCAACACACCTGTGTTTATAGCGCATCACAACGCACAGATCCACAGTTCCTTAAAGCCACGTAAGATCTATTTTTTGTACGTATGTAGCTTTGACAGGCCAGTAGTTTTGAATAGGCTGCCTAACGCAATGCGGCTCAACACATGAAAATGCATCTCCCCTTTTCCTGCCCCCCCACCCCCTTAGAACAACCCCAGCACCAAAAAAAAAACCCTGACTGTGGAGAATGGCGCTGCAATCTGGAGCATTTATCTGAGAGGGGTGGAATGTTGACACTCTGGGCTCACAGGAGGTGGGTTGAATAATGCTGGGCATCATTTAGACTGTTAGAGAAGTGGAGCTGCATCACTGAAATAGAGGAACAGAAAGGGGTGGGAACATAGAAACAAAGAAATTTATTACATATAATAATTTTTTTTTTTTACATAACATCACATGTTGTGGTTTTCTCAGTACCGAGATAGTCCATTATAATCCATTGGGCGGGAACTGTGTAGGGTCAGCCTCAGCAACTGTCCCTATGTTCCCACCCCTTTCTGTTCCTCTATACTAATTTGGATGATGGTACTTTGTTATTACTAGTTACTTCTTTATTATGTGAGGCTAGAACACAAAAAAACTTCTCTGCATCACTGGAACGGTAAATCTTTGTGGACCGCGTCCAGGGTCAGGTGAGTGTAGTGGTGGTGCCACCATCTTTCTACCCAGCATAGAGAAGGTGAAGAAGTGAATCTTAGCCAGTGGATTTGGCTAATGAGTTTTGACAAAAAAAATAATAATGTAGCAACAGCGCAGTTTTACCTCTGTGAGGGACATCTAGTGGAGAAGAGGAATGTTTATGGAGGACAGTGTTGAATTAAAGTTGGGTATTTCATTAAAGACTGCTCTTTTTAGTACTGATGGTGTTTTTGTGTGTGTGAGAGAGAGCGATGGCGAGATAGGATATCTCTATCTCGCCATCGCTCTCTATCTCGCCATCGCTCTCTATCTCGCCATCGCTCTCTATCTCGCCATCGCTCTCTATCTCGCCATCGCTCTCTATCTCGCCATCGCTCTCTATCTCGCCATCGCTCTCTATCTCGCCATCGCTCTCTATCTCGCCATCGCTCTCTATCTCGATCTATAATATTTCTCTTAAACTAGAGTCTGCTTTTAATTCACAGAACCATTTACTATTTAGAGAACTCTTGCCAGAAAGCTTGAAGAACTGAACATTTTGGATTTATTGTACATTTTGCAGTGCTTTAGGCTGTTTTCTGATCTTCATATTCCCTGCAGGATTTTACAATATTGCCGGAGTGACTGCAGTATTTTATCTCCTATAGCACTTAGAAGGAATCCTGCAGTGATTTTAATGGGCTGAGAAAACCTTACTGTCCAAACGTGTTGTATGTTCTCTGTGGAAGAAAAATGGCTTTCCTCATTCATTCATTCATTGTTCACGCTCTTTCTGGTCCCCAGTGAGGAAGCGGCAACTCTCCAATGGCTGCAGCAAACAAAATGTCTGAGAAAAGTGCCTTGTTTAGTCCCATAGCCACTAACATGTTTTCTAGCTTTCCCTCGTGACCAAAAATGGTCAGGGTTTGTCTTCTTTTTTTTTTTTTGATGAAAGCAGATTTACATCTTACTCGGCCCTCTCTCTGTATTGGAGGGTATGATTTACAATGGACTGTCAAGAGGTATCCAAGTGAAAAAAGGTTGGAAACCACGGCTTTAATGTATTCAGGGCAAAGTACTGCGCCCTGACCTGAATGACTTCATAGCTTTTTTTTTTTTTTTTTGTGTGAAATTTATGCATTTCCCCACCCTGGCCTTAGCTGCAGAGGTCATTAAAGGCCTGTTAAAACCTATTTAAGTAAACATGAAGCTCAGAGCTAGTTTAAAGGGCCTAAATGATCCAAGGCTTTATTCGCCACGTTTCAGTGGGTCACATCCCACCTTTATGAAGTCGGCTACTTGTTAGGAATATTTTTGCGAATATATGGTTTTCTGTAGCCTGACCTATCCTCGGCTTTTGTTTACTGCTGGTGTGCTTTAAAGTACTTTTCTTCAGATGAGACCAGTTCTCCTACATAACAAACTGCAGCAGCCTCTTTCTTTTGAATATAGTTGGCAATCTCTGCTGTTTTTATGTCTTCTACAGGGGCACCCTAAAGTCTGTGAAAAGTTAAAAGCACTAATGGTGGAATGGGCTGAGGAATTCAAGAACGACCCACAGCTTAGTCTAATTTCCGCTATGATCAAAAACCTCAAGGAACAAGGGGTCACCTTTCCGGCTATTGGATCCCAGGTATGGAAGTGAAGTCAAAGTGCACACTTTGTCATCAGGAGTGAAAGTAGAATTTGACTTTGAGTAACAGGTATCTTATTACCTCTCAGTGTTTTGACTGTTCATCACTGATCAATAATTAAGTCTGATGGTTGATCCCTAGTGAACTCAATACTGCAGATGCCTTCTGGCCTCATGACCCAATCATAAAAGCACTCTGGTATTCCCAAAACCCTGGTGCTGTATTATACAAATATTTAAGCTGGTTACACACATACAGTTTATTTTCCATTCAAGCAGCAGGTTGAAGGGGGGGGGGGGGGGGGAAGACTGAGATCCCATATCAAGCTAAGCGATTTTAATGCAGGGATGTCTCCCACTCTTCTATTGTATTCGGACTGGGAAGACACAGATCAGCACTCTTAGTCCTTGACTGCAAGAGCTGACTGAATGCTGGTTTTCCAGCATGCCCATTCAATAGAAGCCGATTTGTTAGACCAAATTTTGTTAAACAGACCGATGTACACATGGACCAAATGCTGTTGAGTTCCTGCTGAAACGGCCGATTTTCAGCCCTTGTATAGCGGGCTTTAGGTTAGAGCACAGCCTCACTTGACCTATCAATCAAGTTCTTAGTAACATGCAAGTATAAAGCAAACAAAGGCTGATCTAACCTCATTACCTTCCCTGCCTGGAAGATGGTTAAAACATTACGGCTGTATGTTTGCAAACTTTAGAACGGTCTGTGTTATGCTGCAATTGGTCTGGTGCAGCTCCATGAACGATGCTGACACTGTAGTTAAATGCACTGAGCTTGTCTGCTACATTTGGTTGGAACGATACAGCTTCACTTCTAGTGGGTATGAACAAGGGTTGGGTTTCTTCAGAATAAAACTTTGCCTCCTTGGTCAAACTTTTCTCCTTTTGTGAAACAAAAAATGGTCTTCTCTTTTTTGAAGGCAGCAGAACAGGCTAAAGCCAGCCCTGCTCTAGTGACGAAGGACCCAGGAACGGTAGCTACAAAGAAAGAGGAAGAAGACCTTGCCAAAGGTATATATCAGTAGGGTTTTTAACTTGAAAATTTTAGAGGGCCTCAAGTGTGGCACCTGTCGCCTCCATAGGGCTGCACAGTAGTGCCACATTATGTGCATTGCGTCAAAATGAATGGATTACAACGCATCTCAACACTCAAAATTTCAGTCTTGAAACTTTTGCAGTGTACTGCAATGCTTATTGAAGCAGTTGGATTTCGTGGCAGTAATAACCCCCAAACATTGGTGTCAGTGGGTAAAATAATAACTCCCAGCATGGTTGTCAGTGGCTGTAATAATAACACCTAGCATTGGTGTCGGTGAACCCAATATTAACCCTCATTGGTGTCGGTGAGTGTATAACACCATTGGTGTCAGTGGACGCTATAACTCCCAACATTGGTATCAGTGGACACCACTCCCTCCCCTCTCCCATCTCTACTGGTGGGGAGTTGTTGGTTCCCCCACACCCAAAATCTGTACTAAAAAAAAAATGTGGGGAAGGCAATCTTTTCTGAACATTTTTGCTTTAGAAGAAAAAGTTTTATATTTTTTGTGTGCGCGCTAGCTAGATCTGCATGGAGCTGTAAACGGCAAGTGTGTCACATCCAGTGACATCAATGGACCAGTTCTACTCACGTCCTGAAGCCACAATGCCAAAAAGCACACATTGGATTGACAGCACCACGGCTGCATTAGGAGAGCATTATCGCTTAAAAAGTGATAGGGCTGGGAGCCACGCAGGAGAAATGTGCATTGCTGCCCTGGAAAACAAGGCAGGTTTGGAAGGTGCATAACCGAAAAAGTAAAAATAAGCGGCATTAAATTTTACAGGGTTGATGCAACATATTGAAAGTTACTTTATGGTTATACACGCACGTTTAATAATTTCTGTTGGCAAATGTACCTTGATAAAACAGTTAGTTATTCAAAAATAATAGCAAAATTCAAACTTCTGTTCTGTTTACCATAGTAGGCCTTCTGCTTGAAAGTTTCACAGTGGAATTTGATGTTGTTTTTAACTAAAATAATGCAGAAGAGAAGGAAGATGATTGGTTACTCATTACTTGTAACAATTTAATGTATGTGAGACCTAAGTGCTGGCACTGGACAGACAAAACTTGGCGCTGTGTTCATAGCCTGCATACTGCTGAAATGACCTCTTTAAACTCTCACGTGTGTTTTTATTTATTTATTTATTTTTTCCTCAGCCATTGAATTGTCTCTAAAAGAACAGAAGCAGCAAAGCACAGTGTCTAGTCTCTACCCAAGTACAAGCTTCCTGACAAATCACAAATCAGAAGGAAGAAAAGTGCGAGCCATCTATGATTTTGAAGCTGTAGAGGACAATGAATTGACATTTAAGGCAGGAGAGATTGTTACTGTGTTGGATGACAGGTAAATGCTCTTTGAGAAATACCGTATATACTCGAGTACAAGCCAAGTTTTTCAGCCCTTTTTTTTAGGACTGAAAATGCCCCCCTCGGCTTATACTCGAGTCAGTGTACCTGAATTCTTGATAGGCGTCCATTTTTTTTTTTTTAAAGTCGCGGCTTCCTCCTGACGTTCCGTTCCGCGATAGGCGGAACACGGTGTCAAATGCCTATCACGAAGGTCCTCTCATCCTCGGACAGTTTACCAGCAGACACTGTGTTCAGTGTTCCGCCAATCACTTATGTTCTCTTGTCCGAGGATGAAAGAATGTCCATGATTGGCGGAACACTGATCAGTGTCTGCTGGGAAATGGAGTCCGAGGATGAGAGGACCTCCGTGATAGGCGGAACAGTGTCAAATGCCTATCACGAAGGTCCTCTCATCCTCGGACAGTTTACCAGCAGACACTGTGTTCAGTGTTCCGCCAATCACTTATGTTCTCTTGTCCGAGGATGAAAGAATGTCCATGATTGGCGGAACACTGATCACAGTGTCTGCTGGGAAATGGAGTCCGAGGATGAGAGGACCTCCGTGATAGGCGGAACAGTGTCAAATGCCTATCACGGAACGCCAGGAGGAAGCGGCGACTTTTTTTAAAATGGACGCCTGTCAAGAATTCAGGTACTCGGGCACAGTGAGGTTGCAATGGGCACAGTGAGGCTGCAGATGGGCATTGTTGACTTTTCCGCTTACAGTAGCTGCTGCATTCTCACCCTAGGCTTATACTCGAGTCAATAAGTTTTCCCAGTTTTTTGGGGGTAAAATTAGGTCCTAGGCTTGTACTCGGCTCGGCTTATACTTGAGTATATACGGTAATTGTAGCTGGGCTGCTATTCCATTTATGGCCAGCAAGTGGCATTATATTTAAATGTTGCATTTGTACGTAACCTGTTAAGTCACTATGCCCTCCCCAGTGAGCCTTGGCCAGCGGCGTTTGCAGGTGATCCATAGAGATTTGGGTTGTAGCCCAATTTGAGTGAAAACATTTATAAAAGCACCAAGACCTCCAATCGCTCATTAAAATCTGAACCTCCCAATTAACTTGTAGTAACACTAGCTCAGGAATTGTAGAAATGTTTATACACAAGTGGTTGTGACCTTCTGATATTCATCAGTGTGCTATGTGACTTCCCGCTGCATGACAGCCTTCCTCTAATTCATAGACTGGATTATATCAGACGGATGGTCTGCTCCAGGAAGGGCTTACTGTTGGCTGGCTACTGTGCAGCACTGTGGGATGTCTGTCTGTGCTTGTTGAATAAATTTTTGTACACCGATTTGACCTTTTGCAGACTCAAAACACCAGACTTGTACTTGTACTGAACCTTTGCTGAAACCTTTTCTACCTAATGTGTGTTTGTGATTTTTAAACCACACACACACACACACGTGTGTGTGTGTGTGTGTGTATAAAATATACACACACACACACACACACGTACGTTGAACCCTACGGGCAAAGACTGGGATACTTTTGTGTATATATATATATATATATATATATATATATATATATATATATATATATATATATATATATAATTTGTCAATTATACAATTTTATTGTAATGTATGTGTGTGTGGCAAGCTGTAGACCTGTATCAGTAAATTGATGAGCTGTGTTTTTATTGGTTCATAATGCTGCCATCGGTACGTAGAGGGTTTTTTGTGTGTTTGTATGGCGAGGGGCGCCTTGATTGCTTACCTTTTGACCGATCATTAATAAAATCTTCAACTAAATCTTTGTGTTTGTGTGATTTGTCACTCGAGGTGCTCTTCGCCACACAAACCCCCCCAAAAAAACCTTTAGACTCCTTTCACACTGAAGGCGCTTTTCAGGCGTTTTAGCGCTAAAAATGGCACCTAAAAAAATAAAAAAGGGCCTCTCATGCCTCCCCAATGTGAAAGCCTGAGTGCGCTTGTAGGTCCAAAAAAAAGTCATGCAAGCAGCATCTTTGGGGCGGTGTGCGAGCGGTATATACACTGCTCCTAAACGGCCCCTGCCATTAAAATGGATGGGAAGCGCTGCCAAAGCACCTGCAAAGGGTTTTTAACCCTTTCCTCTGCTGCTAGTGGTGTTAAAAGCGCCCCGCTAGTGGCCGAAAAGCGCCTCTAAAACTAGCAGTGATTTACCGCTGACGCGGCCTGCGCCCCAGTGTGAAAGGGATCCAAGCTTGATGAACCAGCACCTGGTACCTCCAGGAGTTGAGCAGCTTAGAACCCTCACAAGGTCCTATCAACTAATCATTAGCCCCCAAATCTGTAGCCCTGGCTCTTGACCCTTTTTAGAGGCGTTTTTGGGCTAAAAATAGCACCTGTAAACTGCCTCTTCAGCAGCCCCAGTGTGAAAGCCTGAGTGCTTTTACACTGGGGCGGTGCGCTTGCAGGACAGGAAAAAGTCCCACAAGCAGCATCTTTGGGGTGGTGCGGGAGCGGTGTATACACCACTCCTCCACCGTCACTGCCCATTCAAATGAATGAATGGGCACCGCTGCCAAAGCGCCTGCAAAGCACTTTATTGATGGTGCTTTTCGGTTGCTATTAGCCCTTTCCTTGGCCGCTAGCACCCGCCCCAGTGTTAAAAGGGATATGTGTGTGTTGCTCAATAGAGTAAAAAAAAATGGCCTATTGGTGGTAGCTTCCAAAATGACTTTTTTTTTTTTTTTTTTTTTTTTTTCAAACGGCTTATTTTAATTTCAGTGACCCCAACTGGTGGAAGGGGGAGACTAACGAAGCAATTGGATTATTTCCCTCCAACTTTGTCACAGCAGACCTCACAGCAGAACCGGAGATGAGTAAGTAATTTCTCAGTTATTCCAAATCTCATTATGTGCCGGCAGTAAAATATCTGTTCTCGTCAGGGGTGGATTGTATTCTGCACTCTGTCGCCTCCCTGACTTCTCCATTAAATCAAGTTCTTGTTTGTAAAGATCCTTGTTTTGCTCTTTGTTTTTCCTGCTTTATGTAATTTGTTAGCAAGACTGGTTTTAGTAGTATTTACTCTTATTATTCAGGAGCTCCAGAATTTATTTATTTTTCTTTCCTTTTAAAAATAATTATTGAATTCTTCTAGTGAAGACAGAGAAGAAAACAGTTCAGTTCAATGATGAAGTACAAGTGGAAACTATAGAACCAGAGCCTGAGCCTGTCTATATAGATGAGGTATGTATCTCCCTTTTTTGTGTTCTTATGTGGTGTTTCTTCTGTCACAGGAAATATGGAGGCTGCCACTGCTGCTGTCCTTTTTAAAAATATTACATTCTTGCCTGTCATCCTGATCCAGTGGCTTCAATATCTTGAGTCACTGGTGCAAAACAAGCATCTGCATTTAAAGTTTTTGTCTTCTCACTAATTTTCCTGATTTGTGTAAGTGTTATAAGTCTGTTACTCCAAGTATCAAAGCTATTAGATCAGTATTCTAGTCAAGCAACTAGCATTTTCAGAAGTGGTCTAGATATTCCATTTGGTACAGGTTTCTTTAAAAGCAGAACTCTAGACAAATTCAAAGCTGCCTACCCTTCTAGAGGAGCAGAACTCTGAAAGTGTCCAATAAAGCCAAACGGAGGGCAAGTGACTAGTTTAGCAGTGTTTGTGATCTCCTCCCTGCAGCTGATATCTTCCCCATTACTGATGTACTTTCTTTTTCGTACATCACGGGACACAGAGCGACTTAGTCATTACTAATGGGTTATATAGTTTACCTTCAGGTGCTGGCACTGGCAACTTCCAAACCGGAAGCACCCTCCCCTATATAAGCCCCTCCCATCCGGGAGCACCTCAGTTTTTTGCCAGTGTCTAAGGTGTTGGCCAAAGAGTAACATGTGTTTTCCTGGGCTTGCGTACAGGTTCTTTTACGGGCCTTAGTAAGCTGTTCCGGATCCCACCAAAAAAGCTTCATAGCTAAACGGTTGGTACCCGGGCCTTGCAACAGAAGAGCAAGGTTTTGCCTGTAATGCCTCTCTTAGGAGGGCTGGACCCTGGGATCCAGAGCTCTGGTCATACCCACGACCAAGATGTTTTCTGTGCAGGGTGCTATACAGGTCCAGGGGAGTGGAATCCTTGGGAACCCGGTCCCTGAAGGTTTAATTACAATGCCTGCCGTGATAGGTGAAGTTTGGGCTTCTGTGGACCAAACAGAGTCCTGCGGCGGGGAACAGGTAAGTGGGGGCCCCCAGGAACTTGGTTCTATTGGGGGACCCCCAAGCCTAATTTGTCTTTCTGTCACCTAATATTATTCCCGCTAATATCTGTGTATGCCTGTAACTACTGGAAAATGTAAAATTTTAATAGTAGTCAAGAAAAAAAAAAAAAAAAAAAAGAGGACCGCGGTACCTGTGTTAAACCACTAGAGGCCGCTGTGGTCCATTTTTTCTTGTCGTCATGTGGATCTTTGGTTTTCTCAAGTCAAAAGATCCAGGCAGTTGGTAAGTTCTCTGTGGGAATCCACTTCCTCTGCCCTGTTGCTGCGCTCATCCACCGCACAGGCCCTCCGGCAAAAAGGGCCCTGGCTCCTAGTCCCTGCTTGGTTTCGAAAAGGGTGCCAATGGCGCACGGGCGCGTGCACGCGCCTCCTATGAAAAAAAAGGGGCGGGTGGATGACGCTCGATGCGCGGCGCTTCTGCGCATGTGCAGGCGTCCCAGCATGTGTAAAAGACACAGTACAAGTGTCAGCTGGATGCAAGCAGAGCTAGCAACAAAACGGTGGCACACAGAGGCGGTTGATGCAGGCATCCCCATAGAAAGACACTTTAGTGGACACCAGCTGGTAATATAGCAGCAACTGTGTTAGACTATTACCAGCAAAATTGGTGTATGACGACGGGAATACCTCAGCTTTGTGCTTATAGGATATGTCGTCCAGACGCTCTGGAAATAAATCTTCCAAGAAGCGAAAGGGGTCTCCGTCGGGCTCTGAGGATTTTGGGCATGCTGTACTGCGCCAATCTCCCCTGAAATTTCAGAGGTCAGTAGCCGTAGGAACCCCGCAGGAGTACCTGGTACTGCGGCTGTCCCCAGTCCACCTGCTCCTGTATATATAACAGAGGAGGTTTTATCCTCAACTCTGGGAGGATTGGAAGAGAGATTAACAGCATTGATCGCTGCTTCCCTGTCACAGGAAAAGCGCGTCCGATCTCCGTCTCCTCCTGCAGAGTGCCTGTTAGTGGAGGAACAGTCCCAGAGATCGACCTACCTGAAGGGGATCAGGTGAGGTTGATAAAGTTATAGAGGAATCAACAGTGGAAGAACCTTTCTCAGCATCTCAGGCTGAAAGATTATGGGTTCAGTCTCTGACTAACATGGTCCGAGCAGCATTTTAAATGCCTCTGGCGGAACCATCAACCACTACTGTCTCCTCGCGGGGGTCGCTGAAAGCTCCCCAGACTGTCTGTTCCTTCCCAATCCACCCTTTATTGGAAGGGCTTATTTACCAGGATTGGGAGCATCCTGTAAAATATTTACTCCCCCCAAGAGATTTCCAGTGATCTATCCCATGGAGGATAAGTTCATTAAAAAAAAAAAAAATGGAGGGTCCCTACAGTGGACACAGCCATCTCTTGTGTAAATAAATCACTGACATGTCCAGTAGATAATGTTCCAATGTTCAAAGACCCAATAGATAGAAAATTGGAGTCTTTTCTAAAATCTGCTTTCTCTACAGCAAGCATGGTGACACAACCTGCAGTAGCAGCGATTGGAGTCTGCCAAGCAATGAAAGATCAGTTGAAACAAGTCTTAAGGGACTTACCAGATCAGCAGGCTCTTGCCCTAGCTGACCTACCTAGAGCCTTGTGTTGCGGTGGACGCCATAAAGGATACAATCCAACAGGCATCCCGCTTTACGCTGTCTGTAGACATATGCGTAGGCTTCTATGTAAGAAATTGCTGATTAGCTTCCCATTTCATGGAGAACGCTTATCTGGAGATGATCTGGACAAATATATCCAGAAAACTTCTGCCGGTAAAAGTTCACTCTTGCCGGTTAAGAACAAGGGTAGAAGTCCTTCTTTTAAGAGGCCTACTTCTCCAGTCCCTGGCACATCGGCTGTGAAACAGTTCCGACGGCCTCCGTGGTCAAATCCAGGGGGCAGAAATCAGGGACAATCACAGGGTAACAAGAAACCCTGGGTCAAGAGAGGTACAAAACCTCCCCCCAAGTCATGAAGGGTTGCCCCCACTCAATCGGGTGAGGGGAAGACTTCAGTTGTTCACAGAGACCTGGCGGGACACCATCAGAGACAGATGGGTGATCTCCACAGTAAGTCTGGGATACAGGCTGGAGTTAAAAGACATTCCTCCTGCCCATTTTATAAGGTCAAACGTGCCAAGCGATCCCCAGAAGAGTGGATCCCTCCTTCTGGCACTAGAGCAACTATTGCTCCAAGGGTAATCATGAAGGTTCCCTTGGAAGAAAGCGGGTTCGGGTTTTACTCGAACCTTGTCACAGTCCCCAAACCAAATGGGGACATGAGGCCCATATTAAATATAAAAGGGCTAAACAAGTTCCTACATATCAGGACTTTTTCGGATGGAGTCGATCCGATCGGTGGCCACCGCCCTACAAGGGCAGGAATGGTTAGCCTCGATCGACATAAGGGATGCTTATTTGCTTATTCCCATCTGTCCGGCCCACCAGAAATTTCTACGCTTTGCAGTAGAAGGGCGCCATTTTCAGTTCAGAGCCTTACCTTTCGGTCTGGCCACAGCACCACGAGTGTTCACAAAAATTCTGGCCCTACGATTGGCCAAACTAGGAACACAAGGTGTAACGATAATGGCATATCTAGACGACTTGTTGCTGATAGACCACTCAGTGAAAAAAACTAGAAGTGGTCGTTCACAAGATAATCAAGTATCTGGAATCTCACGGTTGCATTATCAACCGAGACAAGTCAGCCCTAAAACCAGTCAAAAGTCTGGAATACTTGGGGGCTAAGACTGGATTCAAATCAGAGAAAGATTTTCTTACCTCCAGAGAAGGTGTCGTCTTTGAAAGATTTGACCCACTTAGTGGGTACAAAAAAGAAAACCATCCATACGCCTGTGTATAAGGCTGCTGGGAAAAATGGTGGCTTCATTCGAAGCAGTACCCTACGGTCAATTCCATTCAAGGAACTTGCAGAGGGCCATACTGTCAGCCTGGAACAAAAAAGTTCAGGCTTTAGACTTGCCAATGTCCCTGTCCCCTTCCGTTCGCAAGAGCCTCCATTGGTGGTTGGTGCCCCAGAATCTGGTAAAAGGGAAACCCTTCAGTCCGGTTTCTTGGAAGGTGGTCACTACAGATGCCAGCCTCATAGGCTGGGGGGCAGTACTGGAGCAATGGTCTCTCCAGGGCAAGTGGTCAGAAGCAGAGAAGGCCCTGCCCATCAATCTCTTAGAGATACGAGCAGCCCGGTATGCCCTAGTAGCATGGACATCCAAACTCCAAGGGTCCCCTGTCAGAATTCAATCAGACAATGCCACAGCAGTGGCATATATCAATTACCAGGGTGGCACCAGGAGTCGTGCAGCCCAGAGGGAAGCGAATTGCATCCTGGAATGGGCAGAAAGGTATGTCACAGCCATATCCGCGGTTTTTCATCCCAGGAGTGGAAAATTGGAGAGCGGACTTTTTAAGTCGCCAGCAATTATGCCCGGGGGAATGGTCTCTTCACCCCGAGGTTTTCCAGGCAATATGCCAGCGGTGGGGAACACCGGATGTAGATCTGCTAGCATCCAGATTCAACGCAAAGGTGGACAGATTTGTGTCTCGCACAAAGGATCCCCTAGCTTGCGGTTCGGATGCCCTAGTGTTCCCTTGGGATCAGTTCAAGCTGATATATGCATTCCCACCGCGATTAATCCGCAGAATCAGGGTAGAAAAGAAACCAGTGATTCTGGTGGCTCCAGCGTGGCCCCGAAGGGCATGGTACGCGGAGATTGTAAAAATGTCAGTGGGAAGTCCTTGGACCCTCCCACATCGTCCGGACCTGCTTTCGCAAGGACCGATATACTACCCTTCCTTACCAGCCCTAGGTTGACGGCCTGGCTATTGAAGCCCACATTCTAAAAAAGAGAGGGCTCTCTAATCCTGTGGTATCTACCATGATCAATGCCAGGAAGCCGGTATCCAGGCAGATCTATTATAGGATCTAGAAGGCGTACATCACTTGGTGTGAGGCCAGGAAATGGCATCCACGTAAGTACGTAATAGGTAGGATTCTGGACTTCCTACAGTGGGCTGTACATAGGAAGCTTGCCTTGAGTACTATCAAGGGTCAGACGGCCTTGTCAATATTTTTTCAAAGGCCCTTGGCTTTGCATTCATTAGTCAAAGCTTTCATACAAGGAGTGATGCGTATTAGCCCTCCGGTTAGTATTCCCATATGTCCATGGGACTTAAACCTGGTTCTGTCGGTTCTACAGAAACAACCATTTGAACCATTGCGGCACATTTCCTTGGTTCTTTTCACCAGGAAATTGATTTTCTTAGTAGCCATTTGTTCGGCTAAAAGAGTATCGGAATTAGCCGCCTTGTCCTGTAAGGAGCCATATCTGGTTGTCCATAAGGACAGAGTAGTATTACGTCCTCATCCAGCCTTCTTCCTAAGGTGGTATCGAGGTTCCATTTGAACCAAGATGTGGTTCTTCCTTCCTTCCTTTTTCCCCAAACCTAGTTCGGTAGAGGAAAAGTTATTGCATTCTTTGGATGTAGTAAGAGCAGTTAAAGCTTATCTTAAAGCCACTGCTCAGATTCGTAGAACGGATACTTTGTTTGTTCTGCCGGAAGGCCCCAGAAAGGGTCAGGCAGCATCAAAAATCTACTTTAGCCAAGTGGATTCAACAGGTCATAATACAAGCCTATGGCTTGAAAAGGAGACCGCCTCCGTTCAAAGTTAGGGCGCACTCCACAAGAGCAGTTGGAACTTCATGGGCAGTGCATCACCAAGCCTCCCTGGCTCAAGTCTGTAAGGCCACAACATGGTCCTTAGTACACACGTTTACTAGATTCTACCAGGTAGACGTCAGAAGTCAGGAGGATGTCGCCTTTGGGCGCAGTGTGTTGCAGGCCGCAAAAGAGCCTCATGCCTGATGGCGCCCAGCTTATGTATAGTGTATCCCTCCCCTCATTGGGCATTGCTTTGGGACGTCCCATTAGTAATGACTAAGTCGCTCTGTGTCCCGTGATGTACGAAAAAGAAAAAGGGATTTTTATAACAGCTTACCTGTAAAATCCTTTTCTTGGCGTACATCACGGGACACAGAGCTCCCACCCCTCTTTTTGGGACACTTATTGCTTTGCTACAAAACTGAGGTGCTCCCGGATGGGAGGGGCTTATATAGGGGAGGGTACTTCCGGTTTGGAAGTTGCCAGTGCCAGCACCTGAAGGTAAACTATATAACCCATTAGTAATGACTAAGTCGCTCTGTGTCCCGTGATGTACTCCAAGAAAAGGATTTTACAGGTAAGCTGTTATAAAAATCCCTTTATGTCCTGTTCTGTTCTGCACTGTCTGTGTGGAGGCGACCATTTTGATAGAGGCAAGGCTTTGCTTTCTCATGTCAGAGCCTTCAGCAAGGAGAGCAGTGAGCAGCACAGTAGTGATATCCCCAAATTGACTCCAGATTTCCCAAGACTCAGTCGGAGGCAGCAGTGCCTTAAAGTGTAAGTTCACCTTTACAGAAAATATGAAAGGTGAAATTACACTGGACCCCCTCCCCGGGCCCGTGGTCTCCTGCTGTGAGACACCGGGTCGTCGCTTCACCGGTCCGGGGATCCCAGTGGCTTAATCTTGGTGTGTATGGATAGGGGGCATTCTAATTGGTCAGCGCCGTCACATGGCTGGTTCTGAGCAATCCAAACCCGCCTAGCCCATCCTGTCAGCGCTGGAGGATAAGAGAGGAAGACAGGAGGATTTAAAGTTTCTGGTCCGGTAAAGCGACATCCTGGTGTCTCCAGCGGGTGATCGTGGGACTCCTGTGTAGTGGGATGGGGAGGGGGTCCAGTCTATGTTCACTATAAAGATTTTCTGTAAAGGTGAACTTGCCCTTTAAATTGACACTGCAGCAATATAGATAGTAGGCTATAGGGACATGAGTACCAGGAAGTGTACAAAGAGGTGCACTGTTATTTTTCAGAAGGATATCCAGGTTCTGCATTGTAAGCCAATCAGTGAATGTATGTATGTATTGCAGTGTGCCTACAGTCTTTGATGTTTCAGGCATTGGGTGCTAGAGGGGGTGGACAGCTTCCAGTGTATATTACAGGGAATGGAATACCTTAACTCGAAGCTTTTCCCTAATCCAGTGGGTAGGCATAGTGATGTCCTCCTGGATATACACTAGGGCAGGGATTCCTCGCCTGAGTGGCCATCAGGAAAACTTTCACTTGCAGAATGCAAATGTTCACATTTTCAAGCTGTCATGCTTAACCAGTGGCTTTGGCACCTTAAAGCGGAGTTCTGCCGAAAAACAAAATTAAAGTCAGCAGCTACAAAAAGTGTAGCTGCTGACTTTTAATAATCAGGCACTCGCCTGTCCCACGGTCCAGCGATGCAGGGGTACGAAGCCCCGCTCCTCTCCCCTCCCTCTTCACGGCGTCGGCATTTTTACTCTGGGCTCCCGGCTGTGGCTTCACAGCCGGGCACGCACTGGGAATGTGCAAGCTGCATGTTGTGAATGGCCAGGCAATCTTCTGGGACTTGTGATGTGTCCCAGAAGATTGGAGGGAGGGGGAGAGGTGAACTTCCTTCCGGAGCCCCGGGAGGAAGTGGGAGCTGGATGCCTCCATATAAAGAGGGTATCCATTTTTGGGTGGAGCAATGATTTTATTCAGCATGAAGGAACCCTGTCACTTTCATGAAGAAACACAAATAAAAGTACCCTGCAGAAAAAAACAACAACTTGCCTTTCCCATGGGTGGTGTGTTGAGTATTCACTGTCCTGCCGAGCCTCCGGTGCTGCTATCAGACACTTCCAGAGATATTGGAAGACTTGTTCCCTGCTGACCGCTAGGATTCCATCTGTCTACTTCTATGTCACTACATTCTTCTGCAGTGACTTAAGAGATATCCTATTTCAGATGTCAAAAGATGCTTTGAACAAAGGTGACAAAAAATGAGTTGGGTAAATTTGCAGATCTTGTTTATCCAAGCTCTTTATCTAAAATGTTTGAGTTCTCAAGTAAGTTTGTCATTTTCTTGCTGTTTCTGCATGGTCTCTGCCTGTGTGTGGAATTCATGAATGAGTTTTTTTTTAATACTTTCATAGGATAAAATGGATCATTTGCTGCAGATGCTACAGAGCATAGATCCAGCTGATGGTTTGCCAGACCCGGCAGATCTCGTACATCTGGAAGGTGAGTTTAGGCTCAAAGAAACCCCCCCCCCCCCAAAAAAAAAAACAACTCTTCCCACTAGTTGTGGATCCCTCTCCTTAGACATCTTGGTGGATATGTGTTTGCCTTTTTCAATAGGATCTTATTTTACTATTTGAGTTAACTCTTTCTGTGCGTTTTATCCACCAGCTGCTTGCCACCAGATGGGACCATTGATTGATGAAAAACTTGAAGATATTGACAGGTGGGTGTTTACTCATGATCACTATCGGGTACCTCTTCACATTACTGCTCTTGCTTTCCCCCCCCCCCCCCCCTATCTCTGACCTTTTCCCATACTGCTTAACCTTCATTAGGCGTCACCAATGTTTCTGCACCCGCTCATCAAGAGCAGATTCACGAGTAACCAGCTACCTTGCCTGAACATTTAAAAAAAGGGCAAATATCTTTGGCCTTGTAAACTCTTTGGTTGTAGGCCCAAACCACATAGCCTACATATTGCTGCCATCAATCACGATAGTCTTGCTTCAGGGTGTGAATCATGCCTTGCAGATACTGAGCACTGAAGTACTCACATGCTCCATTTCCTTGGGGATGGTATAGTGGTGTGCGACTTATGAATACCATTAAAATGGCACAAATGGGGGGGGGGGGGGGGGGGCAATTAAAAATTAGGACCTTTTAAAGCAGAGTTCCATGTTTTTATAAGTATAGCTGCTGACTTTTAATAAACACACTCGCCTGTCCCACGGTCCAATGATGCTGCTGCCCGAAGCCTCGCTTCTCTCCTTCTCCTCTCCACGGCACCAGCATTGCAAGTCTGAGCATCCGGCTGTGACACAGCCGGTTGCGCATTCGCTAGTCGCGCTGCGCCTTCTCAGTGGCCGGGCAATCTTCTGTGACGTGTCCCAGAAGGCTGCAGGGACCGGGAGAGGAGGAGTCTCCCTCTCATGACACACACCCCCCTGCACAGCCTTTCACTGAGAAGCTTGGCGTACTGCTGTTGCTTCACCTCCCCTCAGCTCTTCTGCAGCTGAGAACAGAGGTAATGTGATCACTTATAAAAAAGGGGAAAAAAGTTATGTGTGTTTGTTTTTGTTTTTTGTTTTTTATCTCTGTACACGTTTTTCCTTTTTTCATTTATTTTTTAAACTGAATAGGTTATTTTTTACAAGGTGATCGTCTACAATTTGTTTAACTTTCCAAGCATAGGTTAGGATTGCATTGCAGAGCTTTAAAGTGGATAGTTCACATTTCTCAACTGTGTACAGAAAATAAGATGCGAAGATGTTACCAACCCATTGATCCATCGCTTCTTTCAACTGATGAAATATTTAAAGCATAATCTATACCCAAAAACAAAAAATATATTATATTACAGCTTACCAGGCCATAGACATGTTGGCTGCATTCGCTTTTAACTAATATTTTCACCTGGTCATCCTGCGAATAACCCTCTTCTTGTCTATGGGTGGCTACTGCTCCACTCTATCTATGGAGGGAGCAATGATTGGCTGAACTTCCAACATGTCTGCCTTTTTGTTCCTTTCCATTACATTAGGGCAAATAGGATTGGTAGT
Source organism: Rana muscosa (assembly GCA_029206835.1). Taxonomy (NCBI): domain Eukaryota; kingdom Metazoa; phylum Chordata; class Amphibia; order Anura; family Ranidae; genus Rana; species Rana muscosa. The sequence goes on along the minus strand of CM055122.1, from coordinate 264,694,014 downwards.
TTATAGAAGACAGGCTTAAGATAAAAACTTATTTTTTTGTGTTCTGTTAAAAACCAGTAAGTGACCAGGACATTATATTTCTGGCAAGATCAACAGGTCGTTTTTGTACTTACTAAAAATGTTTTTCACTTGAAAAAAAGAAAACAAACGCAACCACCGGATCTAATGTCTAGTAAGCTGTAGTATGTTACATTTTTGTTTTTGGGTGTAGTTAATCCTTTTAATACTGCTCCTTGCAATACAGTGTCCAGTTTCAAACCTTTTTGCTACCATCCACCCACCTTTGGACAGTGTGTGTGTGTGTGTGTGTGTGTGTGTGTGTGTGTGTGTGTGTGTGTGTGTGTGTGTGTGTGTGTGTGTGTGTGTGTGTGTGTGTGTGTGTGTGTCCAATTTTCCCCTCACTTCCTGATTGGTCTGACACCTATCGGCCATACAGGAGAAATCTCCTAAATGGGGACACCATAAAAAGCTGCTATCCTACGCTAAAAGTTTGGGCTAGAGTCGAACTTCATAAAAATTGTGAATTTAAATCTAGTTACTTTTTACTGAAAAAAATAAATACATTTGAAACGAATTTGGTAATTGTATTCTGTTTTCCAGGAAGCACTCTGAACTATCAGAACTGAACGTGAAAGTCATGGAAGCACTTTCTTTATACACAAAATTAATGAATGAAGACCCCATGTATTCAATGTATGCCAAGATGCAGAACCAGCAGTACTACATGCCGCCAGCAGGGGCTGCTCCACAGCAGGTATGCAATTCTTCTGTGTCCTGCATTGTCCTATAGGAGGGGACGTCATACTTCTTTTGTGCTGCCAAAGCTTATCATTCAGGAAGGTAATGCTCAGCATCTTTGCAGGCTTTTTTTTTTCGGTTGATTTTCTGCTTCTCATTTTATTGTCTTTCCACTTTAGGCATATCAAGGACAACATCCGAATGCCACCTATCTTGTCACCGGAAATACACAGATGGGCCACGTTCAGACCTACTCTATTCCTACAGAACAACTTCCGTCTCTAAGCCAAACGGCGGCTCCACATCCTGCAGGCTCTGAGCTGGCCAGCCAGTCTCCGCAAGCTTCCTATAAGTAATATGAATAGTTTTTTTGTACTTTAAGTGCGATGTTAGCAATAACTTTGTGTTTGTTCATTTTAAGTATTTATGTAGCTGTGTCTCATTTTTTTGAAAGAGCTTTTATGAACAAATTCTCTGTTCAGTTCTTTATTTGACCAAGCAAAAAGTGCATAATCAGAGAAATTAAAGAAAAGTTTTTGTGTAAAAAAAAATAAATAAAATAAATTATATATACTTTTAGTATAAAAAAAAACAACTTTTATTTTGTAAATTATTTTTTTCCATCACATATGGGACAAAAGTCCCCCTATGATGCATTTGTTCATGACCGGTTCTCTTTAATGAGATATCAGACATCGGGGGTCCAAAATCCCTGACAGGTGAGACTCCTGATGTCTCACCTGCCCCTCCAGTGGCACACAGATTGCACTCCATTCGTTTCTTCCTTGGCCATACTGGCTGGACACCAGGACCTCATTAGCTGGAAGGGGAGATCGGTGAACGGACGTTTCTCCCCGGCGACCCCCTCCATGCTGGTCCCAGGTCCACCGATGGGCACGTTGAGTCGGGGTGGGGGGGACCTGGGGTTGCTGGGGACCGTCAGTTAATGGGTGTGTGTGGAAGCCACCACCCCCCCCCCCCCCAAAGCTGTTGCCGTAGTATTTACAGCAGTGGCAGTTAAAGGCTTATCCCTGTTAGCCAATATCCAATGAACAGTAGTCTCTGCAAAGCTTAAAAGCATAGTTCACCTTTACAAAAAACTGCCTATGCAGGTAAGGGATGTTTGTAGATTAACCCCTTAGCGCCGACTGTACGCACATTTGCATTCACAGCTTTCAAGGGTTATACCGGGGTGATGCCTGCAGCTGCAGGCATCACCCGGTACCCTTTTTTTAGAGCGGGCGGTCAGCACTTTAGGGATAACAACCAATGTGGCTAAAAGCCGAGCAACGATCCGGCACTTTCGCCGGCTAGAGAGAGACTGGAATGAAGTAAGAAACGGCTTAGATCGAGTCTCCTATGTGTAAACACGAAAGCGGGGTCACTTCCGGTTTAATCGGCTGCCAATGGTGCAAAAGAGGGATATGGGGTCTTTTAGATCCCCCCCCCCCCATAAAGAGTACCTGTCACAACCTATTACTGTCACAAGGGATGTTTACATTCCTTGTGACAGCAATAAAAGTGTTAAAAAATTTATTTTTAAAGACAATGTAAAAAAGAGAGAAAAATTTTAAAGCGCCCCAGTGAGTTCACGCAGCAAAGAAAACGCATGCATAACTCTCGCCCGCATATGTAAACGGTGTTCAAATCACACATGTGAGGTATCGCCGCGATCGTCGGAGTGAGAGCAATACTTCTAACACCAGACCTCCTCTGTAACTCTAACCTGGTAACTGTTCGCCATAAAAGATTTTTAGGTACCGTAGTTTTTCGCCATTTCACCAGTGTGCGCAATTTCAAAGCATGACCATGTGAGGTATCCATTTACTTGGCGTAACATCTTTCACATTATACAAAAAAAATGGGCTAACTTTACCGCTTATTTTTTATTTTTTTTATATAATTCATGAAAGTGTATTTTTTCCCAAAAAATTGCGCTTGAAAGACCGCTGCGCAAATATATATATATATATATATATATATATATATATATATATATATATATATAGGTTAAAACAAACTGTGCAGCTCTGACTAAAGATTAATAATACCCTTGCTATAGGTGTAGGCCAATTATAGATCTTATAAGTGAGCTCTTTCTGATTCAAACCCCCTCACATACTTTCTCTCCCCTGATGCTGTAGCTCTGAGCTCAGCATTTGAGAGCTCACTCCTGTGATGATGAAGGTGAGCAGTGATGACTAGGCCTCACTTGGCAATATCCTGGGAGTTTTCCAGTCAGGCTTCATAAGGTATGTAAATGGCCTACACCTATAGCAAGGGTATTATTCAACTTTAGCCGAAGCTGCACAGTTTGTTTTTATCTACAGATGCCCCTTATCTGCATAGGCAGTTTTGTGGTAAAGGTGAACTATCCCTTTAAGTTGGATCCTCAGTCTGAGGAAGTCCTTGCTGGACCCATCACACACATTGGAGTACCTGGACCTGACACTAGGCACAGCCCTTTCCAGGTTCTTCCTGCCTTGGGACAAACTTCTGTCCATTGGTTCTCATGCTTGGGCCCTCAGGGCCCCCTGTAGGTTCCTGCAAGTGTCTCCCTGCCTCTCGTTCAACCATTATGTGAATCGGATAAGTTCTCATTAGAGCCTATGGTCTGAGAAATAGAGTTCCTCCCTTCCCTGTTAAGGCGCAGTCTACAAGACCTGTTGGTGCTTTATGGGCTTTCAACATCAGGTATCTGTTTCTAAAGGCTCGTACACACGATCAGACTTTCCGACGGGAATTGTGTGATGACAGGCTGTTGTTGGAAAATCTGACTGTTTTATATGCTCAATCAGACAATTGTCTGATTTTCTGCCAACAAATGTTGGATCACATGCTTTAAAATTTTCCGACAACAAATGTGTGTTGTCGGATTATCTGATCATGTGTACAGAAGTCCTTCAGAAAAAAATCCAAAGTACAAACACGCATGTTCCGAAGCAATGCTAACCATAACACAACATTAGCAGAAGTTGCCCAAAGGGTGGCGCTGAAGAGCTGAAAAGCCACGTCGTTTCGTGTTTGTTGGCCGACAATTCTTTGCCGTTTTGTATGCAAGACAAGTACCTGGCCAACGCCCTTCGGACAAAAGTCCTACACTTTTTCCGATGGAATTCCGATCGTGTGTATGAGGCTTAAGATTGGGGTTTTTTGCTTTGGCGTGCACCCCTCTGGAATGATTTCGGACATCTCAGTCGTAATGATTGTAGAGCTGGTGTCTTGCACTGTGCCAGTACAAAAATCCATATTATATCTAGCAGGACATAAAGGACCAATGGGGGGATTTGAGAAGGGGGCAGGATCAAGCTTGGCTTTTACAGAAAGTCAATATTTGCATATCATTTCTGTTGCCTATCTTTCTGAACCCATTGACGTCCTTGACACGTGAGTTTCATTAAAGATGGCTTCTGCTACTTTTTCATAATGTGCTCAGTTTGAGTTAAGCAGGTTTGTAATGGGTCCCGTTTTTATAATATGTCCAATTCTGTTCTCTGTCTTGTGATCTGTTTTTTTTTAGTGGAATAATGTTATTTACTTAATTTACTGACCAATTCTATTCTCTTCTTGCTTTTATAGAGCCACAGTGGTCGGTTCCAGTACAGCAAGCACATACATGAACCCAGCTGCTGGTTATAGCGCCAACCCTGCCCCCGTTGCTGGAGATCTCACTATTTATCAGACTGGTACCAGTATGTCCCAGGTTCCAAATTACACACTACCCCCTGCAGCGCTATCTCCACCCACAGCCAGCCAAGATCAACAACAGACTTACCAACAGAAAGCTCTTCTATAGGTCCTAGCATCCTGGACTTTATATATTAGCCCTAGCACCTATATAATACCTGTAAGTAATGTGACCTCATTCTTTGTTAAAGTGCACCTGTCACTTTGTAGCAGATATAATGCTCTTAAGAAAAAGTTAGATGAAGACAAAATACTACTTGGTAATGTAAAGGTTTTAGTGTATTTTTAAAGGAATAGTTTCATCTCAATGCTACCTGTTACACATCTGCTATGCATAATAATTTAATGTATCCTTTGCCCAAATCTGCTACCTGTGTTGGAAAGGATTTTTAAAAACTGTATTTGCAAATCTGCTTCTCTTCAGGAGATAGGAACGCCCCTTTCTAGTGGATGGAGAGGTTCTGCAATATGGATGAGTGTGTGAATATAGTCCTTTTTATTCCGGAAGTAGAACGACATTTCCCACCATCCCTCTCTGCTCTCAGGGCTGTGCTTTGATGCATAATGATGAGTGTAACGGTCCAGTTTTAGAAGTTAGTAGACTGAATTTTCAAAGCCTGCTCTAAATGATAAGACCTGGTTCACACCTATGCTTTTTTTTTTTGTGCATTTTGAGTTTTGCAGAAATACACTACAGTCCATTTAACATGGCTTCCTATGGATGTAGATCACATCTGCATTTTTTATGGAAAGGGCCAGGGTTTTTTTCTGTTTTTATTCAGTTCCATAGACTTCAATGGTTTAAAGATGTGTATTGAAAAATTCACCTGCAATATGCAACCTGCACAATGTGAATCAGCCCTTCGTTCACATTTAGCAGCGTGTTACACCCATATTTAGGGTGTAACATGCTTCTATGCACCTGCTGTCATAATTTGATAACGGCACGGGGCTCCCGCCCACAAGGGTGCGTCATTCATTCACAGTTTCCTGTGAATAGGCTACAAGCACTGACAGCCATTGCGGCTGATGGATTGTAGTTCTCAATGAACTGTGGGGGCACTGGTGAGCACTCTCTCGTAGGTCGTTGGATTCTTCCTGCCATTAAGTTATTGCCTGCCCGTACGGCACGATCCAGGCCTTGATTTATTAATTGCGGGTGCAAAGCTTTACAGGATGCAATGTAAAAAAATTAAATGCACATTTTTTTTTTAAAAAAAAATTTTTTTTATTTTTTTTTTTATTTTTTTTACAAAAGGTAAACTTCACCTTTTTAAGTTTAACCTTGATCTCCCCACTGAGGTTGCAGTGCAGACTTTTTGTAAATTAAGGTAGCAGACAAGCTTTTGTATGTTACCTCATTGATGACTTAATCTGTTTTAGCACAGGAAGGCAAAGTTTTCTAGGGCATAATGTCATCAGGCTGTTTCTTGGTAAGGCCCGGTTCACACTGGTGTCACATGCGCTGCGACTTTTGAGAGCACAAGTCCCATGACAAGTCTTACCCCATTAAGTGCTGTTCTAATAGGAGCGACTTGAGTCACTGACTTACAGTTCCTGCACTACTTTTGGTGTGACTTCGGCACGACTCGCTTTGACGTCTGTTAAAGAAGTCGCACTGGGATGACGGCTTCAAAGTCATGGCAGTGGGAACCGGGCCTAAGTAAAAACATTTTAAGGTTGCTATTCAGATAACAGAAAATTTTACTGCAAGCTCTGCAGATACTTTAAAACAGGCAAAAAAAAAAAAAAGGTTTAGTGATTTACTCTATATACGTTTTTTTTTTTTTTTACCTAAAAGGTAATGGCTCCATTGGCTGAAAGGACTAGCTATCCTCCCCCTTTTGCGACATTATATCTGCTATAAAGTTACAGGTCCATTTTAAACCTTGCCTTATTTTTCCCTTTTTAGTCCATTAGGCAACCATACGTTGAACAAGACCTAGATTGCACTGACCTTAATTCACCTTAAATTCTGTATCATACACTACAAAAGTATAAGATGTATTGGACAAAGCTGACTGAATTAGGCTTATGCTTTCTGTAACCCTTGTCGCACACACGTGATGGGCAGGTAGCGATGTGTCCTGAATCTTTTCACAGTGACCATAAAAAGTTAATTTGATGGTGACATTGTAATTTCGGTTAAACTATATTTTTGTAAAGATAACCTGTACTACTTTAATGATTATAGAATTAATTTTTGTGGGGAATCTGAAGGACAATGTCAAAGTTGGTGCCCTATCAGCAAATGTATACACGTAATGTTCTTTATCGTCCATTGGGGGAATTCTGAGAATTCTTATGCCGCGTACACACGATCATTTTTCCCGTCGGGGAAAAATGAATTTTTTTTTTAACAAGAAAAACGACCATGTGTGGGCTTTTTGTCATTTTTCCCAACGGCATTAATCACGACGAGAAAAATTAGAACATGCTCTAATTTTTCTCGTCGTGATTCCCGTCATTTTTTTCCGCCGCAGTTTTCCCATAGGGAAACACGGCCGGGGAGCCCACACACAGTCGTTTTTCTCGACCAAGAAAAAAAAATGCAGGAAAAACGGCCGTGTGTAGGGAACCAAGCAGTTTTTGTGTCGTCATCAGAGTTGACATGTTTCCTTCTGCTCTGCTGTTTTTTCTCTGAATTTTGCAAGAATTTTCTATCAACGGCTTCTGGGTTGATTTATGCTGGATATATGAAATTCTGGAAGTTACTCCAGTCAGCTTACAGCGCCGGTATATTTAATGCCGGCTATCTAAAATCCTGGAAATCCCTCCACGACCAACGTACACTGGTAGATTCATGCCAGATATGTGAAATCATGGAGGTTTTAGTGCACGGTTTTTCCTATTTTTTTTTTATATGGGTGTTCTCTCTGCACTGGCTCTACATTCTTGGTAGCTTCTCCAGTCCTCTACAACTGCTGATAAATTCAGACCAGACATGAAAATCCTGGAAGCCTTTCTGGTCAGCCAAGGAGTGCATCACAGAGGACTCTAAGGTCAGGCTAGGTTTGGGCGATTTTGGCCCAAAAAAAATCTGCGATTTAAAAAAAAAAAAAAAACTTGATTCATGATTCGAATCGAGTTTTTTATTTATTTTTTTCCTGATGGACACCACGCCGGTCCTAAGGAGCTGCGGGCAGGAGTTTTTAGGCGAGGCCGTGGCTTCGGCCTAGTCCGCTGCGATCCTGGGAAAAGGTTGCGGACTAGGCCGAAGCCGCGGCCTCGCCTAAAAACTCCTGCCCGCAGCTCCTTAGGACCGGCGCTCGCCGCGATGCTGGGAAGAGGTCGCGGCTCCAGCCTAGTCCGCGGCGTCCGGCCTCGTGGCCTTTTCCCAGGATCGCGGCGAGCCAAGGGCAGGATTTTTTAGGCGAGGGCTAGTCCGCGGAGCGCCGGTCCTGTAGTCGATTTGGTCAAAATTTGAATCTATTTGCCCTTGCAACTCGATTCAAGATTCAAATCGATTTTTTTCCCCAGCCCTAGGTTAGGCCAGTATGCAGGCAGGAGGTGGCAGGTTATCAGGGCCAGAGATGCAACAGTTCATCTGACCCCATCTCTGAAGACTCCATTTTCTGTTTCAGTTACCACAGAACTGCTATTCAGGTCCAGAAATGAGGCAGTTTTCCTGTTCCTTTATCTGTAGCTCACTGTTGCGTGTCTAGACAGCCTTAATGGGTTTAGTTTTTCTCAGGTTAGTACTGAGGCTGTTTATGATATCTACTACAGAAGCCAGTGTAGCCAATGGGCCTTTTTTTTTAATTCTAAACCATTTTTTTCTTAAGTTAACTTATCTTCTACCTTCTGTATTGCAGGTTAGCCACATGGGGGAGCCCTTGTTTGTTTGCTATGGATTATACAGCTAAAGTTCCCATTTTTAGTCTTGCCGTCCATTCAGTTAGTCACTGTCTGCACTGTAGAAGCAGCTTTAATTTAGAGGGATTTTTTTTCTATTTTAATCCTAGTCAGTACTCCTGTGTGTAGGCACCCTGGTTTGGATGCTGAACTTTGGTTGTATCAGAAATATTTGTTCTGCATTGTCTTTAAAGCCCAAATCCAGGCAAAAAAAATATTTTTCATGCAGTGGGGCTGTGCCCACATTGCACGAGGCAACTGCTCATTTTGTCTAGGGGTGGGGAGAAAGGGTTTATTACTCGCACGTTCCTTTGTTCCACTGGAAAACAGTGCACCCCCATGGTCCAACTCAAGACTGCTGGAGTGTGAGGATGCAGAACTGTTTTTGTGTTGAGAGAATTGGAGGCTTAGGTAAGAAAAGTCTCCTTTTTCCTTGCCCCTAGACAAAAAAAAAAGTTCATGTGAATGCTCACCTTAAAATAGAAATGAAAGGCAAAATGTGTGTGTGTGTGTGTGTTTAATATTACACATACACACACACACACACACACACACACACACACACACACACACACACACGCACGGAACTTTAACAAGGCACAACCAACAGGTAAAAATTCGAGTTATTTTATTAGTAATCACATAGCCTCTGTTGCATTAGGAGCTCAGGGAGGAGAAACCGCAGCATACTCCCAGTTAATGGCTGTGCAGAGGGGATGTGTCAGGGCAAGTCTCATCATCGAGGAGAGCAAGCGGAGTTCCCAGCACAGAAAACTGACCACAGTGTGTTATGCTTAGTGTGGTCAGTTTTTAATAGGAAAGCAGAGGGACGGACAGGAACACCAGGGATTTCACACAAAGGAAGCAATACAAAGAGAACAGGATACTTCTTCATACAAGTACATGGTACAGCAGCCACATATCAGGAATATGAAATGTTGGGTTTACATACTCCTTTAACCCGTGCAGTGCGAGCACAGCCCTTCTGCATGGGAAAGCTTTTTTTTTTTTTTTTTTTTTTTTTTTTTAAGGGACAAGGTCTCTTTTGGGTTGTTAATAGAGAAAACTATTTATCCAGATTGTTAATGACAGCTAGGACACCCATCCTCCTCATCCCTGGCTGCTAAAAAAAAAAAAAAAATGTAATATTTTTTTCCCCTTATGGAGACTCTAATTGAGGTTCTCAGTCTGCAACTCAAAGTCTGCTGAAATCCTCAGACAAACATTCTGGGCATTCAGACCTTCACTTTCTAAAGTTGGGGGGCTGCTTGGATGTCTTGTTTCTCTGTGGCTTGCATGCCAAAAGTGGTATCCAAGGGCTACAACTGGAGTTTAGCTCCCTGCTTCTTTTTCTGTTTCTCCACCAACCTTCTGTTGCCCCAGAGATTGACAGATCTCTCTCGGGTCCCCTAGCTTATGGTGTCATAGTCCCAGTTCCTGTGGCAAACAGTTTCAAGGTTTTTTATTTTTTTTTCCTTCTACCTTGTTTAACGTTCCCAATTTGGATCTCCCATTATGAATGTCTTATTTGGAATCCAACTATTCCAAATGAATTTCACCTCCCTTTTCTGACTTTTGTGGCCATCAAGAATGAGTGTCTGAATGTTACCATCATATCTTTGTTTCCCTGTAGTTTGCTGTTGGAATTTTTTGCTTGGAGTCCATTGAGGGACACAGGGCTCCTCTCTGTGTTTATGCCTTGCTCTCAGTACTACTTTTCTACAAAACTGAGACCATTATCCTGTGCTGGCCAACAGCTTTATTGTAGGCGGCAGTATAACTGACTGTCTAAGAATTCTCAAAATTCCTGTGGACTCAAAGAGAAGGATTTTAGAGAAAGTACAAAAATCCTTTTCTACTCATACTGGATTTTCTACAAGAACTGTATTACCTACTTAAGAGGGTAGACTAGTAAGATGCTCTAGGTTCAGTTCCCATAGCTAACACACAAGGATAAGAATCCCTATTTTCAGAAAAGACACTAAATGAAAGTCACATGATTAAAAATAGTGGTTTTATTGGTTGGTGTTCAAGCAATTGAGTGTTCTGCCACAAGTGAAGTCTTTCTGTGCACCAACCACATGGGGGTGCCACAGACACAGTTCAATATTTTTTCTCTGACTAGTGCTGGGCACCTGTGATGTGAAATGTTTGGTTCTGGGGGGGGGGGGGCTAGCCACCCACCAATAAAATTGCTTCTGATACATATACCTCAAGTCATAGCTTCACCCCCCTCCCTCCCCCTCCTTATGAGAGGGTGGAGTGTTGAGGATAAAGGACAAGTACCTGGGACTTGTGGTGTCATTTTAGGCAGACCTTGGGTGTAGGTGTGCTTTATGACGCCACTGTACAAATGTTGACGGAGACCAACACATCCTGATTTGTCATGGATACCAAACCAATTTTAATCCCAACCGAACTCTCGCTTTAAATCGGCAAAATACATTCTGGTTGCATTAAAAAAATTAGGCTTGCAGAGTCTCATTTTTTTAAAGAAAGCAGCCAGAGCTTGAATAGAAGCCTACACCCTGCCACCATGCTTTTGAGAAGGACCCTTGCTTTGTGGGATGTTGGTGATCTCTTTGCAGAGGCTGGTACCCTACTTGTTGAGTCTGACTTATAGCTCTCCAAATAGTAGGGAGTAGGAGCCTTGCTTATTACAGAGCTATAGGTCTCACTCAGCAGGAGGCTTGGTGGCAGGATACAGGCCTTTCTACTCAGGCTGTGACTGCTTTAGAAAAAAAAGAAAATAAACTATAAAAGCCAAAAAATATTATATAGCCTTGCACTTGGTTTAAATAAATAAACGACTGCTGCACCTGAAATCAAAACATATAAAGAAAAAGGTGCACTTTTTCCCTTTTTTAAATTTTAAATATATGATATATCAACAAATTCTATAGTAAAGTGAACATTCTATACATTTTAATAATAAGTGAATAACTCATAAGGAATCCGTAAGTTCATAAAACGTGTGAAAAGTCCAAATCTACACACGATCATCCAAGTGCCATGAAAGTGCTCACATGTAAACCAACTCCTGCGCCAGTGTTGTAGGTGCTGGTTCTAAAGGCTAAGCCTCTTACCGGACAGGGATGATCTCAAATAAAGATCACAAGTGCTTTTTTTCCAAAAGGATGACCGATGCTTTCACTGTCAGACTTCTAATTATGTTTGTGACCCCGCCAGCAAGGATTCAGCAATGATGTCGCCACAGCAAGCTAAGCCCTCGAGCCACCAGACTCCCTTCAGAAAAGGCATCAGTTAGGCCCAGTTCACACTGATGCAAGTTCATACCGAATGTAATGCGTCAAAACCATTCTAAATTCGCATGTCATCCATAAATTCATTGTTTTCAATGACGGACGTTCACATGCATGCGTTGCGATTCCTCTACGAATGCTATGCAATAAAAAAAGGGTCTTGTGCGAGTTTACTGCGTTGCGAATTTAGTCTCCATAGACATCAATCGTTCTGGAATCGCATTAATGGTTCACAAATGTGCGAATTTCACCACACTACCCTCCACAAAAACCAGGAAGAAGGTAACCCTTTTTTTTTTTTTTTTTTTTTTACACTATGATTTCATTGGCTAGAACATTAATCACAGCCATGTCCAACTTCTGAAAATCGAGGTAAATTTGCACCTCACAAAGGACAAAAAATGGAACAAATTCACAGCGCAGCAGTGTGAACCGGGCCTTGAAGGCAAAAAAAAGAAGTCTCTTAGTGCAATGTTTAGAAACAATGTTTTAATGTAACGGGTATTGCACTTGCATATTGAAGAAATTAACCATGCAGCGTTTGTTTACATTTGAGCAATGAGCACTTTCATGGCACTTGGATGATCGTATATGGATTTGGACTTTTCACACGTTTTATGAACTTTTAAAGGATTCCTTATGACCTTATTGTTAAAATGTATCAATTGTTCACTTTTTACTAACTAATCTGTTGATCTATAATATTTTACGATTTAAAGGGACATCTCACCTCCTAACTATAAAAGCAGTTGGAGCCAGCTATGAAGGAGACCAGACATGCTGCGCAAGCTGCTTTTGAGAGAAAGGTATAATAGGCAGTGAAGAGAGAGCTAAACTAACAAGAAGCAAATTCAGGGCAGCGGTATGAGAAAGAGTTCCTAAATAAAGACCACCTTGACGTTGCAGAAATGGGTGCCATGTATCCATCTTCAGCATTGGGAAGGTCAAGAGGAGTGCACAACCCTGGCTCGGCAATGCTATGTCCTCATTTCGCAACGACTTGTATGACAGAATAGTAACTGAAGCAGCATAAACAAATTCACGGAGCCCATAAAGTTCTCACACTGAGCAATATTAAGAGTGTCTCTCGCCTCCTGCGGCCCAGAGCCCTTACCATATATCAGATGCAAAGAAGGCACTGGCCAACCACTATATGAGCAAGTCAAAGATCAAAGCAATATGCAGCTTTATTAAAACCAGCTAGTCATTGGTCACTCGTAAAACAAGTCATCTGCAAAAAAAGAAAGGCAAATGAACTAGAAGACTTTTTTTGTTTTGATGCACCTAGAATGTATTTAGCAGATTCAAACTCCAGTTGGGCCTTCGTGTTCACATCCAATGTTTTAAAGTGTACTGGTAATTATCTGTCAGTCCACTGATATTTGGGTAGATGCCAGTAGCTTCATGTGTGTCTCTGGGACTGTTATTGTAAGAACTCCGCACCTCCCAAATTCACTATCTTGAGGCAAGCATCACAAGGATGTGTAATGCCCTGTACACACGATCGGAACTTCCGATGGAATTTTCCATCGGAATTCCGTTCAAGCCATCTTGCATACACACTGTCAGACCAAATTCCGATCTTCAAGAACGCGGTGACGTACAACACTACGACGAGCCGATAAAAATGAAGTTTAATGCTTCCGAGCATGCGTCGACTTGATTCTGAGCATGCGTGTTTTTTTCTCCGGAGTTCCACACAGATGATCGGAATTTCCGATAGGATTTTTTTCCATCGGAAAAAAATAAAACCTGTTCTATTTCTAAACTCAGACGGAAAAAAGTCCGATGGGGCACACACACGGTCGGAATATCCGATGAAATTGATTAAATTTTTTCATCTGAAATTCCGATCGTGTGTACAGGGCATTTATTCTCCCTGCTCATAGAGATTGCAGCCGAAGGCGAGGTACTAACCCCGCTGTAGATGGGAGTAGTCATGATTCTGGAGGAGGCAGAGCTGGGAAATCTGGAAAGGAGAACCCAACCTCTGTAGCTGCTGAGAGAGGGGAAAAAAAAAGTCAGCAGATAGTTTAACCCTCCAGTGTCCACGTGTATCTAAAATATCCTTTTTAGGTGGACAGACACTTTTTAAAGGGAATCCTGTCCTTTTGAGACAGTATTCATTATTTAATGCAGGCTATAAACCTTTGTTGGCTGTTTTCAGAATTTATTTTTTCTGCAGTAAAACCACCAGAAACAGAACTGGTCCCCTTTTGGGAAATGTCTACTAGATGCCTGCTTATGATATTATCAACTCAACTCTAGCAAACTAGAACAAGCTTCTCCACTCCTTTCCTGTCCAACACAAAAAAAGTAATCTAAAGAGAGGGACTTAGTGGTGCCTACACGTGTTTGCAGCAATTTTCAGCTTGTTCTGAATGAATTGTGAGGGCACTGATGAGCACCCTTGTAGTTCGGTCACAAGCCTTACAGCTTTTAAACTAACAGCCCATATGGAGGTATGGGCTGAAAGCTGCAGGGCTTGTCTGCAGAAGCCTGACTTTGCACCCCTGATCCACTGATCAGGGGTGCAATGCCTTCTAGGCTCCCGAAGGGAAAAATATTAAATGCACTTTTTTTTTCTGCAAAAATATGTGCATTTATTCTTTTTTCTAAAGAGTTGAACTAATCCTTTAAAATAAAACTATCACAAACCCTGGTGAAAAACTACGTAAGCTGTGGCTGAATGAAAACCAAATCTGCAGATCAGCAGATATGGGCAGTTGAAAACCTTGTCTGTTTCCTGTAAAAGTTGTATCCGGTCTTTCTCAAACCTTCCTACTGGGAAGTAATGAGGAAGCTCGGGGGTGTAAGGGGGTGGAGCCATGGGCAACTTTTACAGGAAAAAGTGGAAATCGCTGGATCTTCAGACATCATAAAATGTAGTTTTCATCCAACATACCCTCAGTGTATATGTTCATCATACACTCAGTTTGCATTGCCTACCCGACATGATTTTCTTTTTCCAAAGGGAGCGTCCCGTTTGGTCTGTAAAAGAACTGATTTACCAAGTAAAAGATCAAGCACAAAGTGTCATTTATGCAGTTTTGCCCAGGACACAAAAAGCTGTAGACATCCTTGTTTGTCCGTTGTGTTGGTGGAAGTTCCTGCAATACCACAATAGTGACCACTTTAGCTTAACTGCTGATATACTGCCAGATCATGTGAAGATTCCCCGGAGAATCATTAGTGTGCCAATATCAGTACATGGGTGGTCCAACTATCCTTAATGTAATAAAATGTAAAAGTAAAATGGGCACTAACCGCATTTACAAATATGCATGCAACAGTATCTTTATCATTATGAACTATGTGTCATTTGTGTAACTTGATTATGCAGCCTTTTATTCGAGGTTGGGTGTCAAAGTAAGCTTAGAGCGCAGCACACTCACACTGGGCACAGTTGACCTGAACCATGCCTGGGTTCAATTATCCCCATTGCCCTGCTAGTCTGGCTGTAAGCAGTGTTAATTTTGGCAGCAAATTTCAATTTCGTTTTAGTCTTAGGACTAAAATTGAATTTTAGATTTTGTCCCATTTTAGTCTTCTGTGATTGTCTTTAGTCGTATTTAGTTGATTAAATCTCCATTACATTTTAGTTGACTAAAACTAATTTTAGTCGTCTGAAATCGAATGAGTATAATTAAATTGTAATGCATTAGTTAACATTTCTCTACAATTTCCAAACTCATTATATACTGCTGGAGTGAAAAATCGAATATGTTATTATTTATGGTATGGAGTTCTATTTCAATTTAGTTGTAGTCTTAGTCTTTTGACTAAAATTCCATTTTAGTTTTAGTCTCAATTGTTTTAGTCGTATTTTAGTCCACTAAATTAACGCTGGCTGTAAGCAAGTGTTCCCAGGCACACTTGCATCAATCGGTCCACAGTGATCCCTGTTTCTGTGCTCATTTATTTATGGAAACCGTTTTGGACCACAAGAGAACCATGCCTGGGACACACTTCTTCCATGTGGTCCTGGGCACAGTTCACTTAACCATTCCCCAGCACGATTCTGAGCGTTCACACTACACAAACCAAACCAAAGGGGTGAACTGTGCCTGGGTATGGTTTAAAGCTGCCAGTGTGAGTGCACCCTTAAACTGATTTTGTAAACTAACATTACTGGTGAGATGCAGACGTGAAATTGTGTTTATCTTAAAGCGGAGGTCCACCCTGAAAAAATGTATACATTAAAAATCATAAAAAAAAAAAAAAAAAATTTATAGAAATTTTTTTTATACTCACCCTAAATGTCTGTTGCTATGCGGAAGTCCCCTAATCTGCCTCTAATGTTCCTCTTCTCGTCCGTGGTGGGTCTCCTTCCGTTTCCTCTTCTTGTGAATGGGCCGCACTGCCTTCTGGGAACTGTGTGTATCCCATGAGGCAAGCCGCCCATTCACAAAGCACCGTGCGAGTGGCGCATGCGCAGTAGGAAACGGCTTCACTGCCTGTTTCCCTTACTCAGGATGGAGGAGCCAGGACCTGTCAGCAGCGATCGATCGCCGTGGCGGGGCCGACATCATGGGCGAGTAGGACAGGTAAGTGTCCTTATTAAAAGTCAGCAGCTACACTGTTAGTTGCTGCTGACTTCTTCTTTTTTTTTTTTTTTTTTTGGCTGCACCTCCGCTTTAACAACAAATCCTATGTGCCTGGAGAAAACCCAGAATCCATTTAACAGTCCAGTACCAGAACTTCAGTGGCCAGGAGAGGCTCTGGCATTGCACTGTTGAACGGTTAGTGGAGCTTGGTGCAGTGCTCTGCACCCTGAGCCCACCCTTTTTGAAGCCAATTGTAGCCTCAGTCTCCATTCATGAGATTTAAAAAGAAGAAAAACCCTATTGAAATCCATGCGTCCGGCACCCTGCATGTAGATTAGGGGCCGGGCACATGGATTAGTCGGCCGCTGCTATCTAATTTGTTTTCTCGCTCTGTATGACCCCCAGACTTAACAAATGTTCCCTGTATTTTGTCTAAACTGCTTATTTTCTGATCAACAGCACCATCTACTGACCATAATACAGTATTTTTCTAGCTTGGGTATTTCAGGAAAATACCCCATAAGATGGAACTCATTATCAAATGTGTTAGTTGTGCAAATGCTTGTGACATTCGCTCAGCAAGCATGGACACTATGCCTCGCTTCACTTTATTTGTTTTCACGCTCCTGTAGACCTGACAAGTTTAATTTATAAATGGCATGCAGTGGTAATTTTGTACAGGGTGACTGTACAAGAACAATGTTGTCTGGAAGTGTCTCTCTTTTCACTGTACTATCTTCATTTTACACATTTATTTTTGATAAGCTACTAAAACTTTTTTTCATATTTATAAATGTGATTAAAAACTCTCTTCCATAAACCCACTTGTATTTTATGTTCATGCTCCAGAAAGTGGGAACATGTAATATAAATTTAACCTAAAAAATCTGTCACTTTTTGTGTATGTTACTTGGTCAGAAATGTATGGCTGTATAGGTTACAGGTACTCTTTAAATTAATTCAGGATCAGTGTTGGGCAACGTATCTTGATAAGATAAAAATAGTGTTTTGTACACTTCTTCTTTTTTTTTTTTTTTTTTTTTTTTTTTAAACGACCAGTAAAACAGTATGAAAGGTAAAGGCCAAAACGCATTGCCTATGATAACAAACCTGAATGCATTTTATACTGTTCTGACATCTTAAAGTGAATTCTGATTGGTTGCCATTGGTTATCCTGCTCGGCACTTTGCTCCCTGTATTGTTTATTGTGCGACCATATGGCATTTTGAGGTATGAGATTTTGCA
Organism: Rana muscosa; assembly: GCA_029206835.1. Classification (NCBI taxonomy): domain Eukaryota; kingdom Metazoa; phylum Chordata; class Amphibia; order Anura; family Ranidae; genus Rana; species Rana muscosa. The sequence goes on along the minus strand of CM055122.1, from coordinate 264,676,679 downwards.
CCAAAGAGAGTTGGATAAAAATTATTATGCTGTTTGTTTTAAAGACATCCAGTACAGTATGCAATGGAAAATATATATATATCCTGTTAAACAACATAAAGGGACATTTTTTATTTTTATTTTATTTTTTCTCTCTCCCAGGACCTAATTTTAATGGAAAAACTACATTTTTTTTTTTTTTTTTCAGCGAATCTGTTTTTTATGGATATGTTTTGTACATAAATAGTTGTATAGAAATGTTTAATTTTAGTAAATAAGTTATTTCTTTACTTGGGATAATTTGCTGAATTTGGTCTTTGTGTCACTGACATCATCATTGTTTTTTGTGTTTCTCAGTCATTGCAATCTTTTGTCTGTTATGAGAAAATAATAAAACGGTAACAATAATTGTGTCCTAAGAATTTTTTAATTGGTTAGTCATCTGTGATTTTGGTTCTATTGCCATGGTTTGCTTATCCCTTAACAACCCTTCTTCCCCTACTGTCCTTCCCTATGCCACCCCATTTTGCCCGTCAAATGGGAACAAAATCCTGTGTAAGCTAGGCAGATCTTTCAGTAACTTTTATAACACTCATATAAATACATATACAATGCAATAATCAATATACCATAAGTTCCAATTAAAATTTATTTATGTGGGTATACAAAATTTGGAATCTTCAACCACCACCATAAATAAAGGACAACTGATCCTCATGAAACACCCAAAAGGAAAGCAGCTTACCTTTATGTTGGACCCCCCCCCCCCAGAAAAGGAAGGTTAGATGGTGCTCAATTGATCCTCCCAAAAAGGACAGTTCCACTCATAATCAAACTTCAGGGGATGCAGCCATCTCTTGCAGATTGGAATAGCATATATGCATATATACACGTTCATTGGAATAAAATAAACGCACAGTAGAGAAATACCGCTTTGTGGTGATTGATTTATATTTCAGATCTAAGCCTGTTTCATGCCAATGGTATGCACTGCATCACCCTGGACCAAAAGTGTTGGGTACACACAAAGTTGCAGCTTTGCAATCCAGTCAGTGGTTTCTTAGACTTATTGCAGGGCAATTTTATGGAATAGATTAGGGGGTCTTCAAACTGCGACCAGGGGGCCGGATGCGGTCCTTTGCCTTTTATCTCACCCTTTGGGAACTAGTTCTCCCATTGATACGAGACTCTAGTCCTCCCACTGAAACCAAAAATGGGGCACTATTCTTCCCCTTCAATATCAAAGATACTTTTTACTCCCACTGACACAAGGACAATCTCTACCCCCACTGGCCCCCTGAAGTCTGAAGGACAGTAAACTGGTCCTTTTTCTTTATCGTACACCACGGGACACAGAGCCCTTAATCATTACTTAGTGGGTTGTATAGTTCACCAGAGGTGATTGGACACTGGCACACCCAATGAAGTCGAGTTCCCCTCTATATAACCTCTCCCATAAGGGAAGTACCTGTTTTTTCGCCAGTGTCTAAGGTGTTGGTCACGACTAAGGATGTGCCAAGAAGAAGCTCTACTAAAAATCCCTCCGGGGGTATAAGAGCTGCGCAATCGGATCCATCCAAAACGCTTCTTTTATACGCTTAAAAAGGATGGTACCCGGACCTCACAGAAGACCAAGGTTTTTGCCTGTAATGTCTCTTTGGAGGACTGGGCTCTGGGGTCCAGTACTTTTCGCTATGCATAAGAAAGCCCAAAAGTCTCTGGCAGAGTCTTTTACAAGGCCCAGGGTAGAGGTCTCATTCAAGTAGGAACCCATATCCCTGAAGGCTGGCACAACATACCCGCTGTGATGGGTGAAGATTGGTACTGTCTGGTCTTCAGCAGTCCTGCGGCGGGGTTAAGGTAATCCAGAAAGATCCTAAGTTATAAAAGCTTTAAAGTGGTTGTAAACCCACTTGTTGGACTTCTACCTATAGAATAAGGCTTACCTGTAGGCGCACGTTTAGGAGATATTTCACTTGTAGTCCGTCGAAAAACTTAACTGCGCGGGGAAGAAACAAAACAAAGTGCCGTTACTTCCGCAGCCTGTGCCATGAATGGCGGCTCACATGCGCGGGAGTGACGTCACGCGGCTCTGGCGAATCAAAGCGCCAGAGTCAGCGTCCGGAAGGAAGAGGGGACAGAAGATGGACACTGCCTACTGTGGGGACATCGCTAGATTCTTTTGCAGGTAAGTGGCACATAATGGGCTAGTATGCAATGCATACCAGCCCATTATGTTTTTCATTTGCAGCAAGCAAAAGAGGAAGTAAAACCCATCAGGGTTTACTTCCTCTTTAACCACTTGCCGACCGCCTCCTGTACATATACGTCGGCAGAATGGCACGAACAGGCACATCAACGTAGCTGTACGTCCCCTTTTAAGTGCCTGTCCGTGTGGTCACATGCGCCGCCGGCGGCGTGCTTGCGACCCTGCCGCCATCCCCGTGAGTCAGAGGGCGGGTCCCGCGGACTCTATCGCTGTGGGGTTCCCCCACGATCGTCTCACGGAGGTATAGAGCGGGGAGATGCTTGTGTAAACAAGGATCTCCCCGCTCTGACTAGTGACAATGACACTGATCTCGGCTCCGTGTACTCGGAGTGGAGATCGGTGTCATGTGACACAGAGCCCATCCCCTCTACAGTAACACACTATGCAGGGAACACTTAAACCCTACAGCGCCACCTAGTGGTTAACCCCTTCACTGCCAGTGTCATTTTCACAGTAATTTGTGCATTTTTATAGCACTGATCGCTGTGAAAATGATTATGGTCCCAAAAATGTGTCAAAAGTGTCCGATGTGTCCGCCATAATGTCACAGTCACGAAAAAAATCACTGATCTCCGCCATTACTAGTAAAAAAAAAAATATATAAAACTATGCCCTATTTTGTAAACAATATAACATTTGTGCAAACCAATCAAACGCTGTTTGCGATTTATTTTAATTTTTTTGCCAAAAATATGTAGAATACATATTGGCCTAAACTGAGGGAAAAAAACATTTTATATATTTTTTGGGGAAATTTATTATAGCAAAAAGTAAAAAAATATAGAATTTTTTTCAAAATTGTCGATTTATTTTTGTTTATAGCGCAAAAAATAAAAACCGCAGAGGTAATCAAATACCCCCAAAAGAAAGCTCTATTTGTGGGGAAAAAAAGGATGTCAATTTTGTTTGGGAGCCACGTCGCACGACCGCGTAATTGTCAGTTAAAGCGTCGCAGTGCCGATTCGCAAAAAGTGGCCAGGTCTTTAACCAGCCAAAATGGTCCGGGGCTGAAGCGGTTAAGGACTTTCTTATGTGAGTATTTCATGTCTTACCTGTGTCCGCCACTAGAGGGAGTAAATAGCTAACCAGGGAACCGAAAGCTCAGTGTCAGTCAGCTCCTCAGAGAGCACGCTTCTTCGCCTGTAAAGCTCTGCTATAACCAGGGGAGATGTCCCGCGTTGTGGATCTCGTTGGGGCGCTCCTTCTCTCCTCCTGCCTTGGTGGCCGCCATCTTCCTACGCGCGCATGAGGGGGCGCGCTTTTGCAAAAACCTTCAGCTGGGAGGGGAGGGAGGCGAGCACGAGAACGAGCGCAGATGGCGTGCACGCCGCTCTAGGGCGCATGCGGGAGGCTTGAAAAACACCACAGATGCCGTTGCACTCTGTAAAGGTGGACACAGCAGCTCGGGGTCACTTAAGCTTCTCTGTGTGTTGGACAAAGGCACCCTAGACGCCTACTCAGCATCAGGCTGTGCAATTAGTTGCATGTTCTATGTTTATTGCTAAACTAGCACAGTACTGTATACAACTTTAGTACCTTTGCTTTGGCACAGGACTATGTCTTCCTATAGGAGGGGTTCAGGGTCATCAAAGAAAGGCACTAAGGCATCACCGCCTGAATCGGAGTCTAGCCATTCCTGCCTATTTCCAGCCTCTCCTGTAAGACCGGTAGCACCTGCACAGGGTGAGCCATTGCCTTTATCTGGCATAGCAGCCTCTCCTGTTGTGCCAGCTCCTTCCTATGTCACTGAGGACACTTTGTCAGCAGCTTTAAACAATATAGAATGGAGAACCACTACCTTAATTGCAGCATCCTCACAAAAGGATAAAAACGGAGCAGGTCCCCTTCTGTTGTTTTAGATCCTCTTTCTGAAAAATCTGATGAGGAGGATGAGGATGTATCTCCATTGAGGGAGAAGGATGAGGAGCAGTTGGATGAATCAGGGGTTTCAGATGAACCTTTTTCTGCTTCCCAGGTTCTTAAGGGGAGTTGCAGCCTTTTTTATGTTTATTAAAAGTCAGCAGCTACAAAAAGTGTAGCTGCTGGCTTTTAATAAACAGACACTTACCTGTTCCACTGTCCAGCGATGCGGCCGAACAGGGTTACCCTGTTCGGCTTCAATCCGACAATGCTACTGCAGTAGCTTATATGAATCATCAAGGGGGCACCCGTAGTCGGGATGCTCAGAGAGAAGTGAACCAGATATTGGTATGGGCAGAGACTCGTGTTCCTTGTCTTTCTGCAATCTTCAATCCAGGTGTGGAAAATTAGCAAGCGGACTACCGGAGCCGCCAGCAGCTGCTGCCAGGAGAGTGGTCCCTCCACCCCGACATTTTTCAAGCTATAGGTCAGAAATGGGGGACCCCGGATGTAGACTTACTAGCTTCCAGGTTCAACAGGAAGATGGACACCTTTTGTGTCAAGGATAAGAGATCCTCTAGCCTTCGGAACGGATGCACAAATGATTCCCTGGGGTCAGTTTTCACTGATCTATGCATTCCCTCTGGTTCTGCTCCTACAGAGACTGCTTTGCAAAATCAAAAAAGAGGGAATACCAGTACTCCTGGTGGCCCCGAATTGGCCCAGAAGATCCTGGTACACCGAAATCGTAAAGATGGCAGTGGGGAAACCTTGGGTTCTTCCACTTCGCCATAGAAAAAAAATCACTCCAGAGCCCAAATCCTCTCATTAGGACTTTAAATTGGGTAGCTGTGAAACCTCATATGAGGTTTCACAGCTACCCAATTTAAAGTCCCTATGAGAGGATTTGCACTCAGTGATTTTTTTCTATATTGTATAGGGATGTGGGTTGGCTGACCTCGTACACTCATACAGGGGAAACACCACTCTCCAACTTCCACTTCGCCAAGACCTGGTATCGCAGGGTCCAGTGATCCATCCTTCCTTACGAAAGCTAAATTTGATGGTTTGGCTATTGAAACCTACATATTGAAGAAATGTGGGCTCTCTGGTCCAGTTCTCTCCACTCTCATTAATGCTAGAAAGCCGGCCTCCAGGCTCATCTATTATAGAATCTGGAAGGCATATGTTTCCTGGTGTGAATCCAGAGGGTGGAATCCGCAAAAATATGTCATTAGTAGGATTCTGGCCTTTTGTCAATTGGGCGTAAATATGAAATTAGCCCTGAGTACCATTAAGGGTCAAATCTTGGCTCTATCAATTTTCTTTCAGAGACAGCTGGCATCTCATTTCCTAGTCCGGGCATTTATTCAGGGGGTACTGCGGGTAAATCCACCAGTCAAACCTCCCTTGTGCCCCTGGGATTTGAATCTAGTTCTGTCGGTCTTACAAAAGCAGCCCTTTGAACCTATTCGCAATATTCCATTAATCCTTTTGAGTAGGAAATTGGCCTTTTTAGTTGCTATCTCCTCCGCTAGGAGAGTTTCTGAATTGGCAGCTCTCTCTTGTAAAGAGCCTTATTTAATTTGGCACAAAGACAAAATGGTGTTACGACCCCATCCTACTTTTCTCCCTAAGGTGATGTCGTTTCATTTAAATCAAGATCTTGTTTTACCTTCCTTTTTTCCACAGCCACAGTTGGCAGGGGAAAAATTATTGTACTCTCGATGTGGTGAGAGCGATAAAAGTTTATCCGCAAACAACTTCTCAGATACGTAAAACAGATGTTTTGTTTATTCTGCCAGAGGGTCCCAAAAAGGGCCAAGCGGCATCGAAATCAACCATTTCTAGGTGGATTCGACAAGTGATAGTTCAAGCTTATGGCTTAAAGAACAAAATTCCTCCTTTTCCTGTTAGAGCGCACTCGACCAGGGCAATAAGTGCTTCATGGGCAGTGCATCATCAGGCTTCTATGGCTAAGATCTGTAAAGCTCCAACTTGGTCTTCAGTCCATATATTTACCAAATTTTATTAAATAGATGTAGGAGGGCATGAGGATTCCACCTTCGAGCGTAGTGTGCGGCAGGCAGCGGTATAAGGCCTCACGTTCGATGGTGGTCTGCTTGATCTGTGTCTCCCTCCCTTCATATAGAGCATTGCTCTGGGACGTCCCACTATGTAATGATTAAGGGCTCTGTGTCCCGTGGTGTATGATAAAGAAAATAGGATTTTTAATAACAGCTTACCTGTAAAATCCTTTTCTTGGAGTACACCACGGGACACAGAGGTCCCCCCCTTCTATGGGATCCTTACTGCTTTGCTACAAAACTGAGGTACTTCACTTATGGGAGGTGTTATATATAGGGGAACTTGTCTTCATTGGGTGTGCCAGTGTCCAATCACCTCTGGTGAACTATACAACCCACTATGTAATGACTGGCTCTGTGTCCCGTGGTGTACTCCAAGAAAAGGATCTTACAGGTAAGCTGTTATTAAAAATCCTATTTTTTGTTTATAAAGTTTTGAGACCGCTATAATAGATGATGGAAGCCTCATCAAGGGGAAAAATACTCTTTTGGACCTGTTAATTTAAAAAATCACAGCGTTCATTACCGATGTGCAAGTTAGAAACAACCTGGGTAATAGTGATCTTGGTGTAATCACATTTGTCGTAAGTTACAGGAAAGAGAAGCATGTCAGTATCACAAAAAAAATTCAAATGGGTAACTTCAATAAGCTGCGCTACTTACTGCACAACACTTAATAGGACCAAATATTTGCAACAAAGAGCACACAAGGCAAGTGGGAATGTTTTTAAAGATTCATTAAACCAGTGGATTTGTCACTGTATTCTATTGGGGAACAAACTGAACAAAATTAAAACCTGTGTGGCTAAATTCTAGTGCACAAAATAAACAAGAAAAACCAGGCCTTAAACCACTTCCGGACCGCCCATCACACATCTTGCGGCAGGGTGGCCCAGCTACGCGAACCGGCATACCTGTACGTCGGTCCGTGCATTAAAAAGAGACTATGTCCGCCAGCGACACGCGATCCAGGTGAAGAGAGGAAGAACTTTTATATGGCTAGGTAAGCAAGGCGGATTCCCTTTCTGACGGGAGGCAAGAGCGATTAGCTGTTCCTAGTGATCAGGAACAGCGATCTCTCTCTACTCCCAGTCAGCCCCCCCCCAGTTAGAAAGCGCCTCCCTAGGGAACACTTAACCCTTTGATCACTCCTAGTGATAACCCCTTCCCTGCCAGTGCCATTCATACAGTGATCAGTGCATTTTTATAGCACTGATCACTGTATTGGTGTCACTGATGATCAAAAAGTGTCGCTTTCTGGTCAGATTTGTGTGCCACAATGTCACCGTCCTGCTAAAAATCACTGATCCCTGCCATTACTAGTAAAAACAATAAAAAAAACAGTCCCTAAATCTTTCCCCTATTCTGTAGATCAGTGTTTCTCAACTCCAGTCCTCAAGGCGCTCCAACAGGTCATGTTTTCAGGATTTCCCTCAGGTGAAACAGCTGTGGGAATTACTAAAGCAGTTAAACTGATCAAATAACCTGTGCAAAACAATAGAGAGCCTGAAAACATGACCTGTTGGGGCGCCTTGAGGACTGGAGTTGAGAAACACTGCTGTAGATGCTAAAACTTTTCCGCAAACCAATCAACATACAGTTGTGCTCATAAGTTTACATATCCTGGCAGAATTTATGATTTCTGGGCCATTTTTCAGAGAATATGAATGATCACACAAACTTTTTTCACTCATGGTTAGTGTTTGGCTGAAGCCATTTATTATCAATCAACTGTATTTACTCTTTTTAAATCATAATGACAACAGAAAAACAGAAACTACCCAAATGACCCTGATCAAAAGTTTACATACCCCCTTAATACTGTTGTAGCGGGGGTCTAAAATATAGGGGGAGTGCATGGGTGGTAGTATGACCCAATGCACCCTGATTGCTGGGGAATTAGAGACCATTTACTGTCTTGGAGGACTCTGGTGGTGTGAGGTTCCCTGTGGCCTGCAGGTGGCATTGTCGCCCTGGGCTGGGGTTGAACCCACACTGTAAGGCTGTGCCTTTTTGTCCTTTCCTGGTGCTTGTACGACGGGGCGGGGAACCCGCTGTGATGCAGGAGGAGAGGGGATAAAAGGGGCGGACGCTCTGACCTTGGAGTTCAGAGTCGGAGGACGCGGCCGCACTCAGGCACCCTCAGCCTGGGTGCTGGAGTTCCGGGCCCAGGTGCCCTTGACCTGGCCGGAGCTGGAGATAGAGTTCATCTCAGGCACCTTTAGCCTGGGGTGAGGTACTATGGCGGAAGCCTGGAGCTCAGTACCTTCAACTGAGTTCCGCGAGGGTGGAGGAATCCGAGGGGGCCCTGACTCCTTGGGTGCCCGTGTCTGAGACGAGGAGGCCGGTGAGCGGAACTTCTCCGGAGAGTCCAGTGCAGCATTGCTGGTGACGGAGAGGCCTCCGGTAACTGTCTTGGACGGATGTCTTCCCCCTAATAGGGGCTACGTTAGCGAAGGTAATCCATGTTCCTGTTCTATATAGTCAGTGGCAGTGACTATGCGCCACTGGTGACACCACAGTGGTTGGCTCTACAGTAAAGGGTTGTGCCTCGACCTACTCCCCACAAATATTGAACTGTTCGTTGGGTCCCAACCTGTCTGTGTTGTATGACTATTTATCAGAGAAGAATAAATACGAGTTGGACTGTTTTCAATGTGTGGAACTTCGGTTAATGGAAGCAAAGGGGGGGGTCATTCAGTGAAGGTTTGATCCTAGGACACACACACAAAGCCCAATAGTTCTGGCCTTCACCTCTATACATTGGAGGACATGGGCCGTGGTGTATCTCATCCTTCCCCCCAGCACTAACCCCTAGACAAGACCGACAAGCCGAGAATGAGAAAGGGGTGAGGTTGCTACACAGTGTATTGCCCCCTTTAACATCAATGACCGCTTGAATTCTTTTGTGGTATTTGTGGATGAGGCTCTTTATCTTCTCAGATGGAAAAGTTGCCCATTCCTTTTGGCAAAAAGCATCAAGTTCCTGTAAATTCTTGGGCTGTCTTGCATGAATTGCACGTTAGTGATCTCCCCAGAGTGGCTCAATGATATTGAGGTCAAGAGACTGAGATGGACACTCCAGAACCTTCACTTTATTCTGCTGTAGCCAATGACAGGTCGACTTGGCCTTGTGTTTTGGTTTATTGTCATGTTGGAATGTCCAAGTACGTCCCATGCGCAGCTTCCTGGCTGATGAAAGCAAATGTTCCTCCAGTATTTTTTGATAACATACTGCATTCATCTTGCCATCAATTTTTACCAAATTTCCTGTGCCTTTGTAGCTCACACATCCCCAAAACATCAGCGATCCACCTCCGTGTTTCACAGTAGGAATGGTGTACCTTTCATCATAGGCCTTGTTGACTCCTCTCCAATGGTAGTGTTAATGGTTGTGGCCAAAAAGCTAAATTTTGGTCTCATCACTCCAAATGACTTTGTGCCAGAAGGTTTGAGGCTTGTCTCTGCTGTTTGGCGTATTGTAAGCGGGATACTTTGTGGCATTTGCGTAGGAATGGCTTTCTTCTGGCGACTCGACCATGCAGCCCATCTTTCTTCAAGTGCCTCCTTATTGTGCATCTTGAAACAGCCACATCACATGTTTTCAGAGAGTCCTGTATTTCACCTGAAGTTATTTGTGAGTTTTTCTTTCTGGTACCAAAAGGATCAGGAAACTGCAGACCTGTCAGCCTAACATCAATTGTACAAGGTTTTTTTTTTCTTATCTCTATATCAAATTTTCAGTGTACAAAAGAAAAACACACAAAACATCAAACACGAGTTTCTGTTTGAAGCACTTTAAGTACAAAGATAACCTCATAGCTGAATACACAAAATCCTGTGCAAAACAGACATAGACAGGGAAAACACTATCTACGAGGGATGAGAACGCTGCCAAGTAGCGGCTGAACCTGCAGGAAAAAAATTATTAGGCAGCAGGGCAGCCATCAGAAATTTTGGGGCCCCTTACACAGCTTCAGGCATGGGCCCCCTGGAGCAGATAATCGGGGGGGGGGGGGGGATGCTGCCGAAAATGTCAAAGTGTCATCTCACCTCCTCTTCCCTCTCCTGCAGCGAGTTGAGAAGAGGGGGGGGGGGTTGCTACCGAAATTGACAGTGTCATCTCACCTCTTCCTCCTGCTGTGAATTGAGAATGGGGGGGGGGGGTGCTGCTGAAAATTAAAGTGTTTTCTCTCCTATCTCCAGCCGCGACATGAGAGCGGGGGGGAACTGCCGAAATGAAGGTGTTTTCTCTCCTCTCTTCTCAGCCGTGAGCTGAGAACGGGGGCGACCGGGCCCCTGGGAACATTCGGGCCCCTTACGGGTGTAATGCCTGTGTCCCCCTGATGGCGGCCCTGTTAGGCAGTAACCATTATGGACATTGATTGGAAAGAATTCTTTGTCAGCTGCAGACTACCGCCTCTACAATCCTGAGGCTTCACCGTGAACAAAAGCAAGCAAGGAGTTACGGACCATCCTTTCTCATGATCACTGTGAACATTGCATCTGGAAAGTATTCACAGCGCTTATTTTTTTTCCACATTTTGTTATGTTACAGCCTATTCCAAAATTTATTAAATTCATTATTTTCCTTTAAAATTCGAAAAACAATACCCCATAATGACAATGTGAAAGAAGTTTTTTGAAATCTTTGCAAATTTATTAAAAATAAAAAAAATCACATGTACATGTGATTTTCTTCAACTTGATTGGCGTCCACCAGTGGTAAATTCAGTTGATTGGAAAGGCACACACCTGTCTATTTAAGTTCCCACAGTTAACAGTGCATATCAGAGCATAAACCAAGCCATGAAGTCCATGGAATTGTCCGTAGACCTCCGAGACAGGATTATATTAGGGTACAGAAAAATGTCTACAGCATTGAAGGTCCAAATGAGCACAGTGGCCTCCCTCATTTGTAAATGGAAGAAGTTCGGAACCACCAGGACTCTTCCTAGAGCGGGCCGCCTGGCCAAACTGAGTGATCGGGGGAGAAGGGCCTTAGTCAGGGAGGTGTTCAAGAACCCGATGGTCACTCTGACAGAGCTCCAGCAGCAGAAAATTGGAGACTAGTCAGGATTGAGGGGAAGATGAATGTAGCAATGTACAGATACATCCTTGATGAAACCTGCTCCAGAGCGCTCTGGACCTCAGACTGAGGCGAAGGTTCATCTTCCAACAGGACAACGACCCTAAGCACGCAGCCAAGATAACAAGGGAGTGGCTACGGGACAACTCTGTGAATGTCCTTGAGTGGCCCAGCCAGAGCCCAGACTTAAACCCGATTGAACATCTGAAAATGGCTGTGCACTTACGCTCCACATCCAACCTGATGGAGCTTGAGAGGTCCTGCAAAGAAGAATGGGAGAAATTGCCCAAAAATAGGTGTGCCAAGCTTGTAGCATTATACTCACAAAAAGACTTGAGGCTGTAATTGGTGCCAAAGGTGCTTCAACAAAGTATTGAGCAAAGATTGTGAATACTTCTGTACATGAGATTTTTTCTTTTTAATAAATTTGCAAACAAACTTCTTTCACGTTATCATTATGGGGCCTTGTTAGTCAAATTTTGATGAAAATAATGAATTTATTCTATTTTGGGATAAGGTTGTAACATAACAAAATGTGGAAAGAGTGAAGCGCTGTGAATACTTTCCGTGTGCACTGTATAGTACCGAAGAGAGAGAGAGAAAAAAAAAAGAATAAAAGGGGGAAAAAGAAGGAAAGCTAGAGGTGGTCAGAGAAAGGAGGTGGCGACCAGCGGTGTTCCCACCTACGGCATCACAGACGAGCTGTCAATTGTACGAGTTTTGAGGGAATGGTAAGGAATTCTATTCAGAAATTTGTCTGTGATTAAAGGTACAACCAGCATTGATTTATGAAGAAGTGTTCTTGTCAGACCAAATTGTTATCATCTATGAGGAAATAAGTGAGAGGTTGGATGTAGTTTATCTAGATTTTGCTAAAACATTTGATACTGTTTCTCATAAATGTTTAATCTATAGATTAAGGTCTGATTAAATTGTATATACATAAGTAGGGAACTGGTTGCATAAACCGGTCCAGAGAGTAGTCATAAATTACTCTACAGTGTGGAAAATTATTATTTGATCCCCTGCAGATTTTGCAAACTTACAAAGAAATGAAGGGTCTATAATTGTTATCATAGGTATATTTTAAATGATAGAGACAGAATATCAACCAAAAACACACAATGCAATTATTATAAATGGAGTTGCAGTTCAGTGAGTAAAATAAGTATTTTATCCCCTACCAACCAACAATAATTCTGGCTTCCACAGACTGGTTACAGTATGTGCTCATGTGGTACACAGATTAGTCCTGTCAATTTAAGAAGGCGCTCCTAACGACAACTCGCTATGTGTATAAAAGTGAGGGATCAGCCCAGAACTACACAGGAGGAGCTTATGAATGATCTCAAGGCAGTTTGCACCACAGTCACCAATCAAACCACTGGTAACACAATACACCACCATGAATTGAAATCCTGCAGCGCCCGCAAGGTCCCCCTCCTCAAGAAGGGACACGTACAGGCCTGTCTGAAGTTTGCCAATGAACATCTAATGATTCAGAGAAGGTGTTCTGTCTCAACTACAAAGCGATAAAGTTCATCTCCAGGTTTAAGTAGGCCTTACTCAAGCTGGTTTGATATTCATCCCTTGCATCGATACAGGCAGTTTAACTCAATGAATAAACTCACAGTTAGGACGACAGACGATGAATCCTTTCGAATGTTCCGTTTAATGATGGATATTCATAGGTAGAAAAACGTTGCAGTTGTAAGCCACATGTAAGATGTTTAGCATGGAAGATATACAGGAGTAATGACCAGAATCAGGAAGTGGAGGAGATATATAAAGAACTACGGTGAGAGAGAGAGTTCAGCTAGAAAGAAGGGGACAGATCTTAAAGACACAGAGCAAGAATAATCACATAGTGTAACACAACACTCCCCGTCTGAAATCTTTAGATTTCATAACCTTAAACTAAAATATATATTTTCAAAAAGTCCAATACTGACGAATGTCCTGGAACCTGTAATGAAAAACATGCAACAAGCAAATAATAAACGAAAGTTCAACAGGATGAAGAACATAAAGTCACAGTATGATGTCTTCAAATAATTCCAAAGTTCTGAGTAGAACCTGTAGATGGCAGCAATGTACTCCCCGCCGTGCCAACAGCATGGCTAGTCCTTGCACAAGTCACTCACCTGGCAAAAGGAGTACTAACTCTGTAATTGGTCAACTAAAGGTTCGTGTCGATCCTCCCTTGGTTACCTTGACTTCTACCTTCCGGACTTTGTTATCGTCGCTGGGCATTACTTTAGTAATAAGACCCATAGGCCGCTCATTCCGACAAACTTCCTTGTCTTTTAGAAGGATGAGGTCTCCAACCTTAAGATTTGGCTTAGATGCTTGCCATTTGTTACGACCTTGAAGGTGGTAAAGATACTTTTTCTTCCAGCGATGCCAGAACACATTGGCTAGATGCTGCACCTGCTTCCATTGATGCTCATAACGGTGTGACCGCAGCTTCTGTTTTGTACTTACAGAAGTGTGGAGTGAGGTGTTCACAGTTCTTATTTCCTTATCATCTTCAGGGCTTACTAGCCAATAGGTGGTGTCGATAGTGGGTGAGTGGGAGTCCTCACACAGAAACCTTGGAGGTGACAGCCATAAGCTGTCCTGAAGAGCGGCAGGTGACACGGCTCTGGTCCCACAGTCAGCTGGGTTGAGTTCAGTGGGAACGTGATGCCATTGACTTGGTAGAGAGAATCTCTTGATACGTTCAACCCTGTTGCTGACGTACACATAAAATTGTTTTGTTTGGTTGTTTATGTAACCAAGTACTACCTTACTGTCTGTATAGAAAGTGAAAGAATCAATTCTAGTGTCCATTTCACTTCGTATGACCTCGGCAATTTCTACTGCTAGCACGGCTGCACAAAGTTCAAGTCTTGGTATGGTATGTGCAGGCTTGGGTGTGAGTTTTGCCTTGCCTAGGACAAAACTACAGTGTGATTCTCCATTCAGTTCAGAGGTCTTCAAATAGGCTACTGCAGCAATAGCTTCAACTGATGCATCAGAGAAAATATGAATCTCTCTCCGGTTAGCAGTTGAAGTGGAACCTTGAATGGTAACTGGAGCAAGGAAACCCAGTGGGTCATAGATGCTATTCACCACGGACAGGACTCCTCTCTTAGTGAAGGGTTTGTCACAAGTTGACACTTGGAAGGTGAATTTGTCTTGTTTGATGTTCCACAACAAACCCAGACTTCGCTGTACTGGAGGCACATCTGTACCTAAGTCAAGGTTTTTTAGACTAGTGGCATAGTCCTCAGAGTGAAAGGCATTCATAAGTTCCTGGCTGTTGGATATAATCTTGTGCAGTCTAAGGTTTGCTACAGACAGCATCTCCTTTGTTCTGGTGAGAAGATCAATTGCTTCTTTAGCAGTTGGAAAGGACTTAAGTGCGTCGTCAATGTAGAAGTTTCTTTCAACAAATTGACGGGCATCAAATCCATATTCAACTTCTCCAGTCTGAGCTGTTTTCCTTAGCCCATAAGTTGCCACTGCTGGGGAAGGACTGTTACCGAAGACATGTACCTTCATGCGATAATCTATAACTTCCTTGTTGAGGTCATTGTCCTTGTGCCATAGAAACCTGAGGTAGTTTCTGTTGTCTTCTCTGACGATGAAGCAGTGAAACATCTGTTGAATGTCGGCCATTACTGCTACAGGCTCTTGTCTGAAACGAATCAAGACTCCTATTAGACCGTTGTTCAAGTTGGGTCCCGTAAGGAGCATGTTGTTAAGAGAAACACCTTCGTGCTGAGCACTGGAATCAAAGACAACTCTGATTTGGTCTGGTTTGCGTGGGTGATACACGCCAAAGGATGGAAGGTACCAGCATTCTTCTCCCTCCTTTAGTGGGGGAGCAGGCTCTGCATGATCTCTGTCAAATACATTTTGCATAAAGTCCACAAAGTGCTTTTGCATCTCTGGTTTCCTGCTTAAGTTTCGCTTTAAGGAGGAGAATCTACTGATGGCCTGCTGTAAGTTGTTGGGCAATCTCTCTCTTGGGAGACGAAAGGGTAGGGGTGCTACCCAGTTATTGGAGTCATCTTGAAAGAACTCATTGTCCATTAGCTTGATGAATTCTTTGTCTTCCATTGAAGGAGCCAGTATGTCATCTTCACTGGTTGCATTAAACACTGTAGAGCCGAAGTCGCCATCATGGCAGGAGAAAGGGCTTGTGTCACCTGAGATACCATGTTGCCATTCGTGGCTGGCTATCTTCTCTTTCACCCAGTAGTGATGTGGGCATGGCTCAAAGTAAGTGTTTCGGCCATTTGGCAGAACATTTGTCTTGAATGACGAAATGTTGGTAGGTCTTTTCATTTTGCCTATACAGACATTGCCTATGATGACCCACCCTAGATCCGTGCGCTGGGCAAATGGGGCATCTGGGGGTCCACTGACTTGTCTGTGTACCTTGTGAACTCTTAGAATGTCTCTTCCTAACAGAAGAAGGATCTGAGCATCTTTGTCAAGCGGCGGTATCTCATTTGCTATTACCTTGAGGTGAGGGTGATGGAAAGCAGCAGCTGGAGTAGGGATTTCTTCCCTGTTAGCAGGTATCTGATTGCACTCAACAAGTGTAGGTAAGGGTAATTGCAAGTTACCTTTTAGAGAAGATACCATGAGTCCATGAGCCCTTCTTCCAGAAACCTCTATAGTTCCACTACAGGTACCCAAGGTGTAAGGATGAGCTTCGCCTTTTATTTCAAATAGATTGAACAATTCCGATTTTGCAAGTGATCGATTGCTCTGATCGTCTAAGATAGCATATGCCTTTAGAGACTTTTCTGGTTGATCCTTGTGGTATATGTTCACCAAGCATATCTTAGCACAGGACTTACCACAGCGGTCTTCTCCACAAACTTCAGTGCAGGATGAAGAAATGATGGTAGAATTAGGCACTTGGTCTGTATTCTCCCCGCCATGCGTTAACCTGGGAGGAGTGTTGGCAGGTTGTGCAGAGCTGGGCTCAAGAGGATGGAGGGCTTGCACATGTTCTTCAGAGCCACACTCTATGCACTTGATGGACACATTACAGTCCCTTGCAAAATGTTCTGTAGAAGCACAGCACCTGAAACATACCCTAAATGTCTTTAAAAGCTCCTTGCGCTCTTTCAGAGGCTTTTTCCTAAAGCCGATACATTTATTGAGGGGGTGTGGCTTCTTGTGTATGGGACACTCTCTGTTAGGGTTTTCAATCTTCCTACTCTGTTTGTTTGTGGCCAGAACTGTGGTAGGAGTGGGAAGGATGTCAGTCTTTTTCACGGACACTGGGCCTCTATGGTTTCTATAGTTGCCCTGAAGACTGGTGCTCTTAGGAAAGGGTGAGAAGAGGCTGTACTCACCGTAGGAAAAACTTGGATCGTTCTTGGTCTCTGCAATTTTCCTGATGAATTCACAGAAGAAAGAGAATGGAGGGAAGGAAACCTTGTTCTCTCTTTTGTATGATGACCCTAGTGCAGTCCATTTCTCTTGCAAACCATACGGGAGCTTGGAGACAATTGGGTTTACCCCTCTTGGAGTGTCAAGGTAACTGAGTCCAGGTAGTTTTGGGTCTGTCTTGGCTAGCTGAAGCTCAAGGAGAAGGTCACTCAGTCTCTGGAACTCCTTGTTGTCCTTACTGGATATCTTTGGGAAAGTTTCCAGACGCATGAACAAAGCATTTTCTATAGCTTCTGGACTGCCGTAACTTTGCTCTAGTCGCTCCCATGCAGCTGTGAGGCCTGCAGTAGGATTGTCCATGAAAACCGATCTTAATGGCTTAACACGTGCAGCAGATAGAGGACCAAGCCATTTGATCAGCAGATTCAATTCTTGATCAGCTGTAATGCCAATATTGCTGATTGTAGTTCTGAAGGCACATTTCCAACTTCTGTAGTTCTCAGGTTGGTCATCAAAACTTGTAAGACCAGTCTTTGTGAGCTCTCTGCGAAGCATGTACCTCACAAACTCTTCTGTCTCAGTTGTCTCCGCCTTTATGTGAGATGCTGTTGGCTGTATGGTGCTGATTGCGTTATCTTTGACATTGTTGTTAAAGGACACAGGGAAATATGGTGCAGCAGATGCATCCAGGTGAGTTGCTTGCTTGAAGTCAGTTGTTCCAATGGTACATTGATTCAAGGCTGTACCAATGACTGGAGATTGATGACTTGCTTGAAGCTTGCGCTGATGCTCTGTGACGTATGAAGGCAGGCAAGGTAGGCAGGTAGGAAATGCAGTGGAGTGATTTTGAGTGCAGGAAGTTGCTGGAACCTCTTTAACTTGAAGCTGTGAAGGAGTCTCTATGTAGCCGGGAGCATTGAAGACGATGGAGTGTGCACTGCAGTGGCTTAGGACATAGTCTTTAGTGCGTTTGAGGGGGTCTTCCATATCTGCTATGTTTAGGTTAATGCTGTCTTTCTCACTTGCACCTTCATCTGCACTGATAGCTTGCTGTAGGACCCTTAGCTTTGCCATAGCTGCGTCATGTTTACACTGTTCATTTAAGATTTCCATTGTTGCTCTTTGTCGTGCTGACTGCGCTCCAACTCTGCTCTTTTTTCTGCATATGCCACCTGCACTTTGCTGGCTTCCACTTCAGCGCGGGCATTAATAAGTCGCTCACTGAGTGTTGAGTATCTTGAACTATGGGATCTTGACGAGTTTTTAGAACGTCTGGTGGAAACAGATCTGTGAGATGCAGTGTCCTGTAACAGCTTTATTTTTGCTTCTGCCTTTAATCTGGTTTGCTGGATAAAACTGTCTCTTTCAATATTGAGAGCATTGACACGCTTTAAATGCGTCATCGCACTTTCTGTATTCATGTTTTGTAAGACATTAGTGAATTTGCTGCTGGTAAGCTGATAAAGCTCATATGAGGCAGAAAGTTGTTTAATGGCGCCCTCTAGTGTCAGTAGTTCACATTCAACAGACACTGTATTGGCTTCAGCAAGGATTTTCTCCCAGACTAATTCCAAGCTATTTGACAATTCAGTCCTTGAAGCTTCATAATTCTCCATTACTTTCCAAGTGGGTTTAACTGAGCGTTTGGGTAACTCAGTTTCTTCAGGAACTTGTGGGGAGGTAGATGTGAGTTCACATGCAGAAGCTTGGTCACTCATGATAGCAGACTGACTGTGAAAGCAGGCAGGATCTGTGTGCTGAAATATGACACTGTGCAGATTGTCTCAGGCTATAAGGCTGCCATGTGCTGCTCTGTCCCTTCTGTCTTGCTATGAGGGCAGTAAATCTTGTCTGTTTCAGTACTGACATGCAGAAATCTTGTAATTAGGCTGTGAAACTCCGTTTTTCTACTGTTCTGTCTCAACTACAAAGCGATAAAGTTCATCTCCAGGTTTAAGTAGGCCTTACTCAAGCTGGTTTGATATTCATCCCTTGCATCGATACAGGCAGTTTAACTCAATGAATAAACTCACAGTTAGGACGACAGACGATGAATCCTTTCGAATGTTCCGTTTAATGATGGATATTCATAGGTAGAAAAACGTTGCAGTTGTAAGCCACATGTAAGATGTTTAGCATGGAAGATATACAGGAGTAATGACCAGAATCAGGAAGTGGAGGAGATATATAAAGAACTACGGTGAGAGAGAGAGTTCAGCTAGAAAGAAGGGGACAGATCTTAAAGACACAGAGCAAGAATAATCACATAGTGTAACACAACACTCCCCGTCTGAAATCTTTAGATTTCATAACCTTAAACTAAAATATATATTTTCAAAAAGTCCAATACTGACGAATGTCCTGGAACCTGTAATGAAAAACATGCAACAAGCAAATAATAAACGAAAGTTCAACAGGATGAAGAACATAAAGTCACAGTATGATGTCTTCAAATAATTCCAAAGTTCTGAGTAGAACCTGTAGATGGCAGCAATGTACTCCCCGCCGTGCCAACAGCATGGCTAGTCCTTGCACAAGTCACTCACCTGGCAAAAGGAGTACTAACTCTGTAATTGGTCAACTAAAGGTTCGTGTCGATCCTCCCTTGGTTACCTTGACTTCTACCTTCCGGACTTTGTTATCGTCGCTGGGCATTACTTTAGTAATAAGACCCATAGGCCGCTCATTCCGACAAACTTCCTTGTCTTTTAGAAGGATGAGGTCTCCAACCTTAAGATTTGGCTTAGATGCTTGCCATTTGTTACGACCTTGAAGGTGGTAAAGATACTTTTTCTTCCAGCGATGCCAGAACACACTGGCTAGATGCTGCACCTGCTTCCATTGATGCTCATAACGGTGTGACCGCAGCTTCTGTTTTGTACTTACAGAAGTGTGGAGTGTACAGATACATCCTTGATGAAACCTGCTCCAGAGCGCTCTGGACCTCAGACTGAGGCGAAGGTTCATCTTCCAACAGGACAACGACCCTAAGCACGCAGCCAAGATAACAAGGGAGTGGCTACGGGACAACTCTGTGAATGTCCTTGAGTGGCCCAGCCAGAGCCCAGACTTAAACCCGATTGAACATCTGAAAATGGCTGTGCACTTACGCTCCACATCCAACCTGATGGAGCTTGAGAGGTCCTGCAAAGAAGAATGGGAGAAATTGCCCAAAAATAGGTGTGCCAAGCTTGTAGCATTATACTCACAAAAAGACTTGAGGCTGTAATTGGTGCCAAAGGTGCTTCAACAAAGTATTGAGCAAAGATTGTGAATACTTCTGTACATGAGATTTTTTCTTTTTAATAAATTTGCAAACAAACTTCTTTCACGTTATCATTATGGGGCCTTGTTAGTCAAATTTTGATGAAAATAATGAATTTATTCTATTTTGGGATAAGGTTGTAACATAACAAAATGTGGAAAGAGTGAAGCGCTGTGAATACTTTCCGTGTGCACTGTATAGTACCGAAGAGAGAGAGAGAAAAAAAAAAGAATAAAAGGGGGAAAAAGAAGGAAAGCTAGAGGTGGTCAGAGAAAGGAGGTGGCGACCAGCGGTGTTCCCACCTACGGCATCACAGACGAGCTGTCAATTGTACGAGTTTTGAGGGAATGGTAAGGAATTCTATTCAGAAATTTGTCTGTGATTAAAGGTACAACCAGCATTGATTTATGAAGAAGTGTTCTTGTCAGACCAAATTGTTATCATCTATGAGGAAATAAGTGAGAGGTTGGATGTAGTTTATCTAGATTTTGCTAAAACATTTGATACTGTTTCTCATAAATGTTTAATCTATAGATTAAGGTCTGATTAAATTGTATATACATAAGTAGGGAACTGGTTGCATAAACCGGTCCAGAGAGTAGTCATAAATTACTCTACAGTGTGGAAAATTATTATTTGATCCCCTGCAGATTTTGCAAACTTACAAAGAAATGAAGGGTCTATAATTGTTATCATAGGTATATTTTAAATGATAGAGACAGAATATCAACCAAAAACACACAATGCAATTATTATAAATGGAGTTGCAGTTCAGTGAGTAAAATAAGTATTTTATCCCCTACCAACCAACAATAATTCTGGCTTCCACAGACTGGTTACAGTATGTGCTCATGTGGTACACAGATTAGTCCTGTCAATTTAAGAAGGCGCTCCTAACGACAACTCGCTATGTGTATAAAAGTGAGGGATCAGCCCAGAACTACACAGGAGGAGCTTATGAATGATCTCAAGGCAGTTTGCACCACAGTCACCAATCAAACCACTGGTAACACAATACACCACCATGAATTGAAATCCTGCAGCGCCCGCAAGGTCCCCCTCCTCAAGAAGGGACACGTACAGGCCTGTCTGAAGTTTGCCAATGAACATCTAATGATTCAGAGAAGGTGTTCTGTCTCAACTACAAAGCGATAAAGTTCATCTCCAGGTTTAAGTAGGCCTTACTCAAGCTGGTTTGATATTCATCCCTTGCATCGATACAGGCAGTTTAACTCAATGAATAAACTCACAGTTAGGACGACAGACGATGAATCCTTTCGAATGTTCCGTTTAATGATGGATATTCATAGGTAGAAAAACGTTGCAGTTGTAAGCCACATGTAAGATGTTTAGCATGGAAGATATACAGGAGTAATGACCAGAATCAGGAAGTGGAGGAGATATATAAAGAACTACGGTGAGAGAGAGAGTTCAGCTAGAAAGAAGGGGACAGATCTTAAAGACACAGAGCAAGAATAATCACATAGTGTAACACAACAGAAGGATTGGGAGAAAGTGCTGTGGTCAGATGAGACCAAAAATTGAGCTCTTTGGCATTAACTTGACTAGTCGTGTTTGGAGAAAGAAAAATGCTGACTATGACCCTAAAAACACCATCCCTACAGTCAAGCACGGAGGTGGAAATATGATGCTTTGGGGCTGTTTCTCTGCTAAATGTACAGGCTGACTTTACCGCATTGAGGGGCCAATGGGCGGGGCCATGTATTGCAAAATCTTGGATGAGAACCTTCTTCCCTCAGCCAGAACACTGAAGATGGGTCGTGGATAGGTCTTCCAGCATGACAATGACACAAAGCATACTGCCAAGGCAACAAAGGAGTGGCTCAAGAAGAAGCACATTAGGTCATGGAGTGGCCTAGCCAGTCTCCAGACCTTAATCCTATAGAAAATTTATGGACGGAGCTGAAACTTCAAGTTGCCAAGCGACAGCCAAGAAACCTTAAAGATTTCGAGAAAATCTGTAAAGAAGAGTGGACCAAAATCCCTCCTGAGATGTGTGCAAACCTGGTTACCAACTACAAGAAACGTCTTACCTCTGTGCTCACCAACAAGGGTTTCTCCACTAAGTACCAAGTCATGTTTTGCTTGGGGATCAAATACTTATTTTACTCACTGAACTGCAACTCAATTTATAACATTTGTAACATGTTTTTTCTGGACTTTTGGTTGATATTCCGTCTTTATCATTTAAAAACACCTATAATAAAAACAATAGACCCTTAATTTCTTTGTGAATGGGCAAACTTACAAACTCTGCAGGGGATCAAATAATTATTTTCCCCACTGTAAATCAGGGGTCTCTGAATTTTTCAGTATGAGGGCCACTTTGAATATTAACAATTATTACAAATATATTTTGTAAATCAGCATGATACGACTCCGAACAACAGAAAAAGAACTACAGTAAAACAATGCTAAGAAATTCCAAATAAGCTTGAGCCCATCAGAGTGGGGACCGGACTAATTTTGATCCAACCATATCTGTTCCTGCTCGACAGAAGTCAATCTAATGATAGACTTCTGCGAAACGGGACTGTTGGAAAACTTTAACTTGATCAGCGGCTGCAGCGCTGATCAGTGTATTCCGGGAGCGGAGGCGTCCACACTGCCAGAATTGAATAGTACAGCAGGGAGGATTCCGGATGAAAAAACAAAACAAATCATCTGTGGCCAGCCTTACAGCATTGCTGGGAACCTGGACAGCCTGTGAGTAGGGATGGGCCCGGTGCTCGATTCGAACCCATGTTCGAATCGAGCATCGGGCGTTCGCTCGCTCGTCGAGCCCAGAACTATTTGGGCCGTTCGCATCACATTCGTGTGATGCGAGCGGCCCCGCAATGCATTGCGGCCGGCGCGGCCGGCGCAGTGCATTGCTGGCTGATGATTGGCCAAGCATGCACTGTGACCCCGCATGCTTGGCCAATCACAGCGCCCGAAACTCAGAGAGCAATAATTGGCTACAGGCAGGACGCCTGTAGCCAATTACAGCTCAGGGGCTTTAGTACACGCCCCACCATTTAAAAGGCCGCCACGCCATCGGCCCCGGTCACATGAGTTCCGGCTTTAGGAGAGATTAGTCTGCTGATTCTGTCTTTGCTTGATACTGAAAGATTTGCTCTTCTTTGCTAAACCATTGGCTATTTCTTTGCTAAACCATTGCTACCTAAGTCATTGATCGTTCATTGCTGCTGATTGCACAGTTAGTGTGTTATTAGCTGCTGCTGGGGATTAGTCTGGTGCGTGCTTACTGTTAGTACAGTATTGCAGTAGTACCAACCGCAGTGCTGTTAGCACAGCATTGCACCCCAACAGCACCCATAGGACTTCTAGTGTGTTAGTGGCAGCAAACAGAGCTCCTATATTTTCTTCTCAGCAGCACCCATAGGACTTCTAGTGTGTTAGTGGCATCACACAGAGCTCCTATATTTTCTTCTCAGCAGCACCCATAGGACTTCTAGTGTGTTAGTGGCAGCAAACAGAGCTCCTATATTTTCTTCTCAGCAGCACCCATAGGACTTCTAGTGTGTTAGTGGCAGCAAACAGAGCTCCTATATTTTCTTCTCAGCAGCACCCATAGGACTTCTAGTGTGTTAGTGGCAGCAAACAGAGCTCCTATATTTTCTTCTCAGCAGCACCCATAGGACTTCTAGTGTGTTAGTGGCAGCAAACAGAGCTCCTATATTTTCTTCTCAGCAGCACCCATAGGACTTCTAGTGTGTTAGTGGCATCACACAGAGCTCCTATATTTTCTTCTCAGCAGCACCCATAGGACTTCTAGTGTGTTAGTGGCAGCAAACAGAGCTCCTATATTTTCTTCTCAGCAGCACCCATAGGACTTCTAGTGTGTTAGTGGCAGCAAACAGAGCTCCTATATTTTCTTCTCAGCAGCACCCATAGGACTTCTAGTGTGTTAGTGGCATCACACAGAGCTCCTATATTTTCTTCTCAGCAGCACCCATAGGACTTCTAGTGTGTTAGTGGCATCACACAGAGCTCCTATATTTTCTTCTCAGCAGCACCCATAGGACTTCTAGTGTGTTAGTGGCAGCAAACAGAGCTCCTATATTTTCTTCTCAGCAGCACCCATAGGACTTCTAGTGTGTTAGTGGCATCACACAGAGCTCCTATATTTTCTTCTCAGCAGCACCCATAGGACTTCTAGTGTGTTAGTGGCAGCAAACAGAGCTCCTATATTTTCTTCTCAGCAGCACCCATAGGACTTCTAGTGTGTTAGTGGCAGCAAACAGAGCTCCTATATTTTCTTCTCAGCAGCACCCATAGGACTTCTAGTGTGTTAGTGGCAGCAAACAGAGCTCCTATATTTTCTTCTCAGCAGCACCCATAGGACTTCTAGTGTGTTAGTGGCAGCAAACAGAGCTCCTATATTTTCTTCTCAGCAGCACCCATAGGACTTCTAGTGTGTTAGTGGCAGCAAACAGAGCTCCTATATTTTCTTCTCAGCAGCACCCATAGGACTTCTAGTGTGTTAGTGGCAGCAAACAGAGCTCCTATATTTTCTTCTCAGCAGCACCCATAGGACTTCTAGTGTGTTAGTGGCAGCAAACAGAGCTCCTATATTTTCTTCTCAGCAGCACCCATAGGACTTCTAGTGTGTTAGTGGCATCACACAGAGCTCCTATATTTTCTTCTCAGCAGCACCCATAGGACTTCTAGTGTGTTAGTGGCAGCAAACAGAGCTCCTATATTTTCTTCTCAGCAGCACCCATAGGACTTCTAGTGTGTTAGTGGCAGCAAACAGAGCTCCTATATTTTCTTCTCAGCAGCACCCATAGGACTTCTAGTGTGTTAGTGGCATCACACAGAGCTCCTATATTTTCTTCTCAGCAGCACCCATAGGACTTCTAGTGTGTTAGTGGCATCACACAGAGCTCCTATATTTTCTTCTCAGCAGCACCCATAGGACTTCTAGTGTGTTAGTGGCAGCAAACAGAGCTCCTATATTTTCTTCTCAGCAGCACCCATAGGACTTCTAGTGTGTTAGTGGCATCACACAGAGCTCCTATATTTTCTTCTCAGCAGCACCCATAGGACTTCTAGTGTGTTAGTGGCAGCAAACAGAGCTCCTATATTTTCTTCTCAGCAGCACCCATAGGACTTCTAGTGTGTTAGTGGCAGCAAACAGAGCTCCTATATTTTCTTCTCAGCAGCACCCATAGGACTTCTAGTGTGTTAGTGGCAGCAAACAGAGCTCCTATATTTTCTTCTCAGCAGCACCCATAGGACTTCTAGTGTGTTAGTGGCAGCAAACAGAGCTCCTATATTTTCTTCTCAGCAGCACCCATAGGACTTCTAGTGTGTTAGTGGCATCACACAGAGCTCCTATATTTTCTTCTCAGCAGCACCCATAGGACTTCTAGTGTGTTAGTGGCAGCAAACAGAGCTCCTATATTTTCTTCTCAGCAGCACCCATAGGACTTCTAGTGTGTTAGTGGCAGCAAACAGAGCTCCTATATTTTCTTCTCAGCAGCACCCATAGGACTTCTAGTGTGTTAGTGGCAGCAAACAGAGCTCCTATATTTTCTTCTCAGCAGCACCCATAGGACTTCTAGTGTGTTAGTGGCATCACACAGAGCTCCTATATTTTCTTCTCAGCAGCACCCATAGGACTTCTAGTGTGTTAGTGGCAGCAAACAGAGCTCCTATATTTTCTGCTCAGCAGCACCCATAGGACTTCTAGTGTGTTAGTGGCATCACACAGAGCTCCTATATTTTCTTCTCAGCAGCACCCATAGGACTTCTAGTGTGTTAGTGGCAGCAAACAGAGCTCCTATATTTTCTTCTCAGCAGCACCCATAGGACTTCTAGTGTGTTAGTGGCATCACACAGAGCTCCTATATTTTCTTCTCAGCAGCACCCATAGGACTTCTAGTGTGTTAGTGGCAGCAAACAGAGCTCCTATATTTTCTTCTCAGCAGCACCCATAGGACTTCTAGTGTGTTAGTGGCAGCAAACAGAGCTCCTATATTTTCTTCTCAGCAGCACCCATAGGACTTCTAGTGTGTTAGTGGCAGCAAACAGAGCTCCTATATTTTCTTCTCAGCAGCACCCATAGGACTTCTAGTGTGTTAGTGGCAGCAAACAGAGCTCCTATATTTTCTTCTCAGCAGCACCCATAGGACTTCTAGTGTGTTAGTGGCAGCAAACAGAGCTCCTATATTTTCTTCTCAGCAGCACCCATAGGACTTCTAGTGTGTTAGTGGCAGCAAACAGAGCTCCTATATTTTCTTCTCAGCAGCACCCATAGGACTTCTAGTGTGTTAGTGGCAGCAAACAGAGCTCCTATATTTTCTTCTCAGCAGCACCCATAGGACTTCTAGTGTGTTAGTGGCATCACACAGAGCTCCTATATTTTCTTCTCAGCAGCACCCATAGGACTTCTAGTGTGTTAGTGGCATCACACAGAGCTCCTATATTTTCTTCTCAGCAGCACCCATAGGACTTCTAGTGTGTTAGTGGCAGCAAACAGAGCTCCTATATTTTCTTCTCAGCAGCACCCATAGGACTTCTAGTGTGTTAGTGGCAGCAAACAGAGCTCCTATATTTTCTTCTCAGCAGCACCCATAGGACTTCTAGTGTGTTAGTGGCAGCAAACAGAGCTCCTATATTTTCTTCTCAGCAGCACCCATAGGACTTCTAGTGTGTTAGTGGCAGCAAACAGAGCTCCTATATTTTCTTCTCAGCAGCACCCATAGGACTTCTAGTGTGTTAGTGGCATCACACAGAGCTCCTATATTTTCTTCTCAGCAGCACCCATAGGACTTCTAGTGTGTTAGTGGCAGCAAACAGAGCTCCTATATTTTCTGCTCAGCAGCACCCATAGGACTTCTAGTGTGTTAGTGGCATCACACAGAGCTCCTATATTTTCTTCTCAGCAGCACCCATAGGACTTCTAGTGTGTTAGTGGCAGCAAACAGAGCTCCTATATTTTCTTCTCAGCAGCACCCATAGGACTTCTAGTGTGTTAGTGGCATCACACAGAGCTCCTATATTTTCTTCTCAGCAGCACCCATAGGACTTCTAGTGTGTTAGTGGCAGCAAACAGAGCTCCTATATTTTCTTCTCAGCAGCACCCATAGGACTTCTAGTGTGTTAGTGGCAGCAAACAGAGCTCCTATATTTTCTTCTCAGCAGCACCCATAGGACTTCTAGTGTGTTAGTGGCAGCAAACAGAGCTCCTATATTTTCTTCTCAGCAGCACCCATAGGACTTCTAGTGTGTTAGTGGCAGCAAACAGAGCTCCTATATTTTCTTCTCAGCAGCACCCATAGGACTTCTAGTGTGTTAGTGGCAGCAAACAGAGCTCCTATATTTTCTTCTCAGCAGCACCCATAGGACTTCTAGTGTGTTAGTGGCAGCAAACAGAGCTCCTATATTTTCTTCTCAGCAGCACCCATAGGACTTCTAGTGTGTTAGTGGCAGCAAACAGAGCTCCTATATTTTCTTCTCAGCAGCACCCATAGGACTTCTAGTGTGTTAGTGGCATCACACAGAGCTCCTATATTTTCTTCTCAGCAGCACCCATAGGACTTCTAGTGTGTTAGTGGCAGCAAACAGAGCTCCTATATTTTCTTCTCAGCAGCACCCATAGGACTTCTAGTGTGTTAGTGGCAGCAAACAGAGCTCCTATATTTTCTTCTCAGCAGCACCCATAGGACTTCTAGTGTGTTAGTGGCAGCAAACAGAGCTCCTATATTTTCTTCTCAGCAGCACCCATAGGACTTCTAGTGTGTTAGTGGCATCACACAGAGCTCCTATATTTTCTTCTCAGCAGCACCCATAGGACTTCTAGTGTGTTAGTGGCAGCAAACAGAGCTCCTATATTTTCTTCTCAGCAGCACCCATAGGACTTCTAGTGTGTTAGTGGCAGCAAACAGAGCTCCTATATTTTCTTCTCAGCAGCACCCATAGGACTTCTAGTGTGTTAGTGGCAGCAAACAGAGCTCCTATATTTTCTTCTCAGCAGCACCCATAGGACTTCTAGTGTGTTAGTGGCATCACACAGAGCTCCTATATTTTCTTCTCAGCAGCACCCATAGGACTTCTAGTGTGTTAGTGGCAGCAAACAGAGCTCCTATATTTTCTTCTCAGCAGCACCCATAGGACTTCTAGTGTGTTAGTGGCAGCAAACAGAGCTCCTATATTTTCTTCTCAGCAGCACCCATAGGACTTCTAGTGTGTTAGTGGCATCACACAGAGCTCCTATATTTTCTTCTCAGCAGCACCCATAGGACTTCTAGTGTGTTAGTGGCATCACACAGAGCTCCTATATTTTCTTCTCGGCAGCACCCATAGGACTTCTAGTGTGTTAGTGGCAGCAAACAGAGCTCCTATATTTTCTTGTCAGCAGCACACATAGTACCTATAGTGTGTTAGTGTCAGCACCCATAGGACCTACAGTGTGTTGTGAGCACACATAGGAGTTCTATTTTTTATACTATATACACTACCGACTACAATGGCTGGAAGACCGCCAAGGAGAGGCAGAGCGTGCCGAGGCAAGAACACAGGGCAGGCAGGCTCTGTTTCTAGAGACAACAGTGCTGGCCGTGGACGTGGTCGTGCATCGTCATCAGCGCGTGGCCATGGGACACGCTTGTCTTTGTTTTCGGCAGCTGGACATGTGGAGCCGCATCATGCCGAAGGCTTGGTAGAATGGATGACCAAGCCCTCCTCATCCTCCTCATCCTCTCTCACCCAGGCTCAGGGTACTGGCAGAGCAGCTGCCAACGCGTACTCAATGGCATCATCAGCCACCCCTTCCCTAGACCCACCATGTCCTCCTGAGGAGTCCCCCGAACTGTTTGAGCACAGTGTTGGGTACATGCTCCAGGAGGATGCCCAACGATTCGAAGGCTCGGATGATGATACCCAGCTTGAGGAAGTCAGTAGTGTGCGCGCAGAGAAAGGGGATGCTGAAGGACAGCAATCTGGCAGTAGTGTTCCACCAGCTGCAGCTTACTGCCAGGTTTGCTCTAGTGGTGAAGAGGGAGGGGATGATGAGGTCACTGACTCCACGTGGGTGCCTGAAGGGAGAGAGGAGGAGGAGGAGGAGGATGCAGCGTCACATGTCCAACGAGGCAGGATGCCCCCTGGAGGCCAGCTAGAGGCCAGCACAGCAACTGTACCACACCGCAGAGCTCCGCCTGTGCAGGGCGCTGCCTCTGCACGTTATCACAAAAGTTCTTTGGTGTGGGCCTTTTTTGAGACGAGTGCATCAGATCGCACCACTGCTATTTGCAATATTTGTCTCAAGCGTATCTCGCGTGGCCAAAACATCAGCCGCTTGGGCACCACAAGCATGAGCAGACATATGTCGACCTGCCATGCAGCTCGTTGGCAAGCACACATAAAAGACCCACACCAAAGAACAAAGCGGACCTCTCCTTGCTCCTCATCAGCTGGGATCTCCATCCCCACTATATCTTCAGTCCTCTCTGAAAGCTGCTCTGAGAGGACTGAAGGTGTAGAATTAGGTGTGTCACAACCAAGTACTTGCAGTACACCGACGTCCGATTGTAGCAGGCAAATTTCCCTGCCCCAGCTGCTGGACCGTCGAAAGAAGTATACTCCCAGCCATCCACATGCCCAGCGGTTGAATGCTAGCTTGGCTAAATTGCTAGCACTTCAACTGCTGCCTTTTCAGTTGATAGACTCGGCCCCCTTCCGTGAGTTTGTTCAATGTGCGGTTCCTCAGTGGCAGGTTCCCAAACGCCACTTTTTCTCACGGAAGGCAATTCCGTCTCTCTACTGGCATGTGGAAGGCAATGTCCATGCCTCGCTGGACAGGGCGGTCAGCGGTAAGGTGCATATTACCGCTGACTCATGGTCCAGCAGGCATGGACAGGGACGTTATCTTTCTTTCACGGCCCATTGGGTCACTCTATTGGTAGCTGGGAGGGATGCAGGACAAGGTGCAGTAGTGTTGGAGGTTGTTCCGCCACCACGCCTCCAAAATGCTACTACTGGTTGTGACACACCTCTCTCCTCCACCCCCTCCTCTTCTTCTTCCTCCATGTCCTCTTC
Organism: Rana muscosa; assembly: GCA_029206835.1. Classification (NCBI taxonomy): domain Eukaryota; kingdom Metazoa; phylum Chordata; class Amphibia; order Anura; family Ranidae; genus Rana; species Rana muscosa. Next base: position 264,646,668 of record CM055122.1, on the reverse strand, counting down.
GAGTGCTCTGTCCTCGGAACCAGCGGTGCTCCGTAGGCGTACAAGGGGCTACGCGAGTACGCAGGCAAAAAGATGCCATGCCGTGCTTGCGCTGGTGTGTTTGGGGGACAGGAGCCACACTGGGCCAGAGGTTCTGGCAGCTCTGCAGGGGCAGGCCGAGAGGTGGTTGACGCCACGCCAGCTTAAGCCAGGAATGGTCGTTTCTGATAATGGCACCAACCTCCTCTCCGCCCTGCGACAGGGGCAGCTCACCCATGTGCCCTGTATGGCTCACGTCCTCAACCTGGTGGTGCAGCGGTTCTTGGGCAGGTTCCCAGGCTTACAGGATGTCCTGAGGCAGGCCAGGAAAGTCTGTGTGCATTTCCGCCGATCTTATAATGCCAGTGCTCGGCTGACTGAGCTGCAAAAGGAGCTGAACCTGCCCAAGAACCGCCTAATATGTGACATGCCCACCAGGTGGAACTCAACGTTGGCCATGCTGCAGCGACTGCACACGCAGCAGAGGGCCATCAATGAGTACCTTTGCGACTACGGCACCAGGACAGGGTCAGGGGAGCTTGGCTTTTTTTCCCCACGCCAGTGGAGCATGATCAGGGATGCATGCACTGTCCTCTCACCATTTGAGGAGGCCACGAGGATGGTGAGCAGTGACAGTGCATGCATCAGTGACACTGTACCTCTTGTCCACCTGTTGGAGCATACGCTGCATGGGATAATGGACAGGGCACTTGAGGCAGAACAGAGGCAGGAAGAGGAGGACTTCCTTGTCTCTCAAGGCCCCCTTTATCCAGACAATGTTCCTTCTGTCCCACCCATCACACAGGAAGAGGAGGAGGAGGAGGAGGAGGAGGAGGATTGTGTGAGCATGGAGGTGGAGCCTGGCACTCAGCATCAGCAGCAGCAGTCTTTTAGGGATGATGTACAGTCCCAACAAACCAGTGGACTTGTACGTGGCTGGGAGGAGGTGGCTGGCGATCATGTCATCCTCAGTGACCCAGAAGACTCCGGACCGAATGCCTCAGCTAACCTACGCTGCATGGCCTCCCTGATCCTGCAAAGCCTGCGGAAGGATCCTCGTGTTCTTCGGATCAAGGAGAGTGACCATTACTGGCTGGCCACTCTCCTTGATCCACGGTACAAGGGTAAGGTTGCGGACCTTATCTTGCCGTCGCAGAGGGAGCAGAGGATGAGACATCTCAGGGAGGCCTTGCAGAAAGGTCTGTGCAACGCGTTCCCAGAAACTGGGAGGTTACAAACTCCTGGTCCTGGACGACGAGTTGCTGAGGCTTCGGTCAGTAGCAGAAGGAGCGGTGGGGAAGGTGGACGTCTGACCGATGCGTTCAGACAATTTTTTAGTCCGCAGCCCCAAGGTATGATCGGTTCCAGCAACCATCGCCAGCGTCTGATATACATGGTGCAGGAATACCTAGGGGCAAGGTCAGACTTGGACACCTTTCCCACCGAAAATCCTCTGGCTTACTGGGTCCTGAGGATGGATCACTGGCCAGAGCTTGCACAGTATGCAATTGAGCTACTGGCCTGTCCTGCATCCAGCGTTCTTTCCGAACGCACATTCAGTGCTGCTGGAGGATTTGTCACCGATCATAGGGTGCGCCTGTCCACCGACTCGGTTGATCGACTGACCTTCATAAAAATGAATCAGTCTTGGATCACCACCAGCTACCAGACACCTGAAGCGGATATAACGGAATAATTTATAATGTCACATCCCTTCAAGACTGCCTATGCTGATGCTGAGTGACTGTCCTGTTATGTTCACTGACTATCCTCTTCCTCCTCCTCAATGATCCATGCCACCACACCAGTGCCCAAGGCACAATTTTTCAGCCCCTGTATAACAGGGGCGTGTAATTACAATTTTTTAAAAAGATGCTTCGCAACAGGTGTGACTGCTGTGCTCAGAGTACAGTATCTGTGAGGGGTTGCAGTGTTGTGGCACCAGCACCAGTGCCTAAGGCACAATTTTTCAGCCCCTGTTGGGGCGTGTAATTACAATTTTTAGGCAATGCTTTGCAACAGGTCTCATTGCTGTGCTCAGAGTACAGTATCTGTGAGGGGTTGCAGTGTTGTGGCACCAGCACCAGTGCCTAAGGCACAATTTTTCAGCCCCTGTATAACAGGGGCGTGTAATTACAATTTTTTAAAAAGATGCTTCGCAACAGGTGTGACTGCTGTGCTCCAAGTACAGTATCTGTGAGGGGTTGCAGTGTTGTGGCACCAGCACCAATGCCTAAGGCACAATTTTTCAGCCCCTGTTTAACAGGGGCGTGTAATTACAAATCTTGATCTAATAGTTCACAGCAGGGCCCATTCCTGCGCCCACCAAGAGTAACTATGAGGGCCTACAGTCTTGTGGCAACACCGTCCACCACCACCACCACCACCAAAGGCCCAATTTTTCTGCCCTGTTCAACAGGTGCATGCAATTACAAATCTTGATCTAATAACTCACAGCAGGGCCCATTCCTGCACCCACCAAGAGTAAATGTGAGGGCTTACAGTCTTGTGGCAACACCGTCCACCACCACCACCACCACCACCAAAGGCCCAATTTTTCTGCCCGGTTCAACAGGTGCATGCAAGTACAAATCTTGATCTATTAACTCACAGCAGGGCCCATTCCTGTGCCCACCAGTCTTGTGGCTACACCAACATCTAATAGGGCAAATTTCTGCAGAGTATATACGGCAGGCCCCTACTTTCAAACATCCAACTTACAAACGACTCCTACTTGCAAACGGCAAGAGAAAACAGGAAGTGAGAGGAAATCTACCCCTAGGAAGGAAAATTCTATCCTGTTAGATTTAATTTGGGAAAAAGGTATCTCCTCTCTACTGATGCTTTATCACCAATCCTTGTTTCAATTAAAACCCCACTTTTCCAAAAACATTTGTCATTGGGACGGAAAGTGAGGTGACATGTTCTGAACAGATGTGCAAAGACAGCAAATGTTACAGGGGTGATAACCCCTCCCTATGTTCTCCAAAAAGCTTAAAAATTGATTTTTTTGGGATGTAGCTACACTTCATAATGTACCTGTTCAGATTCTACTTAAGAACAAACCTACAGTCCATGTCTTGTTTGCACCACCTATATACTGCTGTTCAGAGTATATAGGGTTGTAGGTATAGGGTTTTATTTTGGGTGCGGGGTCCCCCTTAGTATCCATACAAGACCCAAAGGGTCTGGGGTGGGGGGGGGGGGGTGATGGGGTAGCCATGCCATTTTTCTCAAGGATTTTCAGCCATATGGCGGCCAGGACAAGACATGACATTGAAGCCGCAAGTGGTTTTAAATGGCTTCTTTTTTTCCTTTACAAATGTCATTTTGTGCAAGGACAGTTCTAAACACGGGAAACACATGCCACTTCACAGGCATACTTTAGACACCCCCCAGGTACCGTATTTAAAGGAAAATTACACTTTTTTTTTTTCACTTTATGCATCATTAAAATGACTGCTCCCGAAAAAACTTTAGTTTTTAAAATTTCTTTTTGCATTGATATATGTCCCCTGGGGCAGGACCCGGGTCCCCAAACCTGTTTTATAACATTAACATGCATATTGGCCGTTGTAATTAGCAATTTTGATTTCGAACGTTCGCGTCCATTATAACGAATAGGGTTCGAAAATTTGCGCGAACTTTCGGTCCGTTCGAAGGTTCTGGTGCGAACCGAACCCGGGGGTGTTCGGCTCATCCCTACCTGTGAGCATGGCTGTAGCAGCAGGTGGAGGCAGAGCAGGTCTAGATGGAGGAAATGCCATCCTCCTGTGAATGCTGGGGCAAGCACGTGATTGGTTGTTAGGATGCTGGCCATTTTTAAGCAATGAATGTGCAGCAAATTAAACCTGTGCTTTAGACTAGATGGGGTTGGAAGGGGGGGTTGTGGATGTTGGGAAGAAATGGAGACCATAGGCTGACCTGAAGACCTGTGTGAGAGGCCACTGACCCTAGATAAAATCTTGAAGCGGGCTGTAGTTTGGAGACCACTCTTCTCAATGGTCTAAAGTTGTGACTGGTGTGCCTCAGGGTTCTGTCTTGAGGCCAATGCTGTTCAATTTGTTTATTAATTAATAGAACATGTGACTGAACCCTGAAGGAAACCTATTATTTTTTTTTTTTATCAAACCTATCAATAGATCCAGAGATAGAGGCAGTAGAAGTTGTATGGAAACTTTGACTATATCCTCAGCTGTCAAATCTCGGCATCTACAGACAGATTTGACAAGTGGTTTCCACTGTGATCTTATCACCACAGGCCAGTGCTATGTAGTGCTACCCCCAGTTAAGAGAGCCGCTGATATTGATTTGGGCCCTGTAGTGCACTGCTGTCAACCCCTGGCAATCGGCTCTAACCTCCCGTGGCACAGCTAGTGATAGTGGGATAGGACCGCGTGACCGCAACTGTTGGTGACGCAGTCCTATAACAAACATACACAGAATATACTTTAAAACTCCTATTAAAGTAAGCGGAACTGACACCAAATGTACTTTACCCAGATACTTTACTGATGCTAATGGGCAAGTAATTAAATAACAGTATAACAAGTTGCAGATCCCTGCAATAAACAGTAATAAAGATAAACAGAGTAATCAGCATAATGAAGTATTGCTATGCAACTCTAGCGCTGCCCTTTTGCAGCTACTTCCCCTCATGGGCAGACTAACACCCAGCAATGTCTACCTATGCAGTCAGGCCTGACTGATCTAAATGGAAGTTCAGTGAAACAATATTCGCTAGCAATCTTTCGGTGGTGCACTTGAAGAACAACTTTGTAATCCAAACGAATAGTAAAGATAAAAGTATCTGTCTTTAAACAGCTCTCACCACCCGGACAAGTATAAGTCCGTTTCCTCCGCCGATTCGTCTAGGAACAGGAATCCACCAACACCTGAGTCTTTAGTCCTCCTGGTGTAGTGCAGCAAGGATGAGAAGATGTCTCCAAGGTTCAGCTAGGCTGGCAGAGGGCTCTTTGGAAAAGAGCGCAAGGCCTAGGCTTCAGGCCTTGTGCACACAGCAGTTCAGCACAGAGATCCTCTTGCTAGGAGAGGGGGTGTCCAAAGAGACCGAACAAAACTCTGCCTCCCCTTTATAAAGTCTTCCCCAGCAGTCTCTGTTCTGGAGCAATGCACCCTGAGTGCTGCAAGATGTACTGGGAGATGTAGTCTCTCTGTATTAAAGGGGAATACCCCGCTACAGCTACATTTATAAGGGGGCAAAAAGGACAAGTCCCTGGGCCCACCTGCCAGAGGGGGTCCCACATATCCTTTATAAAAAATAAATTGTATTTTTTATTTTTTTTAATAATAAAACAAATTTTATAAAGTGTGTGTGGGTGTCAGGATATGGAACAACTTGACACAAACACCTGAAGCAAGACATAAAGCCAGGGCATCAGGAGACTAAATGGACTGTCTTGAAACCGTTCTGATGGCTAATGCCGCGTACACACGACCGTTTTTAATGACGAGAAAAATGTAATTTTTTAAAATGGTCATTAAAAATGATCGTGTGAGGGCTTTCCAGCAGTTTTCCCGACGAGAAAAACGCTGAGAATCACGACGAGAAAAATTGGAACATGCTCTAATTTTTCATGTCGTTTTTTACATCGTCGTTTTTATCGTCATGAAAAACGATAGTGTGTATGCTTTAACGACGTGAAAAAAAATGCGCATGCTCAGAATCAAGTATGAGACGGGAGCGCTCGTTCTGGTAAAACTAGCGTTCGTAATGGAGATCGCACATTCGTCACGCTGTAACGGACTGAAAAGCACGAGGCTGAAAAGCGCGAATCGTCTCTCACCAAACTTTACTAACATGAAGGGTGGCGCCATCCGAATGGAACTTCCCCTTTATAGTGCCGTCGTACGTGTTGGACGTCACCGCGCTTTACTCAAACATTTTTTTCCACAATAGTGTGTAGGCAAGGCAGGCTTGAGAGGAAACACGAAAAATCACGTCGAGAAAAATGCAGTTTTTTTCAATGACATTAAAAACGGTCGTGTGTACGCGGCATAAGATCTGGAACATAATTGTCAGGAGTGTGTAACGCTCCCGTTCCTTTGCAGAATACTGGTTTTGGATGAGCTTCACTCTCCCTGTCTGTGCACCTGCAGAATGATTGCTAGACACAGCCTAGTGGTGTTAAAAACATTTTTGTCAAGCCCTCAGTGTCTTGCTTGTGATGTTTTTTTCTAACATGTGCTTCAAGCTCCCTGTTTCCCTGCCTTGTTTCTGTGCCTAGACCTTCATCTTAGTCCTGCCCTGCCAGCTTGTTGGGATTCCCTTGTTGACAATCTAGGATCAGATTTTGACTACACTCAGCATGCCTTGACCACGAATTGACTCTGACCACTCTTTGAACTTTGCCTACTCTGAACACAGACTGTCACTGGTCCGCTTTGCCTGTCTGTGCTTAGTTCGCATCTGCCCTGGCGTGGTCGCCAGGCATTGTACATAAGACTTGGGGGTAAACGAGTATGGGTAGACCTGCTTGCCTTATGGGAAAGGGGGCTGCTATAAGTGAAGAACACAGCAGACAGCTATAGTGACTGACCACCTACGCAAGGGGTAGGCTTGAAAATAAATATTTTATGGATCAACAGTACAAGTAAAGCTATCCAAGGCATTGATGTTGACCTGAAAAAGGTGATGTTGGATTCAACCTCTGTCTCATTGAACTGTTAGGTTGCCTGAGGATGATACCACGTTAGAAGATGACCACACTGTCCGGACAGTATGGTCATCTGGCCATCTGCTAACTTGACATCATCCACAGACAACCTAACACTTCAATGACACACAGAAGTTGAATCCAACACAATTTTACTTCAACTAATCGCAATACAGAGGACATTTTCCAATCCTTTAACCACTTGCCGACCAGCTGCGGCAGGTTGGCTCGGCTGGGCGAAACCACGTTATGTTACGTCGCTTCGCCCAGTGGCCACTAGGGGCGCGCACGCCTCCGGAGGCATGCGCTCGCCCGTTGCTGATGCTAGTGCCCGGCGGGCGTGATGACCGACGGGCACCCGCGATCGCTCGTGACAGAGCGAGAACCGAGAGCTGTGTGTGTAAACACACAGCTCCCGGTTCTTTTTAGGGGGAGAAATGACTGATCGTATGTTCATACAAAGTATGAACAGCGATCTGTCATTTCCCCTAGTCAGTCCCATCCCCCCTTCAGTTACAACACACTTTAGGGAACACAATTAACCCCTTTATCGCCCCCTAGTGTTAACCCCTTCACTGCCAGTGTCATTTTTACAGTAATCAGTGCATTTTTATAGCACAGATCGCTGTAAAAATGCCAATGGTCCCAAAAATGTGTCAAAAGTGTCGTCCAATATGTCCGCCATAATGTTGCATTCCTGATAAAAATCGCAGATCACTGCCATTACTAGTAAAAAAAAAAATTATAAAAAAAAATGCACTAAAACTATCCCCTATTTTGTAGACGCTATAACTTTTATGCAAACCAATCAATATACGCTTATTGCGATTTTTTTTACCAAAAATATGTAGAAGAATACACATCGGCCTAAACTGAGGAAAAAATTAGTTTTTTTGAAAATAATTTTGGGATATTTATTATAGCAAAAAGTAAAAGATATTGTGTTTTTTTCAAAATTGTCGCTGTTCTTTTGTTTATAGCGCAAAAAATAAAAACCGCAGAGGTGATCAAATACCACCAAAAGAAAGCTCTATTTGTGGTAAAAAAAAGGATGCAAATTTTGTTTGGGTGCAGTGTTGTGCAATTGTCAGTTAAAGCGACGCAAATTGTAAAAAGTGCTCTGGTCAGGAAGGGGGTAAAATCTTCCGGGCTGAAGCGGTTAAATTGTAAGATGGCAATAACTTTTATAAGCCTTTCCTAAAGTATTACTATAGCATTTTTTTATTAAAATAATAAACATGTTATACTTACCTGTTCTCGACAAGGATAAAAAAAAAATATCCTGTCACATTCATCTGGCAGTACTATTTCCGAACCCAATCTATTCAAGTTAATAGGGCCGAAGCACAACCAGTGTGGTGGTTCAGCCTTTTGAGGGACAATGCAGGTGGTTAAACAGGCATTGCTCTAGTGCAGCTTTCTCCAAACTGCAGGCCTGGGGCCAGATGTGGCCCTTTCCTTGTCTTTATCCGGCCCTTGAGGCATTTTTCCTGCCACTGAAACCATAGGTGTGTGCAGCCTATTGCATTAGGGTGTGCACCTCAAAGCTCCAACACATATGCGTTTCTGACATATTAACCGGCCTCTTCACCGCTCGTCATCCTGAAACAATGGGGGAGGGGAGCACACAGAGGGACCTGGGCAGCAGAAAGAAGAGGAACTGGGCAGAGGAGTGGCATATATTGGTACTGATCCCCTGTATTTTCCCCCTGTGGCAGCTGAATGTCGGCGAGATGGAGAGGAGGAGAAGCCTACTTTCAGCTGCTGCAGAAGAAAATATAGATCGTTCCACTAATTTTCAACCCCGCCGACTATCCTGTCCAGGTTCTGGGGGTCGGCAAGTAAGGATCGCGGCTTACCTGTCACCTGCCCACGATTGACGGGTTGCCAACTCCAGGATTAGGGTGTGCCCAGGCACACCCCTTGCGCACGGCTATGACTGAAACTAACAGTGGGGCACTATTCCTTCCACTAACGCCAATGAAGGGGCATAAATCTTTCCACTGATAACAAAAATGGGGCACTATTCTTCCCAAAGACACCAACTATTTCTGCCCCCAATACCAAAGATCGTGCATTGTTTACCCCGACTGGGCACAGTCCGACCCCCCTAAAGTCTGAAGGACAGTTAACTGTCCCTTTCTTTAGAAAGTTTTTAGATTTCTTGTGAAAAAAAAAAATACAAAAGTTTGGAGATCCCTGCTCTAGTGCAGAGGAAGTGAATGACACTGGCCATCATTCAACCCAGAGGTGGAATACCATCTAGTAGTGGAAAGGACCTACTGTGGACAGCTCTGGACTAAAGGTGAGTATTTCACCCAAAGCTATCAATGCACATCAACAAATTTTAATGCACATTGAATTGTGTCATTGCCTGCTTTTTCACCCTTTACAATGAGTTTTTACATGTATTTTTGTGGCTTTCTATTTGTTAATAAAGGCAAAAGGTGGTGAGGAAGGCATGAGCCTCCCAGCCTCCCAGCTGCCTGTCCATCACAAATCACTTTTAAGAGGGGTGGCAAGGGCTGCTGCATGTCTGAACAAGCCCTAATAAGCTATTACAGACCTCTACATCTTATCAGATCTTCACAGTTGACTTGTATAGGAAAGAGAAAAAACTAAGATGCACGTAAATGTGGTACACAAGGCTTTGGTTATGAACGAACATTAAACACTAAACTTGCTCACACTGTTGGTGTTTCTGAGGTTAACCAGTAACCGCATGACTTCACTCCACCCTGGTAGAGGTTTTTAAAGTTCAAAAATACTCTGATGGCGCAATGGCTGTAGGCATAAAGAGGAAACGTTACAATAATGCAATAATTGTGGATGTAAAGGGGACACATTGGGCAGTTTATGTTGCACAATACTGATACCGGTATGTCTTTTTCCAGGGTATTAGAGAGGAACAGCCAGTACTGAATCAGTGTAGTTTAGAGCCAATGATTCAATGAAACTTCTAAAGAATATCTATCAAGGACCCATCCTCTTATGGAGCTGAGAACAGAGATTTTTCTCTTATGAGGTTTCTCTTACGTTCATTGACAGACACAGCTCTTCTCATTCTTGACCATAGGGTTCTATAGCGCCACCTACAGGAGTAGGACACAGCACCACCTATGGGCAGTCTTGGCTGGTATAAACCCCCTCTCTGCTATAGGCAAGCTAGTTATTCCTGCCTAGTGTTTCAGTCGTGAGGCCCTAGTTCCTTGCTGGAAACCTGTCGTTCCATAGGTTTTTTCCTCTCTCGCTTTGTTTCTGTGATTTTTTCCTGTGGAGATCTTCAATCAACAGCCAGGCTGGGTTATGGGTGGTTAATAGGGTGACCACATTTCCAAGCTGCCATTCAGGGACACACCCCCTCTCTCACCTTCCCCCAAAAACAATGAGCGGCGGCGGGTGGAAATGTAGTCTCAGGGGTTGATGGAGAATTTGGCGGCGGGTTATTTGTCAGGTGAATGTGCCACTTGCCACCAGATGCAGTGCCGCTTGCCACCCATAGCCTGCCACCAGATGCAGTGCTGCTGTCACTCCCCCTGCATGAGACGCGTGCGTAGAAGGAAAGGAGTGGAGTCACTATCTGGAGATCGAAGATCACACCAGTCCCTGCTGCTTGCCGTTGGGTGAGAGAAAGAGAAGGAGGAGGTTCCGAGGTGGGTGAGGACAGCAGTGCTGCACTAGGCGCAGGCTTCGCTCCCGGTCTCATTGTCTGAGAGTAAATTGTCACTGGTTGCAAAATGTCAGGCAGCGCTGGCCCTTGCAACCAGTTTCGGAAATGTAGTTATTAGTTAGTAGGGGGTGGCAGTGTCCTCTATTTCATTCCGGGACATTGTATTGTCCCGGAATGAAGGTGCCCGGGACCCAGGACAAACATGTCAATTTCGGGACAGTCCCGGGCAGTCCGGGACACGTGGGCACCCTAGTGGTTAATCTATATCCAGTAGGCACCTCAGCCTGGCCATAGAGTGCACACAAACCTTTAGCTATATGCTGGCTTGGCTGCGACAAACCCATCCTGGTCCGGGGCGGTCAGCGAGTTAAACGTCCCCCGGGGGGCACATATGACCGGGCACCTGCTTTGATGGCATGGCTATTAAAAGCCAGGTTCTGAGAGATAAGGGGTTGTCGGATTCAGGGATTCCTACAATGTTAAAGGTGCACAAATATACCTCTCAGAAGATTTATCTTTACACATGGAAGGGAAGACTTAAATTGGCTGGTGCAAAGTTCTGGGTGTCCATCCAGGCTCCTTCTCAGTGTCCTGGGTTTTGGCCTTCCTACAAAAGGGCATTGAACAAAAGCTTATAAAAAACAAAAATAAAAAACAAAAGTGTGGCGCTAAGTGAGCAAGTGAATAGCGTGTGAATCTGGAAGGGTAAAATAGGTAATGAAAAACTGAATGTGAACAAAACCAAAACATAAAAGTCCAAAGTGAATAATAAACATCTATGGAAGGTCCACTAGAGTTCAGAATAAAGTGAAAAGGTCTTTCTTGAATAATCCGGGATGAATCTTGAAAATACAGTCAAAATGGTAAAGTGTTCACGCTTACCAGATTCGATGGACACACGTACCGTATAGCACGTGGGTTAAACAGGCACTCTTGAGGGAATAACCTCAAACAGGAGCTCCCAGCACTGGAAAAATGGTAAGAGGGGTTCCCAAAGTTGAATGAGGACTGTCAGATATCCATGATGGACTCCAAAACATGCGATGAATCACATCAAATAGTGTGCATGAAAAACAAATGATCCGCACATAGTGTGATACTGTTTGACATTTGATGGTTAAAAAGGTAGTTTACACTTATAGCAAATCCGATAAAACAAGCTTGTAATTAAAATGGAGAATAGGCAACGATTCCAAGAGCATCACCGACATGTTTCATCCTATTGGACATCATCTGGGGTATGGGGCTCATGTGTCATTGTTGCAGTATATATGTCAGCCAATAAAATTTCTTCTAAAAATCTGACAATGGGGACACCTGAACATCAATCAAAATTATTTCATGATGGCGTCGGCATCCAAACATCTGTTTTTCCAGTGCTGGGTCAAACAGGCACTCTTGAGGGAATAACCTCTAATGCTGCGTACAGACGATCGGACATTCCGATAACAAAACCGTGGATTTTTTTCCGATGGATGTTGGCTCAAACTTGTCTTGCATACACACGGTCACACAAATGTTGTCGGAAATTGCAAACGTCAAAAACGTGGTGACGTACAACACGTACGACAAGCTGAGAAAAATTAAGTTCAATAGCCAGTGCGACTCTTCTGCTTGATTTGGAGCATGCGTGGAATTTTGTGCGTCGGAATTGTGTACACACGTTCAGAATTTCTGACAACAAGTTTTGTTGTCGAAAAGTTTGAGAACCAGTTCTCAAATTTTGTTGTCGGAAATTCCAACAGCAAATGTCCGACGGAGCCTACACACGGTCGGAATTTTCGACAACAAGCTCCCATCGAACATTTGTTGGCGGAAATTCTGAGCGCATGTACGCGGCAAAACAGTGTTTGAGGTTATTCCCTCAAGAGTGCCTGTTTGACCCACGTGCTATACGGTACGTGTGTCCATCGAATCTGGTAAGCGTGAACACTTTACCATTTTGACTGTATTTTCAAGATTCATCCCAGATTATCCAAGAAAGACCTTTTCACTTTATTCTGAACTCTAATGGACCTTCCATAGATGTTTATTATTCACTTTGAACTTTTATGTTTTGGTTTTGTTCACATTCAATTTTGCATTGCCTATTTTACCCTTCCAGATTCACACGCTATTCACTTGCTCACTTAGCGCCACACTTTTGTTTTTTATTTCTATTTTGCACTGTATGTCTAGTGACGTGTTGGCTGCTTATTTTGTTCTCTATGCGCAATTTTTTTTCTTTTTTACAATTGAACAAAAGCTTGCCTTGAGTACTATTAGGGCCAGCTTTCTGCCCTGGTGATCTTCTTTCAACAACTCTTGTGCCGCGTACACACGGTCGGAATTTCCGACAGAATAAGTCCGATGGGAGCTTTTCCGACTGAGGTTTTCCCGTTGAAATGTCCAACCGTGTGTACGCGGCATAGGCCACGCATTCCTTGATTCGTACCTTCATCCAAAGGGTTCGCCATGAGGCGCCCCCTGTGTTCCCTGTTGCCACTGTGGGATCTGAACTTGCTTCTGTCGGTCCTCCAGAAGTCTCCCTTTGAGAGCATTTAGGATATTCCTGTGCTTACCCTATCTCAGAAAGTCACCATCACTTCTGCACAGTGGGTGTCGGAGCTGGCGACCTCATCCTGTAAGTCTCCCTATATGGTCTTACACAGGAAAAAGGGGGTTCTCAGTCTGTGTCCCTCCTTCCTTCCGAAGGTGGCATAGAATATCCACCTGTATGAGGACATTGTCCTGCTTTTCCTGTGTCCATGCCCTTCACGATGGACTCCTTGCACGTGGTCTGGGCAGTTTGTGTATAGCCATTCGCTACGGCTTCCTTCCAGAGGTTCGATTTTTTTTTTGTGATTGCGGAGAGTCCACAGAATGACCTAGCAGCCTCCTCTGCTGCTATTTCCTGATGGATTTAGCAGATGATTGTTCAGGTGTCTACCATTATGGGTCGGACTCCCCCCTTGCCCGTTACGGCACACTCCACCAGAGCGATTAGTGCCTCTTCATCTTCTCTTCATCTTCGGATGCTTGTTTTGGCTACAAGGTTTTCCAGGCTACTGTTTGAGGTTCCTTGTTTCCCCTTGGGGAGTTTGTTTGAGTAGTAGATATATTTTCCTGGTTGTTCCTGTTTTTGTTAGCCCACCCCTCATTAAGGTACTGCTTTGGAATGTCCCTATGATCAAGAATGAGAAGAGCTGTGCCCCCCAATGAATGAATGAGAGAAAACTGGATTTTTTTTTTACTTACAGTAAAATCTCCTTCCCTGAGTTCATTGATGGACACAGCACCAACTCCGTTTGTTCTTTTACTTTCGTTATACTGCTTTGTGACTAACTGGCTTGCCTATAGCAGAGAGGGGGTTATTGCTTTTTGGCCATTTGTGTAGTATCTGTTCTTATCAGTGATCCAGTGGGGGCGCTGTGCTATCATCCTGACTTGACCAAGTTTGAGGGCGTTGGCTATGCAAACCTGCTGGAGTGATGGGGGCTTGGAAGGTTAGTACTGGCTGGAACATAAACTGGGGTACCCACAGGCAGTTGGGGCACAGGAGTAATTCCCTCAGGAAAGCTGGAAGAGCCCATTACCTCCTGGTTTGAACGTTCTACCTTGTCTGGCCATGGGCTGTGAAGGCAGAAGGTCCGCTGTGTCTGTGCCCCCTGGTTGTGGTCGCCCTAGGGGTGCTCTTAGTAACACTTGGGTGTGGGAACCCACGGTGTGAAAAGACACATGGTCACAGTCACCAAAAGCTTTTCTTTCTGTACTGCACCTTTTAGGGACTAGCCTTGTGGCTAAATCTGGGGGCAAGTTTTACACATTTGCACATTTGGCACGGCCACTTTTTTATTATTTATTTTTCTCCCACGTTTGTCACCTTTCACTTTTGTGTGTATTTTTCACTGGATGAAGGGTGTTAGTCCTCGGGCTTACCCTGACGTCTAGGGGGAGGATGTGTGGCCCTTAGGTTCCTTCCTCCCCTGCCTCTGGGGGGTCTCTCTTCGGGAGAGCTCCCCTGACCTAGTATTCAAGGTTGGCTTTGGGTGTCTTAGAACAGGGTCTGCCAGGCCTTCTGGCTAGGCAGACCATGTAAACCTATGTCCCCGTCAGGAGCCTTGCGCCCCGGGGGTCATGGTAGAGGTCCTATCCTTTCGGGGGATGGACTAAATCACACCCTTAAGTGCACTTTTTAGTGTCTGTTTCACATGCACGTTTTTTTTTTTCACTTACAGTTTTTTTTTTTCGTTCTAGGTTTTGCACCACCGCGGACTTAATTTTAAAGAAAAAGAGAGGAGGTATATACTATCTAGGACTGCCCATAGGTGGTGCTGTGTTATTTACATCTTAGTGTCCAACTCCTGTAGGTGGCACTATAAAACCCTATGGTCAAGAATGAGAAGAGCTGTGTCCGTCAATGAACTCAGAGAAAGGGATTTTACAGGAACAAAAAAAACACGTTATTTTAAATGTGTGTACTGTATGTGCACATACATACTTACACACAGATGTTTTGCCTTTCATGTCTATTTTAAACTGAATGGATTGCTTTACAAGTTGAGGGTTCACATATATTTTAACCACTTGCTGACCAGCCACCGTCATTATACTGCGGCAGGTTGGCTCTATTGCGCTAATCGCCGAAGCTGTACGTTGGTTTGTGCAATAGATACAGTAGGTGCGCCTGCGGCGCCAGAGCCGATGAGCGTGACCAGTGGCCGCGATGTCTACCGGCCACCCGCAATCGCTCCACAGAGGGCCAGAACCGGGAACTGTCAATGTAAACAAACAGATCCCTGCTCTGACAGGGGAGTAGAGAGAGATTGTCTGTTTCTAGTGATTAGTAACAGCGATCTCTCTCCTCCTCCAGTTAGTCCACTCCCCCAACAGTTGGAAACACTTGCCAGGGAACACATTTAACCCCTTAATCACCACTAGTGTTAACCCCTTCCCTGCCAGTGCAATTTATACAGTAATCAGTGCATTTTTATAGCACTGATCGCAGCACAAATGTCACTATTGTCAAAAGTGTCCTATTTGTCCAATGCAATGTCACAGTCCTGCTAAAAATCGCTGATCACTGCCATAACTAGTAATAAAAAATAATAATAATAAAAATGCCATTAATCTATCCCCTATTTTGTTGATGCTATAACTTCTGTGCAAACCAATCAATATACGCTTATTAGGATTTCTTTTACCAAAAATATGTAGAAGAATACATATTGGCCTAAACTGAGGAAGACATTTGTTTGTTTATATTTTTTTGAGGGATATTTATTATAGCAAAATGTAAAAAAAAAGTTTGCTCTTTTTTGTTTATAGCGCAAAAAAATAAAAACCACAGAGGTGATCAAATACCACCAAAAGAAAGCTCTATTTGTGGGGAAAAAAGGACATCAATAATGTTTGGGTACAACGTTGCATGACCGCGCAATTGTCAGTTAAAGTGACACAGTGTCGTATCACAAAAAATGGCCCGGTCATTAAGGGGGCATATTCTTCCAGTCCATAATTGCTTGACGACTGGCTCACGCCGATATACGTCAGCAGAATGGCACGTACAGGCAGATTAACGTACCTGTACGTCGCCTTTAAGAAGCGGCATTGTGGGCGCGCATGCCCCCGCCGCGAGCTCCCTCAGTGTGACCGCGGGTCCCACAGACTTGATGTCCGCGGGGATACCCGCGATCGCCTCACGGAGAGGAAGAACGGGGAAATGCTAATGTAAACAAGCATTTCCCCAGTCTTCCTAGTGACAGGACACTGATCACAGCTCTCTGTAATCAGGAGCAGTGATCAGTGTCGTGACAAACGTAGCCCCGCCCCCCGACAGTTAGAACACATCCCTAGGACACACGTAACCCCTTCAGCGCCCCCTCCTGGTTAACCCCTCCACTGCCAGTCACATTTACACAGTAATAAGTGCATATTTATAGCACTGATCGCTGTGTAAATGTGAATGGTCCCAAAATAGCGCCAAAAGTGTCTGATGTGTCCGCCATAATGTCGCAGTCACAATAAAAATCACTGATCGCCGCCATTACTAGTAAATACATTTTTTTAATAAAAATGCCATAAAACTTTCCCCTATTTTGTAGACGCTATAACTTTTGCACAAACCAATCAATAATTCGCTTATTGCGATTTTTTTTACCAAAAATATGTAGAAGAATACGTATCGGCCCAAACGGAGGAAAAAAAATGTTTTTTTATATATTTTTTGGGGATATTTATTATAGCAAAAAGTAAAAAATATTGTTTTTGTTTTCAAAATTGTCGCAATTTTTTTGTTTATACAAAAATCTATTTGGGGGGCACACCCTAAAATGCGTTTAAATTCAAGATGGTGCTGCTAAAGGGACCAACAAACAGTACAAAACAGATTACAGCGCACACATTCAAGAATGACATTTATCCTGCAAGGCTAGTTAAAAATACCTGAACATATTCAAAAAAATACGGGGGTTTGGTCCCACTATATGGTCATAGACGCAGGATCTTTCATTCTATTACTAGGGTAGGACCCACTAATTGGGGTACTTTGTCGCAGTAAGTGGGCTTAACCCCTGTATTTTTTTGAATATGTTCAGGTGTTTTTAACTAGCCTTGCAGGATAAATGTCATTCTTGAATGTGTGCGCTGTAATCTGTTTTGTACATTTTTTTGTTTATAGCGTAAAAAATAAAAACTACAGAGGTGATTAAATACCACCAAAAGAAAGCTCTATTTGTGGGGAAAAAAGGACGTCAATTTTGTTTGGGAGCCACGTCGCACGACCGCGCAATTGTCAGTTAAAGCGACGCAGTGCCGAATCGCAAAAAATGCTCTGATCTTTGGCCAGCCAAATGCTCCGGGACTGAAGTGGTTAAGTGGTTAATATTGCATTAATGATTATACAGATACAGCACATTAGTATGGATCTTGTATATCTGCCTAAGGTTTTGCTTTAACAAATGAAAACACATTACAGTGTGTGCGTTACAGAATGCAAAAGTATAAATAGGTCCCAAAACTTCCCTGCTCTATTCCAAGAAAGAGAAAATGAATTGTCCGATATTAGGCTGCAAGTGTGGCAGAAGCCGGACTATAATATTCAACTACCTGGGGTCACTGCCCCCTCATTCCTACATCTCATCACTTCACTAGTAGTTTCTCTTTCACAGAAGAGAAGGCTGCAGAGTTTGCAGTTTGTCTTCGGAAAAACAGTGTAAATTCTGTTAATTACAGGAAATTCCTGCTGTTTCCTTTTCCTAGATCCAGAAAGCTAAAAGCAATCCTTAAAATACAGAGATATCTCATCTGCTTTTCCCAAATATGATGAAGGTAAAGGAATTGTGCAGAATCAGAGGTTATTGACTGCCTGCTGACCTTTGCTTGCAACATGAATTTTTACAAATTGGTCAGATCCTGCCTGCTTGCGCAGAGTGATAGATATTTGCAAGAAAGCTTATTTTTAGATCCAACATGAACGCTGAGTATTTTCCTGAGAAATGAAGGGACTATCTTTTTGTCTCTTTACATGAACACTTTGGCGGTTAAAAGCTGAAACACATACAGTGCAGTATATAGGAGCTTTTTTTTTTTTTTTTATTCTCACAAAGGATTTGTATTTCTCTCCATCCAGTTCTGAGATTTGAACAGCTCTGCCACATGCACAGCCCTGGTATTGCAGGAGGCATGCATTTTCTCTGCTGCAATGCAATAACATCTAAATGTCTTTCCCTCCCCCAGCCTGTGACTGAACAGTGAAAGGAAGTGGCAGACTAATGAGGTCATCTTTCTGTCACTCTGCTCTCTCCTTGTATCAGCATGTCCCTTGTTAGCATTGAAGCACAACTGATTCTTCCCAATGATTGCCAATGTAGGGAGCATTCTTTCCAATGACCACCAGTGTAAGGAACATTCTTCCCAACGACCGCCAGTGCAAGGAACATTCTTACCAATGACTGCCAATGTAAGGAACATTCTTCTCAATGACTGTCAATGTAAGGAACATTCTTCCCAATGACTGTCAATGTAAGGTACATTGTTCCCAATGACTGCCAATGTAAGGAACATTCTTCCCAATGACTGCCAATGTAAGAAGCATTCTTCCCAATGACTGTCAATGTAAGGTACATTCTTCCCAATGACTGTCAATGTAAGGTACATTCTTCCCAATGACTGTCAATGTAAGGTACATTCTTCCCAATGACTGCCAATGTAAGGAACATTCTTCCCAAAGACTGCCAATGTAAGGAACATTCTTCCCAATGACTGCCAATGTAAGGAACATTCTTCCCAATGACTGCCAATGTAAGGTGCATTCTTCCCAATGACTGTCAATGTAAGGTACATTCTTCCCAATGACTGTCAATGTAAGGTACATTCTTCCCAATGACTGCCAATGTAAGGAACATTCTTCCCAAAGACTGCCAATGTAAGGAACATTCTTCCCAATGACTGCCAATGTAAGGAACATTCTTCCCAATGACTGCCAATGTAAGGAACATTCTTCCCAATGACTGCCAATGTAAGGAACATTCTTCCCAATGACTGCCAATGTAAGGAACATTCTTCCCAATGACTGCCAATGTAAGGAGCATTCTTCCCAATGACTGCCAATGTAAGGAGCATTCTTCCCAATGACTGCCAATGTAAGAAGCATTCTTCCCAATGACTGTCAATGTAAGGTACATTCTTCCCAATGACTGTCAATGTAAGGAACATTCTTCCCAATGACTGCCAATGTAAGGAACATTCTTCCCAATAACTGTCAATGTAAGGTACATTGTTCCCAATGACTGCCAATGTAAGGAGCATTCTTCCCAATGACTGCCAATGTAAGGAGCATTCTTCCCAATGACTGCCAATGTAAGAAGCATTCTTCCCAATGACTGTCAATGTAAGGTACATTCTTCCCAATGACTGTCAATGTAAGGAACATTCTTCCCAATGACTGCCAATGTAAGGAACATTCTTCCCAATAACTGTCAATGTAAGGTACATTGTTCCCAATGACTGCCAATGTAAGGAACATTCTTCCCAATGACTGCCAATGTAAGAAGCATTCTTCCCAATGACTGTCAATGTAAGGTACATTCTTCCCAATGACTGTCAATGTAAGGAACATTCTTCCCAATGACTGCCAATGTAAGAAGCATTCTTCCCAATGACTGTCAATGTAAGGTACATTCTTCCCAATGACTGTCAATGTAAGGTACATTCTTCCCAATGACTGCCAATGTAAGAAGCATTCTTCCCAATGACTGTCAATGTAAGGTACATTCTTCCCAATGACTGCCAATGTAAGGAACATTCTTCCCAATGACTGCCAATGTAAGGAACATTCTTCCCAATGACTGCCAATGTAAGAAGCATTCTTCCCAATGACTGTCAATGTAAGGTACATTGTTCCCAATTACTGCCAATGTAAGGAACATACTTCCCAATCACTGCCAATGTAAGAAGCATTCTTCCCAATGACTGTCAATGTAAGGAACATTCTTCCCAATGACTGCCAATGTAAGAAGCATTCTTCTCAATGACCGCCAATGTAAGAAGCATTCTTCCCAGAGACTGCCAAAGTAAGGAATGTTCTTCCCAATGACTTCCCATGTAAGGAGCATTTTTCCCAATAACTGCCAATGTAAGGAATATTCTTCTCAATGTTCTCAATGACTACCAATGTAAAGAGCATTTTTCCCAGTGACTTCCCATATAAGGAGCATTCTTCCCAACGACTGCCAAAGTAAGTAGCATTCTTCCCAATGACTTCCCATGTAAGGAGCATTTTTCCCAATGACTGCTAATGTAAGGAACATTCTTCTCAATGACTGCCAATGTAAGAAGCATTCTTCCCAATGACTGTCAATGTAAGGAACATTCTTCCCAATGACTGCCAATGTAAGAAGCATTCTTCCCAATGACTGTCAATGTAAGGTACATTCTTCCCAATGACTGTCAATGTAAGGAACATTCTTCCCAATGACTGCCAATGTAAGAAGCATTCTTCCCAATGACTGTCAATGTAAGGTACATTCTTCCCAATGACTGTCAATGTAAGGTACATTCTTCCCAATGACTGCCAATGTAAGAAGCATTCTTCCCAATGACTGTCAATGTAAGGTACATTCTTCCCAATGACTGCCAATGTAAGGAACATTCTTCCCAATGACTGCCAATGTAAGGAACATTCTTCCCAATGACTGCCAATGTAAGAAGCATTCTTCCCAATGACTGTCAATGTAAGGTACATTGTTCCCAATTACTGCCAATGTAAGGAACATACTTCCCAATCACTGCCAATGTAAGAAGCATTCTTCCCAATGACTGTCAATGTAAGGAACATTCTTCCCAATGACTGCCAATGTAAGAAGCATTCTTCCCAATGACCGCCAATGTAAGAAGCATTCTTCCCAGAGACTGCCAAAGTAAGGAATGTTCTTCCCAATGACTTCCCATGTAAGGAGCATTTTTCCCAATAACTGCCAATGTAAGGAATATTCTTCTCAATGTTCTCAATGACTACCAATGTAAAGAGCATTTTTCCCAGTGACTTCCCATATAAGGAGCATTCTTCCCAACGACTGCCAAAGTAAGTAGCATTCTTCCCAATGACTTCCCATGTAAGGAGCATTTTTCCCAATGACTGCTAATGTAAGGAACATTCTTCTCAATGACTGCCAATGTAGGAAAACATTCTTCTTTCTTTTAGGAGAGGAGTGCAGAGGGTATGACACTAGGCAGTATGTGTAGGAGAAGAGTGCAGAAGGTATGACAGTGGGCAGTCTGTGCAGCAAATGGAATGCTGAAGGTATTACAGCAGATTGTAGGTGCAGAAGAGGAGTACAGAATGCATGGCAGTGTGTGATAGATAAAAGAGCGGAGGGCATGGCAGCACAGTAGTACATGAGTGAGGGAGCAGGAGAGGAGTGGAAAGTTTATGGTGATGATAAGCATTGTTTAACCAAATCACACTTGTTTAACTATGTCACAATACTCATTTACCCCCACCAATCCTGTTTAATTTTCATGGAAAAAGAGGTAGAAACTTAAAGCGGTAGTAAAGTTTGTTAGAAAAAAAAAAATTCACCCTCCAAGGCAATGTCACCGCTGACAGGGCTTCCATCTTCATGCGCATGGGAGTCATGGTATACGGCACAGGCCTCTAAAAGAATTGCACGATGTGCCGTTCCTTCAGAGTGCATGCTCCAGTGACGTCACTGACTGCCGTTCAATGGAATTTTTCCTAAATATTTCCTAAATGGTGCATATAAGCTTACCTGTTGGTAAAAGTACTAAAAATTATTTCACTAACACTTTAAGGCTGTAATTTGTTCCCCTTTTCACTGGCCCAGCCATTGTATTTACAGATGATCCATCTCTGCTGAAAAATCAGACACTTTACTTTGTGTATAAGCTCCTCCTAAATCCATTGTCGCTTTGGGTTTCATGAAGCTAAACCAAAATTAGAGCTGTTACCAACCAGGTTTCATCTTTCATTTGATTGCAAAAGAAATCTAAATTGCTGCCGTTAACCGGCACATCTTGAGTTTTGTTAAATAAAACCTTCTGTACGTCACCCTACATGGTCTTTATACAATCTTATATAATATTTACTGTCGATTTTTAATCTTTTGCCTTCTCACTCTCCCCTTGAAAAGACATATTGGCAGCTGAGTATTATGGAACAAACACCATTAGATTTGTGCAACAGTGGTTCATTTTCCTATTGGCAGGCAGTGACTATAAAATTGGCAAATTTATGCACCTGTTACTGTGCTGTGGCAAGGACATTTCCATGGTTAAATAGTCATCAAATCTATTTAACTTTATGTAGCACTACCCCCACAGGAGCCGCTTAGTATGATAGGGCTTTTGTTTGCTGCCATGACTCTTTAACCTACTTGGTCCCCACTGACACATCCAGTTACTCAAACCTGTGTAGCTTAAGCATTAATATTCTATCACTCTATGCTAGCGCACAGAAAATAGATTACAAGCAACTTAAGAAGTAATAAATGAATGTATTACTGAAGAGTAAAAAAAATGCAATACATAGAACATATAAACAGGACGAAGAATATGTTAGATTAACTGATGGGCAGGTTAGTCTCACCTACTGTCATTAACTTACGCCACAATAAGGCTAAATTACAGTATTCCACACAACATCAGTAAAAAAATCATCAAACGTGAAAGAATAAATGGCAGAAAGAAACATCACCTTTAACTCTCGGCAATGGCTACCCAAAAAGAGTGCACTCTATACATACAGCCCCGAAAGCAGGTGCGTGTATGCCAGGTAAAGTACCTGACACCTAATCAGTAATGTTGGCAGGCTTTTTGTTGGGGCCCTTCTGTTAGTGGTGCACTTGTAACTCTCCCTTTAAGACTGTACACAAAGGAAGGCTGTAGGGGCAGTCTCAGAATGCAGTAACTGTGGGCAGCAAAGGGTTACATTCTGTAGCTCTGCTCACCAATCCTGGCATGCAACAGGTCTGAATACATACGCTAAGCGGTCAATCGCCCCAGCAGTCTCAGCCCTCAGGATTGGCTCCTCGTGATCAGGTCCTCCCGGGCTGTAGACACACATGGAAATAGGTCTCCCAGGTCTAGTCCCAGCACACCACGGCCCCTTATGGTTCCATTTTTCAGGCTCAGTCTCACAGCTCACACAGTGCGCAGACCCCTTCTGCAGGTCGGCACTTTTCCCTTCTCCGTGCTGGTCTTTAGATCTCTGCAGATTTTGTGCAGGAAAGTTCTAGTCTCTCCTTTTCTAGTGTTGTTCTAAGAAGTACATTTCCCAGAAGACTCAGTGTCTGCATAGCAAGTCCTCTTTCTGCCTCTGATTGGTTCAAGTGAATAGACTGCCCTATGCACAACATGGGAAAAACACGAGCAGAAACACGCGTTCCCGCTATGTGAAGTGTCAACGGGATATAATAGTGTGCAGTAAAAAACCCAACTGCGGTCAAAACTTTTTTCCACTGCTACTGTAAAATTGTTAGGACTAATGTAGACAACAGACACAACAGATAACTTACATTGATTCACCTGGATGAATAGCACTTGGGTTGATCACTAGAGGGATCACCAGCAGGAAGAAGGGTGTCCGGTTTATCCTAAATAGATCTTTAGTTATCACTAGAAGGATCACCAGCAGGAGAAAAGAGGCCCTGATTTTCCTATACAGATCCTTAGTTAGGTCTCATTTAGAATACTGTGTCCATTTCTGGAGACCTCAATTAGAAAAAAATGAAAAGAGGCAGGCAACAACAATGGTGAAAGGTCTGAGGAATTAAAAAAACATCAGGAGAGACTTCAGGAACTAAATATGTACAGCCTGGAGGAAAGAAGACAATGCAAAGACATGGCTGAAACCTTTATATACGTCAAGGGGGGAATAGCGTTAAGGAGGACAGTATTTTTAACATGAAGCCAAGATCAAGAACACGGGGACATGACCTCTAACTAGCATAAGGAAAGTGCAAAACTAATCTTAGAAAGTATTATTTTTACCTAACGGGTAGTTGATGCTTGGAATAAACTTCCAGCAGAGGAAGTGAGACAGTCAACAGTAAGTGGATTCAAACATGCTTAGGACAAACATAGATGTATATTTAGACAAAAAAAAGTTACAAAACAAAAAAATATACTTTGTATGAAAATATATATACAGTATATACACGGTATACAAAAATGGGGCAGACTAGATGGACCACTTTGTCTTTTTTCTGCTGTCACTCTTCTATGTTTCTATGTTAATGCAAGTGCCTAAGGGTTCATTTAGACCAGGTGCAGTGGAACTGCAATGGGCGGCTATTCCCGCGCAGCGGCTATCCCGGGCGGCTATTCCCGCGCAGCAAAATGCCTTGTCTCCGGTGTGCCCAGTTCACACCACTGCAGTGGCGTTCAGGCAGTGTGTGCTGACAAAAAAATAATACAAGCACTACGCTGTGGCCAATTCAACCTTTTGTGTTTTTTCAATTATGTTGGTTTAAAAAAAAAAGTGAACAGTGTGATGCGCCGAGACCACCTGCTGCATTGTAAATGCTGCAGATGGTGTGAATTAGCCCAAAGAGATTTCATCTCCAAATACGGAAAGGTTTCTTCACAGTAAGTGCTGTGAAAATGTGGAGATGGTTCTGGCCAGCTCAGTAGATTGCTTTAAGAAAGGCCTGGATTCTTTCCTAAATGTACATAATATAACTGGGTACTAACATTTATAGGTAAAGTTGATCCGGGGAAAATCCGATTGCCTCTCGAGGGATCAGGAAGACATTTTTTCCCCTGCTGTAGAAAATTGGATCATGCTCTGCTGGGGTTTTTTGCCTTCCTCTGGATCAACTGTGGGTATAGAATTGGGTACATGGGATTGCATGATATTATATATATATTTATTTTTTTATGGTTGAACTGTATGGACTTGTGTCTTTTTTCAACCTGACTAACTATGTAACTATGTAAAGAGATGTTTGTACATACTGAGATACACTTTTTCGAAAATGCCCAAGTGTGTCCTAAAATCTGTGGCACTGTTTAATGCAAATGCTATCTAATCTTGGAAGCCGACACTTTGGCCCAACCCTTCCTCATTAGTGGTCCATGTGAAGAATGGCCTCATTGAGCACTAGTGGGGTAGGAGGAGGGGGGTCAGAGCTTCAGAGTGGAAGTCAGTATCTACATGATAAAGCTTTCCATCATTTGGTCCCCCATGTTTTTAATGTGGAACTCAAGGTGTCAGAACAGAACAAGCTCATGGGAGGCTGGATGTTTGCAGGTACAGCATTGTCTGTGTAAAGGCAGTTGCCATGGAGGGTATTGATTGTCGACACTAATTTATTTCTAAATAGTAAATAAAGATTTTATAAAAAATGCAACGCGTTTTAGTGGCCAGAACATACACACACCCCTTATCAGGGCTGTAAAGCAAACAACAAAAAAGATATATTGGAGAAAAATATATATTATGAATAGGGTGTATTTAAAATGTAAAATATAATTTCATCATCAAATAAAAATGATATAAAATACATAGAGGTCTTGTGAGAAGTCAAATAGATTGGAGAATGAAGCAATTTGAGCCAGTGGATAAGGGGCAATTACCATTAAATCCAATCACATCCCGATTAATTTGGAAAATTAAGAAAAAGGTTGCCCCTGGGATGGTGTGGATTGGAAAAATAACATGGATTGCCACCAAAAAGTATGTATAAAAGTAACAAAAGTTTTATTTACACAGATTATCACATATTTTCAATAAGAGATAAGAAGTAAGGAGGTTAAAAACAAGAACTAACATGCATTGTATATTGAAACCAAATAAATACAAAACGCCCTATACTTTATGACATGTGAGTCAATTATGCGTAGCGGCGAAGAGCAACCGACATGTTTCGGATATTGGTAGCTGTATTCGTAGCAGCTTCCATTGAATTTCCTTCTTCAGGGTTAATGTATTGGTTGTAATTAGATTAATATTTCTAAGGAAGAAAAAATATAGTATATAATAATAGTGTATTAAATCATTTCATATCTTCCAATTCTCAACACTCCCGTATATGGGCAGTTTACATCACAAGCAAAAAAAAAAAGGGGGGGGGCAAACAAAGGACATAAAAGCATCATATGTATTTTCTAGCAATACAAAAATGCATATTATACATTATGCAATCATATCTGTGTGAGAGTACTTACATCCCACTATAGATTAAATATCATGAATGCATCCGTCTAGGTTCAAGACAGGGGAGCCAGCCAGTTGGAAGGACTATCCTGGTGGGGTAAAAGCTCAAACAATGTTGTGCGATCAAAATTCCAAAATAAATTCCAAAATAAAAAGAATGGTCGTACGGCTTTAACAAAGAGAGCCCCACGACCGCACTGGAAGAAAGCAGGATGTTGCCAAAACCGGACTCCAACCAGCCCATCAAATCTCTCAGGGATGCCTGAAAAAGGAGGGCCTCTCGCTGGTTTCTATAAAAAAGCAGGATAAAAATATATATGGGTACTTATATATAAACTAAATTTGGGACAGAAATAAATATAAATATAAAGATTCTCATCCCCAGAGGGGGGCGCATGTGAGCATCCCTCCAATGGAGACGGTCTTGTTTGAATTTAATAAGGAGAGTATCATACCTAAAGCACCAGTATATAGCGCATCCACTCCCTGGCTGTGCAGCAATATGAGAGGAGTGAATGGAGCTTTATATATGTAACCATGGCTGACAATACAGCCAATCAGGTGTGATTTTTAAAATTGGCGCCAAAAAATTCCCGCCGAGCGGCGGGAGGAGTTAGGGGCAGAATGCGGCTGTTACTAATGCTTTTCTATATTGAGAAGGGAAACCAACGCGAGAGGAGCCCTCACATAGAAGCCGCCCTCGGTCTGAGCGGCGTCCGGCGCCACCGCGTAAATACGCGGTGACGTCAGGCGTCGACCCGACCACCAGCACAAGGAAGGGCGGAAGTGTGCGGCAGGGAGAGAAGGGAGGGGAAGTCCCGCGGCGCTTGCACAGCATCTAAACAAGCGCAGAGGGAAAAAATATAAAATATAAAGGTGAATTGCCCAAAGCACTCCAGCTGACATAAGAAAAACATTTTTTTGTTTATATAGAGTGATCACAATGAAGCTGAATGCAAATTGGTGATGTGTATCAACAGTGTCCACAAAGGGTGGGAGGGATAAGAATGAGGAAGTAAGAGGGATAATTTGAAAAAAAAATAATAAAGAATAATAAAAGAATACTAAAAGAAATAAAGTAAATGAAAATGAAAAGAATTGAAAAAATATGGATAGTGAAGATAATTAAATAAAAAAAGAGAAATAATAAAAAATAATAAATATAAAAGTAATAAAGGTAATAAAAAAAAAAAAGAGGATGGGGGGGGGGGGGGAGAAGAAACCTCAAGAAGAGAGGGAGAATGAGAATAGAAAGTGTGTAGAGTAAAATAAAACAAGAGAAATGAAAATGAAAAATAGTGTTAAAAATAAGGATTGGCAAGGAGAGAGGAAGAAAAAAGAAAAAAGGGAAAAATTAGGGTCGAATGAATAAAGAAGAAAACAAATAGGTGGGAAAGGGGGAGAGGAGGAAGAATTAAACAAGGGAGAGGGGAGAGGGGAGAAAAGGAAAGGGGAGATTTCTCACACAAGCCAGACATCAGACAGCCCAATGCTCAATACAAGAGCATACGGCCCCGGATCACGTGAGGATCAGGGGCCGATATGTGCTGGGGAGCGTCGGTGGGCCAGGAGAGCCAGTCCAGAAAACATTCTCAAGCTATTAATATATAGGGTATTATTCAGATTGAATAATATATAATTTAAAAAATAACAAAGTAAATTGGAGTTGGTTACTCATAGTTAGGAGTAGCCACCAGGTAAGTCCGACCATTACATCCGGCTAAGGTCTCATCTGTCCATGCAAATCCTAAAGAGAGGTGACACACAATTATATTGTAAGGTAATAGGATGAATGGGTACCCAAAGCTGAAAAAACAGTATATAGTCCTGTCATGTATTACTAGTTCAACCTATATTCCATTAAACTGTCAGCCAACAAGAAATACACATGAAGTTTTTACAAAACAAGGAACACACAATAAGCCGACAGGCACAGTAAATGCAGAGCATGATCATACAGTTGAAAGAATGGTGGTACAGGATAGATACAAAGCAAAATTAGTTCAATAATTCCTTATCAAATTTCCCAGACGAAAAACCTGATAAAAAGGGTTTAAAATGAATGGCTTGATTGAGACCAGGAGGTGAGGTGGCGTTAAGGGTTGAGATCCATCTCAGCTCCTTCTGAAGGAGGCATTTATCAAAATCGCCTCCTCGGGGGCTGCGATGGACCCTGTCCAAAACTACCACTTCAATTTTTGGTATGATACCACCATGAACTTGAGCAACGTGTCTGCCAAGCGGGAGCTCAGGATCTTTGTCCCTCATCGCTTTCAAATGTCGGTATAGCCTCTGCCATAATTTTTGTATGGTTTTACCCACATAGAAACAATTACAGCTACACATGAGTAAATATACTATTCCAGTAGTTTGACAATTCGCATAATGTTTAGGTCAGAATTTTTGACCATTTGGTAAATGTATATTTTTTCTAGTATTCATGTATTTACAATATGTACAATTCCCACATTAAAAGGTTCCAAATTCCTTACAGGGGTCACCTCTGGTACTCCCTCAATGATGCGCAATAAGTGAGGCGTGTCCTTGACATAAGAGGGAATACTCAGAACAAAGGGTCTTAGATGCTCATCAATGAGCCGTGAAAGGTTTTTGGTAATGGTTCCATTACCAGATATGATGGGACGTCCAGGGGGTTAAGGGGATTTTTATGAATCTTAGGGAGGGAATAGAAGGTTGGTATTCGGGGAAAGGGAGTAAGGATGAAATCCAACGTTTGTTTGGAAATAATATTATGTTGGTATGCCTCATCGACCATCTCATAGAATTTCTTATTAAAGGCATCCACAACACCACTGCTAACCGGTCGATACCAATCATGATTTTTTAAAATCTGTTGACACATTTCACTATATTGAGGGTTGTCCATGATGACAATATTCCCTCCTTTGTCTGATAGTTTGATAGTGATCTTGTGATTTTTTGATAACTCCTTAAGGGCTGACCTCTCATTTGAAGTAAGGTTGGCACGGTTATGTGGTGTGGATACAAGGTTGTTGATTTCATGGCTGGTATTTTTGAGAAAGTTGGCTACCCCCTAATTTCATCATCAAATAAAAATGATATAAAATACATAGAGGTCTTGTGAGAAGTCAAGTTTATCTGATTGAAGCAATAGAAGTGAAATGAGCAGAGGTGTACAAAAAAACTCACAAGCTCAGATGACTAGCTAGCAGTATATAATAATGACCATGTTAGAAGAGTCATCATTTGGGTATCACTAGCTAGCTATGGTGTTAGCACCACCAGTTTAACACATACAGTGCTGTGAAGAAGTATTTGCCCCTGATTTTTTTGCATATTTCTCACACATAAATGATTCAGATCATCAAGCAAATTTTAATATTACACAAAGATAACCCGAGTAAATCCAAGATGCAGTTTTTAATGATTTAATTTATTAAGGGGAAAAAAGCTGTTCAAACCTGCCTGGCCCTATGTGAAAAAGTAATTGCCCCCTCTTATGCTGAATTATGAATGAACTGTGATTAACCACAATTTTGGAAAGCTGAGTTAAATTTCACTTGCCACACCCAGGCCTGATTACTGCCAGACCTGTTGAATCAAGAAATCACATAAATAGAAGCTGTCTAACAAAGTTAAGCACACTAACAGATCACAAAAAGCCACACATCATGCCACAATCTAAAAAAAAAAGAACAGATTAGTAACAAAGTAATGTACATGTATTGGTCTAGGAAGGGTTTCAAAGCCATTTCTAAGGCTTTGGAACTCAAGTGAACCATGGGGAGAGCCATTATCCACAAATGGAGATAACTTGGAATAGTGGTGAACCTTCCCAGGAGTGGCCAGCCTACAAAAATTACTCCAAGAGGATGACGACGACTCATCCAGGAGGTCATAAAAGAGCCCAGAACAACATCTAAAGAACTGCAGGCCTCTCTTGCCTCAAGTAAGATTAGTGTTCATGATTCAACAATAAGAAAGAGACTGGGCAAACATGGCATCCATGGGAGAGTTCCAAGGCCAAAGCCCCCACTGACCAAAAATAACACTGAGGCCTCGTACACACGACCGAGTTTCTCGGCAAGAACCAGCAAGAAACTTGCTGGCAGAGATGTCTTGCCGAGAAATTCGTTCGTGTGTATGGTTTCTCGTCAAGAAAACCGACAAGTAATCTCGACGAGAAAATAGAGAACCTGCTCTCTATTTTCTCGTCGAGATTCTCGTCAGCCTGTTTCTCGACGAGAAAAGTGAGTGTGTGTACACTTACCTGTCCTCCGGGAAGCCCGCGCATGTTCGAAATTAATTTGACGCATGCGCGGTAGCTTCCTAGGCATAGGTAGGGTATACCAAGATGGCGGCGACGGCATCGAATGTGACGAGCGCATGCTCGTCGTAGTCGATGATGTCACCGCGTACGCTCCATTCAAAGAACCGCGGGTTCTTTGAATCAAGCGTGTCTACACTCGGCCGGGACAAGTTTCTTGTCCAAGAATCTCGTCGAAAAAAAACGACATGTTTTTTTCGACGAGAATCTCGGCCGTGTGTACGAGGCTAAAGGCTCATCTCACATTTACCAAAAAACATCTTGATTATCCCCAAGACAAAAATTTAACTTTTTGGAAGGTGTGCGTCCCGTTACATCTGGCATAAAACGAATACAGCATTTCATAACAAGAACATCATAACAACAGTCAGACATGGTTTTGGTAGTGTGATGGTCTGGGGCTGCTTTGCAGCTTCAGGACCTGGACGACTTACCATAATTGATAGAACCATGAATTCTGAGCTCTACCAGAAAATCCTAAAGGAGAATGTCCGGCCATCAGTTTGTGACCTCAAGCTCAAGTGCACTTGGGTTATGCGGCAGGACAATGATCCAAAACACAACAGCAAGTCCACCTCCAAATGGTTCAAACAAAGCAAAATTTTGGTTTTGGAGTGGCCTAGTCAAAGCCCAGACTTAAATCCAATTGAGATGCTGTATTATGACCTTACACAGGCCATTCATGCTGGAAAATGTGGCTGAATTAAAACAGTTCTGCAAAGAAGAGAGGGCCAAAATTGCTCTACAGCAATGTGAAAGACTCATTGCCAGTTATCGCAAACGCTTCATTGCAGTTGTTGCCGCCAAAGGTGGCACAACCAGTTATTAGGTTTAGGGGGCAATTACTTTTCAACATAAAGCCAGGCAGATTTGGACAGATTTTTTGCCTTAATAAATGATATCATCATTTAAAAACTGCATTTTGTATTTACTCAGGTTATCTTTGTGTAATAATACAATTAGTTTGATGACCTGAGTTATTTAAGTGTGTCAAATATGCAAAAAATAAAAAAATCTGAAAATAGGGGCAAATACTTTTTCACAGCATTGTAAGTTATCTGTTGTGTTTGTTGAAGCCCATCTCCTCCCGTACATGGTATGTACATTTTTGGTAGAAACTAAAATCCCAGCTTCAGGCTGCTTACCACCCCCTCCACCTCTGGAGTTGCCCCACCATGTATTTAATGCCTTTTTTGTAAATACTTATTTTTTTCGGATGTCTTCAGGTCAATTATGTGGTGAGCAATCAGGGCAGACGTCAATAATGCAGAGAGCAGAGCTGGGTTTATGAAGTCAGCGCCACTGTTTACATACTTGTATGCACAGTTGAGTACAAACTGTGGTGACCCTTTGGAATTATGCATGCTCTATCATTTTGACAATCATGTCATATACTCATGTACCACTGTCATAACCATTTATACTGTTTTACCATCTCAGCAATGGCTATACTATGTTATCACGCCTACTGCTGTTACAATGTTTACCATGTACCCGCATGTAACTGCTGTTTATATGTGCAATATGATATTTTAATAAAATTCCTCTGGTTCATCCAACCTACTTTCTTGCTAACTGGTGCTTCAATTAAAGTCCCAAATTTCCCGTTCTCCCCCTCTAGCATTCAATTCAATTGGGATGGAAATGCGTGATCCTACCAGAACACGATTTCATACAAAGTCCCCAGGGATGGACATACATAGCCTTACCAGGCTTTGGCTCCTAACAGTCCCTAAATATTTCCCCCCCCCTTTTTTCACAGTTGAGTGTACATCTTGATAATTACACCTCCTAAGCAGTGGCATCACTAGGGTTGGTGTCACCTGGTGCGGTAAAACACGGTGTCACCCCCCTGGACTAAGCAGGCTAGTGTGTCGGTGTGGCTCTCCCCCCTCAACCTACCACAATGGATGGAGCCGTGATGGGATTGGGGGGGATGGATGGAGCTGAGATGGGATGAGGGGGGTGGATAGAGCCATAATGATATCGGGGGAATGGATGGCGCCGAAATGGGATCTGGGGATGCATGGAGCCGGGATGGAATCGGGGGAATGAATGGAGCCGGGATGTAATCAGGGGAATGGATGGAGCCGGGATGGGGTGGTAGGTGGAGCCGGGATGGGATCGGGGTGGTGGATGGAGCCCGGATGGGATCAGGGTGGTGAATGGAGCCCGGATGGGAGCGGGGTGGGGGATGGAGCCCGTGGGGATTGGGGTGGTGAATGGAGCCCGGATGGGATCAGGGTGGTGGATGGAGCCCAGATGGGATCAGGGTGGTGGATGGAGCCCGGATGGGATCGGGGTGGTGGATGGAACCCAGGTGGGATCGGGGTGGTGGGTGGAGCCGGGATGGGATCGGGAGGGGATGGATGGACCCGGGATGGGGTTGGGGGATGGATGGAGCTGAAATGGGATCTTTGATTGGGGGGGTAGAGGATATGTGCTAGGGGGTGCGTTGGGAGAGGAGAGGAATTGTGCGGTGGGGGTTGAGCTTTAAATCAGTCCCCCTCCTTCTACTTCTAGCACAAGTCATTTCTAACCCAAAAAAAAGCAACGCCCAGTGCATATCCTCAACCCCCTCCTCCCTAAAATTACTGCTGGCAGCATAGATGTTACCTGTCAATGCCCCCTCCCCCCCCAAAAATCACCATGTCCCCTCCTTTGTAATACCCATGTTATTTCATACCTTGGCCCTGGGCAGGTGCTGTAGCACGGTATCCCTCTTCTTCCTCCTTGGCTCCTCCTCCCGGCCTGTGTACTTGAAACTTTGGAGCCAAGGAGGAGGTGGGTGCGGCCAGCGGGGAGAGAGATATGATTGCATCATGTGGGAGGTCAGACCCCGGGCACCTCTGTCTCACTCTCTCCTGCCCCACTCTCCCTGCACGTCGCGTGCAGCTGAGGAGATCCCAGAAGGGGAGGAGGGAGCCACAGTGACTGTGCCAGTCAGACCAGTCTGAGCCTGGTGTCACCCTCTGGCGGGTGTCACCCAGGTGTGGGCTGCACCCTCCGCACCCCCCTAGCAATGCCACTGCTCCTAAGTGGGCAGGAACATGATGCCCTTTATTCACACTGGGCATCCTTCAACCTAGAAGACTGAAGAGTATCTGGTGGCAAAGGAATTGCTGAGGAGGGCAGTGCCAGAGAGAAGATAAGTATTGCAGCCAGAGCTTCTCTAAACTACTATGGGGCCAAGGAAATATAGATTGTAGAGCATCTACTGGACATTATACCATCATGTGGTTTTGTAATGGCCATAGTAATGGGACAAAACTGATAATTCTAATTCAATATATTTCCCCAGTGTTGCCAAGTTGTCCGTAACCAGTAAATCTGAAATATCAATTATGTGCAGGGATGTCCTGGATTTTTATGTTGGAAACAGGTCTGCTTTATAGAGATGGCCTTGCGGTTCGCCCCGCGGTCGATTCGCGGCGAACTTTGCGCGTTTGCTATTCGCCAAACCGGCGGACATATGGCGCTGTTTGCCGCCATATTCTTTTACATTGTGAAGAACTTTGACCCATGACACATCCATCATGTGGTACAGGACAGCCAATTGAGACATTTCAGCACATGGACATACCCCCTACCTTATAAATAGACCTGATCTGGCTGCCATTTTACATTCTGTCTTTTGTCAGTGTAGGGAAAGGTTGCTGTGTGGAGCAGGGACAGACTGTAATCACTAGCTATTAGGTCCACAAAAGTCCTTTTAAGGACTGGTATAGGTGTACTATTGTTTGGTGTGCAGTATATAGGGGTGTAATACTCTTATAATATACTTTTAAATATGGAAAGCATATTATAGTTCATTTCTATTGTGCAGCATTGTGACTGCAGTGCTGAGCGATTCTGCAGCTGTCTTTTGTCAGTGTAGGGCGAGGTTGCTGTGTGTAGCAGGGACAGACTGTAATCACTAGCTATTAGGTCCACAAAAGTAATTTTAAGGACTGGTATAGGTTTACTATTTGGTGTGCAGCATATAGGGGTGTAATACACGTCTAAAATACTTTCAAATATAGAAAGCATATTATAGTGCATTTCTACTGTGCAGCATTGTGACTGCTGAGCGGTTCTGCAGCTGTCTTTTGTCAGTGTAGGGAGAGGTTGCTGTGTGTCGCAGGGACAGACTGTAGCGACACAAATCGCTAACGATTATAGGTCCACAAAAGTCCTTTTAAGGACTGGTATAGGTGTACTATATCACCCCTAAATTTGGGATACCCGCTACAATAACTTATAAAAAAAATAAAATTATGGCAACTTTTCCAATAGCAGGATCATCTCCTGCACCCCCTTCATAGCCTGGCCTTGCCTCTCCTCCATGGCCTTCATGCGCTCCTGAATTGATGACATTTCACAGATAAAAAAGAATGCTTGTCGTTGTCGATCGCAGATTAGCTTAATACTTCTGGTATGTCAGTGTCCATGTTGTGGGAATATGTGTGCACAGCTAGTAAGTATTTTGTGGCTGCAAATATGACCTGGAGGTTTTTAATGTTCGCCTGCCATTAAAATGAATGGGACCCGCCGCGAACCTGCGGTTCGCAAACATTTGTGCGCATTCGCGAACAGTCCCGTTAGATGTTCGTCCATCACTACTGCTTTAGTCCACCTTGGAAGATATAACCTGTATTTGATATTCCTTTGTGAAATCGTTAACCTAGTAGGAGCATTACCAAAATGTTAATGCACATCCTATATATGCTTAAAGTGGTATTAAACACAAAAACCAAAAATGTATTATAGTGGAACCTCGGATTGCGAGTAAGGCAGTTAACGAGCGTTTCGCAATACAAGCTATTATTTTTTTAAATACTGACTCGGTTTCGTCTCACAAAACGAGCACAGCCAGCGGTGCGGGGGCGCCGGTGACACTGGGAGCCATTTGGAGCCACTCGGAAATACTCTCAAACACTTGGACATACTCTGTTCCCCGAGTGTTTCCGAGCCTTTCGGAGGGTTTCCGAGTGCATCCGAGCGATTTCCGAGTTTCTCCGGCGCCCACCCACCTCTGGCCACATGCAGTATTGCATGCAATAGAAGTTAATGTGGAACAAATTATCTTCGTTTCCATTGACTTCTATGGGAAAACTCGCTTTGATATGCGAGTGCTTTCGATTACAAACGGATTATGCTCGTAATCCAAGGTTCCACTGTATATTGCAGATTACCAATCATTAGATGTGGTGGCTACATAAGTTTTCGGTTCAATAAGTTTTTATTAAAATATTAAATAATAATACAGGAAAAAAGATGTATATAGAGACATTTATACAATAGTAGCTATGAATATATATTATATGATTATCCTGTTATCAATGGCAATAAAGTTTTAAAAGTTAATATAAATCATATATTTATACATATTGTAGCGCTATTTTAGCATAGATAAATGTATAAATGTTATACTTAATCAACTAATGAGATGGAAAAGGAAAGAGAAGAATAGAATAGAAAAGATGGAAAGAGAATTTAAATGTAAGAGGGTCTGGGGAGGCAAATATATACGAGGAATGAGCATGTGGATGCTAATATAAGCAATCTTTTGTTTTATATGCGCAACAAGGACCTATCAAAGTCTTTTGGAAGATAAGAGTCGATCCAAGGAGAACAGATTTTCTCAAATATATGGGGTTTATACTGAAGGATGGCAGCAAGTTTTTTGTTGGACATAAACCACATCATCTTATTTTTTTCTTGGATGGAAGTCGGTATAGAGGACCACCAAGCCTTCGCCAGAGTCTGTTTGCCTGCAGTGAATAGGAACATCAAGAGCTGAAATAGATTTTTGGTGCATTTGAGAGGTTATACATAACTTTGACTTATTAAAGCCGAGTTCCACCCAAAAGTGGAACTTCTGCGTTAAGGCCTCCTCCCCGGCTCCTGTTTGTGAAACAGAGCTTCTGTTGGAGAAGGAGAGGGGGAGTGCAGGTACCCGATTTTGACAGGTACTTGCTCCCACTTCCATTCCGGTCGCCTTAGGAGATCGGAAGCAGAAGTTCTCCCTCCTGAAGTCTTTTGGGACACATGAGAGGTCCTAGAAGACCTCAGGACCTGTACAGAGCGCAGCACAGCTCGCGCATGCGCAGTGGGCACCCGGCTGTGAAGCCGGGTGCCCATAGTAGAGATGGCAGCGCTACCGTGGGAGAATACAGAGTGGTTGAGTGCACCGCTGGATAAGGGAAAGGTGAGTGGCTGTTTATTAAAAGTCAGCAGCTACAGTTTTTGTTGCTGCTGACTTTTAATAAACAAAAATATGACTGGAACTCCGCTTTAAAATATGTATTACCCTATAAATATCTGTCCAAAATTGTTTAATTTTGGGACAATCCCACCAAATATGTATGAAGGTTCCTTTTTCTTGGCAGCCCCTGAAGCATGTCAAATATCAAAGGTTTGGATCTAGCTAGGCGTTGGGGAGCCATATACCAACGCATTACTAGCTTATAATTAGATTTAATTGCAGCAATATTAAAGGAGCATTGTGCAGTGGTGTGCCATAACTTTGCCTAGATCATCCTGACATTTTACCATATAGGAATGTGGATAGGGGGTTCGTCATTCCAATATAGATGTGTAGCGCCCATCCCAATTTATGGGACGCTATATGTGCAAATTTAGGGGTGGTCTGAGCTAATAGTTCGGCTCAGACTTGTTTATACATCAAATTGCTTCTGCTCTGGGTGCGATGCTGCCTGGCAGTATAGTTCCCTGTTGCCTGAAGGTGGCGCTGTCATCTTCGAATCAGGTTGAACCACAGGGGGTATCGCAGCGCCATTGTGTGTGCTCTCTCGGAAGCCGTGCAGTGGGCGTGGTATACCCGCTGTGCATGATGGGAGAGGGTACAAAAGGGGCAGAGGCCATTAGGCGTGAGGCGATTCCAAGGGGACCCGAAGGAGTTCGGGGGGACCTCTGGTCCAGTGAGAGTGTCTCGTAGCCCTTATGGCACGGGATGCGTGTGTCTGGTCTCGGGCACCTTTACCCCGAGGCTCTGCTGCTGCATAGTAGGCCCACCTCTCCTATCGAGGGCTTACGCTTCAGAGAAGGATCCCAGGCTGCCCGGTTAAAGGGGGCCCATCTTTAGGGAAGGAGTTCCAGGGGAAGATCAGTCCTGGCGGAGATAGCGACGGTACTGCTATCTCGGTGAGAGGCCTGGAGGCCTACCTAAAGGGGGATCTATCGTCTCTGACATCCGTGCTCCACTCCAGCTGCTGGGACCGCTCTCATAGGGACTATCCGGGTGAGCAATACCCACTCAGGCTTGAGTGGCGAGGAAAGTGTTCTCTAAGTGTTGCGTGCCTGAACCTTCCCCTACTTTGTCGTTCCTACTCTATCTCTCTTCCAAGTTTTACTTCAAGAAAATAATAAAACCTTGCTGCTTAGGTTTTACACCTGCGTGGACATTGGCTTTATTACAGAAAAAGGGACTTTCGCCTAGACAACGGAGACCAGGGATCCACTTTGGATAGGTAATTCACCGCAAGGCCCAAAAATCTAACACCGCTCGCCTCTCCATATCTGGAGTTGGACAACGGGCAAGTAGCAGGTGTGCCTTACTGCAAAAATGGATTGAGCGGAAGGGTCTGTGTGCTACATGTGGGGGCTCGTCCGGGATTTAGGGCTATCTCTCGCATGAGTGGACTATTTTGTATGTGCTTGGAAAGTCGGCCATGGAAGAAATTGAACTGTGTTACTGTATTCTGAGAGAGAAAAAGGGGTTAAGGGGCACAGAACTGTGGTTTTTCCAACTGCGTAGTTCATGGGCGTGTCTAGAAAAAGAAAAGCCTGCGAGCTATGTGCAGGAAGAAGAAAAGGGGAGGAGTTCCTGCCACCTGTGTGTTACACGTGGGTACTTTGGCGCCAAGAGACAGAGAGAGTTGGATCGAGTGAGCAGCAACATGTCCGCTTTTCCCAGTGCCTCAGTTTTGTCGGGACTCCGGATGTCCCCGATGCCTTCTTCAATGGATATTGCTCCGCTCACCGCCCCGCTTACGGATACGGGGATCCGGCTCAAACCCAGGGGCCGCTTCGCTTTGTACACCTGCAGAGATGCGGAGGCCCTGTGCATGCTCTGCCCTAAATGCCAAGGACTGGCTGTGCAATTACGGCCATTCGAAAGGTGTGCATCCTGTGGAGAGTTCCTCTTTGAAGTGGACCAGCCCACCGAGAAACCCCGGGTCTACCGGGTCAACTGCCTTACAGGTACCATCACTTCCGAGGAAGAAACCTGTACTCCCACAGCTAAGCCCACGCGCACCGCATCGACTGCCACGGATGTGGCCAACAAAGTTGTCTCAGCTGCTGCAGAGCCATCTCCGAAGTACATATCTCGTCCGCAAAATGGAAGGTGGGATATGTTAAGGCCTCCCGCGGCCGCGCTCGAAGCCTGCCCCAAGGCTTACCAGAACCGGACCTCGAGAGCGGAAGCAATTCCGAGAAGTCCACGTCAGGTGACGGTAAGGAGGCTGGGACTGTGATGTTAAGTTTGCCGGGGAAGGGAAAGAAGCGTATGCCCCATATTACTGGGGATGTGTGGACAGCCGACCTTCGGGAACTATTACCGTCTGGGGAAAATGTGTCTGTGTCTACCCAAAATGACTTGACCGCTGAGGAATATGACACCTCAGACTTGGATTCATCATCCGATTTGAGTGACGATGCAGAGACAGATGACATGTTCATCAAAAAGGGATGGGATAAGATGAAACCTGTTGCCCCGGCCCACAGTTTGAAATTGGGGTCGCCCATGGGTTCGAGGAGTACTACACCCCGTGTGGAGGTCCCGGCCATAGAAGGACAGACTGTATCTGCCCCAAGTGAAGAATCCCTACCAGGGCCTGATACGGCCACAGTACGGAGATCACTGGACGCCATTGTACTCACTGGAAGTCGGGATCGCAAAACTCTTCCCCATCTCGCCCGCTTGCAGTGAATCCTCAACAAGAGAGCGGCCAGTGAGTATGGTTGGGAGTACCCCTATGTGCCTAAGGAACTGTTGTTTGAGATAGAAGCTTATCGAGAAAGGTGGTACTCCAAAGCTATATGGGATTATCTTGAAGTACCCAAGTCCCACAGGTACTTCCCTTGTTAAGCCGCCATGACTGAGCGTTTCAAATGTTGCCGCCGGGAATGGAACTATGGCCGGCACATACATGCTGACAGGGTGGTGATCTGTTGCCCAGGGAGAGTGGACGCTGTCTATTTTGTAGAGACTTTGGACAAACAGTGGAAGACTCTTATTCTCCCGGATCCCCACTATTACCTCTAAAGACAGGAACTTGTTTTTTTTTTTGATTATCCTGTCTTTGCGTGGACATACCGTGCCCTGAATCTAAATGACCTTGCTCTGCTGAAGGGGGATGTCTACTCTTACGAAGGAAAGAGACTGGAGAGCTTGTTCTTGTTTTTTTTTTCCTCTCCTAAAGAAAGTGACTATTTCTTTCCTCCAAATCGAACTCTGGGGTAGTCAGTCCGTAGGTCATGCGAAGGAACGCCATGGTCAAAATATGAAAGTGTTCGTGTGTATTGTGCTGCAGTCCCATGCGCAGCTACTGTGAGATGTAATGACTTTATGCTAACACTAGGTGGCAGCGGTTTGCAAAAAAGAAAAAAAAAAAGCTGCACTAGCAAAACAAAACATTGATGCCGCGTACACACGGCCGTTTTTCTCGTCGAGAAAAACGACATTTTTCCCATTCAACGAGAAAAACGATCGTCTGT
Source organism: Rana muscosa (assembly GCA_029206835.1). Taxonomy (NCBI): domain Eukaryota; kingdom Metazoa; phylum Chordata; class Amphibia; order Anura; family Ranidae; genus Rana; species Rana muscosa. The sequence goes on along the minus strand of CM055122.1, from coordinate 264,606,616 downwards.
GGGCTTTCTGTCGTTTTTTTCGACGAGAAAAACGGCATTAAAAACGACGAGAAAAATTAGAACATGTTCTAATTTTTCTCGTCGTTTTTTTCGACATGTTTTACGTGGCAGTGTTTCCCATAGGGAAACACTGCCGCGGAGCCCACAGACGGTCGTTTTTCTCGACAAGAGAAAAAACGACGTGAAAAACGACCGTGTGTGGGGAACAAGCTGTTCCCCCGTTTTAAATGACATTATTCACGGCGGTTTTTTAACCGCCGTGAATAATGATCGTGTGTACGCGGCATTAGGCTTAGATGTTTTTTTTTCTTCTTCTCTTTATGCTAGGACTAGCGTAGAAATTTTAGAGAAGGGAGTGGCTTCCTTTAGGGGAGGCGGTTCACTTCTTAACTGTATAGAATGTTAGGAATAGGATTTGCATTGTGTTGTTTCTCTCTTGCATATTGTTTCTTGCAGGTATGAAGACGGCTGTCAACACCACCGGAGAATGTGGTGGGATAGATAGCTAGTTATGGGTGGAATGTATAATGTGTTTTTTTTTATTATGAAAATGTGACATTGAGAATGGGATGTCATTTATGTGTTTGCTCTTCTTTCTTCCTTTTCTCCCTCCTTACCCACCTTCCAAAAAAAATAAAAAAATGTTTTGGGTCAGGCACCGTTTCAGTTGTATTATAGTTACAAAGAAATCAACGACCTTCAGGATTGAAGGGTTTTGGTTTCTTTAGCCACTGGGGACAGTGTCTTTTTCAGCGGGGGGTGTGTGTAGCGCCCATCCCAATTTATGGGACGCTATATGTGCAAATTTAGGGGTGGTCTGAGCTAATAGTTCGGCTCAGACCTGTTTATACATCAAATTGCTTCTGCTCTGGGTGCGAAGCTGCCTGGCAGTATAGTTCCCTGTTGCCTGAAGGTGGCGCTGTCATCTTCGGCTCAGGTTGAACCACAGGGGGTATCGCAGCGCCATTGGGTGTGCTCTCTTGGCAGCCGTGCAGTGGGCGTGGTCTACCCGCTGTGCATGCTGGGAGAGGGTACAGAAGGGGCAGACGCCATTAGGCGTGAGGCGATTCCAGGGGGACCCCAAGGAGTTCGGCGGGACCTCTGGTCCAGTGAGCGTGTCTCGTGGCCCTCATGGCACGGGATGCGTGTGTCTGGTCTCGGGCACCTTTAGCCCGAGGTTCTGCTGCTGCATAGTAGGCCCACCTCTCCTATCGAGGGCCTACGCTTCAGAGAAGGATCCCAGGCTGCCCGGTTAAAGGGGGCCCATCTTTAGGGAAGGAGTTCCAGGGGAAGATCAGTCCTGGCGGAGACAGCGACGGTACTGCTATCTCGGTGAGAGGCCTGGAGGCCTACCTAAAGGGGGATCTATCATCTCTGACATCCGTGCTCCACTCCGGCTGCTAGGACCGCTCTCATAAGGACTATCCGGGTGAGCAATACCCACTTAGGCTTGAGTGGCGACGAAAGTGTTCTCTAAGTGTTGCGTGCCTGAACCTTCCCCTACTTTGTCGTTCCTACTCTATCTCTCTTCCACGTTTTACTTCAAGAAAATAATAAAACCTTGCTGCTTAGGTTTTACACCTGTGTGGACATTGGCTTTATTACAGAAAAGGGACTTTCTCCTAGACAACGGAGACCAGGGATCCACTCTGGAGAGGTAAATCGACACAAGGCCCAAAAATCTAACACCGCTCGCCTCTCCATATCTGGAGTTGGACAACAGGCAAGTAGCAGGTGTGCCTTACTCAGGGCCGTCGGAACAGGACAGGCAAACCAAGCAACTGACTGGCCTGGGGCCCCAGCAGAGCTGCCTCCCCTTCCGCGATTGGCGGCCCCCCTCCCGCGATTGGTGGCCCCCCCACCCGCGATTGGTGGCCCCCTCCTCCCGCGATTTGGCGCCCCCCTCCCACGATTGGCGGCCCCCCTCCCACGATATTGGCGGCCCCCCTCCTGCGATTGGCGCCCCCCCTCCCACGATTGGCGCCCCCTCCCGCGATTGGCGGCCCCCCCTGCCGCGAATGGCGCCCCCCTCCCGCTTCTCCAAAAAAAATCAGTAGCACCCCCCCCCCAAATTCTCAATCTGCTTGGGGCCCCGAAATTCCTCCAAACGGCCCTGGCCTTACTGCAAAAATGAATGGAGCGAAAGGGTCTGTGTGCTACATATGCATAGATAGATGTAATGAGTCCTTTGGCCATGGGGTTATTTAAACATATTTAAACATATTTTTTTCAAAGAGAATCAGATTACGAAGAGAGGATAATGAACCAATAATTTGAATAACAACGTTTTTATTTTGAGAATATCTATGGATTTCCTGATGAGGTTGGTTGTGCAAAGATCTAATAGAGGAGAGGCTTAAAACATTTGTAGAGGAAATTAGGTTATAGCTTTTGTACATATTATGGGAAACCCACCATTTAAATTTGGTTGATTTAAGAAAGCCTGGAGTGAACTTGCATCAGTTTTCTTTTCTTTAGCTTTTTTTCCTCTGTTTTTACCTGGTGATCTGGTCAGTAACACCCCTCTCGCATTAGTGAGACACTACTCAGGATGAAGAAGTACAGGAGGCACAGCAGACAGCAGAATGGTCAGTGTGTGTGTGGGGGTAGTGTTAAATGTATTAGCAGATTTAATTACACTAACATATTGAAGCCAAACTCCATCTCACACTTTATAATCAGTTACAGCTAAAGTTTTTTTCCTTTTGGATAAAAAGAGGTGTAGCGGGTGGTTACATTTAGGGAAGGCATCTGAGTGATAAATGGCTCAGATGCAGCAATTGTTAGGGTTCATGGACCATTTTATGCCAGTGGAGGATGCAAGGGTGTCCAGTTCCCTGCAGCCTGTAGGTGGCGCTGTCGCCATAGGCCGGGGTTGAACCGCCATTGCAAGTCTGTACCCTTTTTGTCCTCTCGCAGAAGTAGTTCAGCGGGGCGGGGAACCTGCTGTGCATGCTGGGAGAGGGGATAAAAGGGGCAGACATCTTCCGCTCGAGGTCCACGCCAAGACACCTTCAGCCTGGGTGTGAGTGCTGGTGGTCTCCGGGCGCCCTCGGCCCGGGGATGGAGCTGTGATTCCACCCCAGACACCTTTAGTCTGGGGTGAGGTACTCTCTGGAGGCCTGGGGCCCAGTACCTTCGACTGGGTCCCGCAAGGGATGGAGGATTCCTAGGGTGTCCTCCGTTATTGGACACCCGAATCTTGGGCGAGGGGGACCAGAGAAGTGACCTTCCCGGAGATCCAGCGCAGCATTGGCTCGTGACGGCGGAGGCCTCTGGTGACCGTCCAGATGGATGACTCCCCTGACAGGGGCCACATCTCAAGAAGGTAGTCCACGTTCTCATGGTCGGTGGCAGCGACCCAACTGAAACTCAGGTCGGTGGCAGAGACTTCAAGTCCAATTCACCCGGTCGGTGGCAGCGACCACCCTCACGGTCTGTGGCAGCGATCGTGCGCCAAGCCTGTTTGCGCATACCGAAACAGGAGAGTAACAAGTTCATGTTTGTGCCTGGACCTTCCTCACCACCTTGTTTGTTCGTTGTCTAACCAGTCTGCTCGCAAAGGACTATTTATTGCTCTAAAATAATAAATAAGTGTTGGACTTTCTATGGTGTGGAACTTGGCTTTTCTGGGAGTTAAAGGATCATCCTCAAAGGGAGCTTTGGCTCTGGACAGGGGCACAGACCCGAAGGTAATTGGGTATAGCTCACACCTCTACACACTAGAGGATACGAGCTGGTGGTGCGTCACACTCTCCTCCCTGGTCCCCTAGATGAGAGCCATTGACATTGACAGAGAAGGAGGGAGTGAGAGGTGAGGTCGCTACAGAGGTTTTACACAAATAAATAAAAGCTGATAATTTTAAGCACATCTGGCAGTGTTTTGTCTCTTCCATGTAAACTGATACATTCTGCTGGAGAGCTTGTGCTTTTAAAAAACAACCAGGCTTGTTGGCTAGATCACCAGATGAAAATAGAAGAAATAAAAAACTGAAAAAGAAAAATAATGCCGCCATCACATCTAAAGGCTGGTACCCACAGGCCGAATATCAGTTCAGTTCAACAGAAACCGGCAGACTGTTGGTCCGTGTGTACAACAGCCTGTCCGACAGAAGCCGGTCTATCGATTGGCTTTTATCGAACGGACATGCTGGAAAAACAGTATCCGATCAGTGCTTGCAGCCAATGGCTGTGAGTGCTAATCAGTATGTTCTGGTGTGTGTGTGTGGGGGGGGGGTGGGGGTAGACCCCCATCAGAACGCAATAGCTCAGCAGGGGAAATCGATGCACTAACATCACTTAGTTAGTATGTTGCCTTTTTTTGGTTTAGTCCGCTGGGTTGAACAAAAAAAAAATACCCACGTGTACCTAGCATAATAATTCATAAGCTAATTGTTTGCTTTTGGGCTTAATACCACTTTAAGTGATAACTCCGTATTATTGGACTTGTAATTTGAACTGTAGCACACAGATCCCTTTCCTGCTTACCTCCGCTAGCAGGTGGGACACACCATGCCACATGCCCAGTGTCCTCCTTGTTGAAGTAGGTGAGCGGTGTTATCTATTTTTGGGTCTTGCAGCGAGTTACCTCCTTACGTTGGTTCTTTTCCCTAGAGTGTAGGAAGAGTCTATTCTCTCTCTTTATTTCAAGAAGGCCATTGTCCAGACAGTATTAAACCCAATAAAGAAAGGTTTATTTTGCTTTCTCGATAACTCGACAGAAAAGTTGGGAATAGAGAAAATTGAACAGGGAGGTAGGTTCAGGCACACGGCACTTAACCACTTCCATACAGGGCTTTTTGTACCACCTCCATACCGGGCCTATTCTGGCACTTCTTTCCTACATGAACAAATCATCATTCTTTTGCTAGAAAATTACTCAGAACCCCCAAACATTATATATGTTTTTTTAGCAGACACCCTAGGGAATAAAATGACGGTCATTGCAACTTTTTTTCTTGCACGATATTTGCGCAATAATTTTTCAAACGCCTTTTTAAAAAAAAAAAAATGGTTTCATGAATTAAAAAATAACAAAACAGTAAAGTTAGCCCAATTTTTGGGGAAAATATGAAATATGATGTTACGCCGAGTAAATAGATACCTAACATGTCACGCTTTAACATTTTCGCACACTCATGGAATGGCGCCAAACTTCGGTACTTAAAAATCTCCATAGGCGACGCTTTAATTTTTTTTACAGGTTACCAGGTTAGAAATACAGAAGTGCTAGAATTGTTGCACGCACTCTAACGCACGCGGCGATACCTCACATGTGTGGTTTGAACGGCGTTTACATATGTGGGCAGGACTTACGTGTGCATTCGCTTCTGATCGCGAGCTACCGGGGACAGGGGCGTTTTAATTTTTTTTTTATTATTATTTATTTTATTTTTTTACTTATTTATTTATTTCTTTACAATTATTTTACTTTTTTTTTTTTTTGATCACTTTTATTCCTATTACAAGGAATGTAAACATCCCTTGTAATAGGAATGTGTGTGACAGGTCCTCTTTATTGAGAGATGCGGGGTTAATAAGACCCCACATCTCTCCTCCAGGCTGCAAAGCATGAGATCAGTGAAAAAATTTCCACTGATCTCATACTTACAGCCGCAATGGCGGCTTTGTTTACATTTGAGGACCCGGGCGTGACATCATCACATCGCGCACGGGCCTCCGACGATCATAGAGATGACTGGTGACCATCTGGTCACCAGTCATCTCTATGCTCGTCACGTGACCCACCAACGGCGCCGGAAGATTCGCTCTAGGTCCCCGATCGCACGGGAGAGCCCGGAGAAGCACCGGATGGCGGCGGGAGGGGGGGATGTCCCCTCCCGCCGCCTCTAAGAACGATCAAGCGGTGGAACCGCTGCTATGATCATTCTTATGGTGTACAGAATCGCCGGCACTTTAAAATGATATCTGAATGATGCCTCTAGCTGCAGGCATCATTCAGATATCCCCCTACAAAGCCAGGACGTCATATGACATTCACCCAGGATGGGAGATCCCATCTGTGAACGTCATTTGACTATGGCTGGGTAGGGAAGTGGTTAACTATCACTCGTCGCCACTCAGACCTGAGTGGGATTTGCTCACCCGTATAGTCCCCTCTCACGGTTCTAGCAGCCGGTGTGGAGCACGGAACATTCACTTGTAATTTCCTAGGGATACGATCAAGCGACAGCTTCCAAATCTTGAACTTCCCAGTCTAGTAACACTTGAGTCTTTAGGTGCCAATGGGGCACGTTACTAGGCTTGTGGCGGACTACGGAATCCCTCCCTCTGATAGGTAACCAGGCCTCTCCCGAGACAGTGACTTCTCTCACCGATACCCTTGGGTAGATCCTTCCCTGGTTGCCTCTCCTTCAGAGCGGGTAACCCCTCACTTGGGTACCCTGGGATTCTTCTTCGGGTGTAGACCCCAGCCAAAGGTGCTGGGCCTACTTACAGCGGTGCAGCCTCAGGCTAAAGGTGCCTGAGGCTGGTACACACACGCACCCCTGGCCTAGAGGGTCGGGAGGCGCAAACTGCTCCCCGAATAATGGTGTCTGCCCCTTATGTATCCTCTCCCAGCATGCACAGCGGGTAGACCACGCCCCCTGTACAGCTGCCGAGAGAGGACACCCAATAACGCTGCAACGCTACCTGTGGTTCGACCTGAGCCTGGGGCTGCAGTGCCACCCACAGGCCACAGGGAACTGTACTGCCAGGTAACATTACCTCACAGCAGAAGCCAGTTTGTTTGAAGAATACAACAGCCTGAGTTCAACTACCCCCTAAATTTAAGCATAGCGACCCCCAATTATTGGGGGGTCTGCTACAGAACATTGACAAAATACTGAATTCTTTGGAACGATGCATGCCGCTGACTCATTTCCTCAATTCCTTTGATATTTACTGGGAAATACATGTTTCTGGAAATCCTAACAGTGCAATTAAATTTGATATAGTGCTGATCTTCAAAAGTTTCCAATTGCTCAGTTCTACATTTTCATTTAGAATGAGGGTTCCAATGTAGACTTCCAGTGGACCAGGAGAATGACCCAAGTGCTCTGACCTGGGACAGAGAGAAGCTAAAAGTGGGGTATAATGAAGGCACAAAAAACAATACAAATAGCCAATATATATATAAAGAAATAATACAAATGTTCCCCATCAAACTTTATAGCGAGCTAGCAGGAAAAGTAACTAAATGTACTCAAGTTAAGGAAAACCTCTGGAGGCTGTGCCCAAAAAGCAGGTAAGCAGAGGACAAAGGACTAGTCTCCAGTATTCCTGGTACCCCATCAGCTGATCTTTGCCTCATTACGGTCTTAGCATATCTTACTTTCACTATATATCTTTGTGGGGGTGGCCATCATTGTAGAGGCAGGACTTTGCTTCCTCATGTCAGAGCCTCCAGCAAGGTGAGCAGTAAAAAGTCAGTAGAAGTCAGAGCCACAGTGCTTGAGATCTTACATTGAGGATATACAGCCATGGCGCTGTTGGCACAAAAGTGCATAGGCACCCTCACAAACTCATGTCCACTGATATCTTTCAGGAAGAAGACAAAATAAATTTTTTAGGGTGTTTAGACGCAATAATAAAAAAAAAATTCCCGCTCTTTTTTCTTTTTTAGTGGTGGTAGTGGGATGGTGGTGGTGGTGAGTGGGGTGATGGTGGGGGTGGTGAGTTGGGTGATGGTGGGGTTGGTGGTGGTGACAATCAACATTTTTATGAAATGTGTTCACAGGCTTTTGCTTGTTTCAAACGGGTTTTGCATTCCCACATAAATCAGTGGGAATCCAAAACCAGCTTGAAGCAAATCAAACAAAGGTCCTAAGGAGAGCAACTGCAGACCAATTCCCCTGTCAATGAATTCTGAATGGTCTCAGAAGTGTTTCAAACTGATACCACTGAAAAGACCAAATCCTTTCAACACAGGCCTTAAATGTTCCCTAAAATGTATCAAATCTTTACATGTTGAGTTCAGGTCCACTTTAAAGTGGAGTTCCACCCAAAAATAGAACTTCCGCTTTTCGGAACCCTCCCCCCCCTCCGGTGTCACATTTGGCACCTTTCAGGGGGGAGGGGGGTGCAGATACCTGTCTAAGACAGGTATTTGCACCCACTTCCAGGCATAGACTCCCATGGGAGTTAAGCCACTCCCCCCCGCTGTCTCCTGGGAAACACACTGGTCCCAGGAGAGAACGGGGACCAGTGAGGGCGCGCTACTCGCTCATGCGCAGTAGGGAACCGGGCAGTTAAGCCGCAACGCTTCACTTCCTGATTCCCTCACCAAAGATGGCGGCGGGGGCATCCGAGAGACGAGCGATTGCTCGCCCTCGGCTGCCGACATCGTGGGCGCGCTGGACAGCTAAGTGTCCATTTTTTAAAAGTTAGCAGCTGCAGTATTTGTAGCTGCTGGCTTTTAAAAAAAAAAATTTGGGTGGACCTCCACTTTAAAAGCAGAGGCTTTTTGTTTCCACACCATACAAATACAAAAAAGTCAAACTGCCATGTCAAAGCACCTCTAAAATGTGTGGTTCCGATATAACAACTAGAGATGAAATTCACATTTGCCACTTTGCCACGGGTTCACAACAGATGCAATTGGTTTGAAAGTTCTGGTCCTGGAATCCCCTTTATTAGGGTTCTGCACACGGAAGTTATAGAGGCAAAGGGGAAACTGCCCTGGGCCACCCGGCCAGAGGGGGCCCCAGACTTCCCTTATAAATAAATGAAACTTTTTTTCCCTTGAGACTTCAGTGGTGTGTTTGTTGTGGAAATTGTCCAGTTTGCAGCCTTTGCCAAGCTCCGGTCATGTCTCACTACTCCATCTCAACAGGCAGTTTAAAGAGTCGTGACAGAACAGAGAACCCATCATATCAAGCAGCTGCAAGTGCTACATGTGCATACAGTACAATAAAACCAAACTATTGGCAAAGTAGTTCCCTACTGTTCAAGAGGTTATTTCTAGGTGTACTTATTGGGTGAACAGTTATTTCCTTTCCACTCTGCCCCCAGGCATGATGCATCTAGAAAGGATATGACCTATGATCTCCAACGGGCCACAACTGACCATCATAATCTGCTCCCACTGACACCAATGAAGTCCACCTCATTCACATTTGAATTATTTTTTTTATTAAATTGGCAATCTTTTGATAAACAGAAGCTTGGCTGATTTGTTCATCAGAGGTAATACAAGAACCAAACTACTAAAAAGTAGGTTAACAATTTTGCCTACTTTGTCGGGGTCAGTTGTAGGTGTGCTGATGTAGAACTGTCTTTCTTCCCTTTTCTCTCCCAGGAACACAATCCCTAGCAGAGCAGAGTTGATGTCTGGTCTTGTTGGAGGTATACTATGGTTAGCCACTCCATTGGGGTTGCAGGGGGACAGCATTAGGCAGTTGACTAAAGCCGTGTACACACGATAGGTTTTACCGATGAAAACAGTCCGATGGACTGTTTTCATCGGACAAACCGATCGTGTATGGGCCCCATCGGTCTTTTTTCCATCAGTGTTTAAAAATAGAACATGTTTTAAATTTATCCGATGGTTAAAAAAACGATAGCAAATTACTATCGTCTGTGGGCAAGTCCATCGGATAAAAACCCACGCATGCTCAGAATCAAGTCGACGCATGCTCAGAAGCATTGAACTTCATTTTTCTCGGCTCATCGGAGTGTTTTGCGTCACCGCGTTTGAAACGGTCGGTTTTTTGAATGATGGTGTGTGGGCAAGACTGATGGAAGATAGTTTCATCGGATTTCCGATGGAAAAAGACATTGTTTTAGAATCCATAGGATATCTGATTGTGTGTACATGGCTTAAAGCGGAAGTAAACCCATCGATTTAACAGTTTCAAAAAGCAGTTACATTCCCGGCATGCCGGGAATGCCAACTGTCACATTGGTTGTGCTCTCAACCAAACTGTCAAACCATCCAATGGCTGGTGTCATAACTGATCACATGTGCAGCATCCTGGCAGTTAAAGATTAAACAGAGGCCAAGATGGCAGCTTCCATGCCTGAAAATGATAGGAGGGGTTACTTCCACTTTAAGGGGACCAGACTGTATAAATCTGATCCTAATGAAACAATCACATTGATACTTGAAACACATTATGAAAACCCTTATTATTTATTTTCTCACTGGAACATCCTCTTTTTCTGTTTGCGCGTATCCTGATTCTGGAGAAATTAGGAAATACTTTACAAAAACCCACATGGTGAATCACTATGGACCTAGTGGGCATCTTATTGACTAAAGTCAGTAGCAGCTGATAATAAAAATTTGCTTATGGAAGCAAAATAAGAAGTGGGAGTTACTCTCTGCATTAAGGCCCATGTGACAGGATATTCTTATATCGTTTAGAAGCCACAACACTCATTGTGCTTTTAAGTCTTTTAAACATTAAAGAACTGAACTGGAACTCCAGTGTGTTTAAATAGGACTTCAGTAACCGAAGGATTTAAATCTGCAGTGTTTCCTTAGAGCTTTGGAAGAATAATGAGATGGCTATAATGACTTCTTCCATTCTACTTATACTTCTGATGGTAATCTGGCCGACTCTTCAGCTGGGTAAGTTTTTGAGTCCAGAATTTGTGTACATCTTCATGTTTAGGGTAAGCAGGGCAGTGGAATGGATGTACAGTCACAGCTTTATTCACTACCTAAGATTCTTTTTTATATTTAGAGGTAATGATGCACAAAATCTTAGAATCGATCTCCGTTTCTGCACTGAAAAATACATCTACTCTATGTAGGGTGACCACGTGTCCCGGATTGCCCGGGACAGTCCCGCATTTTGCAGGTCTGTCCCGGGCACCTTTAATCCAGGGCAATACAGTGTCCTGGAATGAAACTGACACAGCTACCCCCCAGGCCAATCTGATGCCCCCAAAAAAGGCCGCCACATCACTGCTTTACTCACTGACAGTACTTGCCCTGGCCGGGAATGCCTTGAGGAGCACAATCCCCACCCTTGCTTGTGATTGGAGAAATCATAAATCCTGCCTCTTGTGTCCAATCACTGTGCTGTGATTCATTACAGCACAAGCTGATTTTTGGGAAGGGGGGGTGGGTGTCCCTGAATGGTAGTTTGGAAATGTGGTCACCCTAACTCTATGGGGTTGAGCTACTAAAACTGGAGAGTGTAAAATCTGGTGAAGCTTTGACAAAAGAATTGGAAAGCTGATAGTTTATACACAGCTGCACCAGATTTTACACTCTCCAGTTTTAGTAAGGTACCTTTCACACAGGTGTTCCGTTTGTCTGTTTTTCATTCATTTGATGGATGAAAAATGAACACCAAGTGGATGTTCCATTTCAATAGAAAAAAAAACGAAACTAACGAAAAACGAATGTAAATGAACAAACGGTCCGTTTTCCCATCCGTTTTTGCATGGGTAGTGGATGTAAAAAAGCTGATGTAAAAACTGATGTAAACTGTATTCATTTTTCTTGGAAAAAAAATGTGACTGAACTGATGAAGCAGTCGGAACTAAGGCCCCTTTTCACACAGGCGACTCTGCTAAGCAGTATCCGCTTGCTCAGCAGGAATCTCTCTGCTAATCCCCGCTAAGCAGGTGGATGACAGGTCTGTGTCAGAGTGGACACGGACACAGCCTGCTCTCCTCTATGGGGCAATTTAATGGAAAAAGACCGCCTCCGTTTCCATCCAATGCCATCCAATTCAATCAGATGGATGAATGGGATCCGTCTGTTTTTAGTGGTCAGGATAGGATCGGACGCAGTGCCGATCCTGACCTCCCTGGGGCCCTAAGCAAAATTCTGCTAAGGGGCCCTCTACCTGACCCGTGATGCCCAGACCAGCCACGTCACATACCCCAGGACTTATGGAATGTAATAAAACACAGTATCCCAAGACCGGTAGAAGGTTAAAAAAAAGGTAGAAGATAAAAAATAAAAAAAACAGTACCCTAGGACCTGTGAAATATAAAAAAAAAAAGGACAAACAGTGCCCCAGGACCAGAATAACCATACAAATTATAATCTGAGCACAATCTACTTTAGACCTTCTAACAACTATATAGATCTATATAGGACATGTTTGATTGGATACAGATTGATTGGTTCGTTTACGTAGGCTCTCATTATTACATAGTTTTGATCAATCTAAAATTGTATAAAAACAGTACAGTCGGATTGCAAAAATGTATGGAGCATCCTATCAAAGTAATAAACCAATAGTTGGGTTGGAGGAGGCTGCTGTGACAAGGAAGTAGTTTGCAGGAGAAAAGTGCACTAATATTCAGGGATCCTGGATTACTGGACAGACGAACAGAAATGTCAAGTATCAGGTTTTTCTTTGTAATTTACCCACTCTTACCACACTATTTGCCCAGTAAAACTCCTTTATTTCTTGATTCACCACCATTTTTTTCCTGTGGCAGAGGCAGGCAAAATATACGACCATGGCGATGGGACTGAGTTGTAGCACGTAGGCTGGCTCTGCTCTTCAGACTGACGTCTTCACCCCCCCGGGAGCAGGGAGCTTGAGCATGCCGCCGTGGACTACAACTCCCATAAACAACTGCGGTGGCGGCCGTCACGGACTCACACGACATCACGTCACCTGACATGCTGACAGTAGCGAGTAATGATTCAGTGGGCGGACACTCGGCCAGCGGTGGCGGCGGCCGGCAGCCATTGTTTCGGTTATAAGAAAAAAAATGAGGGGGAGGCGGGGCCCTCACGTCACCTGACAGACTGACAGTAGCGAGTAATGATTCAGTGGGTGGACACTCGGCCAGCGGCGGCGGCCAGCGGCCATTGTTTTGGTTATAAGAAAAGAAATGAGGGGGAGGCGGGGCCATACGCACAGCTCGGGGCTCTACGCAGCTTGCATAGACAGCGTATAGGGCGGATCGGCCCTGATCGGACGGCAGAGGGTGTCAGCGGACATATGTCCGCTGACATGTGCTGCTCCATGGAAGAGACTGGAGGGTCCAATCAGGTCCGCCTGAAAAACTGACAGGCGGATCTGATCTGACACCCTGTATGAAAGGGGCCTAAGACCTGGTTAACACCTATGCATTTTTTAGTGCATTTTCAGTTTTGCAGAAACACACTACAGTCCATTTAACATGGTTTCCTATGGGTCACGTTCACATCTGTGCATTTTATTAAAAGGGCCAGGAACTTATTTCTGGCTTTTGGTTCCATAGACTTCAATGGATCAAAAACATGTACTGTATTGAAAAATGCTAAATGCACCTGGAAAAGGCAAACTGCAACCTACATAGGTGTGAACCTGGCCTTAATCAATCTTTATCCCTATTCTTCCCTATGCTTTAAAGTGGTTGTAAACCCTCAGGTAGAACTTACACCTACAGGTAAGCCTAGATTAAGGCTTACCTGTAGGTGCTTGCAATATCTCCTAGACCTACACGGTCTAGGAGATATTTGCAATATCCCCGAGCGATGCCTTCAACGGCGCAAGCTGGGGTCATGCCGTTAAAGGTGGCTCCCGTGCACATGAGCGGGAGTGACGTCACGTGACTTCAGCCAGTCACAGAGCCAGAGTTCATGGCCCCCGGAAGAAGAGGGGTGAAGAATGGATGCTCGCTGCCAGCATGGAAGACGGTGACATTGCGGGCTTCTCCTGCAGATAAGTGTCACATAATGGGCTACTATGCGATGCATAGTAGCCCATTATGCTTTACCTTTGCAGGGAAACATAGAGGAAGTAAAACCCATCAGGGTTTACTTCCTCTTTAAAGGAAACCTGTCAAAAATAGAAGTTTGAGTGCTGCTTTATTGCTGTCCTGACTTTACTGACTCACTAAGCTGTGAAGTAAGGATAATAGCCCCCGGAGCTTGTACTATTAAAAACAATTCAGTGATGGCACATTTTCTCAAACATTCCATTTCAATTGTGTCCCAATGGGTAGGAACTTACATTGTTTCTGGTAGATCTAAAGGAGGTTGCACAATCAGACTGCCGTGTATACAGTCAACTATGAATACATTTTCAATTGGTTAGACCTTTGTATGACCTAACTTAGTGGCTTGGATAGGCAACATGTTTCTTAAAAACAATACTTTTATGAAATGTGAATTTTTATGGTTTCAAGATAATCAGATATGCCAAACTTAAGCATATACTGATTTGTGCTTGGAACACCTGAACGTTTCCCTAATAAAAACACAGGTGGGTTGATTTACTAAGGGCAAATAGGCTGTGCACTCTGCAAGTGCCAGTGCTGCAGAGCTTAGTAAATGAGGTAAATCTTCCCTTTGCAAAGAATACCCAATCACATGCAAGGAAAAAAAAGCAGAATTTTTGCTTGCAGATGATTGGATGATGGAAGTCAGCAGAGCTTCTGCTCAATTACTAAGCTCTGGAGCAACGGCAATTCCAGAGTGTAACTGCACTTTGCATAGTGCACAGTCTATTTGCCTTTAGTAAATCAACCCCAAAGTGTTTAACCACTGAGTGTTGACATCTGGATGTAATGTGCTGCCATCTGTTGCAGCTAGTAGGCTCTGGTTCATGCTTATGCTAGACCCCGTCATTAAGCTATTGTAGCGCCCTGGGGTTTAGTCAGGGAGCTCCTCACCAAATTCCTTGTCAGGAGTAGCTGCTGTAGTTAATTGCTAGAGATCCATTGATTTCTCCCTAAGTTTGGCCTGGTTGTATTTTTATCTTCTACCACCAAGTGGCCGGGCACTTGGAGGTATTAGGCTGAGAAGGACAACTCAAGGTCAGGTTATGGGTATATGGGGTATCTCTGGCCCATGGGCAGGGGTTTTCTTGAATCCCTTGGCCTGCTGGGAGAGCCTATATATTCGGGTGGAGTCAGGTGATTCATGTTCTGTGCCACCCAGACTGCCGTCTGGGTGGAGGTGTGTCGTCTACCCTGGGCTGCTAGGCCGGAGATTGGGACTTTCCCGGGGGCATTTGGCTGCCAGGCTGTGTGAGGCCTTATCCAGAAGTCAGAGGGCAGTGCAGGGTTGGGATTGTGGCTTGCAGTCCAACCAAAAGTGACGGTTCTGCCAGCCCGAGAACCTGTCGTGGTCGGAGGTAGAAGGGAAGCTGTCGCCACTAAGAGACCAACCTTCTCACCGAACGGGCACGGTGGAAAATCGGGAAACTTCAGGCGGTGATCAAGTCAGGGACCCAACCAGCGGAGGTGAAACTTGCAGAGCAGCCTTGTGTGTCAAGCTAGGGACCGAGCCAGTCAGCGGGGGTGAAGCTTGAAGGTATACGAAGTGCCAAGCTAGGGACCCAGCAGGGAAGCGTGGGTGATGCTTGAGGGAGATACCACCGCAAAAGCCTTGAGGAGCTCATGAAATTCAGAGTGAGTGAATCAGATAGTCCAGTGAGAGACTAGGAGCTCAAGGGGCTGAAAAACTACAAGGAGAAGTTGTAGTAGAGCTGAGAGACCTGTTACGTTTGAATTAGGAACTGTTAAGTACTGTTGCCATAGGAGACAGCAATCCTGCACATGCAGAAGTGGCACCCTGCTGGGGTCTTTCCCTGTACGGCTGTCCTCCCATTGAAGTCTCGGAGTCTGCCAATTGAGTTTTCAACTATCTGAGGGTGTCTTGGCCCTAACCCCCCTTCCCCTAAAATATATAAAAAGGACTGTTAAAAGAAAAAAAACCTATTTTACATCCAAGAAGCAGGGCTTTTTTTCAGGGGGAACTTGGTGGAACTCAGTTTCACCACATCTGGTTCAGACCCTTTGGTGCCTGCTAACCACAATCACCTGTAAACACAGAAGTCTGGTTTCTGTGTTTACAAGTGACAGCTCTGCACTCTGTATGTAATGCAATCCTGGTATTTAATGCCCCTTTAAGACCCTCCTACTGTTCGTGAAATTTGACTGACCACACCCACTATTTGATGTGATTTGGAGGGTGTGTGTAGGGGGAGGGGTTTTGTAGGGTCGTGGTTAAGTTCCAGCACCTATTGTTTGAGAAAAAAAGCCCTGCCAAGAAGTGTGACTCTTACCACCTTTACACCCACTATGCCTCACAACCCACTACATATTGAAGGATGTCAGGTATCTTTGGTCTTGAAGGTTCCCATTAGACCAAAAGAGGTAAAATACTTTGCTACACTACTAATAAAAAACAAAAAAGGATCTTGCGCTCAGTATACTAGCAAGGGAACCAAAATATATAAAAAATACATAATTCATAAATAATTTTTGCTTGGTAAGTGCGCACAGTAACAACAAAAACTCAGCACAGTGTATGAGTGAATATCAAACTAACAATATATTTCAGTACAGCAGAAAATAAAATATAAAGTAAATGCAAGTCACTTTAAATGTAAAGTAAAACCAGATCACACTTGTTCACAAGGCAAGTGATGTGCCCAAAACATGCTGCACACAAGTGTTAACTTTGATGTATCACACCCAAAATATTGTTCAAACTCCTTTTATTATGATCTCTAAATGTAATCTCCATTTCTGCTCCATGGTGCAGATATTGTAATTTTGCTAGATGCTGGTACCAGGGGATTTGTGGTGACGGAGGCTGTGGGATTACTATGTATCTTCTATGTGCTGTGGATCTCTTCTAATTTGGAGATGATAATTAACTTGTAAGGAGTTTGAGCCAGTAGCGTCACTAGGGCTGGTGTCACCCGGTGCGGAAAAAATTGGTGTCACCCCCCCTCCACCAACTATAGTCCATCCTCAGTACAGACCCCCCTCCCTCAGTACAGACCCCCCTCCATTAAGTACAGATCCCCCTCCCGCAGTATAGATCCCCTCCCTCTTTACAGACCCCCTCCATCAGTACAGACCCCCTCCCACAGTATAGATCCCCCTTCCTCATTACAGACCCCCTCCATCGGTATAGACCCCCCTCAGTGCAGACCCCCTCCTCCATCAGTGCAGACCCCCCTCAGTGCAGACACCCCCCTTCATCAGTGCAAACCCCCTCTCCATCAGTGCCAACCCCCCTCAATTCAGACCCCCCCCGCATCAGTGCAGACACCCCCCTGCATCAGTACAGACACCCCTCAGTGCAGACACCCCCCTCCATCAGTGCAGACCCCCTGCATCAGTGCGGACACCCCCCTCCATCAGTGCAGATCCCCCTCCATCAATGCAGACCCCCCTCCATTAAGTACAGACACCCCTCCCGCAGTATAGATCCCCCCTCCATCATTACAGACCCCCTCCATCAGTATAGACCCCTCTCCCCATCAGTGCAGACCCTCCTCAGTGCAGACACCCCCCTCCATCAGTGCAAACCCCCCTCCATCAGTGCAACCCCACCTGCATCAGTGCAGCCCTCCTCAGTGCACACCTCCCCTCCACCAGTGCAGACCCCCCTCCTGCGTCAGTGCAGACACCCCCCCTCCATCAGTGGAGACCCCCCTCAGTGCAAACGCCCCCTCCATCAGTGCAGACACCCCTCTTCCTCCTCCTCCATCAGTGCAGACATTAACATTTTCAAACCTCAGAACAGCGCAGGATACAGCATTGTGTCCCTTGGACTCCCTCTCCCACAGTGGAGCGAACCAAAGCCGCCTTCCCTCCTGTAGATGTAAACAGAGACGAGAGAGAGGCAGCCTCCATCTGCTCCACTGTATGAGGCAGCCAGCAAGATTTGAGACACAGATCAGTGTGGACCGTGCAGCATTAGTGGTGCCGCTGCACACAGTATCACCCCTCTGTCACCTGGTGCGGCCCGCCCCCCACTAGCAACGCCACTGGTTTGAGCAATATTTTGGGCGTGATACACCAAAGTTTACACTTGTGTGCAGCGTGTTTTGGGCACATCACTTCCCGTGTGACCTGATTTTACTCAAGAACTTCCTTCACATTTAAAGGAAATTGCACTTACTTTATATGACATGTTCAGCTGCACAGAAAAATATTGTTGATTTCTAGGGATGAGCCGAAGCCCCCCTCCGTTTGGTTCGCATCAGAACTTGCAAACAGGCAAAAAATGTGTGCGAAAACACGAACACCGTTAAAGTCTATGGGACACAAATATGAAAAATTAAAAGTGCTAATTTTAAAGGCTTATGTAGCGGCCGCCTCCCCCCCGTCGTCGTCCTCTCTTCGGCCCAGGGGTATGTCACGCGACAGGGGTGAGGTGCGCTACGGCCCATGTCCTCCCCACTACTTGCGGGCGAGGTGAAGGCCAATACCTGATGTTTCCTCGGGCCAGTGTGTCCTGAGCATGTACCGAGTCTGCTGTGCAGAAACCACCAAACCACCCTTTGCTCCCATTAACAGAGTCCATACACCGATCACAGTCCAACGGTTAGATTTATTCCGTATCTTCAGTTACAAGGCAATGCGATGGCATGATACGGTGGGATGAGCAGGTCGAGGCACTCTACTGATCTGGGTCCCCACACCCCCTATGCTATGACCAAGGGTTGTAGGAGTCTTGACATGAATACCTCCGTTGCGCTGCGGGCCTCTATCAGGGAAAGATATCCTCCAAGGGAGTTACTGAAGGCCCATCCGTCACCGGGTTGACACTACCCCGGGTCTTCGAACGAGTGACCTCCCCAGCCTCCTCACCTCAGATGCGGGTCCCCTCGCAAGGGGTGCCCTGGAGCAACTCCACCCTCGCGGGACCCAGTCGGAGTCACCGGGTCCCAGGCCTCCTCAATAGTACCTCATCCCAGGCTGAAGGTGCCTGGGATGGACTCCATCTTCATCCCGACCAGGCCTAGGGTGCCTAGGTCGGAACCTTGAACCGCCCGCACCCAGGCCGAAGGTGCCTGGGTGCGTGAAGAGATGATCCCCGAAGACGACGACGACGACCTCGTGGCGAGGGCGTCTCCCCCTTTTATCCCCTCCCGACGATACCACGGCGGGTTCCCCGCCCCGGCCGTACCATCTCCAGGAAGGGACAAAGAAGGGTAGCACTGCGGCAGTGATTCTACCCCGAGCCAGTAGGTACACTGACACCTACTGGTCGAAGAGAATATTACACCACCCAATCCTCCACGAATAAGAAAAGGGGTCTGAACCCTAACATAATTACACACTTGGGTCACACTACTCCCCAAGTGTACCCCACTAAATTGAGGACCCCGCTACACACTCCCCCCCTGTGATTTGACTCTGGTCCCCAGCGTCAGGTGCACACCCATGTCTCCCAAAGAGGGATGACATGAAGTGGGCCCCAGAGGCTATCCCTCAAATTTTTGGATACTAAATGTGCCAAGACCTGCTCAAAAAGGAAAAGGGAAATATAAAACGATCAACATTTACATAAGACATCTATTCTGTACCCATGTACAATCCCTCCCATCGCTGTCTAAGAACCACCCCACTCTCAGTAGTCTTGACCGATGAATCTCCTGCAGAAGGGAAACAACAAAAAGAAAACACATCCTAACACTCTGTGTTAACTTAGCATGAGTGGGTCTGTCGTCCGAGAGACCCGCTCACTCCCATTAACAAGTAATGCATATGTAAAATTTTCAAACATTCGTTGCGCAACACTGCCACCTGGTGACAGAGCTGCGGTAATGACACTTGGTGAGATCTTCATTCTTCCTGCTTTCCTACTCTGACTCTACCCCAAAAGTCTCTGCCTTTGGCACATGAAGAAAAGGGAGAAAAAAAAAACACAACAGCTCCCAAGTCTCCAGTGAGTAAAAGAAAAACCCAAATCAAAACAAAAGTAGGGCACAGTTCTAGGCGTCTGGGAATGTCTCATCCAGAAAGTTTCAACAGCAACAAGATAGGAGCTCACTCCTCCTATAAGTAGAACCTTGGATCCGGCAGAAACAGAGGCTTCAGGTGCCCGTCAAACACTTCCACTGAATACTCGACATCCTGACAGTCTGACAACGACTCTAGGTCGGAGGTGTCATACATCTCGGCGGGAAGGTAGTCTCTAGTAGACGGAAGGCTACCTTCCCTTTCGGGCTCCACCGGCTGTGAACTCCCGACACCTCCAACCAACACCGCAGTCCCAGCCCCTAGCTCACCTGGACCTACTGAAGAACTGGGATGTCCGGGACTCTCTTCTCTACCGGCGCCATCCAGGCCAGGCAAGCGGCGGGGTGAAGCTCGACCACGACCACAGGATGCCTGCACCAGGCCTATCTTCCTCTTCGGGGGTGGCAGCAGGGAGTCTGTGGTGACCGAAGCAATGTCTTCGGATTTTTCTCTCTCAATCTCTGGTTGGGCAGTCACTTCGCCCTGGTCAGCGCGTACGGGGACCTCCGCAGAGGCCTGGATCTCTCCCTCCGGAGTGGCGGTTCCTGTGATGCAGTTGAGGCGTAGGGCCCGGGGCCTTTCCGTGTATGGTTCAACCTCAAAAAGGAACTCCTTGCATGCCTCACATCGCCTGAATGGCTTTAGTTGGACCACCAGTCCCGAGCATCCGGGACAGATCACACCGAGAGCCTCCGTGTCTCTGCATGAATACAGAGCCAACTGTCCTCGGTGCCTAAGTCTTATCCCCGTGTCTGTCAGGGGAGCAGCAAATGCAGTCATCTTCGTGGGGTAAGGTACCGGTATCCACGGGGAGCTTGAGGCCATCCCGACCACTTGCTGTTCCATCACGCGCTGACCACGCGCCGGAGTCTCCACGTGTATCTCCACACGTGGCCAGACTCCTCCCACAACTTGTACGTTTTCGCGGGCTTCCGCCAGCCTCCGCCTCTAAATTTGGATCCAAGGTTTTATCCATTCTGCCATTATGGCATTATACACTCATCCCACTGCAAAGGTTGTCTCATCAGGCATGCTTTCCAAAAAATTTGCATTAACCAACGGGACCAGACAGGGATGTCCTCTATCCCCTCTAATATTCTCCCTAGCAATAGAACCCCTAGAGGAATATATACGCTCTTCCCCAGATATCAAAGGTATCACAATTGGTCAAGACGAACATAAACTAGGCCTATTTGCTGATGACATTATACTGACATTGTCCAAACCTGAATTATCCTTACCATCAGTAATTACAACTAGGGATGAGCTCGGTGTTCGAGTCGAACATACGTTCGACTCGAACATCGGCTGTTCGATCGTTCGACGAAGATCGAACGATTTGGGCCATTCGCGCCTAATTCGAGTGACGCGAACGGCCCACAATGCACTACGCCATCGCAGTGTCATCCAGGCGCTGTGATTGGCCAAGCATGCACTGTGACCCCGCATGCTTGGCCAATCACAGCGCCGGCAGCGAGGAGAGCAATGATTGGCCACAGGCAGGATGCCTGTGGCCAATTATTGCTGAGGGTGTTTAGTACACGCCCCACACTATAAAAGGCCGCCAGCACGGCGGCCTAGTGTAGTGTGTTCCGGAGCAGGGAAAGAGAAGCATAGGCAGGGACAGTGACATTTTTTTTTCTTGCTTAACCTGGATTCCTTTAGTTTAGGGAAAGAGAAGGATAGGTAGGGAGAGTGTCAGTGTGTTTTACTGTGCTAATCCTTGTTTCTAGGGACAGGGAAGGACAGTGAGGGAAATTCTACTTGTGCTATACTGTGCTAAAGCATTGATCATCAACCATCTTTAAAAAAACATTTTTTCTAGGGACAGAAATCTATAGGTAGTGTGACAGCAGGAAGGTAAAGTCACCTGGTTGCATCCAGGGGGGTAGGTATATTTCTCCCAGATTCAGGCTTTATGCCGACTTATACAACTAGGGAGAGAGTTGATGAAGCCCAGCTGAGGCTAGTGGGCTCATGGATGATTCATACCTCTAGGGAGAGTGCTGGGCGTCGTGCAGGCAGGGAGTTGATGAGACCAGCTGAAGCTTGTCAGCTCGTTTAAGACCTCTATAAAAACTCCCAGCTTCATTAGGTGTTTGCTCATGCCTGGACCCAGACCTGTGTGGACTGTCTAGGGAGAGTGAACCCCTGTGCGGTGAGACAAAGCCTGTGTGGCTATTTGTTTGGACATTTACTAAACCAGGGACTTAGGGACTAGGACAGCACCAGGCTGATCCCAGTTGTTAGTTAGGGAAACCTGCATGTTTAGTCAGAGGTCAAGCTGACCAGGATTTATTTTGTTTATGTTTCTTTTTGCTTTGCTGTGTTTTGTCACTGTAAATAGAGAAATAAACCGCACCTTTTGATCTTGAAAACCACAACCTCCGTCTGCTGGGCCTGTTTTTGTGTGGGGAGCCCATCCAGGGGGTCACACACACCCGCTACCGAGCTAACCCCCCTCACAGTAGGGAGAGTGTCAGTGTGTTTTACTGTGCTAATCCTTGTTTCTAGGGACAGGGAAGGACAGTGAGGGAAATTCTCCTTGTGCTATAGTGTGCTAAAGCATTGATCACCAACCATCTTTAAAAAAACATTTTTTCTAGGGACAGAAAACTATAGGTAGGGAGAGTGTCAGTGTGTTTTACTGTGCTAATCCTTGTTTCTAGGGACAGGGAAGGACAGTGAGGGAAATTCTCCTTGTGCTATAGTGTGCTAAAGCATTGATCATCAACCATCTTTAAAAAAACTTTTTTTCTAGGGACAGAAAACTATAGGTAGGGAGAGTGTCAGTGTGTTTTACTGTGCTAATCCTTGTTTCTAGGGACAGGGAAGGACAGTGAGGGAAATTCTCCTTGTGCTATAGTGTGCTAAAGCATTGATCATCAACCATCTTTAAAAAAACATTTTTTCTAGGGACAGAAAACTATAGGTAGGGAGAGTGTCAGTTTCTTTCACTGTGCTAATCCTTGTTTCTAGGGACAGGGAAGGACAGTGAGGGAAATTCTCCTTGTGCTATACTGTGCTAAAGCATTGATCATCAACCATCTTTAAAAAAACATTTTTTCTAGGGACAGAAAACTATAGGTAGGGAGAGTGTCAGTGTGTTTTACTGTGCTAATCCTTGTTTCTAGGGACAGGGAAGGACAGTGAGGGAAATTCTCCTTGTGCTATAGTGTGCTAAAGCATTGATCATCAACCATCTTTAAAAAAACATTTTTTCTAGGGACAGAAAACTATAGGTAGGGAGAGTGTCAGTGTGTTTTACTGTGCTAATCCTTGTTTCTAGGGACAGGGAAGGACAGTGAGGGAAATTCTCCTTGTGCTATAGTGTGCTAAAGCATTGATCATCAACCATCTTTAAAAAAACATTTTTTCTAGGGACAGAAAACTATAGGTAGGGAGAGTGTCAGTGTGTTTTACTGTGCTAATCCTTGTTTCTAGGGACAGGGAAGGACAGTGAGGGAAATTCTCCTTGTGCTATAGTGTGCTAAAGCATTGATCACCAACCATCTTTAAAAAAACATTTTTTCTAGGGACAGAAAACTATAGGTAGGGAGAGTGTCAGTGTGTTTTACTGTGCTAATCCTTGTTTCTAGGGACAGGGAAGGACAGTGAGGGAAATTCTCCTTGTGCTATACTGTGCTAAAGCATTGATCATCAACCATCTTTAAAAAAACATTTTTTCTAGGGACAGAAAACTATAGGTAGGGAGAGTGTCAGTGTGTTTCACTGTGCTAATCCTTGTTTCTAGGGACAGGGAAGGACAGTGAGGGAAATTCTCCTTGTGCTATACTGTGCTAAAGCATTGATCATCAACCATCTTTAAAAAAACATTTTTTCTAGGGACAGAAAACTATAGGTAGGGAGAGTGTCAGTTTCTTTCACTGTGCTAATCATTGTTTCTAGGGACAGGGAAGGACAGTGAGGGAAATTCTCCTTGTGCTATACTGTGCTAAAGCATTGATCATCAACCATCTTTAAAAAAACATTTTTTCTAGGGACAGAAAACTATAGGTAGGGAGAGTGTCAGTGTGTTTCACTGTGCTAATCCTTGTTTCTAGGGACAGGGAAGGACAGTGAGGGAAATTCTCCTTGTGCTATACTGTGCTAAAGCATTGATCATCAACCATCTTTAAAAAAACATTTTTTCTAGGGACAGAAAACTATAGGTAGGGAGAGTGTCAGTTTCTTTCACTGTGCTAATCCTTGTTTCTAGGGACAGGGAAGGACAGTGAGGGAAATTCTCCTTGTGCTATAGTGTGCTAAAGCATTGATCATCAACCATCTTTAAAAAAACATTTTTTCTAGGGACAGAAAACTATAGGTAGGGAGAGTGTCAGTTTCTTTCACTGTGCTAATCCTTGTTTCTAGGGACAGGGAAGGACAGTGAGGGAAATTCTCCTTGTGCTATACTGTGCTAAAGCATTGATCATCAACCATCTTTAAAAAAACATTTTTTCTAGGGACAGAAAACTATAGGTAGGGAGAGTGTCAGTGTGTTTTACTGTGCTAATCCTTGTTTCTAGGGACAGGGAAGGACAGTGAGGGAAATTCTCCTTGTGCTATAGTGTGCTAAAGCATTGATCATCAACCATCTTTAAAAAAACATTTTTTCTAGGGACAGAAAACTATAGGTAGGGAGAGTGTCAGTTTCTTTCACTGTGCTAATCCTTGTTTCTAGGGACAGGGAAGGACAGTGAGGGAAATTCTCCTTGTGCTATACTGTGCTAAAGCATTGATCATCAACCATCTTTAAAAAAACATTTTTTCTAGGGACAGAAAACTATAGGTAGGGAGAGTGTCAGTTTCTTTCACTGTGCTAATCCTTGTTTCTAGGGACAGGGAAGGACAGTGAGGGAAATTCTCCTTGTGCTATACTGTGCTAAAGCATTGATCATCAACCATCTTTAAAAAAACATTTTTTCTAGGGACAGAAAACTATAGGTAGGGAGAGTGTCAGTGTGTTTCACTGTGCTAATCCTTGTTTCTAGGGACAGGGAAGGACAGTGAGGGAAATTCTCCTTGTGCTATACTGTGCTAAAGCATTGATCATCAACCATCTTTAAAAAAACATTTTTTCTAGGGACAGAAAACTATAGGTAGGGAGAGTGTCAGTTTCTTTCACTGTGCTA
The DNA here is from genome assembly GCA_029206835.1 of Rana muscosa. Lineage (NCBI taxonomy): Eukaryota > Metazoa > Chordata > Amphibia > Anura > Ranidae > Rana > Rana muscosa. The sequence continues at coordinate 264,581,804 of CM055122.1, read as the reverse complement.
ATCCTTGTTTCTAGGGACAGGGAAGGACAGTGAGGGAAATTCTCCTTGTGCTATACTGTGCTAAAGCATTGATCATCAACCATCTTTAAAAAAACATTTTTTCTAGGGACAGAAAACTATAGGTAGGGAGAGTGTCAGTTTCTTTCACTGTGCTAATCCTTGTTTCTAGGGACAGGGAAGGACAGTGAGGGAAATTCTCCTTGTGCTATACTGTGCTAAAGCATTGATCATCAACCATCTTTAAAAAAACATTTTTTCTAGGGACAGAAAACTATAGGTAGGGAGAGTGTCAGTGTGTTTCACTGTGCTAATCCTTGTTTCTAGGGACAGGGAAGGACAGTGAGGGAAATTCTCCTTGTGCTATACTGTGCTAAAGCATTGATCATCAACCATCTTTAAAAAAACATTTTTTCTAGGGACAGAAAACTATAGGTAGGGAGAGTGTCAGTTTCTTTCACTGTGCTAATCCTTGTTTCTAGGGACAGGGAAGGACAGTGAGGGAAATTCTCCTTGTGCTATACTGTGCTAAAGCATTGATCATCAACCATCTTTAAAAAAACATTTTTTCTAGGGACAGAAAACTATAGGTAGGGAGAGTGTCAGTGTGTTTCACTGTGCTAATCCTTGTTTCTAGGGACAGGGAAGGACAGTGAGGGAAATTCTCCTTGTGCTATACTGTGCTAAAGCATTGATCATCAACCATCTTTAAAAAAACATTTTTTCCAAGGACAGAAAACTATAGGTAGGGAGAGTGTCAGTTTCTTTCACTGTGCTAATCCTTGTTTCTAGGGACAGGGAAGGACAGTGAGGGAAATTCTCCTTGTGCTATACTGTGCTAAAGCATTGATCATCAACCATCTTTAAAAAAACATTTTTTCTAGGGACAGAAAACTATAGGTAGGGAGAGTGTCAGTTTCTTTCACTGTGCTAATCCTTGTTTCTAGGGACAGGGAAGGACAGTGAGGGAAATTCTCCTTGTGCTATACTGTGCTAAAGCATTGATCATCAACCATCTTTAAAAAAACATTTTTTCTACGGACAGAAAACTATAGGTAGGGAGAGTGTCATTTTCTTTCACTGTGCTAATCCTTGTTTCTAGGGACAGGGAAGGACAGTGAGGGAAATTCTCCTTGTGCTATACTGTGCTAAAGCATTCCTCATCAACCATCTTTGAAATCCTTGTTTTTTGGACAGTCAGGGAAATTGTCGTTGTGCTATTCTGTGCGAAAGCAATCATCCTCAACCATATTTAGAAATCCTTAAGTAAAGGGACAGAGAAGGACACCTGAAGGTAGCCCTTATTGCTTTTTTCCCATCTCCCTGCAGGCCATCTATTAGAATGTCTGGAAGGCAAACAAGGAGAGGCAGACAGTCAGGAGGCAATAAAAGAGGGCAAGCAGGCTCTGAGTCTGGGGGCAACAGTGCTGGTCGTGGACGCGGTGCATTGTCATCAGCACATGGCCATGGGACACGCTTGTCCTTCTTTTCGGCAGCTGGACATGTTGAGCCACATCATGCCGAAGACTTGGTAGAGTGGATGACCAAGCCCTCCTCCTCCTCCTCATCCTCTCTCACCCAGGCTCAGGGTACTGGCAAAGCAGCTGCCAAAGCGTCCTCTTCCCTGGTATCAATGTCAGACTCATCATCAGTCAGTCCTTCCCTAGACCCACCATGTCCTCCTCCTGAGGAGTCCCCCGAACTGTTTGAGCACAGTGTTGGGTACATGCTCCAGGAGGATGCCCAGCGTTTCGAAGGGTCTGATGATGAAACCCAGCTACAGGAAGGCAGTAGCGTGAGAGCAGACAGAGGGGATGCTCAAGAAGGACACCAATCTGGCAGTCATGTTCCAGCAGCTGCAGCATACTGCCAGATTGGCTCCAGTGATGAGGAGGGAGGGGATGATGAGGTCACTGACTCCACGTGGGTGCCTAATAGGAGAGAGGAGGAGGAGGAGGATGAGGAGGAGGCACATCTCCAACGAGGCAGGATGCCCTTTGGTGGCCAGCGTAAGGGCAGTACACCGACGGAATCACACCGCAGAGCTCCGCCTGTGCAGGGCGCTGCCTCTGCCCGTCATTCAAAAAGTTCTTTGGTGTGGGCCTTTTTTGAGGCTAGTGCATCAGATCGCACAGCTGCTGTTTGCAACATATGTCTCAAGCGTATATCGCGTGGCCAAAACATCAGCCGCTTGGGTACCACATGCCTGACCAGACATATGTTGACCTGCCATGCAGCTCGTTGGCAAGCCTACCTCAAAGACCCACACCAAAGAACAAAGCGGACCTCTCCTTGCACCGCATCAGCTGGGATCTCCAACCCCACTATAACTTCAGTCCTCTCTGAAACATGCACTGAGAGGAATGAAGGTGTAGAATTAGGTGTGTCACAGCCAAGTACTTGCGGCCACTCTGCTAGCAGTACACCGACGTCCGATTCTAGCAGGCAAATTTCCATGCGCCAGCTGCTGGACTGTAGAAAGAAGTTCACTCTCAGCCATCCACATGCCCAGCGGTTAAATGCTAGCTTGGCTAAATTGCTAGCGCTTCAACTGCTGCCTTTTCAGTTAGTAGACTCGGCCCCCTTCCGTGAGTTTGTGCAATGTGCGGTTCCTCAGTGGCAGGTTCCCAAACGCCACTTTTTCTCACGGAAGGCTATTCCGGCTCTCTACCGGCATGTGGAAGGCAATGTCTTGGCCTCGCTGGACAGGGCGGTCAGCGGTAAGGTGCATATTACCGCTGACTCATGGTCCAGCAGGCATGGACAGGGACGTTACCTTTCTTTCACGGCCCATTGGGTCACTCTTTTGGCAGCTGGGAAGGATGCAGGACAAGGTGCAGTAGTGTTGGAGGTTGTTCCACCGCCACGCCTCCAAAATGCTACTACTGGTTGTGACACACCTCTCTCCTCCACCCCCTCCTCTTCTTCTTCCTCCATGGCCTCTTCCTGTGCTTTGTCCTCTGAACCAGCGGTGCTCCGTAGCCGTTCAAGGGGCTACGCAAGTACGCAGGCAAAAAGATGCCATGCCGTGCTTGCGCTGGTGTGTTTGGGGGACAGAAGCCACACTGGGGCAGAGGTCCTGTCTGCTCTGCAGGGCCAGGCCGAGAGGTGGTTGACGCCACGCCAGCTTAAGCCAGGAATGGTGGTTTGCAACAATGGCACCAACCTCCTCTCCGCCCTCCGACAGGGACAACTGACCCATGTGCCCTGTGTGGCTCACGTCCTTAACCTGGTGGTGCAGCGGTTCTTGGGCAGGTACCCGGGCTTACAGGATGTCCTGAGGCAGGCCAGGAAAGTCTGTGTGCATTTCCGCAGATCTTATAATGCCAGTGCTCGCCTGGCTGAGCTGCAAAAGGAGTTGAACCTGCCCAAGAACCGCCTTATATGTGACATGCCCACCAGGTGGAACTCAACGTGCTGCAGCGGCTGCACACGCAGCAGAGGGCCATCAATGAGTACCTGTGCGACTATGGCACCAGGACAGGGTCAGGGGAGCTTGGTTTTTTTTCTCTACGCCAGTGGGGCATGATCAGGGATGCATGCACTGTCCTGGCACCATTTGAGGAGGCCACGAGGATGGTGAGCAGTGACAGTGCATGCATCAGTGACACTGTACCTCTTGTCCACCTGTTGGAGCACACGCTGCGTGGAATAATGGACAGGGCACTTGAGGCAGAACAGAGGCAGGAAGAGGAGGACTTCCTTGCCTCTCAAGGCCCCCTTTACCCAGACAGTGTTCCTTCTGTCCCACCCATAGCACAGGAAGAGGAGGAGGAGGAGGAGGATTGTGTCAGCATGGAGGTGGAGGCTGGCACTCAGCATCATCAGCAGCAGTCTTTTAGGGATGATTTACAGTCCCAAGAAACCAGTGGACTTGTACGTGGCTGGGAGGAGGTGGCTGCGGATCATGTCGTCCTTAGTGACCCAGAGGACTCCGGACCGAATGCCTCAGCAAACCTACGCTGCATGGCCTCCCTGATCCTGCAAAGTCTGCGGAAGGATCCTCGTATTCTTCGGATCAAGGAGAGGGACCATTACTGGCTGGCCACTCTCCTTGATCCACGGTACAAGGGTAAGGTTGCGGACCTTATGTTACCGTCGCAGAGGGAGCAGAGGATGAGACAACTCCGGGAGGCCTTGCAGAAAGGTCTGTGCAACGCGTTCCCAGAGACTGGGAGGTTACAAACTCCTGGTCCTGGACAACGAGTTGCTGAGGCTTCGGCCAGTCAAAGAAGGAGCGGTGGGGAAGGTGGCCGTCTGACCGATGCGTTCAGACAATTCTTTAGTCCGCAGCCCCAAAGTATGATCGGTTCCAGCAACCATCGCCAGCGTCTGATAAACATGGTGCAGGAATATCTAGGGGCAAGGTCAGACTTGGACACCTTCCCCACCGAAAATCCTCTGGCTTACTGGGTCTTGAGGATGGATCACTGGCCAGAGCTTGCACAGTATGCAATTGAGCTACTGGCCTGTCCTGCATCCAGCGTTCTTTCGGAACGCACATTCAGTGCTGCTGGAGGATTTGTCACGGATCACAGGGTGCGCCTGTCCACCGACTCGGTTGATCGACTGACTTTCATCAAGATGAACCAGTCTTGGATCACCACCAGCTACCACACACCTGATGCTGATATAACAGACTAATTGATTTTAACATGTCACATCCCTTCAAGACTGATGCTGATGCTGAGTGCCTGTGCTGTTATGTTGACTGGCTACTCTCCTCCTCCGAGTCCTCAATGATACGATTGATGATGATAGCTTGGAAGATCATTTTTGTTTATGGGTGCCGCCACCAGTGGCTAAGGCCCAATTTTTCAGCCCCTGTTTAACAGGGGCGTGTAATTACAATTTTTGAAGCAATACTTTGCAACAGGGCTCATTGCTGTGCTCCAAGTACAGTATCTGTGAGGGGTTGTAGTGTTGTGCCACCAGTGCCTAAGGCCCAATTTTTCAGCCCCTGTTCAACAGGGGCATGTAATTCCAATTCTTGATCTAATAATTCACAGCAGGGCCCATTGCTGCACCCACCAAGAGTAACTCTGAGGGCTTACAGTGTTGTGGCAACGCCACCACCACCACCACCACCACGAAAGGCCCAATTTTTCAGCCCCTGTTCAAAAGGGGCATGTAATTACAATTCTTGATCTAATAATTCACAGCAGGGCCCATTCCTGCACCCACCAAGAGTAACTCTGAGGGCTTACAGTGTTGTGGCAACACCACCACCACCACCACCACCACCACCACCACGAAAGGCCCAATTTTTCAGCCCCTGTTCAACAGGGGCATGCAATTACAATTCTTGATCTAATAATTCACAGCAGGGCCCATTGCTGCACCCACCAAGAGTAACTGTCAGGGCTTACAGTGTTGTGGCACCAGCACCACCATCAAAGGCCCAATTTTTACTACCACTGTTCAACAATTATATGTAATTACAATTCCTGATATAATAGTTGACAGCAGGGCGTTCCAGCACCAACCAAGAGTAACTGTGAGTGCTTACAGTGTTGTGCCAACACCAACAACTAAGGGGCCTATTTCTGCAGAGTATATACGGCAGGTCCCTACTTTCAAACATCCAACTTACAAACGACTCCTACTTGCAAACGCAAGAAGACAACAGGAAGTGAGAGGAAATCTACCCCTAGGAAGGAAAATTCTCTCCTGTAAGAATTAATATGGGAGAAAGGTGTCTCCTCTGTACTGATGCTTTATCACCAATCCTTGTTTCAAGAAAAACACCACATTTCAAAAACAGTTGTCATTGGGACGGAAAGTGAGGTGAAATGTTCTGAACAGGGGCACAGACAGCAAAACAAATGTTACAGGGGTGATAACCCTTACCTATGTTTTCCAAAAAGTTTAAAAATAGATTTTTGGGCTGGAGCTACACTTAAACAATGTACCTGTTCAAAATTACAAACACATTTTACATAAGAACAAACCTACAGTCCCTGTCTTGTATGCACCGCCTGTATACGGCTGTTCAGAGTATATAGGGCCTTTTTTATTTTGTGTGCGGTGTTCCCCTTAATATCCATACAAGACCCAAAGGGGCTGGTAATGGGCTGGGGTAGGGGGGGGGGAGTCAAGAGGGAAGCTATGCCATTTTTCTTAAAGATTTTCATCCATATTACCGGGACCAGACATTACATTAAAGCCGCAAGGAGTTTTAAATGGCTTTTTTTTCCTTTAGAAGTGTCATTTTGTGCAGGGACAGTTCTAAACACGGGAAACACGTGGCACTTCACAGGCATACTTTAGACACCCCCCAGGTACGATATTTAAAGGAATATTTGACTTTTTTTTTTTCACTTTATGCATCATTAAAATGACTGCTCCCGAAAAACGACCGTTTTTAAAACTTCTTTTTGCATTGATACATGTCCCCTGGTGCAGAACCCGGGTTCCCAAACCCTTTTTAGGACAATAACATGCATAATAGTCGTTATAATTAGCACTTTAGAATTCGAACGTTCGCATCCATTGTATTTAATAGGGTTCTAATGTTCGTACGAACTTTCGGTCCGTTCGCGGGTTCTGGTGCGAACCGAACCCGGGGGTGTTTGGCTCATCACTAATTACAACTATAGAAAAATTCAAGGAAGTGTCATACTATAAAATCAACCAAAATAAATGCTACATCCTACCCAATACAATAATAATCAATTTTAGTACACAATATGGATTCAACTGGAATAATACCTTGTTAACTTACTTAGGAATACAACTAGCATCACAACCAACAAAAATATATGACGTTAACTTCCCGCCCCTTTTAGATCACATTAACCATGACCTAATAAAAATACAGAAAACTCAACCATGATGGGTCGGGAAAAAATAGGGCTATGATGCTCGGCTCGGAACTGCACATTTCAAGTACAGAGCTGGTAGAGTCCATCCAAGTGCATGCTGCAGTGTATTCAGGCAGCACCGCCCAGGGGCAGGTTTGGGGGAGGCGGTGCCTGAGCATGTCGTGTGATGTCATGGTGCAAAGGAGCCGAGCAGAATGGCCGGAACCTAATGTGCGGGTCTGCGGGCCGGTAGCAAGGCAAGCCAGGATCAGGATTGTCAGTGCTGTTTGGACTGGAATGGACTGAAGGGACCACCTGGTGTGAAGAGACACTGTCACTGTGACTCAGGAGCGGATATAACAAAGTAATACAGCGCACGCATACAAAAATGACATTTAACTCCTGCAAGGTTATTTAAAATACCTGAACATTTTCAAAAAATATGGGTATTAAGTCACACCATATGGCTATATGGTGCTTAAGTCCATTTACTGCGTCAAAGTACCCCATTGTCAGCGGGTCCTACGCTATTCATAGAATGAAAGATCCTGCTTCTCTGAACTATGGGAGAAATACACTCCTCTATATGGGAGAAATAAAGGACTCCTCCTATATCACAGGTGGACACTAATGAGAGGTAATGGCGGGGGGTGCTCCATCCCAAGGGATCTGGTCAGGATTTTTGTATGTGTGCGCTGTAATATTTTGTTCTGTTTGTATGGTCTTAAGGCTGCACCATATTTAATGTATTTTTTAGGGTGTGCCCCCCAAGTATTTGTTTGTCAGGAGTGGACATGTTCTGTCGGTGAGGTGTCATCATCATCTGTGCTGCTGCACACTGCTGTCAGTGTCACTGTGAGAGACAATTTCATGTGTGTGTGCCGCCCATTCTAATTTCTTGCTCTTACTTACTATATCGAAAATAAAATAAGAAATGTGTTTTTTGCATTAATATCTATTTTAAATCACATTGCTAATTGCATATTGTACTTGTTTGTAGCCCAAATACTGAAATTTGCACTTAAAAATGTAATCTTGTAACTTTTGGAAATGCCAGTAAACTTGATGTTCCGTCAGATTAGGCGACCCGTCAAAATTGGTAACGGAAGTGACGTTCCGTCGCCACCATCTTGCTACACCCTGCACTCCTCCACAGTAATGATACACCAAGAAGGGGGCAAGTGGACATCTTGTTACACCCACCGGAGTTTTGCATTTAACAGTTATTTTTAACACAAAACTGAGCTTATATGCTTAAATACAGTATTTGGAAATCCGACAGGCTGTTTACATGTTGAATTTTAAAAGCAGAGGTGTTCGGTCACATTAGCAAACCTGTGAGGTCAGCAGGTTTGACGCTGCTTTTAAAATGTAACATCTAAACAGTCCGTCGGATTTCCAAATACTGTGTTTAAAGGGGTTGTAAAGGTACATGTTTTTACACCTTAATGCATCCTATGCATTAAGGTGAAAAAACATCCGACAATACCACCCCCCCCGAGCCCCCGTTTTACTTACCTGGCCCCTCGAAAGTCCTGCGCTCGTCCCCGTCATCCTCCTTGGTTCTCAACCTGGCCGCCGATTGGCTACACTGGATGGATTGAAAGCAGCGCAGCCATTGGCTGGCGCTGCTGTCAATCACATCCAATGACGCGGCGCGCCGGGGGGCGGGGCCGAGTGATACAGTCGGCGGCTATAGCCGCCGCTGTATCACGGGAGCACGCCCGCAATAACTCCACACCATGCGAGCTCGCTCGTATTAAGGTGTGGAGTCCTTGCGGGGAGGAGCTGAGACAGCCGCCGAGGGACCCCAGAAGACCAGGATCGGAGCCACTGTGTGCAAAACGAGCTGCACAGTGGAGGTAAGTATAACATGTTTGTTATTTTTTTGCAAAAAAAAAGGGAAGCTTTAGTATCCCTTTAAGCATATATGCTCCGTTTCCTGTTAAATATAACTGTGAAATGCAAAACTCTGGTGGGTGTAATAAGATGTCCGCTTGCCCCCTTCTTGGTGTATCATTACTTTAGAGGAGTGCGGGGTGTAGCAAGATGGTGGTGATGGAATGTCACTTCCGTTACCAATTCTGGCGGGTCGCCATATCTGACGGAACTTTGGCTGTGCCAGTAAATTTTAGTCTGGTAGGCTGGCAACACTGGAGAGGGGCCTTAGAAACCTAATACATTTCATTACAAGAAAATAAATAAAATATAAGAAATAAATAAAGGTAATTCAAACTGTGAGTGTATGATAGAAAGATCAGGCTATTGTCATTGAAATACCACATCTGAAAATAATGGTTAGTTCCAGAAATACAGACAGTTGAAATTACAAGAAAATCTTGACTTGGTCCTTACAAAGGTTCATCTTGGCCTCCACTCTTTTGGCCATTAAACCCTCCTGGAGGGTCCTGTAATGTGATGGTTGTCTTCACTGCCCATTAGTTAGGCAACTCTGCTTTTACAAGAAAAGTTAGGCTTTCTTTTTAACTTTAGCTGCATATATCTCTTCCTATATCTGATGTGACATGAATTTGCCCTCATTTTAACGTTTATAACCTGCCAGCACACATGCAAAGCAAGAATGCATATACCGTCGCTTAGCTTATCGAGCTTCATATCTATGGTACTATGATTTCTGTATACTGTATGTCTTTCAACAAACTCATAACATCTATCTGTTCTAAAATCATATTTTTCAGAATCCGACTCATTTTTAATCTACAATGAAGACCACAAGAAATGTTTACAAGCTCAGAGCAATATCATCAAGGTTTCCGATTGTTTGCCCGACAACAATGCACAAAAATTCAGATGGATCTCGAAACACCAGCTGATAAATGTGGCAATGCCACGGTGCCTGGGGGTGTCCGCCAAAAGTGAAATGAGTGCAGTCAGCCTGTCACTATGCAATGGCACTAATGAGCTCCAGAAATGGGAGTGTAAGAATGACACTTTATTCGGGATCGTAGGGGATGACCTTCACTTGAACTTTGGCAATACAGATGAAAAAGTGGTTATTCATAAAGGATCAGGAGTTTGGAGCCAGTGGAAGATCTATGGAACGCCTGATGACTTATGTGTTAAGGCTTATGAAGGTAAAGTGTTCTATTTAAGATCAACTCCAAGCCAATTATATAACCAATGTAAATCTAACTGAATTACTATTACTTACCCAAAGCTCAGTGTAAAATAAACAAATTGCCATGTTTCTTTTTCTACATGTAGCACTCCCCTGACACCCAGAGGCATGGTGCCACCTCCAGAGGCAGGGGCAGGCCAGCATTTCTTCTAAGGTCTGAGTCCATGGCTTACATGGGGAACTGAGAAAGAACATTTTCCCTTTTTAAAGATTTATTGTAGAACAGTCAAGGAGGTGAGGGTTGGGGGTCCCAGATACCAAACAGTTTACTAATGCCGCGTACACACGACCGTTTTTCATGACGAGAAATATTCCATTTTTTAGATTGGTCGTGAAAAACGGTTGTGTGTAGTATGCTCCATAGCATTTTTCTTGACGAGAAAACTGCCCGAAAAAAAATTAGAACCTGCTCTATTTTTTCTCGTTGTTTTTTTAACGTTGTTCTTTTTCACGTCGTGAAAAACGGTCGTGTGTATGCTTTTACGAGGGGAAAAAAAATGCTCAGAATCAAGTATGAGACGGGAGCGCTCGTTCTGGTAAAACTAGCATTCAGAATGGAGTTAGCACATTTGTCACGCTGTAATGGACTGAAGAGCACGAGGCTGAAAAGCGAGAATCGGCTCTCACCAAACTTTACTAACACAAGGATCAGCAAATGCAGCCCAAAGGGTGGCGCCATTCGAATGGAACTTCCCCTTTATAGTGCCGTCGTACGTGTTGTACATCACCGCACTTTGCTTGAGCGTTTTTTTTCATGAACGTGTGTATGCAAGACAGGCTTGAGAGGAATCACGACGAGAAAAACTTAGTTTTTTGCATGACATGAATAACGGTCGTGTGTACGCGGCATTAGTCTCAGGTCACTTATGAAGACACATGGACACTCTATGAAGTTGAATGAGAAAAGGTTCAACCTTAAACTGCATAAGGTGCTTTTTACTGTTATGCCGCGTACACACGGTCGGAATTTCCGACAACAAATGTTCGATGTGAGCTTGTTGTCGGAAAATCCGAGCGTGTGTAGGCTCCATCGGAAATTTGCTGTCGGAATTTCCGACAACAAATGTTTGCGAGCTGGTTCTCAATTTTTCCGACAACAAAAGTTCTTGTCGGAAATTTCGATCGTGTGTATGCAATTCCGACGCACAAAAATTCTACGCATGCTCGGAATCAATTCGACGCATGCTTGGAATCATTGAACTTCATTTTTCTCAGCTTGTCGTAATGTTGTACGTCACCGCGTTCTTGGTGATCGGAATTTCCGACAACATTTGTGTGACCGTGTGTATTCAAGAGAAGCTTGAGCGAACATCTGTCGGAAAAAAATCCACAGTTTGTTGTCGGAATGTAGTGGTAAGGATGTTGCAGCGGGAAATGTAGCTAATTTGAAAAAAATCCTAAGATGGACATCTTATTGAACAGACTATTTAGGGATATGGGAAATAGTAGGGTCATAATACTTACACACACACACACTCACACAGGTTGAACTGGATGGACTGATGTCTTTATTCAACCTTAACAACTATGTAACTATGCAACTTACAGACTCTCCAGATCGATGTCCAGCTTAAGTGTCAGAACCTTTAAGCCGACCCGGCAACACTGTAGTAGCATCCTAGCTGGTGCATAGACTCTCTCTGTTTCCCAGGCTCAGTGTGGCCTCATCCAAGTGAGTCACCAGGCCCTTGCAACAAGACATGTGCGGTTCATTTAGTTCCGAATGGAAATTTGGACAAATTTTCGTTATACAGGGATTTGGATGTATCTAAATTTCTAAATTACAATAGTGATGAATTTAAATGAATCGGAAATAATGAAACAAAAATTTGTTTGAAATAACGAATTATCCGAATTCAAACAAAATTAGAACAATTTAAAAAATAAGTTGAATTTGAAAACAAATTTGAAATGTAAGCATATTGCTGACTAGTGCTGATATCCTTCGAAGATTGTGTGTACTAGAGTATAGCCGTCTTCCAAAATTCGAATTTCAAAAAGAATAGAATAGGATAGGATTGGAAAAAATAGATGAGACTAGAATAGAACAGAATAGAGTAGAATAAAATAGAAAGAGTATAGCTGTCTTCCAAAACTCGAAAATAATAGAATAAAACTGATTAGAATAGCATAGAAAACAATACAGTAAAACAGAATAGAATATAAAAGAATAGAACAGCACAGTGGTGTAGTGGTTAGCACTTTCACCTAGCAGCAATAGGGTCGCTGGTTAAAATCCCGACTACGACACCATCTGCCTGGAGTTTGCATGTTCACCCTGTGCCTGTGTAGGGATGCGTGGGGATTTGGATGTATCCAAATTTCTAAAGACACCATCTGCCTTGAGTTTGCATGTTCTCCCTGTGCCTGCGTGGGTATCCTGTCTATAAAATTGGCCCTAGTATGTGTATGTGTTTGTAAGCGCGTCGGGATCCTACGGGGTAAATGACCGCGCTATATCAAGACTCAACTCAACTCATGTAAAGGAATAGAAAAGAATAGAACAGACAAAATAGAATAGATTAGAATTTGAATTGTGAATGGAATAGAATAGAATATAGCCGTCTTCTGAAATTCTAAATTTGAATAGTAATTTGTATAGTATAGAACCAGCTATTCTTCACAATTAAGTCAGATCGATTTGATATTTTGAATTTGATTAGAATACTTTGAATCAACTGGAAAATTAATAAACTAAACAAAACTAAATGAATTTCGTAACAAATGCAACAAAACTAAATTAGAAACTTAACGAATCGATCTGAAACAAAACATTTTTTTTTTCGTTCTGGGATGGAGGTCCCAAACTTCCATTTATATTTTTTCGAATCAGGGATGGAGGTGCACCACATATGCGCCTCAAGTCCCAAACTCCCCCCCCCCCTTGCGTTCTATTAAATACAATGGACGTGAATGTTCGAAATCTAACGTGCTAATTATAACGGCTAATATGCATGTTATTGTCCTAAAAAGGGTTTGGGGGCCCGGGTCCTGCCCCAGGGGACATGTATCAATGCAAAAATAATTTTTAAAAACGGTTGTTTTTTCAGGAGCAGTGATTTTACTGATGCATAAAGTGAAAAAAAGTGAAATATTGCTTTAAATATCATACCTGGGGGGGTGTCTAAAGTATGCCTGTGAAGTGGCACGTGTTTCTCGTGTTTAGAACTGTCCCTGCACAAAATTACATTTCTAAAGGAAAAAAAGCCATTTAAGACTGCTTGCGGCTTTATTGTAATGTCTGGTCCCGATAATATGGATGAAAATCATTGAGAAAAATGGCAAGGCTTACCCATCAACCCCCCCCCCCCTACCCCAGCCCATTACCAGCCCCTTTGGGTCTTGTATGGATATTAAGGGGAACCCTGCACCCAAAATAAAAAAAGGCCCTATATACTCTGAACAGCAGTATACAGGCGGTGCAAACAAGACAGGGACTGTAGGTTTGTTCTTAAGTACAATCTGTTTGTAATTTGGAACAGGTACATTTTTTAAGTGTAGCTCTAGCCACAAAATCATAGGGAAGGGTTATCACCCCTGTAACATTTGTTTTGCTGTCTGTGCACCTGTTCAGAACATTTCACCTCACTTTCCATCCCAATGACAAATGTTTTTCGAAAATTTGGGTTTTTTATTGAAACAAGGATTGGTGATAAAGCATCAGTAGAGAGGAGACACCTTTTTCCCCATATTAACTCTTACAGGAGAGAATTTCCCTTCCTAGGGGTAGATTTCCTCTCACTTCCTGTTGTCTCCTTCCGTTTGCAAGTAGTAGTTGTTTGTAAGTTGGATGTTTGAAAGTAGGGGCCTGCGTATATACTCTGCAGAAATTTGTCCCTTAGGTGTTGATGTTGCCACAACACTGTAAGCCCTCACGGTTACTCTTGGTGGGCGCTGGAACGCCCTGCTGTCAACTATTATATCAGGGATTGTAATTACATGCCATTGTTGAACAGTGGTAGGAAAAATTGGGCCTTTGGTGGTGGTGCTGGTGCGACAACACTGTAAGCCCTCACAGTTACTCTTGGTGGGTGCATGAATGGGCCCGGCTGTGAATTATTAGATCAAGAATTGTAATTGCATGCCCCTGTTGAACAGGGGCTGAAAAATTGGGCCTTTGGTGGTGGCGGTGGTGCTGGTGCCACAAGACTGTAAGTCCTCACAGTTACTCTTGGTGGGCACAGGAATGGGCCCAGCTGTGAAATATTAGATCAAGAATTGTAATTACATGCCCCTGTTGAACAGGGGCAGAAAAATTGGGCCTTTGGTGGTGGCGGTGGTGCTGGTGCCACAACACTGTAAGTCCTCACAGTTACTCTTGGTGGGCGCAGGAATGGGCCCAGCTGTGAAATACTAGATCAAGAATTGTAATTACATGCCCCTGTTGAACAGGGGCAGAAAAATTGGGCCTTAGGCCCTGGTACTGATGCCACAACACTGCAACCCCTCTTAGATACTGTACTTAGAGCGCAGCAATGAGCCCTGTTGCAAAGTATTGCATCAAAAATTGTAATTACACGCCCCTGTTAAACAGGGGCTGAAAAATTGGGCCTTAGCCACTGGTGGCAGTGCCCAGAACCAAAAATGTTCTTTCAAGCTATCAGCATGATTATTGAGGGGGAAGAGGATAGTCACTCAGAATAACAGGATAGTCACTCTGCATCAGCATAGGCAGACTTGAAGGGATCTGACAATTCAAAGAAAATTATTCTGTTACATCAGCATCAGGTGCTTGGTAGCTGGTGGTGATCCAAGACTGATTCATTTTTATGAAGGTCAGTCGATCGACCGAGTCGGTTGATAGGCGCACCCTGTGATGGGTTACAAAGCCTCCAACAGCACTGAATGTGTGATCCGAAAGAACGCTGGATGCAGGACAGGCCAGTATCTCAATTGCACACTGTGTAAGCTCTGGCCAGTGATCCATCCTCAAGACCCAGTAACCCAGAGGATTTTCGGTGGGAAAGGTGTCCAAGTCTGATCTTGCCCCTAGGTATTCCTGCACCATGTAAACCAGACGCTGGCGATGGTTGCTGGAACCGATCATACCTTGGGGCTGCGGACTAAAAAATTGTCTGAACGCATCGGTCAGACAGCCACCTTCTACACCGCTCCTACTTTGACTGACCGAAGTCTCAGCAACACGTTGTCCAGGACCAGGAATTTGTAACCTCCCAGTCTCTGGGAACGCGTTGCACAGACCTTTCTGCAAGGCCTCCCGAAGATGCCTCATCCTCTGCTTCCTCTGCGATGGCAAGATAAGGTCCGCAACCTTACCCTTGTAACGTGGATCAAGGAGGGTTGCCAGCCAGTAATGATCCCTCTCCTTGATCACACGAATATGAGGATCCTTACGCAGGCTTTGCAGGATCAGGGAGGCCATGCAGCGTAGGTTTGCTGAGGCATTCGGTGCCGAGTCCTCTGGGCCACTGAGGATGACATGATCCGCAGCCACCTCCTCCCAGCCACGTACAAGTCCATGGGTGTCTTGGGACTGTAATTAATCCCTTGAAGACTGCTGCTGATGCTGAGTGCTAGTCTCCACCTCCATGTTGACACAATCCTCCTCCTCCTCCTCGTCCTCTTCCTGTGTGATAGCCGGGCCAGCAGGAACACTGTCTGGATAAAGGGGGCCTTGAGAGGTAAGAAAGTCCTCCTCTTCCTGCCTCTGTTCTGCCTCAAGTGCCCTGTCCATTATTCCATGCAGCGTGTGCTCCAACAGGTGGACAAGAGGGACAGTGTTACTGATGCATGCACTGTCACTGCTCACCATCCTCGTGGCCTCCTCAAATGGTGCCAGGACAGTGCATGCATCCCTTATCATGGCCCACTGGCGTGGGGAAAAAATGCAAGCTCCCTTGACCCTGTCCTGGTGCCATATTGCAACAGATACTCATTGATGGCCCTCTGCTGCGTGTGCAGCCGCTGCAGCATGGCCAACGTAGAGTTCCACCTGGTGGGCATGTCACAGATTAGGCGGTTCTTGGGCAGGTTGTAATCCTTTTGCAGCTCAGCCAGCCGAGCACTGGCATTATATGACCGGCGGAAATGCCCACAGAGTTTCCTGGCCTGCTTCAGGACCTCCTGTAACCCCGGGTACCTGCCCAAGAACCGCTGCACCATCAAGTTAAGGACATGAGCCAAACAGGGCACATGGGTCAGTTGTCCCTGTCAGAGGGCGGAGAGGAGGTTGGTGCCATTGTCTGAAACCACCTTTCCTGGCTTAAGCTGGCGTGGCGTTAACCACCTCTGGGCCTGCCCCTACAGAATCTCTGCCCCAGTGTGGCTCCTGTCCCCCAAGCACACCAGCTCAAGCACCGCATGGCATCTTTTTGCCTGCGTACTGGCATAGCCCCTTGAACCAGTAAATGGGCAATCTCGCGCTTATGACCAATAACTAAAAATAACAGCTGCTATCCCCAAATTTCAAAAAAACATTATATAAATCTTGAAACAAACATAGGTAAAATTTTACATACAATCCATGCATGTATAGTGGGGGCGCTTAACCACAGTGATATAATAAAAACCTGTGAAAAAAATATTTAACAACATCTGCATATACAACAAACTATAATAGTGTGATTGTGATAAATTGAAATAAATCACCAACCCAAATGTGCAATCAGGCAGGCTGCTGACTAGTGATGAGCCGAACACCCCCGGGTTCGGTTCGCACCAGAACCCGCGAACGGACCGAAAGTTCGCACGAACATTAGAACCCTATTAAATACAATGGATGCAAACGTTCGGATTCTAAATTGCTAATTATAACGACTATTATCCATGTTATTGTCCGAAACAGAGTTTGGGAACCCGGGTTCTGCACCAGGGGACATGTATCAATGCAAAAAGAAGTTTTAAAAACGGACGTTTTCCGGGAGCAGTCATTTTAATGATGCATAAAGTGAAAAAAAAAAAGTCAAATATTCCTTTAAATATTGTACCTGGGGGGTGTCTAAAGTATGCCTGTGAAGTGCCACGTGTTTCCCGTGTTTAGAACTGTCCCTGCACAAAATAACATTTCTAAAGGAAAAAAAGCCATTTAAAAGTGCTTGCGGCTTTAATGCAATGTCTGGTCGCGGTAATATGGATGAAAATCTTTAGGAAAAATGGCATAGCTACCCCATCAGCCCCCCCCCCCCTACCCCAGCCCATTACCAGCCCCTTTGGGTCTTGTATGGATATTAAGGGGAACCCCGCACACAAAATAAAAAAGGACCTATATACTCTGAACAGCCGTATACAGTCGGTGCATACAAGACAGGGACTGTAGGTTTGTTCTTATGTAGAATCTGTTTGTAATTTTGAACAGCTGCATTGTTTAAGTGTAGCTCCATGCCAAATTCCTTTTTTTTAGCTTTTTGTAAAACATAGGGAACGGTTATCACCCCTGTCACATTTTTTTTGCTGTCTGTGCCCCTGTTCAGAACATTTCACCTCACTTTGCGTCCCAATGACAACTGTTTTTGAAATGTGGTGTTTTTATTGAAACAAGGATTGGTGATAAAGCATCAGTAGAGAGGAGACACCTTTCTCCCATATTAATTCTTACAGGAGAGAATTTTCCTTCCAAGGGGTAGATTTCCTCTCACTTCCTGTTGTCTTCTTCCGTTTGCAAGTAGTAGTAGTTTGTAAGTTGGATGTTTGAAAGTAGGGACCTGCCGTATATACTCTGCAGAAATTGGCCCCTTAGGTGTTGGTGTTGGCACAACACTGTAAGCCCTCACAGTTACTCTTGGTGGGTGCTGGAACACCCTGCTGTCAACTATTATATCAGGAATTGTAATAACATATAATTGTTGATCAGTGGTAGTAAAAATTGGGCCTTTGATGGTGGTGCTGGTGCCAGAACACTGTAAGGCTTGACAGTTACTCTTGGTGGGCGCAGCAATGGGCCCTGCTGTGAATTATTCGATCAATAATTATAATTGCATGCCCCTGTTGAATAGGGGCTGAAAAATTGGGCCTTTGGTGGTGGTGGTGGTGGTGGTGATGGTGGTGCTGGTGCTACAACACTGTAAGGCCTGACAGTTACTCTTGGTGGGCGCAGCAATGGGCCCTGCTGTGAATTATTCGATCAATAATTATAATTGCATGCCCCCGTTGAACAGGGGCTGAAAAATTGGGCCTTTGGTGGTGGTGGTGGTGGTGATGGTGGTGCTGGTGCCACAACACTGTAAGGCCTGACAGTTACTCTTGGTGGGCGCAGCAATGGGCCCTGCTGTGAATTATTCGATCAATAATTATAATTGCATGCCCCTGTTGAACAGGGGCTGAAAAATTGGGCCTTTGGTGGTGGTGGTGGTGGTGATGGTGGTGCTGGTGCCACAACACTGTAAGGCCTGACAGTTACTCTTGGTGGGCGCAGCAATGGGCCCTGCTGTGAATTATTCGATCAATAATTATAATTGCATGCCCCTGTTGAACAGGGGCTGAAAAATTGGGCCTTTGGTGGTGGTGGTGGTGGTGATGGTGGTGCTGGTGCCACAACACTGTAAGGCCTGACAGTTACTCTTGGTGGGCGCAGCAATGGGCCCTGCTGTGAATTATTCGATCAATAATTATAATTGCATGCCCCTGTTGAACAGGGGCTGAAAAATTGGGCCTTTGGTGGTGGTGGTGGTGGTGATGGTGGTGCTGGTGCCACAACACTGTAAGGCCTGACAGTTACTCTTGGTGGGCGCAGCAATGGGCCCTGCTGTGAATTATTCGATCAATAATTATAATTGCATGCCCCTGTTGAACAGTGGCTTAAAAATTGGGCCTTAGGCACTGGTGGCACAACACTGCAACCCCTCACAGATACTGTACTTGGAGCACAGCAATGAGGCCTGTTGCAAAGTATTGCATCAAAAATTTTAATTACACGCCCCTTTTAAACAGGGGCTGAAAAATTGGGCCTTAGCCACTGGTGGCGTCACCCATAAACCGAAATGATCTTCCAAGCTATCATCATTAATCGTATCATTGAGGAGGAGGAGGAGGATAGCCAGTCAACATAACAGCACAGGCACTCAGCATCAGCATCAGTCTTGAAGGGATGTGACATTTTAAAATCAATTAGTCTGTTATATCAGCATCAGGTGTGTGGTAGCTGGTGGTGATCCAAGACTGGTTCATCTTGATGAAAGTCAGTCGATCAACCGAGTCGGTGGACAGGCGCACCCTGTGATCCGTGACAAATCCTCCAGCAGCACTGAATGTGCGTTCTGAAAGAACGCTGGATGCAGGACAGGCCAGTAGCTCAATTGCATACTGTGCAAGCTCTGGCCAGTGATCCATCCTCAAGACCCAGTAAGCCAGAGGATTTTCGGTGGGGAAGGTGTCCAAGTCTGACCTTGCCCCTAGGTATTCCTGGACCATGTATATCAGACGCTGGCGATGGTTGCTGGAACCGATCATACTTTGGGGCTGCGGACTAAAGAATTGTCTGAACGCATCGGTCAGACGGCCACCTTCCCCACCGCTCCTTCTTTGACTGCCCGAAGCCTCAACAACTCGTTGTCCAGGACCAGGAGTTTGTAACCTCCCAGTCTCTGGGAACGCGTTGCACAGACCTTTCTGCAAGGCCTCCCGGAGTTGTCTCATCCTCTGCTCCCTCTGCGACGGTAAGATAAGGTCCGCAACCTTACCCTTGTACCGTGGATCAAGGAGAGTGGCCAGACAGTAATGGTCCCTCTCCTTGATCCGAAGAATACGAGGATCCTTCCGCAGACTTTGCAGGATCAGGGAGGCCATGCAGCGTAGGTTAGCTGAGGCATTCAGTCCGGAGTCCTCTGGGTCACTAAGGACGACATGATCCGCAGCCACCTCCTCCCAGCCACGTACAAGTCCACTGGTTTCTTGGGACTGTAAATCATCCCTAAAAGACTGCTGCTGATGATACTGAGTGCCAGCCTCCACCTCCATGCTGACACAATCCTCCTCCTCCTCCTCCTCCTCTTCCTGTGCGATGGGTGGGACAGAAGGAACACTGTCTGGGTAAAGGGGGCCTTGAGAGGCAAGGAAGTCCTCCTCTTCCTGCCTCTGTTCTGCCTCAAGTGCCCTGTCCATTATTCCACGCAGCGTGTGCTCCAACAGGTGGACAAGAGGTACAGTGTCACTGATGCATGCACTGTCACTGCTCACCATCCTCGTGGCCTCCTCAAATGGTGCCAGGACAGTGCATGCATCCCTGATCATGCCCCACTGGCGTGGTGAAAAAAACCCGAGCTCCCCTGACCCTGTCCTGGTGCCGTAGTCGCACAGGTACTCATTGATGGCCCTCTGCTGCGTGTGCAGCCGCTGCAGCATGGCCAACGTTGAGTTCCACCTGGTGGGCATGTCACATATAAGGCGGTTCTTGGGCAGGTTCAACTCCTTTTGCAGCTCAGCCAGGCGAGCACTGGCATTATAAGATCTGCGGAAATGCACACAGACTTTCCTGGCCTGCCTCAGGACATCCTGTAAGCCCGGGTACCTGCCCAAGAACCGCTGCACCACCAGGTTAAGGACGTGAGCCATACAGGGCACATGGGTCAGTTGTCCCTGTCAGAGGGCGGAGAGGAGGTTGGTGCCATTGTCGCAAACCACCATTCCTGGCTTAAGCTGGCGTGGCGTCAACCACCTCTCGGCCTGCCCCTGCAGAGCAGACAGGACCTCTGCCCCAGTGTGGCTTCTGTCCCCCAAACACACCAGCGCAAGCACGGCATGGCATCTTTTTGCCTGCGTACTTGCGTAGCCCCTTGAACGCCTACGGAGCACCGCTGGTTCCGAGGACAAACCACAGGAAGAGGCCATGGAGGAAGAAGAAGAGGAGGGGTTGGAGGAGAGAGGTGTGTCACAACCAGTAGTAGCATTTTGGAGGCGTGGCGGTGGAACAACCTCCAACACTACTGCACCTTGTCCTGCATCCTTCCCAGCTTACAAAAGAGTGACCCAATGGGCCGTGAAAGAAAGGTAACGTCCCTGTCCATGCCTGCTGGACCATGAGTCAGCGGTAATATGCACCTTACCGCTGACCGCCCTGTCCAGCGAGGCCAAGACATTGCCTTCCACATGCCTGTAGAGAGCCGGAATCGCCTTCCGTGCGAAAAAGTGGCGTTTGGGAACCTGCCACTGAGGAACCGCACATTGCACAAACTCACGGAAGGGGGCCCAGTCTACCAACTGAAAAGGCAGCAGTTGAAGCGCTAGCAATTTAGCCAAGCTAGCATTCAACCGCTGGGCATGTGGATGGCTGGGAGTGAACTTCTTTCGACGGTCCAGCAGCTGGGGCAGGGAAATTTGCCTGCTAGAATCGGACGTTGGTGTACTGCTAGCAGAGTGCCCGCAAGTACTTGCCTGTGACACACCTAATTCTACACCTTCATTCATCTCAGAGCAGGTTTCAGAGAGGAGTGAAGGTATAGTGGGGTTGGAGATCCCAGCTGATGCGGTGCAAGAAGAGGTCAGCTTTGTTCTTTGGTGTGGGTCTTTAAGGTAGGCTTGCCAACGAGCTGCATGGCAGGTCAACATATGTCTGATCAAGCATGTGGTGCCCAAGTGGCTGATGTTTTGGCCACGCGATATACGCTTGAGACATATGTTGCAAACAGCAGCTGTGCGATCTGATGCACTCGCCTCAAAAAAGGCCCACACCAAAGAACTTTTTGAATGACGGGCAGAGGCAGCGCCCTGCACAGGCGGAGCTCTGCGGTGTGATTCCGTTGGTGTGCTGCCCATACGCTGGCCACTCAAGGGCATCCTGCCTCGTTGGAGATGTGCCTCCTCCTCATCCTCCTCCTCCTCCTCCTCTCTCCTATTAGGCACCCACGTGGAGTCAGTGACCTCATCATCCCCTCCCTCCTCATCACTGGAGCCAATCTGGCAGTATGCTGCAGCTGCTGGAGCATGACTGCCAGATTGGTGTCCTTCTTGAGCATCCCCTCTCTCTGCTCTCACGCTGCTGCCTTCCTCTAGCTGGGTATCATCATCATCAGATCCTTCCAAACGCTGGGCATCCTCCTGGAGCATGTACCAAACACTGTGCTCAAACAGTTCGGGGGACTCCTCAGGAGGAGGACATGGTGGGTCTAGGGAAGGATTGACTAATGAAGATAATGATACCAGAGAAGAGGACGCTTTGGCAGCTGCTTTGCCAGTACCGTGAGCCTGGGTGAGAGAGGATGAGGAGGATGAGGTGGGCTTGGTCATCCACTCTACCAAGTCTTCGGCATGATGTGGCTCAACATGTCCAGCTGCCGAAAAGAAGGACAAGCGTGTCCCATGGCCATGTGCTGATGACAATGCACCGCGTCCACGACCAGCACTGTTGCCCCCAGACACAGAGCCTGCTTGCCCTCTTTTTTTGCCTCCTGACTGTCTGCCTCTCCTTGTTTGCCTTCCAGACATTTTAATGGATGGCCTGCAGGGAGATGGGAAAAAGAGCAATAAGGGCTACCTTCAGGTGTATACTGTGCAGGAGGCTTAGCAACAATGACACTGACACTGTCCCCTGCCTATCCTTCTCTTCCCTAAACACAAGGATTGAAAATATGGAACCGCAAAATTGGTTTAGAACAGAATAGCACACTGTCAGTTTCACTCACTGTACCTCTCTGTCCCTAAACTCAAGGATTTGAAATATGGAACAGCAAAATTGGTTTAGAACAGAATAGCACACTGTCAGTTTCACTCACTGTCCTACTCTGTCCCTACAAACAAGATTTAGCACAAAATAGCACACTGACACTTTCCCTCACTGTACCTCTCTGTCCCTAAAGTCAAGGATTGAAAATATGGTTCAGCAAGATTGGTTTAGAACAGAATAGCACACTGACACTTTCCCTCACTGTCCTACTCTGTTCCTCCCTACAAACAAGATTTAGCACAGAATAGCAGACTGAAAATTGCCACGAGTGTCCTTCTCTGTCCCTAAACTCAAGGATTGAAAATATGGAACAGCAAAATTGGTTTAGAACAGAATAGCACACTGACACTTTCCCTCACTGTCCTACTCTGTCCCTCCCTACAAACAAGTTTTAGCACAGAATAGCACACTGATAATTTGCACGAGTGTCCTTCTCTGACCCTAAACTCAAGGATTTGAAATATGGAACAGCAAAATTGGTTTAGAACAGAATAGCACACTGTCAGTTTCACTCACTGTACATCTCTGTCCCTAAACTCAAGGATTTGAAATATGGAACAGCAAAATTGGTTTAGAACAGAATAGCACACTGTCAGTTTCACTCACTGTACCTCTCTGTCCCTAAACTCAAGGATTTGAAATATGGAACAGCAAAATTGGTTTAGAACAGAATAGCACACTGTCAGTTTCACTCACTGTACCTCTCTGTCCCTAAACTCAAGGATTTGAAACATGGAACAGCAAAATTGGTTTAGAACAGAATAGCACACTGTCAGTTTCACTCACTGTCCTACTCTGTCCCTACAAACAAGATTTAGCACAAAATAGCACACTGACACTTTCCCTCACTGTACCTCTCTGTCCCTAAACTCAAGGATTGAAAATATGGAACAGCAAAATTGGTTTAGAACAGAATAGCACACTGACACTTTCCCTCACTGTCCTACTCTGTCCCTCCCTACAAACAAGTTTTAGCACAGAATAGCACACTGATAATTTGCACGAGTGTCCTTCTCTGACCCTAAACTCAAGGATTTGAAATATGGAACAGCAAAATTGGTTTAGAACAGAATAGCACACTGTCAGTTTCACTCACTGTACCTCTCTGTCCCTAAACTCAAGGATTTGAAATATGGAACAGCAAAATTGGTTTAGAACAGAATAGCACACTGTCAGTTTCACTCACTGTACCTCTCTGTCCCTAAACTCAAGGATTTGAAATATGGAACAGCAAAATTGGTTTAGAACAGAATAGCACACTGTCAGTTTCACTCACTGTACCTCTCTGTCCCTACAAACAAGATTTAGCACAAAATAGCACACTGACACTTTCCCTCACTGTACCTCTCTGTCCCTAAACTCAAGGATTGAAAATATGGTTCAGCAAGATTGGTTTAGAACAGAATAGCACACTGACACTTTCCCTCACTGTCCTACTCTGTCCCTCCCTACAAACAAGATTTAGCACAGAATAGCAGACTGAAAATTGCCACGAGTGTCCTTCTCTGTCCCTAAACTCAAGGATTGAAAATATGGAACAGCAAAATTGGTTTAGAACAGAATAGCACACTGACACTTTCCCTCACTGTACCTCTCTGTCCCTACAAACAAGATTTAGCACAAAATAGCACACTGACACTTTCCCTCACTGTACCTCTCTGTCCCTAAACTCAAGGATTGAAAATATGGTTCAGCAAGATTGGTTTAGAACAGAATAGCACACTGACACTTTCCCTCACTGTACCTCTCTGTCCCTACAAACAAGGATTAGCACAGAATAGCACACTGTCACTGACACTCTCCCTACCTATCCTTATCTGTCCCTAAACACAAGGAATCCAGGATTATGTAAAGGAAAAATAATGACACTGTCCCTGCCTATGCTTCTCTTTCCCTACTCCGAAACACACTACACAAGGCCGCCGCGCTGGCGGCCTTTTATAGTGTGGGGCGTGTACTAAACCCCCTCAGCAATAATTGGCCACAGGCATCCTGCCTGTGGCCAATCATTGCTCTCCTCGCTGCCGGCGCTGTGATTGGCCAAGCATGCGGGGTCACAGTGCATGCTTGGCCAATCACAGCGCCTGGATGACACTGCGATGGCGTAGTGCATTGTGGGCCGTTCGCGTCACTCGAATTTGGCGCGAACGGCCCAAATCGTTCGATCTTCGTCGAACGATCGAACAGCCGATGTTCGACTCGAACACGAAGCTCATCACTACTGCTGACTATTGATAATCAAACAAGCCTTAGGATTGCATTGCACCTATGTAAATTAATACACCCGCTGATTAGTGTCAAGTCCAAACAAAATAACAGCAGCATAAGGTGTCCTTTATAATTGTCAAAATAAATCATGATCGATAATACTCCAACAGTTCATAACATTCAGTGATATGATGAGACTTGAATATGCTTGATCCAAAAAATGAAACTTGATGTGGAAGCCTTCACCAACTTAGTGTGTAACACCCAATAGTGCTCAAAGAAGATTAGCCGCTTACCAGATCATGTTGACTCATTTAATTAAAAAGGAGTCAATAACGCTTGTTGCAAGCAGGGGCGGATCCAGAGTCTTTTCTCGGTACGGGCACTACCAAAAAATGTTTTTTTTGTGGGAAATTTATCGGGGAAATGGCTGGTGTCGGCGCTTCAATCATCCCGGCACCATGGTTGTTATGGTGTCAGGATGATTGAAGCGCATTATTTCTATTATTACATTGTAATATAAAAATAAATAGTTCAATGCAGAATCAGTGGGAGTCCCCGAGTGTGTCACTTGCCACCGTCGCCTGCAATTAGTGGGAGCCCTGAGCGTGTCACTTGCCACACATTGCGGATTGTCACTTGCCACGTCACCTGCCACATCTTGTGGATTGTCACTTGCCACATCACCTGCCACACCTTGCGGATTGTCACTAGCCACACCTTGCGGATTGTCACTAGCCACACCTTGCGGATTGTCACTTGCCACATCACCTGCCACACCTTGCTGATTGTCACTTGCCTGCCACCAGATGCAGATTGTCATTTGCCACGTCACCTGCCACAATTTGCGGATTGTCACTTGCCATGTCGCCTGCCACACCTTGCGGATTGTCACTAACTTGCCTGCTAAGGTGTAGTTTTGTTTGTCTCTTGCTGTGTCCCAGACTCCCAGAGTCAGGCAGCAGAGAGATAATGTAATCTCTCTGCTGCCTGCACAGTGAGGGTGGAAGTCACTGCAGGAATGCAGGGCAGGCACGGGCGGTGAGAGATGATCTCATCTCTCTGCTCCCCCGCTCCCGGCTAGCTAATTTGGCCAGCTGTCACACTGAGCCTGCTCTCTCACTCTCACCTGCGCTGCCAACACACTGAGCAGCACGGTCTGCCCACGAACCGCGCCGCCCGCCCACAAACCGCGCGGCAAGCGGAGCCGCCCGCTTTCTTACACGTCTGTGGAGCCGCACGCTATCGCACCTGCCTGCAGAGCGGCCCAACGTGACTCACAAGCGGCCCAGGCGTTAGCAACGAGTGCAGGGAAGAGGCTCCACCCACCTCCTCCTCCGCTCCTGGTATTGTGTCAGTACGCCGCGTAACTACATTAGACGAGTCTCTCTCTCGGCGCCGCTGATCGGCTGATGTGAGAAACTGAGAGAGACTCAGAGAGGCAGCGGCAGCCGCAGAACAAGTACTGTATATACTCGAGTATAAGCCGACCCGAATACAAGCCGAGGCACCTAATTTTACCCCAAAAAACTGGGAAAACTTATTGACTCGAGTATAAGCCTAGGGTGTCCATCTGCATGCCTCACTGTGCCTCACTGTGCCTCACTTTGCCTCACTGTGCCCATGCCTCACTGTCCCCATGCTTCACTGTGCCCATGACTAGACTGATGTTTAACATGGGAGTCTATAGAAGGAGTGCCCGGGTTTGAAAAATCGGTTCTCCCCAGCCGTAGGTCTCCCAGAAACCATGCTTTGCACACTTGTAGATGAGAAATGGCGCTACATGTGTGCCAAGTTTGGGGTCCAGGGGACCTACGACCGGCCAGTACCGGGTCTGCAAAGTCACCGGAGAAATTACCATTTAACATTGGAGTCTATGGAAGGGGTGTCCCGCTTTAAAAAATCAGCCCCAGCCGTAGGTTCTCCAGACACTAAACTTTGCACACTTGTAGAGAAGACATGGGGCTACATTTGTGCCACGTTTGGGCACCTACGGCCGGCCGGTACCGGGTCCCCAAAGTTCGAGAGATCAGGCGCAAAAAAACCAAAAACAGAGCAAGTGAGTGTGACAGATGGTCTCGGGGGGGGCAATTGCCCTGTTGCCCCCCCCCCTTGGATCCACCCCTGGTTGCAAGTAGCACTTGCTAATATGGATAGAGAAGTCATAGGTGAACCTGGAAATCTCTGCCTCCTGGAGGCTCGATCATGCATGAACGGAACACAAAAGAGAGAAAACGGCAAATAGTGTAATACCGTTTAATAAAAAGTAATATTAAAAAAAAAAAAATGGACAGACAAATGCCCCCTTACTTGAATGGTGCCACAGACCCGGCACTGAGGCTGAATGGCTATGACAAGCGGGGCACGATGAGTCTGAGCAGGAACACGATCCGGCGTGCGTTGCACGCACTTGCTGCCAGGAGAGAACCAGCGGGACCGGAAGTGAGTCAGAAACGTAGCCTAGCGTCGCCTCGACAGCTGTTTCGTATTGCACGTCATCAGGAAGCGTGCGGAGCTAACGTGCATCTGACTATTTATGTAAGTGTCAGCCAATCAGAGAGAAAAGAGGGGGCATGCTAAGCCATTGACAGCCTCAGTCCCGATTCTTCCAGCTTACAAACATACATAATACATTTAAAAGAACGATGGTTAAAAAAACAACTATAGAGCGATAGAACATTGCTACTATAGCGAATTGAATTTAAAGTTACCTACTAGGAGAATAGATCATATGGGTGTTAATTAAAATAACCATATAACAACTTAGTATGGACATCCCTCCCCATAACCTATCATTGGTTGTCACAGTTAACACTATCTGCACTCCGTGCCAGGCACATCTAGTCGATAGGTTCAAACCGATCTATTTCAACTAAATTAGAAACGGTAAATGTGAAAAAGTATAGGACAAATGTTTTTCAACATGGGTAAATGAAATGTGTCAAAAATGATTATAATTGGTTGTATTAATCATCTCTGATCGGGATTATTTTTAAATCTTTAAATTTGCACCTGCTACATCTAGACAGTATACTCATATGAAATTAATGATAACTCATTCATTAGTTAAAAATGCCTATGACTTCTCTATCCATATTAGCAAGTGCTACTTGCAACAAGCGTTATTGACTCCTTTTTAATTAAATGAGTCAACATGATCCGGTAAATCTTCTCTGAGCACTATTGGGTGTTACACACTAAGTTGGTGAAGGCTTCTACATCTAGTTAATTTTTTGGATCAAGCATATTCAAGTCTCATCATATCACTGAATGTTATGAACTGTTGGAGTATTATCGGTCACGATTTATTTTGACAATTATAAAGGACACCTTATGCTGCTGTTATTTTGTTTGGACTTGACACTAATCAGCGGGCGTATTAATTTACATAGGTGCAATGCAATCCTAAGGCTTGTTTGATTATCAATAGGGATGAGCTTCGTGTTCGAGTCGAACATACGTTCGACTCGAACATCGGCTGTTCGATCGTTCGACGAAGATCGAACGATTTGGGCCGTTCGCGCCAAATTCGAGTGACGCGAACGGCCCACAATGCACTACGCCATCGCAGTGTCATCCAGGCGCTGTGATTGGCCAAGCATGCACTGTGACCCAGCATGCTTGGCCAATCACAGCGCCGGCAGCGAGGAGAGCAATGATTGGCCACAGGCAGGATGCCTGTGGCCAATTATTGCTGAGGGTGTTTAGTACACGCCCCACACTATAAAAGGCCGCCAGCACGGCGGCCTAGTGTAGTGTGTTCCGGAGCAGGGATAGAGCAGCATAGGCAGGGACAGTGACTGTTATTTCTTTCTTGCTTAACCTGGATTCCTTTAGTTTAGGGAAAGAGAAGGATAGGTAGGGAGAGTGTCAGTGTGTTTTGTGCTTGTGCTATAGTGTGCTTAAAAAAAACATTTATTCTAGGGACAGAAAACTGTAGGTAGGGACAGTGTCAGTTTCTTTCACTCTGCAAGTCCTTGTTTCCAGGGACCTGGAAGGACAGTGAGTGAATTGTCCTTGTGCTATATTGTGCTTAAAAAAACATTTATTCTAGGGACAGAAAACTGTAGGTAGGGAGAGTGTCAGTTTATTTCACTCTGCAAGTCCTTGTTTCCAGGGACCTGGAAGGACAGTGACTGAATTGTCCTTGTGCTATATTGTGATTAAAAAAAACATTTATTCTAGGGACAGAAAACTGTAGGTAGGGAGAGTGTCAGTTTATTTCACTCTGCAAGTCCTTGTTTCCAGGGACCTGGAAGGACAGTGAGTGAATTGTCCTTGTGTTATATTGTGATTAAAAAAAACATTTTTTCTAGGGACAGAAAACTGTAGGTAGGGAGAGTGTTTTTTTTCTTTCACTCTGCAAGTCCTTGTTTCCAGGGACCTGTAAGGACAGTGAGTGAATTGTCCTTGTGCTATATTGTGCTTAAAAAAAACATTTATTCTAGGGACAGAAAACTGTAGGTAGGGAGAGTGTCAGTTTATTTCACTCTGCAAGTCCTTGTTTCCAGGGACCTGGAAGGACAGTGAGTGAATTGTCCTTGTGTTATATTGTGATTAAAAAAAACATTTTTTCTAGGGACAGAAAACTGTAGGTAGGGAGAGTGTTTTTTTTCTTTCACTCTGCAAGTCCTTGTTTCCAGGGACCTGTAAGGACAGTGAGTGAATTGTCCTTGTGCTATATTGTGCTTAAAAAAAACATTTATTCTAGGGACAGAAAACTGTAGGTAGGGAGAGTGTCAGTTTATTTCACTCTGCAAGTCCTTGTTTCCAGGGACCTGGAAGGACAGTGACTGAATTGTCCTTGTGCTATATTGTGATTAAAAAAAACATTTATTCTAGGGACAGAAAACTGTAGGTAGGGAGAGTGTCAGTTTATTTCACTCTGCAAGTCCTTGTTTCCAGGGACCTGGAAGGACAGTGACTGAATTGTCCTTGTGCTATATTGTGATTAAAAAAAACATTTATTCTAGGGACAGAAAACTGTAGGTAGGGAGAGTGTCAGTTTATTTCACTCTGCAAGTCCTTGTTTCCAGGGACCTGGAAGGACAGTGACTGAATTGTCCTTGTGCTATATTGTGATTAAAAAAAACATTTATTCTAGGGACAGAAAACTGTAGGTAGGGAGAGTGTCAGTTTATTTCACTCTGCAAGTCCTTGTTTCCAGGGACCTGGAAGGACAGTGAGTGAATTGTCCTTGTGCTATATTGTGATTAAAAAAAACATTTATTCTAGGGACAGAAAACTGTAGGTAGGGAGAGTGTCAGTTTATTTCACTCTGCAAGTCCTTGTTTCCAGGGACCTGGAAGGACAGTGAGTGAATTGTCCTTGTGTTATATTGTGATTAAAAAAAACATTTTTTCTAGGGACAGAAAACTGTAGGTAGGGAGAGTGTTTTTTTTCTTTCACTCTGCAAGTCCTTGTTTCCAGGGACCTGTAAGGACAGTGAGTGAATTGTCCTTGTGCTATATTGTGCTTAAAAAAAACATTTATTCTAGGGACAGAAAACTGTAGGTAGGGAGAGTGTCAGTTTATTTCACTCTGCAAGTCCTTGTTTCCAGGGACCTGGAAGGACAGTGACTGAATTGTCCTTGTGCTATATTGTGATTAAAAAAAACATTTATTCTAGGGACAGAAAACTGTAGGTAGGGAGAGTGTCAGTTTATTTCACTCTGCAAGTCCTTGTTTCCAGGGACCTGGAAGGACAGTGACTGAATTGTCCTTGTGCTATATTGTGATTAAAAAAAACATTTATTCTAGGGACAGAAAACTGTAGGTAGGGAGAGTGTCAGTTTATTTCACTCTGCAAGTCCTTGTTTCCAGGGACCTGGAAGGACAGTGACTGAATTGTCCTTGTGCTATATTGTGATTAAAAAAAACATTTATTCTAGGGACAGAAAACTGTAGGTAGGGAGAGTGTCAGTTTATTTCACTCTGCAAGTCCTTGTTTCCAGGGACCTGGAAGGACAGTGAGTGAATTGTCCTTGTGTTATATTGTGATTAAAAAAAACATTTTTTCTAGGGACAGAAAACTGTAGGTAGGGAGAGTGTTTTTTTTCTTTCACTCTGCAAGTCCTTGTTTCCAGGGACCTGTAAGGACAGTGAGTGAATTGTCCTTGTGCTATATTGTGCTTAAAAAAAACATTTATTCTAGGGACAGAAAACTGTAGGTAGGGAGAGTGTCAGTTTATTTCACTCTGCAAGTCCTTGTTTCCAGGGACCTGGAAGGACAGTGAGTGAATTGTCCTTGTGTTATATTGTGATTAAAAAAAACATTTTTTCTAGGGACAGAAAACTGTAGGTAGGGAGAGTGTTTTTTTTCTTTCACTCTGCAAGTCCTTGTTTCCAGGGACCTGTAAGGACAGTGAGTGAATTGTCCTTGTGCTATATTGTGCTTAAAAAAAACATTTATTCTAGGGACAGAAAACTGTAGGTAGGGAGAGTGTCAGTTTATTTCACTCTGCAAGTCCTTGTTTCCAGGGACCTGGAAGGACAGTGACTGAATTGTACTTGTGCTATATTGTGATTAAAAAAAACATTTATTCTAGGGACAGAAAACTGTAGGTAGGGAGAGTGTCAGTTTATTTCACTCTGCAAGTCCTTGTTTCCAGGGACCTGGAAGGACAGTGAGTGAATTGTCCTTGTGTTATATTGTGATTAAAAAAAACATTTTTTCTAGGGACAGAAAACTGTAGGTAGGGAGAGTGTTTTTTTTCTTTCACTCTGCAAGTCCTTGTTTCCAGGGACCTGTAAGGACAGTGAGTGAATTGTCCTTGTGCTATATTGTGCTTAAAAAAAACATTTATTCTAGGGACAGAAAACTGTAGGTAGGGAGAGTGTCAGTTTATTTCACTCTGCAAGTCCTTGTTTCAAGGGACAGAGAAGGACACCTGAAGGTAGCCCTTATTGCTTTTTTCCCATCTCCCTGCAGGCCATCTATTAGAATGTCTGGAAGGCAAACAAGGAGAGGCAGACAGTCAGGAGGCAATAAAAGAGGGCAAGCAGGCTCTGTGTCTGGGGGCAACAGTGCTGGTCGTGGACGCGGTGCATTGTCATCAGCACATGGCCATGGGACACGCTTGTCCTTCTTTTCGGCAGCTGGACATGTTGAGCCACATCATGCCGAAGACTTGGTAGAGTGGATGACCAAGCCCTCCTCCTCCTCCTCATCCTCTCTCACCCAGGCTCAGGGTACTGGAAAAGCAGCTGCCAAAGCGTCGTCTTCCCTGGTATCAATGTCAGACAAATCATCAGTCACTCCTTCCCTAGACCCACCATGTCCTCCTCCTGAGGAGTCCCCCGAACTGTTTCAGCACAGTGTTGGGTACATGCTCCAGGAGGATGCCCAGCGTTTCGAAGGGTCTGATGATGAAACCCAGCTAGAGGAAGGCAGTAGCGTGAGAGCAGACAGAGGGGATGCTCAAGAAGGACACCAATCTGGCAGTCATGTTCCAGCAGCTGCAGCATACTGCCAGATTGGCTCCAGTGATGAGGAGGGAGGGGATGATGAGGTCACTGACTCCACGTGGGTGCCTAATAGGAGAGAGGAGGAGGAGGAGGATGAGGAGGAGGCACATCTCCAACGAGGCAGGATGCCCTTTGGTGGCCAGCGTAAGGGCAGTACACCGACGGAATCACACCGCAGAGCTCCGCCTGTGCAGGGCGCTGCCTCTGCCCGTCATTCAAAAAGTTCTTTGGTGTGGGCCTTTTTTGAGGCTAGTGCATCAGATCGCACAGCTGCTGTTTGCAACATATGTCTCAAGCGTATATCGCGTGGCCAAAACATCAGCCGCTTGGGTACCACATGCCTGACCAGACATATGTTGACCTGCCATGCAGCTCGTTGGCAAGCCTACCTCAAAGACCCACACCAAAGAACAAAGCGGACCTCTCCTTGCACCGCATCAGCTGGGATCTCCAACCCCACTATAACTTCAGTCCTCTCTGAAACATGCACTGAGAGGAATGAAGGTGTAGAATTAGGTGTGTCACAGCCAAGTACTTGCGCCCACTCTGCTAGCAGTACACCGACGTCCGATTCTAGCAGGCAAATTTCCCTGCCCCAGCTGCTGGACCGTCGAAAGAAGTTCACTCCCAGCCATCCACATGCCCAGCGGTTGAATGCTAGCTTGGCTAAATTGCTAGCGCTTCAACTGCTGCCTTTTCAGTTGGTAGACTCGGCCCCCTTCCGTGAGTTTGTGCAATGTGCAGTTCCTCAGTGGCAGGTTCCCAAACGCCACTTTTTCTCACGGAAGGCTATTCCGGCTCTCTACCGGCATGTGGAAGGCAATGTCTTGGCCTCGCTGGACAGGGCGGTCAGCGGTAAGGTGCATATTACCGCTGACTCATGGTCCAGCAGGCATGGACAGGGACGTTACCTTTCTTTCACGGCCCATTGGGTCACTCTTTTGGCAGCTGGGAAGGATTCAGGACAAGGTGCAGTAGTGTTGGAGGTTGTCCCACCGCCACGCCTCCAAAATGCTACTACTGGTTGTGACACACCTCTCTCCTCCACCCCCTCCTCTTCTTCTTCCTCCATGGCCTCTTCCTGTGGTTTGTCCTATGAACCAGCGGTGCTCCGTAGCCGTTCACGGGGCTACGCAAGTACGCAGGCAAAAAGATGCCATGCCGTGCTTGCGCTGGTGTGTTTGGGGGACAGAAGCCACACTGGGGCAGAGGTCCTGTCTGCTCTGCAGGGCCAGGCCGAGAGGTGGTTGACGCCACGCCAGCTTAAGCCAGGAATGGTGGTTTGCGACAATGGCACCAACCTCCTCTCCGCCCTCCGACAGGGACAACTGACCCATGTGCCCTGTGTGGCTCACGTCCTTAACCTGGTGGTGCAGCGCTTCTTGGGCAGGTACCCGGGCTTACAGGATGTCCTGAGGCAGGCCAGGAAAGTCTGTGTGCATTTCCGCAGATCTTATAATGCCAGTGCTCGCCTGGCTGAGCTGCAAAAGGAGTTGAACCTGCCCAAGAACCGCCTTATATGTGACATGCCCACCAGGTGGAACTCAACGTTGGCCATGCTGCAGCGGCTGCACATGCAGCAGAGGGCCATCAATGAGTACCTGTGCGACTACGGCACCAGGACAGGGTCAGGGGAGCTTGGTTTTTTTTCTCCACGCCAGTGGGGCATGATCAGGGATGCATGCACTGTCCTGGCACCATTTGAGGAGGCCACGAGGATGGTGAGCAGTGACAGTGCATGCATCAGTGACACTGTACCTCTTGTCCACCTGTTGGAGCACACGCTGCGTGGAATAATGGACAGGGCACTTGAGGCAGAACAGAGGCAGGAAGAGGAGGACTTCCTTGCCTCTCAAGGCCCCCTTTACCCAGACAGTGTTCCTTCTGTCCCACCCATCGCACAGGAAGAGGAGGAGGAGGAGGAGGAGGAGGATTGTGTCAGCATGGAGGTGGAGGCTGGCACTCAGCATCATCAGCAGCAGTCTTTTAGGGATGATTTACAGTCCCAAGAAACCAGTGGACTTGTACGTGGCTGGGAGGAGGTGGCTGCGGATCATGTCGTCCTTAGTGACCCAGAGGACTCCGGAGCGAATGCCTCAGCAAACCTACGCTGCATGGCCTCCCTGATCCTGCAAAGTCTGCGGAAGGATCCTCGTATTCTTCGGATCAAGGAGAGGGACCATTACTGGCTGGCCACTCTCCTTGATCCACGGTACAAGGGTAAGGTTGCGGACCTTATGTTACCGTCGCAGAGGGAGCAGAGGATGAGACAACTCCGGGAGGCCTTGCAGAAAGGTCTGTGCAACGCGTTCCCAGAGACTGGGAGGTTGCAAACTCCTGGTCCTGGACAACGAGTTGCTGAGGCTTCGGCAAGTCAAAGAAGGAGCGGTGGGGAAGGTGGCCGTCTGACCGATGCGTTCAGACAATTCTTTAGTCCGCAGCCCCAAAGTATGATCGGTTCCAGCAACCATCGCCAGCGTCTGATAAACATGGTGCAGGAATATCTAGGGGCAAGGTCAGACTTGGACACCTTCCCCACCGAAAATCCTCTGGCTTACTGGGTCTTGAGGATGGATCACTGGCCAGAGCTTGCACAGTATGCAATTGAGCTACTGGCCTGTCCTGCATCCAGCGTTCTTTCGGAACGCACATTCAGTGCTGCTGGAGGATTTGTCACGGATCACAGGGTGCGCCTGTCCACCGACTCGGTTGATCGACTGACTTTCATCAAGATGAACCAGTCTTGGATCACCACCAGCTACCACACACCTGATGCTGATATAACAGACTAATTGATTTTAACATGTCACATCCCTTCAAGACTGATGCTGATGCTGAGTGCCTGTGCTGTTATGTTGACTGGCTATCCTCCTCCTCCGAGTCCTCAATGATACGATTGATGATGATAGCTTGTAAGATCATTTTTGTTTATGGGTGCCGCCACCAGTGCCTAACGCCCAATTTTTCAGCCCCTGTTTAACAGGGGCGTGTAATTACAATTTTTGAAGCAATACTTTGCAACAGGGCTCATTGCTGTGCTCCAAGTACAGTATCTGTGAGGAGTTGCAGTGTTGTGCCACCAGTGCCTAACGCCCAATTTTTCAGCCCCTGTTTAACAGGGGCGTGTAATTACAATTTTTGAAGCAATACTTTGCAACAGGGCTCATTGCTGTGCTCCAAGTACAGTATCTGTGAGGAGTTGCAGTGTTGTGCCACCAGTGCCTAAGGCCCAATTTTTCAGCCCCTGTTTAACAGGGGCGTGTCATTACAATTTTTGAAGCAATACTTTGCAACAGGGCTCATTGGTGTGCTCCAAGTACAGTATCTGTGAGGAGTTGCAGTGTTGTGCCACCAGTGCCTAAGGCCCAATTTTTCAGCCCCTGTTTAACAGGGGCGTGTCATTACAATTTTTGAAGCAATACTTTGCAACAGGGCTCATTGCTGTGCTCCAAGTACAGTTGCTGTGAGGGGTTGCAGTGTTGTGCCACCAGTGCCTAAGGCCCAATTTTTCAGCCCCTGTTCAACAGGGGCATGTAATTACAATTCTTGATCTAATAATTCACAGCAGGGCCCATTGCTGCACCCACCAAGAGTAACTGTCAGGGCTTACAGTGTTGTGGCACCAGCACCACCATCAAAGGCCCAATTTTTACTACCACTGTTCAACAATTATATGTAATTAAAATTCCTGATATAATAGTTGACAGCAGGGCGTTCCAGCACCAACCAAGAGTAACTGTGAGTGCTTACAGTGTTGTGCCAACACCAACAACTAAGGGGCCTATTTCTGCAGAGTATATACGGCAGGTCCCTACTTTCAAACATCCAACTTACAAACGACTCCTACTTGCAAACGCAAGAAGACAACAGGAAGTGAGAGGAAATCTACCACTAGGAAGGAAAATTCTCTCCTGTAAGAATAAATATGGGAGAAAGGTGTCTCCTCTGTACTGATGCTTTATCAGCAATCCTTGTTTCAAGAAAAACACCACATTTCAAAAACAGTTGTCATTGGGACGGAAAGTGAGGTGAAATGTTCTGAACAGGGGCACAGACAGCAAAACAAATGTTACAGGGGTGATAACCCTTACCTATGTTTTCCAAAAAGTTTAAAAATAGATTTTTGGTCTGGAGCTACACTTCAACAATGTACCTGTTCAAAATTACAAACAGACTCTACATAAGAACAAACCTACAGTCCCTGTCTTGTATGCACCGCCTGTATAGGGCTGTTCAGAGTATATAGGGCCTTTTTTATTTTATGTGCGGGGTTCCCCTTAATATCCATACAAGACCCAAAGGGGCTGGTAATGGGCTGGGGTAGGGGGGGGGGTCATGGGGTAGCTATGCCATTTTTCTTAAAGAATTTCATCCATATTACCGGGACCAGACATTACATTAAAGCCGCAAGCAGTTTTAAATGGCTTTTTTTTCCTTTAGAAGTGTCATTTTGTGCAGGGACAGTTCTAAACACGGGAAACACGTGGCACTTCACAGGCATACTTTAGACACCCCCCAGGTACGATATTTAAAGGAATATTTGACTTTTTTTTTTTCACTTTATGCATCATTAAAATGACTGCTCCCGAAAAACGACCGTTTTTAAAACTTCTTTTTGCATTGATACATGTCCCCTGGTGCAGAACCCGGGTTCCCAAACCCTTTTTAGGACAATAACATGCATAATAGTTGTTATAATTAGCACTTTAGAATTCGAACGTTCGCATCCATTGTATTTAATAGGGTTCTAATGTTCGTTCGAACTTTCGGTCCGTTCGCGGGTTCTGGTGCGAACCGAACCCGGGGGTGTTCGGCTCATCACTAATTATCAATAGTCAGCAGCCTGCCTGATTGCACATTTGGATTGGTGATTTATTTCAATTTATCACAATCACACTATTATAGTTTGTTGTATATGCAGATATTGTTAAATATTTTTTTCACAGGTTTTTAATATATCACTGTGGTTAAGCGCCCCCACTATACATGCATGGATTGTATGTAAAATTTTACCATAGCCCCTTGAACGCCTACGGAGCACCGCTGGTTCCGAGGACAAATCAGCACAGGAAGAGGCCATAGAGGAAGAAGAAGAGGAGGGGGTGGAGGAGAGACGTGTGTCAGAATTACCACTAGTAGCATTTTGGAGGCGTGGTGGCGGAACAGCTGGGTTCCATCATCGGAGCCTTCAAAACGCTGGGCATCCTCTTGGAGCTTGTACCTAACACTGTGGTCAAACAGTTCGGGGGACTCCTCAGGAGGACATGGTGGGGCTAGGGAAGGAGTGACTGATGCCATTGAGCCAAGGGAAGAGGCCACTTTGGCAGCTGCTTTGCCAGACAAAGTACCCTGAGCCTGGGTGAGAGAGGATGAGGAGGAGGAGAACGGCTTGGTCATCCACTCTACCAAGTCTTTGGCATGTTGCGGCTCAACATGGCCAGCTGCCGAAAAGAAGGACAAGCGTTTCCCATGGCCACGTGCTGATGAGGATGCACCGTGTCCACGACCAGCAGCACTGTTGCCTCTAGACACAGAGCCTGCTTGCCCTCTTTTATTGCCTCGTGACTGTCTGCCTCTCATTGTTTGCCTTCCAGACATACTAATGGCCTGCTGTGGTGTTAGTATGGGAAAAGCAGCAATTGTTTTCAGTTAGTTTTAGGTGAAAACTGTGCAGAGGACACAGTACACTGAAAATACTTGCAGCTCTCTGCTTGTGGATTTATTATGAGAACACCACTATAATAGTCACTAACTGTATTCAGGTGAGCTTTAGGTGATCGCTATGCAAAGCACACAGTAGTACACTAAGTGAAACACTGACTGTCTGCAGCTAGCACAATCACCGGCCTGCCTGTCACAGTATAGAGAATAACTGTATTCAGGTGAGCTTTAGGTGATCGCTATGCAAAGCACACAGTAGTACACTAAGTGAAACACTGACTGTCTGCAGCTAGCACAATCACCTGCCTGCCTGTCACAGTATAGAGACTAACAGCAACGGATCTAGCTAAACTCAATACAGTGTATAAATATATATACAACACCTAGGATGCATATATATCCTCTACACACTGTAACAGCAGCTAACTGACTCGCCTGCCTGCTCTATCTAACTCAATATAAATGACACTGTCTCTCTCTCTGTAACTCTCTCTTTCACAAACGCCAACACACTACACAAGGCCGACTTCCAGGTGGCCTTATATAGTGTGGGGCGTGTACCTACTCCTCTGAGCCATGATTGGCCAAAGCCACCCTGGCTTTGGCCAATTACGGCTCTCTGTACAGACGGCGCAGTGATTGGCCAAGCATGCGGGTCATAGTGCATGCTTGGCCAATCATCAGCCAGCAATGCACTGCGATGCCGCAGTGAATTATGGGCCGTGACGCGCCACTCGAATTTGGTGCGAACGGCCCATAAGGTTCGATCTTCGTTGAACGATCGAACAGCCGATGTTCGAGTCAAATGTGTGTTCGACTCGAACACGAAGCTCATCCCTTCTCCCCAGGCCTCAGCCTGGGGGAAGAGAGCAATTGCCAGGCCTATC
This sequence comes from Rana muscosa, assembly GCA_029206835.1. Lineage (NCBI taxonomy): Eukaryota > Metazoa > Chordata > Amphibia > Anura > Ranidae > Rana > Rana muscosa. The sequence continues at coordinate 264,543,029 of CM055122.1, read as the reverse complement.
CCAAATATTTATATGCTACCCACCATGCACCAGTGGCCAAGAACCTCCTATAGGCCTGGCTAAAGAAAATATAAGACCCCTTATACACTGGGTCAGTTTGCAGGCGCTACAGTGCTAAAAATAGCACCTGTAAACTGACCTGAAACAGCTGCTGCTGTCTCTACAGTGTGAAAGCCCCGAGGCTTGACGTCACCGCGATGACGTCACCGCGTACGCTCCATTCAAAGAACCGTGGGTTCTTTGAATCAAGCGTGTGTACACTCGGCCGGGACAAGTTTCTTGTCCAAGAATCTCGTCGAAAAAAACGACATGTTTTTTTCAACGAGAATCTCGGCGGTGTGTACGAGGCCTTAGGGCTCTTTCACACGGAGGTCCGTTCAGGTCCGCCTGTCAGTTTTTTAGGCGGACCTGAAACGGATCCTCCATGTACCCCTATGGAGGCACGGATGTCAGCGGAGACATGTCCGCTGACATCCGCTCCGCTCCGCTCCGCCAAAGTGTGACGGAGGAAAACCCTATTTTTCCTTCCGTCGGCGGAGCGGATCGGATGACAACGGACTCTACGGTCCGTCGTCATCCGATTCCCCATAGGGGAGAGCGGCGCTCTGACAGGGCGGTCCCTGCACAGTGTGCGGGGACCGCCCAGTCATCCGTCGGCTCAGCGGGGATCAACTGAGCGATCCCCGCTGAGCAAGCGGAGCTTCACGGGGCGGATCTGCACGGATCCGCCCCGTGTGAAAGGGGCCTTAGGGAGGAAAAATAGGTATGTTTCTATGAACATGTTTTTTTTTTTTTAAAGATTTTACACAGAGACCTAATTCATCTGTATCTTTTCAAGCTGTCTTTAAAATTACTTCTAGTTCTGAATCCTGTATACTATTGTCTTTCTTCTGATGATAAAAAGTGAAATATGGATGGTTGCTATGATTTTCCCTATATCATATTTCTTGCCTTGTCTAATTAAATGGGGTTGATTTACTAAAGGCAAATAGGCTGTTCACTTTTGCAAGGGAATTTTCCTCAGAGCTTAGCGAATTAAGTGAAACTCTGCTAATTTCCATCAGCCAATCATGTGCAAGCAAAAAATTTTTTTTTTTAAATTTCTCCTTGCAGGTGATTGGTTATTCTTTGCAAAGTTTTCACCACATTCACTAAGTGAAGGTAAAAATCCCTTGCATAGTGAACAGACTGTTTGCTTTTAGTAAATCATTTTTTTTCCCCTCTTCATTATCCTTTGTATTTATTTATGATTTCTATGTCTAATTTTCATAACAAGCATACACTTTGTATTTATTCTTCCACAGAAATATATTCTATAAAAGAAAATGGTAATGGTCAGCCCTGTGTATTCCCATTCAAGTTTGAATCTAAATGGTACGCGGACTGTACCACTGCAGGAACACAACAGGGGGATCTCTGGTGTTCTACAACAACGGATTATGATAAGGATAAGTTGTGGGGATACTGCCCAATTAAAAGTAAGCATAATCAATAATGTTCCTGGTGTCATGTTGGTTTAGCACAGTTCAAACTTAACCCTTTCTTTGCAGAACTGCTGACTGGAAAACTTTATAGCTTTCTTTTAAAGTAGAACTATAAGCAAAACTATTTTTTTTTTTCATTTTGGATAGAGCAAGTGAAGGTTAGAAACCCAGTCAGGTTTTTTTTTTCACCATCTGTGTCCCATTGCAGAGATTTCACTTAACTTCCTGTCCCATAGCCAAACAGGAAGTGAGAGAAAATCCCTGAAAATTAAGAGAATTCCTTGGGGACCTCCAGGTCACCAGAACTACTGTCCCCATGGGAATATTTTTCCTTTATTACATTTCTGGGGCATCCCAAAATTTGGGATTTTCTTTTACTTCCACTTTCAATGATAATGGTTAACAGGACAAATAGAGAGGGTGAATCTCCTTAACCTATTGCCACCCGCTTTAGCCGAATGACGGCTACAGCGTGGGTTCACTTTGTGTGGGCGGTGGGCTCAGTTATGACCAAGCCTGATGGACACAGCTGATAACAGATTCTGGTAAAGGGTCACTCATAGCGGCTATTTACCACACGATCAGCTGTGTCTAATGACAGCGTGAGTAAAAAAGAAGAAAGCTGATAACTGGCTTGTGTTAAAGGGACATTGGCACTGATTATTAGTGTCCTGATTATCAGTGCAGTCCCAACAGTGTCCACCAGTGCTGCCAATCATTGCTCATCAGTGTTGCCAATCAGTGCTGTCCATCAGTATCACCTATCAGTGCCCATCAGTGCCGCCTATCAATGCTCTTTAGTGCCACCTATCAGTGCCCTTCAGTGCCGCCTATCAGTGCCCATCAGTGCCATCTATCAGTGCCGCCTATCAGTGCAGCCTCATCAGTGTCTCCTCATCAATGTCTACCAGCGTCGCCTCATCAGTACCCATCAGTGCCCCCTATCAGTGCTCACCAGTGCCACCTATCAGTGCCCATCAGCGCCACCTCATTAGTGCAGCCTATCAGTGCCCATCAGTGCAGCCTCATCAGCGCACATCAGTGAAGGAGAAAAATTACCTGTTTGCTAAATTTGTTAACAAACTATGAAAAAAAGTTTTTTTTTTTTAAACATTTTCTGTCTTTTTTCATTTGTTTAGCAAAAAATAAAAACACTATTATTGATTAAATGCCACCAAAAGAAATCTGTGTTAAAAAAAATGCAAGAAACGTTGTTTGGGTACAGTGTTGCATGATCACGCAATTGTCATTCAAAGTGTGACAGCGCTGAAAATTGGCCTTGCCAGGAAGGGGGTAAAAGTGCCCAGTAGGCAAGTGGTTAACAGGGTCACAGACAGCAGTAAAGACTGACAGGTGTTCGAATCCCTCTCCCCTCTACCCAAAACTTAAAAAAAAAGTTTTGTCTTTAGTTAAAGTGTAAGTCAACCCTAATATCGTTTTCAGCCAAGGAAGCTGCCATCTTTGCTTCTGTTTATTTTACAACTGCCATGATGCTGCACATGTGATCAGTTTAGACACCAGCTATTGGATGGCTTGACAGTTTGGTTGAGGGCACAACCAATGGGAGCGTTACATTTCCGGCACGTGCCGGAAATGAAACTGTTTTATGGATGGGGTTACTTCCGCTTTAAGTAATAAATATTAGGAAATTCATATTTCACACTCTGTAGGAAACATGTATCTATATTATGTTAGTAGAACTTTATATGATGGCAGCACCAATAATATAGGCTACATTCACATGGGTGGCCAGGGGCGAATAGTTAGCTGCTTTTCGATGCTGCATACAATTTGGCCAATTAGCAGCTTGTGCGTGGCCAAAACTCTGCTGAAACACCAACCCTAGACACACAATGGTTGCGTCCAGGGTCATTTGAAGGCTCTATTCACATGTAACTGCTCAGATGAGCAGTTTTAATCAAACAGCACCAGCCATTGATTTGCAGATAGTACAAATCTGACAGCCGCCGCTGGCACGTGCTGCTGTTCGCACACAGTGTGCATAGTTGCCAACATTGGAAAAAAAACATCTGGGACACTTTTTTGTATTGAGGCGGAGCCTTGCTATAATTAGGGGGCGGGGCATTCGTTTGTAGGCGTGTCATGCTGAAATGAAATATGCGGCGCGCTTCGCGCGCCGCGGCGAAGAATGGGTGTGGTTTACGCACGATAGTGGGTGTGGCTTAAATGGGCGTGGTTCAAAGGGGTGTGGCTACAGTCCGAGGTGAGAGAAAGAGAGAGAAAGAAATAGAAAGAAAGAAGCCAGATCCTACACCACAATAGAAATGTGTAACAAAATTGGCAGATAAGTATACTCCAAAACACCTGTTGGCGCTTCAATCATCCCGACACCATGTTTGTTATGGTGTCAGGATGATTGAAGCGCATTATTTCTATTATTACATTGTAATATAAAATTAAATCATTCAACTCACCATAATGCCGAATCACTGTAAGCCCCAAGTGTGTCACCTGCCACGTCGCCTGCCACCAGATGCCATCAGGTGCCCCCAATGGAGTCCGTCCTTACATCAGCTTTACCCAGCGGAGTCCTTCCTTACATCAGGCGTACCCAGCGGAGTCCCCCCTTACATCAGGTGTCCCCAGCGGAGTCCCCCCTTACATCAGGTGTCCCCAGCGGAGTCCCCCCTTACATCAGGCGTCCCCAGCGGAGTCCCCCCTTACATCAGGCATCCCCAGTGGAGTCCCCCCTTACATCAGGCATCCCCAGTGGAGTCCCCCTTACATCAGGCGTCCCCAGCGGAGTCCCCCCTTACATCAGGTGTCCCCAGCGGAGTCCCCCCTTACATCAGGCGTCCCCAGCGGAGTCCCCCCTTACATCAGGCGTCCCCAGTGGAGTCCCCCCTTACATCAGGCGTCCCCAGTGGAGTCCCCCCTTACATCAGGCGTCCCCAGTGGAGTCCCCCCTTACATCAGGCGTCCCCAGTGGAGTCCCCCCTTACATCAGGCGTCCCCAGCGGAGTCCCCCCTTACATCAGGCGTCCCCAGTGGAGTCCCCCCTTACATCAGGCATCCCCAGTGGAGTCCCCCCTTACATCAGGCGTCCCCAGTGGAGTCCCCCCTTACATCAGGCGTCCCCAGCGGAGTCCCCCCTTACATCAGGTGTCCCCAGCGGAGTCCCCCCTTACATCAGGTGTCCCCAGCGGAGTCCCCCCTTACATCAGGCATCCCCAGTGGAGTCCCCCCTTACATCAGGCGTCCCCAGTGGAGTCCCCCCTTACATCAGGCATCCCCAGCGGAGTCCCCCCTTACATCAGGCGTCCCCAGCGGAGTCCCCCCTTACAACAGGCGTCCCCAGCGGAGTCCCCCCTTACAACAGGCGTCCCCAGCGGAGTCCCCCCTTACATCAGGCGTCCCCAGTGGAGTCCCCCCTTACGTCAGGCGTCCCCAGCGGAGTCCTTCCTTACATCAGGTGTCCTCAGCGGAGTCCCCCCTTACAACAGGCGTCCCCAGCGGAGTCCCCCCTTACATCAGGCGTCCCCAGCGGAGTCCCCCCTTAACCAGGTGTCTCCTGTCTCGACCGCCATTACTGTTTCCCCTTCCCCGAGGGGGAACAAAATAGAGGCGGAGCCGACCGCGTGGCTGCACAAAAAATTAAGCTGTGGCGCCGCCCACCCCCGCCCCTTTCCATTACAGACAGACCTGCAGCGGGGCGGGGCGGGGCGGGGGGGTGGCCGGCCGGCCAGCCAAAACACGGATGTAGTACAATAGAAGATAAAGCTGCTGCGGCGCCGCCCACCCACGGGGAGACGCGGGGTATGGGCGGCGCCGCAGCAGCTTTATTTTCTATTGTACTACATCCTGGTTTTGGTCTTCTTTAAAATGGCGGCCGGCGGAGACATTGTCTCCGCCGGCCGTGGACCTCTAGCGGCGTCGGCCCGCGGCGGCCAAAGTCGTGGAAACCGGGAAAAAACGGATTCGCCGGGACATTGGCCGGGACAAAATAAATCCGGGAAAAGGGTTTGAATCCCGGGAATGTCCCGGCCAATCCGTGACTGTTGGCAACTATGAGTGTGTTCAGGCAGTGTTTAGTACTACTGGCGAGATCTAGTCATTCTCAACTCCATGAGCCTATCGCCTTATACTCACCTTACCAGCACTTCCTCACTGTTCCTTCCTCCATCACAGACAGTGATACTATCTAGCGCTTCCAGGTGTGGAGGAGCATGTGACTGCTTGCCCTGTGAGGGCACTTTGGCCTAGCAGCCAGTTTCTAGGCCTGATCACTGTCACATAGGTGAGGGAGTGATATCACCACTCTGCCCTGATAAATGATACTGCTAATTTTAGCGCCAGGTATGTGAATACAAGTAGTCTGGCTCTTTGCAGAGATACTGTCACTTTGGCTTACATTAGCAAGGGGACATTGGGTTTGATTTACTAACAGCAAATAGACTGTGCACTTTGCAAAGGGCAGTTGTACTCTGCAAATGTAGTTACTCCAGAGCTTAGTAAATGAGCAGAAGCTCTGCTAACTTCCATCATCCAATCACGTGCAAGCAAAAATCCTTCTTATTTTTTTATTTTTCTTGCACGTGATTGGGTATTCTTTGCAAAGTGAAGCTTTACCTTATTTACTAAGCTTTGGAGCAACTGCACTTGGAGAGTGCAACTGCACTTTCAAAAGTGCACAGTCTATTTGCCTTTAGTAAATCAACCCCTTTGACTCTTTAAAGCTAATCTTCAGGCAAACAATTAAATGCACAAACTGCATTGTCTGCTGTGATTTATATTTATATGTAACAGAACCTGATTGGCTACCAGTGCTGCCCCTCTCCCTATTCAGTCACAGTTAGGGTGACCACGTGTCCCGGATTGCCCGGGATTGTCCCTTAATTCATATTTGTGTCCCATGTCCCGGGCACCTTCATTCCAGGACAATACAGTGTCCCGGAATGAAATAAGGACACACAGCCACACTAATAAACGGCTCGGACGGGGGGCGGATCTGCTTGGCTCGGGCCGGGGCCAGGTCGGTTCGGCTTGGGCAGGTCCACTCTGCTCTAGCGGGAGCATGTCTGCTCCGCTCAGACAAGCTACACAAGCCGCCTCCCCCAGTCATCTCTATGGAGGGCTCCGTGTGCCGCGCTGCACGCTGGGAAGTGTAGTTTCCAGCGCAGCCCTGCGGATTCTGTTCTCACTGACATGGCAGACAGGAGGCGCGGAGGGGACGCTCGTCCCAGAACAGCGAGGAGGAAGAAGAGTACACTGCTGACTACTCTGCGACCCTCCTGACCACTCTTTTGTTCTTCTTGATGCCTAGGGCCCACTTTTTATCTTGCACACGGGCCCCGCTGATTTTATACGCCCCTTCCCCTTCCCCAAAAATTACGCGCCACTGTTAAACAGGGGCAGAAAAATTGGGTCTTGGGCAGTGGTGGTGATGCCACAACACTGTAACTTCTCACAGATTCTGTTGTTGAGCGCAGGAACGAGCCCTGCTGTGAAATATTAGAGCAAATATTGTATATACATGCCCCTGTTAAACAGGGGCAGAAAAATTGGGCCTTAGGCGGTGGTGGTGGCACAACACTGTAAAGCCTCACAGATACTCTTGTTTAGCGCAGGAACAGGCCCTGCTGTGAAATATGAGATCAAAAATTTTAATTACGTGCCCCTGTTAAACAGGGGCAGAAAAATTGGGCCTTAGGCGGTGGTGGTGGTGGTGAAACAACACTGTAAAGCCTCACAGATACTCTTGTTGAGCGCAGGAACAGGCCCTGCTGCGAAATAATACAGCAAAAATTGTAATTACACGCCCCTGTTAAACAGGGGCATAAAAATTGGGCCTTAGGCACTGGTGGTGGTGCCACAACACTGCAACCCCTCACAGATACTCTAGTTGAGTGCAGGAATGAGCCCTGCTGTGAAATATTACAGCAAAAATTGTAATTACACGCCCCTGTTAAACAGGGGCAGAAAAATTGAGCCTTAGGCAGTGGTGGTGGTGCCACAACACTGCAACCTCTCACAGATACTCTAGTTGAGCGCAAGAACGAGCCCTGCTGTGAAATATTACAGCAAAAATGATAATTACACGCGCCTGTTAAACAGGGGCAGAAAAATTGGGCCTTAGGCACTAATAGATGTGCCACAGCACTGCAACCCCTCACAGATACTCTAGTTGAGCGCAAGAATGAGCCCTGCTGTGAAATATTACAGCAAAAATTATAATTACACACCCCTGTTAAACAGGGGCAGAAAAATTGGGCCTTAGGCAGTGGTCATGGTGCCCTGAAACAAAAATGTTCTTAGAAGCTATCAACATGAACATTGAGGAGGAATAGGATAGTCACTCAGCATAACAGGATAGTCACTCAGCATAGGCAGTTTTCAAGGGATGTCCCATTCATAGAAAAATTAATCAGTTACATCAGCATCAGGTGCTTGGTAGCTGGTGATCCAAGACTGATTCATTTTTATGAAGTTGAGCCGATCAACTGAGTCTGTGGACAGGCGCACTCTGTAATCGGTTACAAACCCTCCAGCAGCACTGAATGTGCGTTCAGAAAGAACACTGGATGCAGGACAGGCCAGTAGCTCAATTGCATATTGTGCAAGCTCTGGCCAGTGACCATCCTCAAGACCCAGTAACCCAGTGGATTTTCGGTTGGAAAGGTCTCCAAGTCTGATCTTGCCCCTAGGTATTCCTGCACCATGTAAATCAGACACTGGCGATGGTTGCTGGAACCGATCAGACCTTGGGGCTGCGGACTAAAGAATTGTCTGAACGCATCGGTCAGACGGCCACCTTCTTCACCGCTCCTTCTGTGACTGACGAAGCCTCAGCAACACGTTGTCCAGGACCAATAAATTGTAACCTCCCTGGCTCTGGAAACGCATTGCACAAACCTTTCTGCAAGGCCTCCCGAAGATGTTTTATCCTCTGCTCCCTCTACGAAGGCTGCCACCTCCTCCCAGCCACGTACAAGTCCATGGGTTTCTGAAAACGATCCCTTGAAGACCCCTTGATCCCTTGAAGACTGCTGCTGATGCTGAGTGCTAGGCTCCACCTCCATGCTGACACAATCCTCCTCCTCCTCCTCCTCTTCCTGTGTGATCAGTGGGCCCGCATGAATACTGTCTGGATAAAGGGGGCCTTGAGAGGTAAGTTAATCCTCCTCTTCCTCCCTCTGTTCTACCTAAAGTGCCCTGTCCATTATTCCACGAAGCATGTGCTCCAACCGGAAGAAAAAAGGGACAGTATCACTGATGCATGCATTTCACTGCTCACCATCCTCGTGGCCTTCTCAAATGGTGACAGGGCAGTGCATGCATCCTTGATCAGTAGCCACTGGCGTAGCGAAAAAAAGCCAAGCTCCCCTGACCCTGTCCTGGTGCCAGGTACTCATTGATGGCCCTCTGCTGCGTGTGCAGCCACTGCAGCATTGCCAACATTGAGTTCCACCTGGTGGGCATGTCACAAATGAGGCGGTTCTTGGTCAGGTAGCATTCCTTTTGAAGGTCAGCCAGCCGAGCACTGGCATTATATGACCAACGGAAATTCCAACAGAGTTTCCTGGCCTGCCTCAGGAGATCCTGTAAGCCCGGGTACCTGCACAAGAACCGCTGCACCACCAAATTCAGGACGTGAGCCAAACAGGGAACATGGGTCAAGTGTCCCTGTCGGAGGGCGGAGAGGAGGTTGGTGCCATTGTCGCATACAACCATTCCTGGCTGAAGCTGGCATGGCGTTAACCACCTCTGAGTCTGCCACGGCAGAGCTGACAGAATCTCTGCCCCAGTGTGGCTCCTGTCCCCTAAGCAGACCAACTCAAGCACCGCATGGCCCCTTGAACGCCTATGGAGCACTGCTGGTTCAGAGGACAAATCTGCAGAGGAAGAGGCCATAGAGGAAGAGGAAGAGGAGGGAGTGGAGGAGAGAGGTGTGGCAGAATCACCACTACTAGCATTTTGGAGGCATGGTGGCGGAACAAGCTCCAACAATACTGCACCCTGTCCTGCATCTTTTCCAGCTGCCAGCAGAGTTACCCAGTGTGCCGTGAAAGAAAGGTAACGTCCCTGTCTATGCCTGCTGGACCATGAGTCAGCGGTAATATGCACCTTACCACTGACCGCCCTGTCCAACGAGGCCAAGATATTGCCTTCCACATGCCGGTAGAGAGCTGGAATGGCCTTCCGTGGAAAGAAATGGCGTTTTGGAACCTGCCACTGAGGTGCCGCACATTCCACAAATTCACTAAAGGGGGCAGAGTCTACCAGCTGAAAAGGCAGCAGTTGGAGTGCTAGCAATTTAGCCAAGCTAGCATAGAGCTGCTGAGCATGTGGATGGCTGGGACCGAATTTCTTTAGACGGTTTAGCAACTGGGGTAGGGAAATTTGCCTGCTACAATCGGATGTTGGTGTAGCGATAGCAGGTAGCCCACAAGTACTTGGCACACCTAATTCTACACCTTCATTCCTCTCATTGCAGGTTTCTGAGAGGACCGAAGGTATAGTGGGGTTGGAGATCCCAGTTGATGAGGAGCAAGGAGAGGTCTGCCTTGTTCTTTGGTGTGGGTCTTTTAAGTACTGTTGCCAACGGACTGCATGGGAGGTCGACATATGTCTGGTCAAGCATGTGGTGTCCAAGTGGCTGCTGTTTTGGCCACGCTTGATACGCTTCAGACTATGTTGCAAACAGCAATGGTGCGATCTGCTGCACACGTATCAAAAAAGGCCCACACCGAAGAACTTTTCAAAATACGCGGGGAGTCAGCAGCGCCCTACACATGTGGAGCTCTGCGGTGTGACGCAGTCGGTTGGCTGCCCTTAAGCTGGCCCCTGGAGGGCATCCTGCCTCGTTGGAGATGTGCCTCCTCCTCCTCCTCTCTTCTATCAGGCACCCACGTAGAGTCAGTGACCTTATCATCCCCTCCCTCCTCGTCACTGGAGCAAACATGGCAGTATGCTGCAGCTGGGGGAACATGACTGCCAGTTTCTTGTGCTTCCTGGGCACCCCCTCTCTCTGGGCTCACATTACTGCCTTCCTCAACCTGGGTACCATCATCAGAGCCTTTAAAATGCTGCGCATTCTCCTGAGGCATGTACCCAATACTGTGGTCGAACAGTTCAGGGGACTCCTCCGTGCATGATGGTGGGGCTAGGAAAAGAGTGACTGATGACATTGAGCCGATGGAATAGGCCGCTTTGGCAGCTGCATTGGCAGGCAAACTACTCTGAGTCTGGGTGACAGAGAATGAGGAGGATGAGGACAGCTTTGTTATCCACTCTACCAACTCTTCTGCATGTTGTGGCTCAACATGGCCAGCTGTCGAAAAAAAATTACAAGCGTGCCCCACGGCCACGTGCTGAGGATGCACCGTGTTCACGACCAGCACTGTTGGCTGTAGACACAGAGCCTGCTTGTCCTCTTTTAGTGGCCTGTGAGCGTCTGCCTCTCCTTGGTGGCCTTCCAGACATGCTGTAAATTTTGATTAGCAAAACACTGCCTGAAATTTACTTGAAAAAGTACACCAGGAATGGCCTGCAGTCAGATATAGGCTTGGCGAGACTGGATGAAGTGGATAAAAATATGTAGGAGACTGTATATATATTTAATGCACTGCAGCTCACTGAATAAAATCACCTGCCTGCCTGCCTGAAAGTATATTTGAAAACGTACACCAGGATAGGCCTGCAGCCAGATATAGGCTTGGTGAGACTGGATGCAGTGGATATATATATGTAGAAGACTGTATATATATTTAATGCACTGTAGCTCACTGAATCACCTGCCTGCCTTAAAGTATATTTGGAAAAGTACACCAGGAATGGCCTGCAGTCAGATCTAGCTACACTGGATACAGTGGATATATATATATATATATATATATATATATATATACAAGACTGTATATATATATTAAATGCACTGCAGCTCACTGAATCACCTGCCTGCCTGAAGTATATTAGAAACAGTACACCAGGAACGGCCTGCAGTCAGATCTAGCTAAACTGGATACAGTATATATATATATATATATATATATATATATATATATATATATATATATAAAAGCCTGGATGTATATATATATATATATATATATATATATATATATATACTAAATACACTGCAGCTAACTGAATAATCTGCCTGCCTGCTCAATCTAAATTACACTCTCTCTCGGTCCACGGCAGCAACACACTACACAGGGCCGATGTGCAGGCGGCCTTATATAGTTTGGGGCATGGACTTAGTCCCTCTGAGCTATAATTGGCCAAAGGCACCCTGCCTTTGGCCAATTATGGCTCTCTTTGCTGACACCGCTGTGATTGGCCAAAGCATGCGGGTCATAGTGCATGCTTGGCCAATCATCAGACAGCAATGCACTGCAATGTCACAGTGCATTACGGGGCTTGACGTGCCGCTCGAATTTGGTGTGAACGCCCCATAATGTTCGTTTTTCGGCGAACAGGCAATATTCGAGTCGAACTCGTGTTCGACCCGAACATAAAGCTCATCCCTACTGAGCACTACAAACTGAAAACACTATTTAATTTATTTTTAATATTCAGAGCAAACTCACCCATCTAGCCATGTCTCCATGCTTTATTCTGTTGAGAAACCACTTTGAAAAACATCTCCCTAGGCATTTCTAGCTGCAGCCATCTTGAGTAAGGGCAGATGATTCATGTAACATTTACTTACTACATGACAGAAGCTCAGGCATGCAGACAAGAGGGTGTGCTTAGCTGAGAAAGACCCTCCTCCCCTCCAGATGAAAGAAAAAAAAATACCATGAAGACTACTGGGATGTATGCAATTCTTTTGGCCTAGGCCAAAAACCAGGAAGCAACATAACAAATGTAAAAAAGTTTTAAACAAGTAAATATAATATACTGTCCTATCTATTTACTAATGCTAGCAGCATAAGAATTAAAAATACCGTATTTATTGGCGTATAACACGCACTTTTTTCCCCTTAAAATCAGGGGAAAATCATGGGTGCGTGTTATATGCCGATCCCCACCAATCCCCGTCGATCTCCGCTGATTGTGAGCAGAGCGATCGCCGCCGAGATACACATAGCCGAGTGTACTCGGCTCTTCTCGGCTTCGCTCACAGTCACACCCAGTCCCGCCATTGGACCTGTGTTATGTCCATCATAGGGCGGGACTGGGCGTGACAGTGAGCGGAGCTGAGAAGAGCCGAGTACACTCGGCTATGTGTATCATGGCTCCGCCCAGTCCCTGCGATCTCGGCTGCGTTTGCTCCGCTTCGCCCAGTCTCGGCGGCGCCAATTTTTAATTCATCCAAGGCTGCAATGGACACTGGGGGCAAGGCTGCACTGGGGCAAGGCTGCAATGGACACTGGGGGCAAGGCTGCACAGGGGCAAGGCTGCACTGACAAGTAGGCTTGTGGAATTCGTTTCGTAACGAATCGAAATTCGTCCGAATTTAGCAACTTTCGGACATTCGGAAGCATTCGAATTTCCGAACAAAGCAATTACGAATAAAACCGAATCCGAAATAAATTATACCGCAAAATAGCGAATGCCCGAATGTCTTCGGCATAATTCGTTATGAAAAAAGTTACGAATGTACCAATCCATTCGAAGCACAATAACACTCACTCTGCTCTCTGCTTCTCCCTCACCATGCTGAACTCCCTCTCAAAATGGTGTACAGGGGCGGAGGCTATAGCCGCATGAAAAAACGAAAGTAAAATACGAGATTTCGAATCCATTCGAAGCAGAATAACACTCTGCTCTGCTCTCTGCTTCTCCCTCACCGTGCTGAACTCTCTCAAAATGGTGTACAAGGGCGGAGCCTATAGCCGCATGTAAAAAACGAAAGTAAAATACGAGATTTCGAATCGTTACAAATAACCGCTATGTATTTAGAAAAGTACAAATCCATTCGAAGCACATTAGGCATAATAGGCAGCGTCGTTGTGAGAGAGACACGGAAAATTACGAATCAACGAACCCAAAAAAAGTTACGAAAGTAGGAGTTGTGTCCAGAATCAACGAAAAACAACGTACTCTACCGAAAGTACGAATTATAAAGCAACAAAAAATTCAACGAAAAATGTCGCTTGCGAAAATACGAATTAGTCCGAACACGAAAAATCCCGTCTAGCAAAATTACGAATGATTACGAATCAACAGGACCGGAAAGAAACGAACCGAAACGGAACAAATTTTTCCGTTGTGCACAAGAAGCGAACCGAAACGGAACAAATTTTTCCGTTGTGCACAAGTCTACTGACAAGGCAGCAATGGACACTGGGGCAAGGCTGCACTGACAAGGCTGCAATGGACACTGGGGCAAGGCTACACTGACAAGGCTGCAAATGACACTGATAAGGCTGCATTGATGGGCATTTAAATGTAAGTTTTTTTTTCTTAAACTTCCCTCCTAAAAGTTATTTTCCTTAAAATTTCCTCCTAAACTTGGGGTGCGTAAGGTAATGTTGGTTGATTGAGTTTAATTCTATTTTAATCATGCAATTAAAGAATTACTCAAATGCATTAAATGGTGTTTTTTTTATCATGCATGGGTGCAAGCTATAAGTTACATTCACATCTTTGTATGAACATTTTCATGAGCTGCCATGGTCATTAATGGACCCTTTAATGCAAATTGAAGCATCAAAAAACAGACAAGAAATTTTGCAGCCAACGTACATCACAAGAATGTAAACTAGCACCATTTAAAACAATAGTTAATCTGTGTACATGCATAAACATTGTTAAAACACATAGGTTAAGGTGATGCCATAAAAATGTAGGCACTTCATATTATTCTTAGTTTGTTAAAATGAAGACTTCAGAACCCTGTACAAGTATAATGGAACTAAATAGGATGTAAATGCTATTTACATTTTTGGCTGCCCTGGTTTAAAACATTAAATTAGCTGAAAACAAGTTAAAGTTACTCTTCAGGTGTTATACATTACACAATTAATGGCACTTATACAGAATCATTAGTATATAATATGATTATTATGGAGAGTCAAATGTTGTTATAGTGGTCAACCTGTGAATAGTTTGAGCAATCCATAAATTTTTGTACTTGGATGATGGCGTTTTATAATTTTTTTATTTTTTTTCAGCTACAAGACAGGGTTGGTGGACAACAGATTTCATCACTGGCTCAGAGTATCAGGTCAATGATAAATCAGCCCTGACTTGGTACCAAGCTCGGAGAAGTTGTCATCAACAGAATGCTGAGTTATTAAGCATAACTGAGCTACATGAGCAAACGTACATTTCAGGTGAGTTTTGGAGGATGACCCAACAACAGCCACCAATCAGAGAAAATATTCTTCTCTCCTCATTGCATTTTAATATTTTCTGTTTTCATTTTCAGCCAGCTGGATAACCCTTTCCCACATTTACCTGCCTATCCTAATCTGCTTTGCTGAAGGGAAAAACATTGTTTAATGGCTTAATTTACACACAGAACTGAATATGTCAGAAGAGTTAAACCTCACTTCTTGCTCCCTCCCCTTGCCAGCTCTTTCAGGCAGGATGTATCTTTCAGTTTGAGAGCGACAGTATGAAAGCAAACAGCTTCTATTAGGCTATTTATGTTAAAGGACCACAATCCTGTGTCATGACTGTATCTAGCATTTAAGGCTTATTTGAGAAAAAATATTGTATTCAAATAGTAAAATTACAGAGACAATAGTCTCTATCAGTTTAAAAACTATAAACCAAAAAAAAAAAAAAAATCATAAAACTGTTCTAATTTTCCAAGATCATTCATAATCATGGATGGCTTAATAATTTTCAGTCTGTGAACCCAATAAATTTGAGATGGTGGCACAAGTTGGTATTCTCAATATCATCTTGGTGTAGAAGTGAAAAACATTTGGGTACTATCACAAGTAATAACATCAAGACGTACTGGCCGTGGGGCGCTGATCGGGGCATGATGTTCCACATTTTGTGGGACTGTCCAAAAAAAAAACATTTTGGCAAGGGGTGGCCTATACCATCAAAGATCTGTCCAATATTGATTTAGCAGGAAACCCGGCAGCATGCCTGCTGCACCTCACAGAACGGCCCATCAAAAAATATAAGGTCTCTCTTACGATCCAGCTGTTGAATGCTGCAAAGGCTTGTGTTCCTTTGCGCTGGAGATCTGTGACTCGGCCTTCGAGGTCTCTTTGGTATTCCAAAATTAATGAACTCAGGGACATGGAGGATCGTACGGCAACCTTATACAATCGGGAGGAGACCTTTTGTATACACTGATGCCTATTTACGGGAGGCTTCACAACCCATTTAAACTCCTGGGACTCGCTAGATTATGACCCAGGGCAAGCGAACCTGCTTCTCTGGTTTTTTGTTTCTTTATCTCCTCTTTTTCCCCTCCCCCACCCTCTCTTTGTCACCTTTTCTTTACCCTCTACTTTCCCTCTACACTTTTCTAAGCTGTTACCTTACTCGTACATTTGATCTTTTTTAGTGATTCTTCCCCGAAGATATTTTCCTGGGCTCTTTAACCACTTCAGCCTCAGAAGGATTTGCCCCCTTAATGACCAGGCCATTTTTTGGCACTGCGTCATTTTAACTGACAATTGCGTGGTCGTACGGTGCTGTACCCAAACAAAATTTTTCCCACAAATAGAGATTTCTTTTGGTGGTATTTGAACACCTCTGCGGTTTTTATTTTTTGCGCTATAAACAAACTGTACATATCCAAAAAAATATATATATAAACAAATGGATTCATCAGTTTAGGCCGATATATATTCTACATATTTTGGGAAAAAAATATCCCAATAGGCGTATATTGATTGGTTTGCGTAAAAGTTATTGCGTCTACAAACTATAAGATAGATTTAGGGACTTTTATTTATTTTTTATTGTTTTTACTAGTAAAGGTGGCGATCTGCGATTTTTAGCAGGACTGCGACATTGCGGAGGACAAATCTGACCCCAAATGACACTTTTTGATCAGTGTAAAACTGACACCGGAAGGGAAGGGGTTAACACTAGGGGGCGATCAAGGGCTTAACTATGTTCCCTGGGTGTGTTCTAACTGTAAGGGGCTGGTCTTCCAGGGACATGACAGAGATCACTGTTCCCGATGACTGGGAACAGTAGATCTCTGTCATGTCCCCTGTCAGAATGGGGGTTGGCCTTGTTTGTTTACAAAGGCAGATCCCCTTTCTGCCTCTGTACTAGGCGATTCCGGGTCGCCGGCGGACATCGAGTCCGCTCGACCCACGGGCACGCTCCCGCAGTGAGCGCGAGACGCCGTACAGCTAAGGTGATTCGTGCAGGAGAGCCAACCTGCCGCCGTATAACAACGGTGGCTGGTCGGCAAGCAGTTAAGCGACCTCAGGATTTTTTTATCAATCCTCACTATATATGGATGTCTTTATATTCCCATGATTGTATACATTTGTTGGAGGAGCTATCTGTCGCCTCTAGCTAGGATATTTGTCTTGTCGGCTGATAACCGATTTAAAGTTTGCTAGATTTCTAAGACCTGTTGGCTGCTAACTGATTTGACGTTTGTTTTACTTGTGTATGCATATTATTGCTAAGCAGACCCTAATGTCTACACACCAAACTGAATTCTGGTTATCTTTGTAATGCTTATTCTTGCCTAGGTTGTGCTGTGCAATTTTGGGTACACAAATAAAGGAATTACAAAAAAAAAGTACAGTAATAACATCAAGGCAAGGAATATTTTTTCTCCACTGTGGAACTTTTTGAAGATTTATTTTTATGGATGTGAGTCCACATTTAAAAACCAGATCTCTAAAAATGCAGTATAAAAATGTAATTCATAGTTTATTCTATTTGAATATTTTCATCAAATAAGTATTTTTTGTGTTCTGATTAGGGATGAGCTTTAGTTCCGAGTCGAACATGAGTTCGACTCGAACATTGGCTGTTCGCCCGTTCGGTGAACAGCGAACAATTTGGGGTGTTTGCGGCAAATTGGAAAAGCCGCGGAACACCCTTTAAAAGTCTATGGGAGAAATCAAAAGTGCTAATTTTAAAGGTTAATATGCAAGTTATTGTCATAAAAAGTGTTTGGGGACCTGAGTCCTCACCCAGGGGACATGTATCAATGCAAATGTTATTTTTTTTTTAAATGGCAGTTTTTTTGGGAGCAGTGATTTTAATAATGCTTAAAGTGAAACAATAAAAGTGAAATATTCCTTTAAATTTCGTACCTGGGGGGTGTCTAAAGTATGCCTGTAAAGTAGCGCATGTTTCCCGTGCTTAGAAAAGTCCCTGCACAAAATGACATTTCTAAAGGAAAAAAAAGTCATTTAAAACTGATCGCGGCTATAATGAATTGTCGGGTCCCGGCAATACAGATAAAAGTCATTAAAAAAAAACAGCATGGGTTCCCCCCTTAGTCCATTACAAGGCCCTTTGGGTCTGGTATGAATATTAAGGGGAATGAGAATAAGTTGGCGGATAATGGACTTTATAGGCGTAACACAAATTAAAAATGATGTCGATTTATTTAAAGAGAAACATACAAAGTAATTCAAAACATATATAACATAATGGCCGTTCAAAGAAGGACCTAAGAACACAAAAAATATTGTAGCGCCCTCCTCACTCCCCTCTCTTTCGTCAGCTCGTCTGTCTCTTGTCTAGGGGTACCTCTCAGAGGGGAAGGGAGCGGGGACACCACGCCTGGCTTTCACCACAGGTGTCAGTGTGATATAAGCAAAGTTCTTTTACCTTCGGGTCAGTGCTGTGCACCTGGAGCCTCCACCAAGAGTTACCTTGAACAATGTCTGTCAGGAAATGAGCCCCACACCATTAAAGTTCAACACTCCTTTATTCTCCTTGAATGAACACAATCAGTTGAACTCCCTTGGTAGAAACAGAACAGAAAAGGAGGTGTGGATGCGAGTAGGCCCAGACACAATGTGTTCTCCACTTTTCTTCCTGAAAGTGGGTTGCGGTCTCCGAGCGAGGGGGGGATTTCCTTCCAGGCGGTCTCCGATGAGAGGCTCACCCGTCACTGGCAATCTGCTGCACCAGGTCTTCGAGTGAGGAGCTCCCCCCGGTCCATTACGCCTTCTGGATTCGGGTACCCACTCCCGGGGTTCCCTAGGATCTCCTTCCCTCGCAGAACTCAGTGTTGGGCACTGAGCTCCAGACCTTCATCTGAGTACCTCACCCCAGGCTAAAGGTGCCTGGGATGGAACACGACCTCCGGCTGTCCTCTAGGCCTAGGCCCTCCTAGAGAACCGACACGAACCACCGTCCACAGGCTAAGGGTGCCTCGGACTCCCCCCGTGACAAAGATGGCCGGCCCTTTATACCCTCTCCCAGCAAGCACGGCGGGTTCCCCGCCCCACCATACCGCTGCCGAGGGAGGACAAAAAGGAGGCGCAACACACAGCAATGATTCAACCCCAGCGCAGGGTGACAGCGCCACCCGCAGGGCTGCAGGGAATTTCACATCACCAATGTCTCTGTCAAGTTCAAATTTACACCCGGGAAAGTACATACCCGCTACACTATAATAACACACCACCTACAAACCAGAGAGTGTACAGTATATTGGAAAGAAGGGGAACTCCGAACCAAAATTTTAAAAAAATGGCGTGGGGTCCTCCCCATAAATCCATATCAGACCCTTATCCGAGCACGCAACCTGGCAGGTACGAGAGAGCGCCCCCCCCCTCCTGAACCGTACCAGGCCACATGCCCTCAACATGGGGGGGATGTCCCCATGTTGATGGGGACAAGGGCCTCATCCCCACAACCCTTGTCCGGTGGTTGTGGGGGTCTGCGAGCGAGGGGCTTATTGGAATCTGGAAGCCCCCTTTAACAAAGGGGACCCCCAGATTCTGGGCCCCCTCTGTGAATTGGTAACGGGGTACATTGTACCCCTACCATTTCACTAAAGAAACTGTCAAAAATGTTAAAAACCATACAGACACAGTTGTGAAAAGTCCTTTAATAAAAATAAAACATAAAAAAAGCCATTCCAGCTTTGTAATGCAGTCTGTCCAGGGATGATCCATGAATCTCCAGCGATGCGAGTCTCCAGCGAGGAACGACGCACATCTTCCCTGCCCCGGAGCCTCCCGGCAGCAGTGTTTGACAGTTCTTTTATAACCTAGGTCGGGCCACCCGTGACGTGACGGGTAACCCCACCCCTTCTAACGCGTCATGGGGGTTTCCCGTCACGCGTTAGAGGGGGCAGAGTTACCCATCATGGGTGGCCCCGACCTAGGTTATAAAAGAACTGTCAAACACTGCTTGCGTGGCATTAGCCGCGAGGCTCCGGTGCAGGGAAGATGTGCGTTGTTCCTCCCTGGAGACTCGCATCGCTGGAGATTCATGGATCGCTGGACAGACTGCATTACAATGCTGGAATGGCTTTTTTTATTTCTTATTTTTTTGTTTTTAATAAAGGACTTTTCACAACTATGTATGTGTGGTTTTTAACATTTTTGACACTTTCTTTTGTGAAATGGTAGGGGTACAATGTACCCCGTTACCAATTCACATAGGGGGGGCCGGAATCTGGGGGTCCCCTTTGTTAAAGGGGGCTTCCAGATTCCGATAAGCCCCTCGCCCGCAAACCCCCACAACCACCGGGCAAGGGTTGTGGGGATGAGGCTCTTGTCCCCATCAACGTGGGGACACCCCCCCCATGTTGATGGCATGTGGCCTGGTACGGTTCAGGAGGGGGGGTGCTCTCTCTTCCCCCCTCTTTTCCTGCGGCCTGCCAGGTTGCGTGCTCGGATAAGGGTCTGGTATGGATTTTTTGGGGGCCCCACGCCATTATTTTTTTAAATGGCGCGGGGTTCTCCTTAATATCCATACCAGACCTGAAGGGCCTGATATGGAATTTGGGGGGACCCCCACGCACGCTTTTTTTTTTGGTTCGTTTTTTTCAATGACTTTGTACTGTATTGCCGGGACCCGACAATTCATTATAGCCACGATCAGTTTTAAATTACTTTTTTTCCTTTAGAAATGACATTTTGTGCAGGGACAGTTCTAAGCACGGAAAATCTGCCCTACTTTATAGGCATACTATACACACCCCCCAGGTACGAAATTTAAAGGAATATTTCACTTTTATTGTTTCACTTTAAGCATTATTAAAATCACTGCTCCCGAAAAAAACTGTCATTTTTAAAACTTTTTTTGCATTGATACATGTCCCCTGGGGCAGGACCCGGGTCCCCAAACACTTTTTATGACAATAACTTGCATATTAACCTATAAAATGAGCACTTTTGATTTTTCATGTTCGTGTCTCATAGACTTTAACGGTGTTCGCGTGTTCGAACAAATTTTTTGCCTGTTCGCATGTTCTGGTGCGAACCGAACCGGGGGGTGTTCATCTCATCCCTAGTTCTGATAGCCTTCTGGTAGTCTCTCTCTCTCTCTCTATCTTATCCCCATGAGTTCAGAAATGGGTAGTTCTACTATGAAAATTTTTACATTGGTCCCTTAAATTGAGTTTTGCCCTACCACCTCCAAGCTTGCAAACCATATTAATGAGCATTAAGGCTCTTGACCATAGAATGAAATGATGATAACATATGGAAAGTAGTAGGGAATGACTTTCGAAAGTTGATTATTGCTTTATACCTCAGGACTTACGGTATAATAGGGCACACAAGGTAAAGCCTAGTACACACGATTGGAAAATCGGACGAAAAATACCGCTTTTGGAGAAATCCTCTGATAATCTGATCAATAGTACACAGCTTTCGAGAGCCGATTACGAAAGTTCATGCAAAAATATCCGAAGGTACAAGCACGAAAAATTTTCTCGCGCGATAACAGAACAATAAATATACGTGGAATTTGTATGGTATTTATACAAAAAAAATTGAGTGACCAAGACCACGCATGCTCGGAAATGAAAGAATACATTACATCACTTCTGAAGTTGTATTCTGTCATAGGAGAATTTTTCGTAACTTTCGTAAAAAGCAAAAATTAAACGGACAATCATTAGTCCAATATTCTTACTGTGTGTATAAGGCTTTAGTGGCCATATATGAAGACATCATTAGGTGTTTGTCTTACATGACTTATTAAGGAAGATTAGCTTTAAAATAAACACAGATTCATTTTATTTTGGCCATAGACCTACGAGGCACAATGTAACTGTTCTGGGACCTGATCATTGGTCAGCTATGCCACAATTATGTAAAAAGAGAGGAGCACCTCATTCAAATAGTTACCCTGAGATCGGTTAGCCAATAGCATCTGGTGGCATTTAAAGACAAAGACTTTAATTTGACCTATCCAAGATTATCATCTCATGCAGGGCTGGACTGGGACAAAAATTTGGCCTTGGACTTCATCCAGACTGGCCCACTTTAATTTTGCAAACACACACAAAAACATTAATTCATCAGTGACCATGACCAGCAGTGGCAGTACATTAATTAATTCATGCCTGTAGCCCTCCTTTATTGCAGAAATACTACAGGAGAGGGTCAGAGACTGCAAAACGTACTACAGGTGAGGGTCAGAGACTGCAGACATAGTACAGGAGAGGGTCAGAAGCTGCAAAACGTACTACAGGCGAGGGTCAGAGACTGCAGACATAGTACAGGAGAGGGTCAGAGACTGCAAAACTTACTACAGGTGAGGGTCAGAGACTGCAGACATAGTACAGGAGAGGGTCAGAGATTGCTGACATGATACAGGAGATGGTCAGAGACTGCAGACATGATACAGGAGATGGTCAGAGACTGCAGACATGATACAAGAGATGGTCAGAGACTGCATTCACCATACCGGAGATGGTCAGAGACTGCATACATACTACAGAAGATGGTCAGAGACTGCATACATACTACAGGAGATGGTCAGAGACTGCATACATACTGCAGGAGATGGTCAGAGAGTGTGCAGACATAATTGGGCTGAAATTGCACCCGGGTCACATGTGCATTGCACAGAATGCACAGCGTGTTCCTGTGTTTTTCACTTTGCTGCACTAACTTGCCTGGAAGGGGGGCACTAGTTTGGGCACCTGGAGCAATTGTGCACATCACTTGTGGGGTGCCAAGGGCCACCCCCTTTGTGGCAGACAGTATCTCTTTGATTTGAGGGGGGAGGGAGAGGATATGTGCTAAGGGGGGTGGATTTCATATCCAAGCCCCCTTGTAGCACAAGTCCTAAAGTGCCCCCTAAAACATATCCTCTCCCCCCAAATCACTCAAAGTGAACTGTAGGCTTGTTTTCCCCCACCTCTAGAAAACGTACTTTGCATTAGTTCAGGCAGTCTCAGATGAGCAGCTTTGACTCGGCAGCATGGTGAGCCTCCCCCTCCTCCTCTGTGTACATAGGAAACATCACACAGCAGGAGAAGGAGGGGGCGGGCTAAATTCACTCCACGGCACTCTGCAGTCTGCAATGTATATGTGTGGCAGGGCCAGGCAGCCGGGGACTGCAGGGAGAGATGTCGGCTGACTCGGCTTTATCTGCAGTAAAAAGTGGAGCTCGTGGCGGCGTGCAGTAACGAAAATAGCCTGCACAAGCTGCAGCTGCGAGCATTTCATGAGTTTGATTTGCCGGGAAAGGGTGAGGTACAGGCAAATTAGACGGGCCCCTGGGATTTGCGGGTTGGAGTGACACTGACAACCGGCCTACTGAGCCAATCGGCCCACCGGGAATCTCCCGGTAATCCCGATGGCCAGTCCATCCCTGATCTCATGGCAACCTTAAAGAGAAAATAGGTCTTTGCCATTTTTGATTAACATTTTTTTAAATGTATACATTTTTAACATATGTTTTCTTGTTCATACATCACGGGACACAGAGCGGCATAGTCATTACTATGTGGGTTATATAGAATTACCTTCAGGTGCTGGCACTGGCAACTTCCAAAACAGGAAGTACCCTCCCCTATATAAGCCCCTCCCATCCGGGAGCACCTCAGTTTTTTGCCAGTGTCTAAGGTGTTGGCCAAGGTTAACATGTATTCATCTGGGCTTGTGTACAGGTTCTCTGGGCCTTAGCAAGCTATTCCGGATCCGACCAAAAAAGCTTCATAGCTAAACGGTCGGTACCCGGGCCTTGCAGAGAAGAGCAGGGTTTTGCCTGTAATGCCTCTCTTAGGAGGGCTGGACCCTGGGATCCAGAGCTCTGGTCATACCCAAAACCAAGAGGCTATCTGTGCAGGGTGCTATACAGGTCCAGGGGAGTGGAATCCTTGGGAACCCGGTCCCTGAAGGTCTAGTACAATGCCTGCCATGAGAGGTGAAGTTTGGGCTTCTGTGGACCAAACAAAGTCCTGCGGCGGGGAAAAGGTAAGTGGGGGCCCCTCAGGAACTTGGTTCTATTGAGGGGACCCCCAAGCCTAATATGTCTTTCTGCCTGTTACCTAAAGGTATTCCCGCTAATAGCTGTATATGCCTAAGAAATCCTAGAAATGTCTTTTCATAAAGGAAGTTTTAAAAACTGTAAACCTAGAAATGTTTTTCATAAAGGAGGTTTTAAAAAAAAAAAAAAAAAGACAAAAGTGCGGTATCTGTGTTTGTCCACTAGAGGCCGCTGTGGAACGTCTTTTTTTCTTGGGACTATTCCTTCCATGGTGAAAGTCCAGGCAGATGAGTGAGCTCTCTATCAGGGAAGCTGCATTCCTCTGTCATGCTGCCAAGTAGTTTCCTTCCATCCCCGAGTCCTGGTGAAACAGGGACCCTGGCTCCTCTCCCTACATGGCGCCAAGAGTGCACACGTGCACGCGCACGCGCGCGCACACACGCTTTCTTTTTATAAGATTTAGCTTCAAAAAAGGGGGCGGAGCCTGGCAGATGACGCGCTCTGTGCGCCCAGTGCTTCTGCGCATGTGCGGGCGTCCCAGCAAGATAAAAGGACTCAGTCCACGCTGCTTGCTATGGACACAGAGCATGAAAAGGAGCTGGTAGCATGGTATAGGGGCTTACAGCGGGCGGTTGATACAGGCATCCCCAGAAAGACGCATTAGTAGACACCCACTGATGTACATAGCAGCAAATTGCATTAGACTATTTCAGTAAAGGGGTGTATTGCGGCTGGAATACCTCAGCTTTGAACTAAGGAATATGCCGCCTAAAAAACTCTGAGATATACCTCTCAGGAAGTGTAGGGGGTCTCCATCGGGCTCTGAGGATCTGGAGCAGTCATCTGCACCTTCCTCCCCTGAGAAATCAGAGGTTAATACCCATAAGGAACCCCCGGGAGTGCCAGGTACTGCGGCTGTCCTCAGTCCACCTGCTCCTGCATATATAACAGAGGAGGTTTTTGCCTCAACTCTGGAGGGATTGGAGCAGAGATTGGCAGCATTGATCGCTTCTTCTCTACAGGAAAGAAAGCGCGCCAGATCTCCATCCCCTCCATTAGAGTGCCTGTTGGCAGAGCAACAGTCCCAGGAAGGGACTGACCTTCCTGAAGGGGATCAGGAGGAGGTTAACTCTGTTTTTGAGGAATCGACAGTAGATGAACCATTTTCAGCATCACAGACTGAAAGATTGTGGGTCCAGACCCTAACTGACATGGTTCGATCTGCATTTAAAATGCCTCTTGTTGAACCATCAACTACTGCTGTCTCCTCGTTGGGGTCGCTAAAAGCTCCCCAGATTAATTGCTCCTTTCCAATTCATCCATTATTGGAAGGACTTATATACCAGGACTGGGAACATCCTGATAAACTATTTGTTCCACCTAAGAAATTTCAGGTGATCTATCCCATGGAGGAAAAATTCACCCAGAGATGGAATGTTCCTACGGTGGACGCAGCCATTTCTTCTGTGAACAAATCACTGACATGTCCAGTAGATAATGTTCAAATGTTCAAAGATCCAGTAGATAAAAAATTGGAATCTTTATTAAAATCTGCTTTTTCCACAGCAGGGGCTGTTACACAGCCAGCAGTGGCAGCTATTGGGGTCTGCCAAGCTTTAAAGGATCAAATGAAAATGGTCCTGAGGGATTTGCCAGACCAGCAGGCCCAGGCTCTGGCTGATCTGCCTAGAGCATTATGCTTTGCGGTTGACGCCATCAAGGATTCTATCCATCAGGCCTCCCGCCTCACGCTGTCTTTGGTACATATGCGTAGGCTTCTGTGGCTCAAGAACTGGTCTGCTGAGGCTCCCTGTAAGAAGCTCTTAGTTAGCTTCCCATTTCATGGAGAACGCCTTTTTGGCGAAGACCTGGATAAATATATCCAGAAGATTTCCAGTGGTAAAAGTACTCTCTTACCAATTAAAAAGAGGTCTAGGGGTCCGTCTTTTAAGAGGACTACCTCTCCTATCCCTGGGACGTCTGCTACTAAGCAGTTCCGACGGCCTCCTCGGTCAAACTCAGGAGGTAAAAATCAGGGACAGTCACAGGGTAATAAAAAGCCCTGGATCCGAAGAGGTACTAAACCAGCCTCCAAGTCAAGCCTATGAAGGGCTGCCCCCACTCAAACGGGTGGGGGGAAGACTTCAGTTGTTCACAGAGACCTGGCGGGAGATGATCAAAGACAGATGGGTGCTCTCCGCAGTAACTCGGGGATACAAGTTGGAGTTAAAAGAGTCTCCTCCTTCCCATTTTTATGTGGTCAGGCATGCCAAAAGACCCTCTGAAAAGAAGGTGTCTCCTAGTGGCGTTAGAACAACTATTGCTCCAAGGAGTAATTATGGAGGTTCCTATGGAAGAGTGGGGGTTGAGTTTCTACTCAAACCTTTTCACAGTCCCGAAACCAAACGGGGACATAAGACCCATATTGGACCTAAAGAGTCTAAACAAATTTCTAAACGTCCGGTCCTTCCGGATGGAGTCGATCCGATCGGTCACCGCTGCCCTACAGGGGGAGGAATGGTTAGCCTCGATCGACATCAAAGATGCTTACTTGCATGTTCCCATCTTTCCAGGTCATCAAAAATTTCTACGCTTTGCAGTAGAAGGGCGCCATTTTCAGTTCAGAGCCTTACCATTCGGTCTGGCCACAGCACCACGAGTGTTCACAAAAATTCTGGCCCCACTGTTGGCCGATCTAAGAACACGAGGTGTAACGATAATGGCATACCTACACGACCTGTTGTTGATGGACCACTCAGTTGCCAAGCTAGAAGTGGTAATTGTCGATACAATCAAGTATCTAGAATCTCACGGTTGGGTCATCAACCTGGACAAGTCAGCCCTACAGCCAGTGAAAAACCTGGTATATCTAGGGCTACGGCTGGATTCAGACCAGAGGAAGATTTTCTTACCTCTAGACAAGGTATCCTCTTTGAGGGGCTTGGTCCGTCTGCTTTGTGCAAAAAGACAGCCGTCCATACGCCTGTGCATGAGGCTGCTAGGAAAGATGGTAGCATCATTCGAAGCTGTGCCATACGCCCAATTCCACTCAAGGAATTTACAGAGGGCCATATTGTCAGCCTGGAACGGAAAAATTCAGGCTCTAGACTTCCCGATGGCTTTGTCCCCTTCCGTTCGGAAGAGTCTCTGCTGGTGGTTGATCCCCCAGAATCTCCAGAAGGGAAAACCCTTCAGTCCGATATCCTGGAAGGTGGTCACTACAGATGCCAGCCTTATAGGCTGGGGGCAGTACTGTAGCAATGGTCTCTCCAGGGCAGATGGTCAAATGTAGTAAAAACCCTGCCCATCAATCTCTTAGAGATACGAGCAGCCCGGTATGCCCTAGTAGCCTGGGCATCCAGACTCCAAGGGTCCCCTGTCAGAATTCAATCAGACAATGCCACAGCAGTGGCATATATCAATCATCAGGGAGGCACCAGGAGTCGTGCAGTCCAGAGGGAAGTAAGTCACATCCTGGAATGGGCAGAAAAGCATGTCCCATGTATGTCAGCTGTCTTCATTCCAGGGGTGGAGAATTGGAAGGCGGACTTTCTAAGTCGCCAACAGTTATGCCCAGGGGAATGGTCCCTTCATCCCGAGGTCTTCCGAGCAATATGTCAGCGGTGGGGAACACCGGATGTAGATCTGCTAGCATCCAGATTCAACGCAAAGGTGGACAGATTTGTCTCCCGGACAAGGGATCCCCTCGCTTGCGGCTCGGATGCTCTGGTGTTCCCTTGGAATCAGTTCAGACTGATATATGCATTCCCTCCGCTACAATTGTTGCCTCGACTCCTTCGCAGAGTCAGGTTGGAAAAGAAGCCGGTGATCTTGGTGGCTCCAGCGTGGCCCCGAAGGGCCTGGTACGCGGAGATCATCAAAATGTCTGTGGGGAGTCCTTGGACCCTTCCACGTCGTCCGGACCTGCTTTCGCAAGGGGCGATATACCACCCTTCCTTACTAACTCTAAGTTTAACGGCCTGGCTATTGAATCCCACATCCTAAAGAAGAGAGGTCTCTCTAACTCTGTGGTATCAACTATAATCAATGCCAGGAAGCCTGTATCCAGGCAGATCTACTATAGAGTTTGGAAGGCGTACATCACTTGGTGCGAGGCCAGAAAGTGGCATCCACGTAAGTACGTTATAGGCAGAATTCTGGACTTCCTACAGTGGGCTGTAGACAGGAAGTTTGCCTTAAGTACTATCAGGGGTCAGGTTTCGGCCTTATCAATACTATTTCAAAGGCCCCTGGCTATGCATTCACTTGTCAAATCCTTTATGCAAGGAGTGACTCGTATTATTCCACCGATTAAAGCTCCCATATGTCCATGGGATCTAAATTTGGTTCTGTCGGTTCTGCAGAAGCAGCCATTTGAACCTTGCGGCACATTTCCTTGGTTCTACTCACCAGAAAATTGATATTTTTAGTAGCCATATGCTCGGCTAGAAGAGTGTCGGAAGTAGCCGCCATGTCCTGTAAAGAGCCATATCTGGTTATTCATGAGGACAGAGTAGTATTACGTCCTCACCCAGCCTTTCTTCCTAAGGTGGTATCGAGGTTTCACTTGAACCAGGATGTGGTTCTTCCTTCTTTTCCCCAAACCGAGCTCGGTAGAGGAAAAGTTATTGCATTCTTTGAATGTAGTAAGAGCAGTTAAAGCTTATCTAAAAGCCACTGCTCAGATTCGTAGAACGGATTCTTTGTTTGTTCTGCCGGAAGGCCCCAGAAAGGGTCAGGCAGCATCAAAATCTATTTTAGCCAAGTGGATTCGACAGGTCATAATACAAGCCTATGGCTTGAGAAGTAGACCGCCTCCGTTCAAAGTTAGGGCGCACTCCACGAGAGCAGTTGGAACTTCATGGGCAGTGCATCACCAGGCCTCCCTGGCTCAAATTTGTAAGGCCGCAACATGGTCTTCAGTACACACGTTTACTAGGTACTACCAGGTGGACGTTAGAAGTCAGGAGGATGTCGCCTTTGGGCGCAGTGTGTTGCAGGCCGCAAAAGATCCTCATGCCTGATGGCGCCCAGCTTATGTATGGTATATCCCCCCCTCATTTGCCATTGCTTTGGGACGTCCCACATAGTAATGACTATGCCGCTCTGTGTCCCGTGATGTATGAACAAGAAAGTAGGATTTTTAAAACAGCTTACCTGTAAAATCCTTTTCTTGGAGTACATCACGGGACACAGAGCTCCCACCCCTCTTTTGGGGACACGTATTGCTTTGCTACAAAACTGAGGTGCTCCCGGATGGGAGGGGCTTATATAGGGGAGGGTACTTCCTGTTTTGGAAGTTGCCAGTGCCAGCACCTGAAGGTAATTCTATATAACCCACATAGTAATGACTATGCCGCTCTGTGTCCCGTGATGTACTCCAAGAAAAGGATTTTACTGGTAAGCTGTTTTAAAAATCCTACTTTTTCCATTGTCTAACTATATACAGTAACATGTACATTATTATTATTTCATATTTTGTTTATTAGCCAGGGTTCCCAATTTTTTTAGCTCTTCATTGCTCTAGACCAGGAGTCTCCAAACTTTCTAAATAAAGGGACAGTTTATGGTCCTTCAGCATTTATTGGGGCCGGACTGTGCCCAGTGGGAGTAAACAATGCCCGATCTTTGGTATTAGGGGGAGAAATAGTTGGTGTCAGCGGGGGGAATAGTGCCCCAGCATTGGTGTCAGTGGAAGGCATGGTACCCCATTGTTGGTGTCAGTGGCAGGAATTATGCCCCATTGCTGGTGTCAGTGGCAGGAAGAATTGCTCAAGAGCCTGATAAAGGCAAGCAAAGGGCCACATCCGGCCCCAGGGCCGCAGTTTGGACACCACTGCTCTAGACTAGAGAATGCTAACAAGTTTCTCGCTAATATATTTTCACAATCTGTCTTGTGGTTTTTATTCATAGGATTGGTCAGTGCGACAAATACACCCTTATGGGTGGGGCTTAACAGTTTGGACTTAAACGCAGGCTGGAAATGGAACGATGGAAGTCCATTCCGATACCTCAACTGGCTTCCAGGTAAATTGTTAGTTTTTGCACATTGTATTACAAATGAGTAACGTCTCTGTCTATTTATACTTAATAAATTAGCATTTTCACTAGCACTATATGCACAATTTAAAAGAGAAATCAAGTCAGGCTAAAGGCTAAAAACAGACTTACATAATATCAGGTTATAGGTTCTTGCCCTTTCTTTTCCTAATATCAAACATCTATTGATCCTGGATTCTCTGCACAGTTAAGAGTATCTTACTACAGTCAAGATTAAAGGATAGAGGAGTATTTTGTTGCATTGTGTGTAGTGGCTAGCATGTTTGGAACCCGCAGGAGCAGAAACTTGTTTTGAGGGAGGCTTTGTTTCCATCCATAGGATCAACATTGTTTGTTTTTCCAAATGGTACACCCAAAAGCGAAAAGCAGACACATACCAAGAGCTTTCATCTGTGTGATGATTTATGTTTTATGGAAACAGTGTGCATTCTGGGCCATTTACCCACACTCCTATCAAATTAGGGGAGCAGCTGTGCATATGCAGCTGCTGCGTCTCCGTACCCCTACATGGACTGCCTGCAAACAGCACCTGGTGGCTCAACCTGCATAAACAACTTGCCTGTTCACAGTCTATGGGTCTTAGTGCCCATGTGAATGAGGCTTTAAAGGGGACCTTCACTATGCAGATCCACTTCAGCCCCTGCATTTTCTCCCTCCTCCACAATACGAAGCACAGGTTTTTTTTTTTTTTTGTTTACTCCTTTTTAAAATGTATTCCATCCCTGTCCCCAGATGCCATATCTGCCTAGGCAGGAATAGCATGTCGGTGCTCCCTCAGCCTCCTGAGATATCTCAGGAGGCTGCAGGAGTAGGGAACCACAGTGATTGGTGGGCAGAGCTGGTGGTTGTCATTGGGGGCCAGTCGCCTGAACCCAGAAGGGCAGCTGGCTTCCAATGATTAGGAGGACTGAGATGGTGTCTGTGGCACCTAAACAGCAGATCACATAGGGACAACATTATATTTATTGGGCATACTAATGTAGCGGCCTCCTCACCCCGTCCTCTTTAGCTAGGGGTATGTCGAGCGACAGAGTGAGGTGCGCTACGGCCCATGTCCTCCCCATGCATGTGGGTGAGGTGAAGGCCAGTACCAATCTTTTCCTCGGGTCAAATGTGTGCTGGTTACGAGGGTCAGTCCTTCCGTGCCAGAATCTCCCTTTGCTCCCATTAACAGAGTCCATACACCCATCAAAGTCCAAACTCAGGTTTATTGCGTATCTCCACATACAGTCAAATGCAACGGCATGATACGATGGGGGAGCAGGTCGAGGCACTGTACAGGTTCCTAGTCCCTACACTCCCTGTGCTATGACCAGGGGTTGCAGGAGTCTTGATGGAAGCTCCTCCGCTGCGCTGAAGCCCATATCAGGGGAAGATGTCCTCCAAGGGAGTTACCGAAGGCCCATCCGTCACCGGGTTGACACTGCACCGGGTCTTCGGACGGGTGACCTCCCCAGCCTCCTCACCTCAGATGCGGGTCCCCTCGCAAGGGGCGCCCTGGAGCAACTTCACCCTCGCGGGACCCAGTCAGAGTCACCGGGTCCCAGGCCTCCTCAATAGTACCTCACCCCAGGCTGAAGGTGCCTGGGATGGACTCCATCTTCATTCCGGCCAGGCCTTGGGCACCTAGGCCGGAACCTTGAACCGCCCGCACCCAGGCCTAAGGTGCCTGGGTGCGTGAAAGGGGTGACCCCCTCCCACAAGAACAACAGACAGGCGACAACGACCTCGTGGCGCGGGCGTCTCCCCCTTTTATATCCTCCCATCGACACCACGGCGGGTTCCCCGCCCCAGCCGTACCATCGCCAGGAAGGAACCAAAAAAAGGGTAACACTGTGATAGCGATTCTACCTCGAGCCAGCAGGTACACTGACACCCACTGGTCAAGGAGAATATCGCACCACCCAATCCTCCACGAATAAGAAAAGGGGTCTAATCCCTGACATAATTACACACCTGGGTCTCTCTACCCCCAGGTGTATCCCACTAACTTTTAAGACCCCGCTACACACTCCCCCTGGTGATTTGACGCTGGTCACCAGCGTCAGGTGCACACTCATGTCTCCCAAGGAGTGGTGACATGAAGTGGGCCCCAGAGGCTATCCCTCAAATTTTGGATACTGTATGTGCCAAGACCTGCTCAACAGAAAAGGGAACTATAAAACATTAAAACTTTTGTATAAAACATCTGTCATGTACTGTGAGGGGGTTGGCTCGGCAGCGGGTGTGTGTGACCCCCGTAATGGGCTCCCCACACAAAAACAGGCCCAGCAGACGGAGGTTGTGGTTTTCAAAATCAAAAAGGTGCCGTTTATTTTCTATTTACAGTGACAAAAACACAGCAAAGCAAAAGAAACAAACAAAATAAATCCTGGTCAACTTGACCTCTGACTAAACATACAGGTTTCCTAACTAACAACTGGGATCAGCCTAGTGCTGTCCTAGTCCCTGGTTTTAAATGTCCAAGCAAAATATAGCCACACAGGCTTTCTCTCACCGCACAGGGGTTCACTCTCCCTAGACAGTCCACACAGGTCTGCTTCCAGGCATGAGCCAACATCTAATGAATCTGGGCTTTCTTATAGAGGCCTAAATGAGCTGACAAGGTTCAGCTGGACTCATCAACTCCCTGTCTGCACGACGCCCAGCCCTCTCCCTAGAGGTATGAGTCATCAATGAGCCCACTAGTCTCAGCTGGGCTTATACAACTCTCCACCTAGCTGTATAAATCGGCGTAAAGCCTGAATCTGGGCGAAATATATCTACCCCCCTGGATGCAACCAGGTGACTTTACCTTCCTGCTGTCACATACCCCCCCCTCTTGTTTTAACCTCGGGGTTGGAACACCAGCAATCAGGCATTCATGTACTCGAGACAAAGCATCCACATTCCCCATTTGAACGCCAGGGCGATGCTTTACTGTGAAGTTGAATTCCTGGAGGGCCAGGAACCACCTATTCACTCTTCTATTTGTTTCCTTGTTTTGAGCCATCCACTTTAACGGAGCGTGATCCGTAACCATGTCAAAGTGCCTACCTAGCAGGTAGTACCGAAGGGAATCTAGAGCCCACTTCACCGCTAAACACTCCTTTTCAACGGTGGCGTAATTTACCTCATGGGACTTCAACTTCCTGCTGAGGTAAATGACTGGGTGCTCTTCCCCGTTCCAGACCTGGGACAATACTGCTCCTAACCCCACATCTGACGCATCACTTTGTACGACAAAGTCTTTAGAGAAGTCGGGTGAGTACAACACTGGCTGGCTACATAAGGCTTGTTTCAAGAATTGGAATGCTGCCTCAGCCTCGGGGGTCCATTTAATCATGACCGACCCTTTCCCCTTCGTCAGGTTGGTTAGGGGCACAGCCTTAGAAGCAAAGTGGGGAATGAATCGCCGATAATACCCAGCGATTCCCAGAAAGGCTCGTACCTGCTTCTTGCTGTTGGGACGTGGCCAACTCTGGATGGCCTCGACTTTGTTGAGTTGGGGTTTTATTACTCCCCTCCCAATGGTGTACCCAAGATATTTGGCCTCCTCCTGCCCAATGGTACACTTCTTGGGGTTAGCCGTAAACCCTGCTTCCCGAACAGAGTCCAGGACTGCTTGCACTTTTGGCAGATGTGAGGCCCAATCTGTGCTATGGACAATTACGTCATCCAGGTAAGCCGCAGCATACTTCCGATGGGGCCTCAGCATCTGGTCCATTTTCCGCTGGAATGTGGCCGGCGCATTCTGTAACCCGAACGGCATTCTTTTATATTGGAACGCCCCGTCTGGGGTTACAAATGCGGTTTTCTCTTTGGCTGACTTGGCCAGGGGGATTTGCCAATACCCTTTTGTGAGGTCAAGAGTCGTCATGTATCGGGCTGTTCCCAGCCGGTCGATCAACTCATCTATACGTGGCATGGGGTAGGTGTCAAATTTTGTAACTTTGTTCAACTGACGAAAATCGTTACAAAATCGCCAGCTCCCATCCGGTTTAGGCACCAACACAATGGGACTAGACCAATCACTTTGGGACTCCTCTATCACCCCTAAGTTCAGCATTTTCTGTACTTCCTCCCGTATTGCCTCCCGTCGGGCCTCTGGGATCCGATAGGGTTTTAACTTCACCCTTTCACCGGGCGGGGTAATAATGTCATGCTCTACCCCAGATGTTTGTCCCGGCAGCTCAGAGAATACCTCCTTGTTGCGAAGCACAAACTCCTTAACCTCCTGTTGTTGGGGTTGTGACAAGGTGGCTGCGATTCCAACCTCAGGAATCACGCAACCAGTTTGAGCTGGTGACCAAGTGTCTGCGACTAGGGACTCTCTATCCCTCCAGGCTTTCAACAGATTAACGTGATATATCTGTTCGGGCTTTCGCCTTCCTGGTTGTCTGACCTTGTAATTCACTTCGCTCACTTTTTCCATTATCTCGTAGGGGCCTTGCCATTTGGCAAGGAATTTACTTTCAACCGTAGGGACAAGTACCAATATCCTATCCCCCGGGGAAAAGGTACGGGTCTTGGCTCCACGGTTGTACACTCTCTGCTGTGCCAACTGCGCTTGGGCCAAATGTTCCTTCACGATGGGCATTACCTGTGCAATTCGATCTTGCATCAGGGCGACATGCTCAATCACACTCCTGTGGGGAGAACTCTCACTTTCCCAAGTTTCCTTGGCAATATCCAACAGCCCTCTTGGGTGTCTTCCATACAGTAACTCAAAGGGGGAGAATCCCGTAGAGGATTGGGGCACCTCCCTAATAGCAAACATCAAATAAGGAAGTAGACAGTCCCAATCCTTTCCATCCCTATCCACCACTTTCTTCAACATTTGTTTTAGGGTTTTGTTGAATCTTTCAACCAGCCCATCGGTTTGGGGGTGATACACAGATGTACGTAATTGCGTCACTTTGAACAATTTACACAGCTCCTTCATAACCCGGGACATAAAGGGTGTACCTTGGTCCGTAAGCAGTTCTTTACAAATACCCACCCGGCTAAAAACAAGAGATAGCTCTTTGGCTATGGTTTTGGCCGAGGTATTTCTGAGAGGGATCGCTTCTGGATAACGGGTGGCATAGTCCATTATAACCAATATGTACTGGTGCCCCCTAGCGGACTTGATTATAGGACCTACCAAATCCATTGCGATTCTCTCAAACGGGACCTCAATGATGGGTAGAGGGACCAGCGGGCTACGGAAGTGTGGCATCGGGGCCGACCTCTGACACACAGGGCAGGAGGAACAATAATTTTCTATGTCCTTCATCACCCCAGGCCAATAGAATCTCTGTAATACCCTCTCTCGGGTTTTCTCTGTCCCCAGATGACCTCCAAGAATGTGCCCATGGGCCAACTCCAACACCAACTTCCTGTAAGGTTTGGGCACCACAAGCTGCTCAACGGTTTCTTCTGCCCTTTTTGCCACCCGATACAGTAGGTCCTTCTCTACGCTGAAGTATGGGTAAGTGCAGGTATTATCTGGGTTCACTAACTCGCCATCTATTTTCACTACGTTTTCCCGTGCCTTTATTAGGGCGGGGTCTTTCAACTGTTCTGTGGCAAAGTTTTCCCTGTGAACCTCAAGATCAGAAAACTCCACAGACGGTAGGTTTTCGTCTGAGGAGGTGGGCTCCTCTCCAGTTTCTTGAGTCTCCCCTGCCAATACTGACAAGGGAAATTCGGGAGAGTCCTCACCACTCTCAGAGGAGTTCTGGCTATCATATTCCTGGTACATAGGGGCACCAGTGGGGGGCTCAGGATCATCCCACAGTTCCCAGAACTTCGGAAAATCCCTTCCCACAATGGCGTCATGCGGTAACTGAGACACTAAGCCCACTGGATGAGAAAGGGTACCTTTGGGGGTCTCGAAACACACTGTAGTCACTGGATACTCTCGGGTGTCCCCATGCACACAAATAACAGCTACCTTGCTATTCCCAGAGACCTCTGTTTTAACTAATTCAGCCTTTATCAGGGTCACAAGGCTACCTGAATCCAGCAATACCACAACATTTCTACCATTAATACACATTTTGCATAAATGTTTCTCAGTTCCCCGAATGGCAGTGCATGCGACTGTCGCACACAGCGACTGACGTCTGCCCGTCAGAAAGTCACACTGCATGGGTTCCTCCAAAACCGGGCAATTTGCTGCAATATGTCCCGCTTGCCGGCAGCGGTAGCAAATGATCCTTCTTGCCGCCTCTTGAGCCGCTGATTTCCCAGGCTGTTCTCGCCAAACTTGGGGTAGAGCTCCCACCCTCTCACTCTCTCCACCCTTACCCCTTGGAATCATCTTATCCGCCCCTGGGGATGGTCTGGTCTTAGGGTGGAAAGTCCGAGTGTCTCTGGAAGAGGCCGTCAGGTTCTCTGTAGCCAAGTATTTCTCCACACGATCCACAAGACCATCGGCCGTCTCTGGGTCTCCATGGCTTACCCACTTTTGGATGGCAGTAGGAAGAGCTCTCAAAAACCGATCCATTACAACACGTTCCACAATCTTTGGTGCGGACAAAGTCTCTGGCTGTAGCCACTTTCTGCTCAGGTGAATGAGATCATACATTTGAGACCTGGGGGGTTTTCCAAGCTGGAAAGTCCAGTTATGCACACGCTGAGCCCGGACAGCCAGGGTGACACCCAGCCTTGCCAATATTTCAGCTTTTAGCATCACATAGTATTTTGCTTGGTCAGGCTCTAGGTCATAGTAAGCTTTCTGCGATTCACCCGTTAACAGAGGAGCCACCAGTCCAGCCCACTGCTCCTCAGGCCACTTTTCTCTTTCAGCAGTCCTTTCAAACGTGGTCAAAAATACCTCTGGATCATCCTCTCCAGTCATTTTTGTCAATAAACGACTCACCCCAAAGGACGCGGTATTAGTGGGACGGCTTTCCTCACTGGTCTGCGGACGTTGCTGCATTACTGCTTCCATTTGTTGTAGTCTCTGCTCTTGCTTCTGTAATAGGTCTATGAAGCGGGCCTCAGATCGTTGCTGGGCTCGTTGCTGAGCTTCCAGACTCTGTTGGTGAGCTTGCTGCTGGGCTGCAAGGCTCTGTTGTTGAGCTGCAAGGCTCTTTTGCAAACCTGCATTTGTCTGCTGTTGATTGGCATTTGCTAGAGCCAGCTGTTTCAGTATCTCCTCCATGCTGGCTTAAAAAAAAACTGCCTGCATTCTCCACCAACTGTGAGGGGGTTGGCTCGGCAGCGGGTGTGTGTGACCCCCGTAATGGGCTCCCCACACAAAAACAGGCCCAGCAGACGGAGGTTGTGGTTTTCAAAATCAAAAAGGTGCCGTTTATTTTCTATTTACAGTGACAAAAACACAGCAAAGCAAAAGAAACAAACAAAATAAATCCTGGTCAACTTGACCTCTGACTAAACATACAGGTTTCCTAACTAACAACTGGGATCAGCCTAGTGCTGTCCTAGTCCCTGGTTTTAAATGTCCAAGCAAAATATAGCCACACAGGCTTTCTCTCACCGCACAGGGGTTCACTCTCCCTAGACAGTCCACACAGGTCTGCTTCCAGGCATGAGCCAACATCTAATGAATCTGGGCTTTCTTATAGAGGCCTAAATGAGCTGACAAGGTTCAGCTGGACTCATCAACTCCCTGTCTGCACGACGCCCAGCCCTCTCCCTAGAGGTATGAGTCATCAATGAGCCCACTAGTCTCAGCTGGGCTTATACAACTCTCCACCTAGCTGTATAAATCGGCGTAAAGCCTGAATCTGGGCGAAATATATCTACCCCCCTGGATGCAACCAGGTGACTTTACCTTCCTGCTGTCACAGTACACATATACAATCCCTCCCGTCACTGTCTAAGAACCACCCCATACTCAGTAGTCTTGACCGACGAATCTCCTGCAGAAGGGAAACAAAAAAAAAACATCCTAACACTCTGTGTTAACTTGGCATGAGTGGGTCCGTCAGCCGAGAGACCCGCTCACTCCAATAAGTAAGTAATGCATGTGTAATATTTTCAAACATTCGTTGCACAACACTGCCACCTGGTGACAGCGCTGCGGTAATGACACTTGGTGAGATCTTCATTCTTCCTGCTTTCCTACTCTAACTCTATCCCCAAATGTCTCTGCCTTTTGGCACATGAAGAAAAGGGAGAACAAAAAAAACAGCTCCCAAATCTCCAGTGAGTGAAAGAAAAGCCCAAATCAAAACAAAAGTAGGGCACAGTTCTAGGCGTCTGGGAATGTCTCTTCCAGAAAGTTTCAACAGCAACAAAATAGGAGTTCACTTCTCCTACAAGTAAAATCTTGGATCCGGCAAAAACAAGGGCTTCAGGTGTTTGTCAAATACTTCCACTGAATATTCGACGTCTTCTCCTTCTTTCCTGCAGACGAGCACCTTATCAGCATGGATATGGCGTCCCAGTCTCCAATCAGCTTTACAGTCTTTAAACTTTTTAGACACCGGCGGCGAACATGACAGGTATCGCCGAGCATGGGGCACTTTGAGTTTTTCCCACACAAACTCGTCATACCACCGTGGTCGCAAGACCTCGACTTCATACAATAAGTCCCGAGGCAAGTAGGGGTACTCCCACCCATATTCACGGGCGACTCTCTGGGAGAAAAGTCTCTGCAATCGAGCTAGAGGCGGCATCACATCTCGCTCACCTTCTCCTGGCTGTACGATGGCCTCTGGGTGCCGAGGTACCTTTACCATCTCGGGTTTCTTTGTCTTTGGTGCCCGCAATGAAGCACGCTGCATCCCCACTATCAGAGCGGGTGATGTGGTTGAATGTGGAAGGTTAGTTGAAGGACTAGGCTTCCTCAATAACTCCGGGGCTTGCACCCGGGGCGTACTGTCTTCTATGGACATGGGGGAATCCTGCGGTTTACTCAGCACAGGTAGTGGGCGTCTGTCCCAGCCCTTCCGGTGAAACAGTTCGTCTATCTCTCCGTCATCACCACAGTCTGACAATGACTCTAGATCGGAGGTGTCATACATCTCAGCGGGAAGGCAGTCTCTAGTAGACGGAAGGCTACCCTCCCTTGCGGGCTCCACCAACCGTGGACCCCCGACACCTCCAACCAACACCACAGTCCCAGCCCCTGGCTCACCTGGACCTTCTGAAGAACTGGGATGTCCGGGACTCTCTTCTCTACCGGCGTCATCCAGGCCAGGCAAGCGGCGGGGTGAAGCTCGACCACGACCACAGGAGGCCTGCACCAGGCCTATCTTCCTCTTCGGGGGTGGCAGCAGGGAGTCTGTGGTGACCGAAGCAGTGTCCTCGGATTTTTCTCTCTCAGTCTCTGGTTGGGCAGTCACTTCGCCCTGGTCAGCGCGTACGGGAACCTCCGCAGAGGCTTTGATCTCTCCCTCCGGAGTGGCGGTTCCTGTGATGCAGTTGAGGCGTAGGGCCCGGGGCCTTTCCGTGTATGGTTCAACCTCAAAAAGGAACTCCTTGCATGCTTCGCATCGCCCGAATGGCTTTAGTTGGACCACGAGTCCCGAGCATCCGGGACAGATCACACCGAGGGCCTCCGTGTCTCCGCATGAATACAGAGCCAACTGTCCTCGGGGCCTAAGTCTTATTCCCGTGTCTGTCAGGGGAGCAGCAAATGCAGTCATCTTGAAAGGATAAGGTACCGACATCCACTGGGAGCCTGAGTTCACTCCGACCACTTGCTGCTCCATCACGCGCTGACCACGCGCCGGAGTCTCCACATGTATCTCCACACGTGGCCAGACTCCTCCCACGACTTGCACACTTTCGCGGGCTTCCGCCAGCCTCCGCCCACGAATTGTACAGTCACGGGGTGCCTCGTGGCACAGTGCAGCAAAAGTCCCCACATGTAGTTCGTCACACGGCTGGACTCCTCCCTCTTCCCGCTCTTTCTGCATGGGCCTCTCCCGGTTTTTCAGAGAAATTTCCACGACTTCGAGCACAGGGACGCACTTTGGCCAATCACATGGCCGACCTGCTCGGACCTCCTCCGGGCAGCAAAGTTCAAACACAGCCGTTCCAAAAGTCAGGGTCAACACACATTTCATCCCGGACGAGCCCCCACGTGTAGCGGCCTCCTCACCCCGTCCTCTTTAGCTAGGGGTATGTCGAGCGACAGAGTGAGGTGCGCTACGGCCCATGTCCTCCCCATGCATGTGGGTGAGGTGAAGGCCAGTACCAATCTTTTCCTCGGGTCAAATGTGTGCTGGTTACGAGGGTCAGTCCTTCCGTGCCAGAATCTCCCTTTGCTCCCATTAACAGAGTCCATACACCCATCAAAGTCCAAACTCAGGTTTATTGCGTATCTCCACATACAGTCAAATGCAACGGCATGATACGATGGGGGAGCAGGTCGAGGCACTGTACAGGTTCCTAGTCCCTACACTCCCTGTGCTATGACCAGGGGTTGCAGGAGTCTTGATGGAAGCTCCTCCGCTGCGCTGAAGCCCATATCAGGGGAAGATGTCCTCCAAGGGAGTTACCGAAGGCCCATCCGTCACCGGGTTGACACTGCACCGGGTCTTCGGACGGGTGACCTCCCCAGCCTCCTCACCTCAGATGCGGGTCCCCTCGCAAGGGGCGCCCTGGAGCAACTTCACCCTCGCGGGACCCAGTCGGAGTCACCGGGTCCCAGGCCTCCTCAATAGTACCTCACCCCAGGCTGAAGGTGCCTGGGATGGACTCCATCTTCATTCCGGCCAGGCCTTGGGCGCCTAGGCCGGAATCTTGAACCGCCCGCACCCAGGCCTAAGGTGCCTGGGTGCGTGAAAGGGGTGACCCCTCCCACAAGAACAACAGACAGGCGACGACGACCTCGTGGCGCGGGCGTCTCCCCCTTTTATATCCTCCCATCGACACCACGGCGGGTTCCCCGCCCCAGCCGTACCATCGCCAGGAAGGAACCAAAAAAAGGGTAACACTGTGATAGCGATTCTACCTCGAGCCAGCAGGTACACTGACACCCACTGGTCAAGGAGAATATCGCACCACCCAATCCTCCACGAATAAGAAAAGGGGTCTAATCCCTGACATAATTACACACCTGGGTCTCTCTACCCCCAGGTGTATCCCACTAACTTTTAAGACCCCGCTACACTAATAACTGAACTCATTTCCACCCTGTTCTACAGTTGTGGAAATACATGTATACATTCCAGAATCAGAACAACAATTCACAACTAGCCTGCCAAGGATTGACACAGTACTTTCCCAATGTAGCACTACCCCCACAGGAGTTGCTTGTAATTTAGGTTCTCTGTTCTGCATCTCACTACCAAAGACAACCTCAGCCTCTCAAAACAGAGTGGGGGAAGAGGAATGTATGTTTTGTTTTACAACTTATTTTCCAAACATGAGAAAAATCAAGGCTATGTGTAAAGAGATAAGCCTGGAGCTGGAAGTGCAGCTTAAGTGGAATAGGGTTAAAAAGTTGATGGATTTAAAAGTTACAGGGGGTCTTACCTGATTGGATAGAGCAGAATAGGGATGAGCCGAACACCCCCGGTTCGGTTCGCATCCAGAACATGCGAACGGACCGAAAGTTTGCGCAAACTTTCGAACACCGGTAAAGTCTATGGGACTCGAGCGTGAGAAATCAAAATTGCGAATTTTAAAGGCTAATATGCAAGTTATTGTCCTAAAAAGGGTTAGGGGACCCGGGTCCTGCCCCAGGGGACATGTATCAATGGCCAAAAAAGTTTTAAAAACTGAAGTTTTTTCGGGACCAGTTATTTTATTGATGCCTAAAGTGAAAAAATAAAAGTGAAATATTCCTTTAAATATCGTACCTGGGGGTGTCTATAGTATGCCTGTGAAGTGGTGCATGTTTCCCGTATTAGGAACAGTCCCTGCACAAAATTACATTCTAAAGGAATAAAAGTCATCTAAAACTGCTTGCGGCTGTAATGTAATGTCGGGTCCCGGCAATATGGATGAAAATCATTGAGAAAAATGGCATGGGTACCCCCCCTACCCCCCAGAGCATTACCAGGCCCTTTGGGTCTTGTATGGATATTAAGGTGAACCCCGAACCCAAATTAAAAAAAGAAAAGGCGTGGGGCCCCCAGGCCCTATATACTCTGAACAGCAGTATACAGGCATTCCAAACAAGACAGGGACTGTAGGTTTGTTCATAAGTTGAATCTGTTTGTAATTTGGAACAGGTAGTAACAAGTGTAGCTCCAGCCAAAAAATCTATTTTTAAGCCTTTTGGATATCCTAGGGAGGGGTTATCATCCCCCCTATAACATTTGTTTTGCTGTTTGTGCCCTTGTTGAGAAGATTTCACTTCACTTTCTGGCCCAATAACAATTGGATTTTGAAAATGTGGGGTTTTTAGGGAAACAAGGTTTGGTGATAAAGCATCAGTGGAGACACCGTTTTCCCATATTAACTCTTACAGGAGAGAATTTCCCTTCCCAGGGGTAGATTTCCTCTCACTTCCTGTTGTCTCCCTCCCTTTGTAAGTAGGAGTCGTTTGTAAGTCGGATGTTTGAAAGTAGGGGACTGCCTGTATATATACTATACGGCCTGCCCTATATACTCTGCATAAAATTGGACCTTAGGTGTTGGTGGTACCAGAACACTGTAAGCCCTCACAGTTACTCTTGGTGGGCGCTGGAACAGGCCCTGCTGTGAACTATTATATCAAGAATTGTAATTACATGTCCCTGTTGAACATTGTCAGAAAAATTGGGCCTTTGGTGGTGGTGGTGGTGGTGGTGCTGGTGCCACAACACTGTAAGTCCTCACAGTTACTCTTGGTGGGAGCTGGAACGGGCCCTACTGTGAAATATTATATCAAGAATTGTAATTACATGCCCCTGTTGAACAGGGGCAGAAAAATTGGGCCTTTAGTGGTGGTGGTGCCACAACACTGTAAGCCCTCACAGTTACTCTTGGTGGGCACAGGAACGGGCCCTGCTGTGAAATATTAGATCAAAAATGTAAATTATACACGCCCCTGTTAAACAGGGGTAGAAAAATTGAGCTTTAGGCACTGGTGCTGGTGCCACAACACTATAAGATTGGGGGATACTAATGCGCAAACCAAAAAATGTATCTAACTAAAATATACAATGTATATTATATTAAATGTAAAGCAGCTGCCACAACTATAAAGTGTTCACACACTAGTAAATTATATAAAAATTGGGGGTGTAATGGCGCTTACTAAAAATAAACATTATCAATAAATAATTAATGTTCCAAAAATAACTGATGCAAATAATGATCATAAAATGCTAAATAAATCCAGAGTGCAAAACAGCAATTGTGCAAAAAAAACAATAGTGCAAATGTACTGACAGCAGTGAAAAAGCCACTGGCAGAAAAAATGTGTGTATTATGATAAAAATATCAAAAAGTTCCCAGTAATGTTAATCTCCAAATAATTGTGAAAAACTTCATGAAAAAAGATAAAAACGTGAATAAATCAAGTATGAACACTGTGAGGGGGTTAGCTCGGCAGCGGGTGTGTGTGACCCCCGGGATGGGCTCCCCACACAAAAACAGGCCCAGCAAACGGAGGTTGTGGTTTTCAAAATCAAAAAAAGGTGCGGTTTATTTTCTATTTACAGTGACAAAACACAGCAAAGCCAAAAGAAACATAAACAAAATAAATCCTGGTCAACTTGACCTCTGACTAAACATACAGGTTTCCTAACTAACAACTGGGATCAGCCTAGTGCTGTCCTAGTCCCTAAGTCCCTGGTTTTAAATGTCCAAGCAAATAGCCACACAGGCTTTGTCTCACCGCACAGGGGTTCACTCTCCCTAGACAGTCCACACAGGTCTGGTTCCAGGCATGAGCTAACATCTAATGAAGCTGGGAGTTCTTATAGAGGCCTAAATGAGCTGACAAGCTTCAGCTGGTCTCATCAACTCCCTGTCTGCACGACGCCCAGCCCTCTCTCTAGAGGTATGAGTCATCCATGAGCCCACTAGCCTCAGCTGGGCTTATACAACACTCCACCTAGTTGTATAAGTCGGCGTAAAGCCTGAATCTGGGCGAAATATATCTACCCCCCTGGATGCAACCAGGTGACTTTACCTTCCTGCTGTCACATACCCCCCCTCTTGTTTTAACCTCGGGGTTGGAACACCAGCAATCAGGCATTCATGTACTCGAGACAAAGCATCCACATTCCCCATTTGAACGCCAGGGCGATGCTTTACTGTGAAGTTGAATTCCTGGAGGGCCAGGAACCACCTATTCACTCTTCTATTTGTTTCCTTGTTTTGAGCCATCCACTTTAACGGAGCGTGATCCGTAACCATGTCAAAGTGCCTACCTAGCAGGTAGTACCGAAGGGAATCTAGAGCCCACTTCACCGCTAAACACTCCTTTTCAACGGTGGCGTAATTTACCTCATGGGACTTCAACTTCCTGCTGAGGTAAATGACTGGGTGCTCTTCCCCGTTCCAGACCTGGGA
The DNA here is from genome assembly GCA_029206835.1 of Rana muscosa. Lineage (NCBI taxonomy): Eukaryota > Metazoa > Chordata > Amphibia > Anura > Ranidae > Rana > Rana muscosa. Next base: position 264,498,819 of record CM055122.1, on the reverse strand, counting down.
CAATACTGCTCCTAACCCCACATCTGACGCATCACTTTGTACGACAAAGTCTTTAGAGAAGTCGGGTGAGTACAACACTGGCTGGCTACATAAGGCTTGTTTCAAGAATTGGAATGCTGCCTCAGCCTCGGGGGTCCATTTAATCATGACCGACCCTTTCCCCTTCGTTAGGTTGGTTAGGGGCACAGCCTTAGAAGCAAAGTGGGGAATGAATCGCCGATAATACCCAGCGATTCCCAGAAAGGCTCGTACCTGCTTCTTGCTGTTGGGACGTGGCCAACTCTGGATGGCCTCGACTTTGTTGAGTTGGGGTTTTATTACTCCCCTCCCAATGGTGTACCCAAGATATTTGGCCTCCTCCTGCCCAATGGTACACTTCTTGGGGTTAGCCGTAAACCCCGCTTCCCGAACAGAGTCCAGGACTGCTTGCACTTTTGGCAGATGTGAGGCCCAATCTGTGCTATGGACAATTACGTCATCCAGGTAAGCCGCAGCATACTTCCGATGGGGCCTCAGCATCTGGTCCATTTTCCGCTGGAATGTGGCCGGCGCATTCTGTAACCCGAACGGCATTCTTTTATATTGGAACGCCCCGTCTGGGGTTACAAATGCGGTTTTCTCTTTGCCCAATTTGGCCAGGGGGATTTGCCAATACCCTTTTGTGAGGTCAAGAGTCATCATGTATCGGGCTGTTCCCAGCCGGTCGATCAACTCATCTATACATGGCATGGGGTAGGTGTCAAATTTTGTAACTTTGTTCAACTGACGAAAATCGTTACAAAATCGCCAGCTCCCATCCGGTTTAGGCACCAACACAATGGGACTAGACCAATCACTTTGGGACTCCTCTATCACCCCTAAGTTCAGCATTTTCTGTACTTCCTCCCGTATTGCCTCCCGTCGGGCCTCTGGGATCCGATAGGATTTTAACTTCACCCTTTCACCGGGCGGGGTAATGATGTCATGCTCTACCCCAAATGTTTGTCCCGGCAGCTCAGAGAATACCTCCTTGTTGCGAAGCACAAACTCCTTAACCTCCTGTTGTTGGGGTTGTGACAAGGTGGCTGCTATTCCAACCTCAGGAATCACGCAACCAGTTTGAGCTGGTGACCAAGTGTCTGCGACTAGGGACTCTCTATCCCTCCAGGCTTTCAACAGATTAACGTGATAGATCTGTTCGGGCTTTCGCCTTCCTGGTTGTCTGACCTTGTAATTCACTTCGCTCACTTTTTCCATTATCTCGTAGGGGCCTTGCCATTTGGCAAGGAATTTACTTTCAACCGTAGGGACAAGTACCAGTATCCTATCCCCCGGGGAAAAGGTACGGGTCTTGGCTCCACGGTTGTACACTCTCTGCTGTGCTAACTGCGCTTGGGCCAAATGTTCCTTCACGATGGGCATTACCTGTGCAATTCGGTCTTGCATCAGGGCGACATGCTCAATCACACTCCTGTGGGGAGAACTCTCACTTTCCCAAGTTTCCTTGGCAATATCCAACAGCCCTCTTGGGTGTCTCCCATACAGTAACTCAAAGGGGGAGAATCCCGTAGAGGATTGGGGCACCTCCCTAATAGCAAACATCAGATAAGGAAGTAGACAGTCCCAATCCTTTCCATCTCTATCCACCACTTTCTTCAACATTTGTTTTAGGGTTTTGTTGAATCTTTCAACCAGCCCATCGGTTTGGGGGTGATACACAGATGTACGTAATTGCGTCACTTTGAACAATTTACACAGCTCTTTCATAACCCGGGACATAAAGGGTGTACCTTGGTCCGTAAGCAGTTCTTTACAAATACCCACCCGGCTAAACACAAGAGATAGCTCTTTGGCTATGGTTTTGGCCGAGGTATTTCAGAGAGGGATCGCTTCTGGATAACGGGTGGCATAGTCCATTATAACTAATATGTACTGGTGCCCCCTAGCGGACTTGATTATAGGACCTACCAAATCCATGGCGATCCTCTCAAACGGGACCTCAATGATGGGTAGAGGGACCAGTGGGCTACGGAAATGTGGCATCGGGGCCGACCTCTGACACACAGGGCAGGAGGAACAATAATTTTCTATGTCCTTCATCACCCCCGGCCAATAGAATCTCTGTAATACCCTCTCTCGGGTTTTCTCTGTCCCCAGATGACCTCCAAGAATGTGCCCATGGGCCAACTCCAACACCAACTTCCTGTAAGGTTTGGGCACCACAAGCTGCTCAATGGTTTCTTCTGCCCTTTTTGCCACCCGATACAGTAGGTCCTTCTCTACGCTGAAGTATGGGTAAGTGCAGGTATTATCTGGGTTCACTAACTCGCCATCTATTTTCACTACGTTTTCCCGTGCCTTTATTAGGGCGGGGTCTTTCAACTGTTCTGTGGCAAAGTTTTCCCTGTGAACCTCAAGATCAGAAAACTCCACAGACGGTAGGTTTTCGTCTGAGGAGGTGGGCTCCTCTCCAGTTTCTTGAGTCTCCCCTGCCAATACTGATAAGGGAAATTCCGGAGAGTCCTCACCACTCTCAGGGGAGTTCTGGCTATCACATTCCTGGTACATAGGGGCACCAGTGGGGGGCTCAGGATCATCCCACAGTTCCCAGAACTTCGGAAAATCCCTTCCCACAATGGCGTCATACGGTAACTGAGATACTAAGCCCACTGGATGAGAGAGGGTACCTTTGGGGGTCTCGAAACACACTGTAGTCACTGGATACTCTCGGGTGTCCCCATGCACACAAATAACAGCTACCTTGCTATTCCCAGAGACCTCTGTTTTAACTAACTCAGCCTTTATCAGGGTCACAAGGCTACCTGAATCCAGCAATACCACAACATTTCTACCATTAACACACATTTTGCATAAATGTTTCTCAGTTCCTCGAATGGCAGTGCATGCGATTGTCGCACACAGCGACTGACGTCTGCCCGTCAGAAAGTCACACTGCATGGGTTCCTCCACAACCGGGCAATTGGCTGCAATATGTCCCGCTTGCCGGCAGCGGTAGCAAACGATCCTTCTTGCCGCCTCTTGAGCCGCTGATTTCCCAGGCTGTTCTCGCCAAACTTCGGGTAGAGCTCCCACCCTCTCACTCTCTCCACCCTTACCCCTTGGAATCCTCTTATCCGCCCCTGGGGATGGTCTGGTCTTAGGGTGGAAAGTCTGAGTGTCTCTGGAAGAGGCCGTCAGGTTCTCTGTAGCCAAGTATTTCTCCACACGATCCACAAGACCATCGGCCGTCTCTGGGTCTCCATGGCTTACCCACTTTTGGATGGCAGTAGGAAGAGCTCTCAAAAACCGATCCATTACAACACGTTCCACAATCTTTGGTGCGGACAAAGTCTCTGGCTGTAGCCACTTTCTGCTCAGGTGAATGAGATCATACATTTGAGACCTGGGGGGTTTTCCAAGCTGGAAAGTCCAGTTATGCACACGCTGAGCCCGGACAGCCTGGGTGACACCCAGCCTTGCCAATATCTCAGCTTTTAGCATCACATAGTCTTTTGCTTGGTCAGGCTCTAGGTCATAGTAAGCCTTCTGCGATTCACCAGTTAACAGAGGAGCCACCAGTCCAGCCCACTGCTCCTCAGGCCACTTTTCTCTTTCAGCAGTCCTTTCAAATGTGGTCAAAAATACCTCTGGATCATCCTCTCCAGTCATTTTTGTCAATAAACGACTCACCCCAAAGGACGCGGTGTTAGTGGGACGGCTTTCCTCACTGGTCTGCGGACGTTGCTGCATTACTGCTTCCATTTGTTGTAGTCTCTGCTCTTGCTTCTGTAACAGGTCTATGAAGCGGGCCTCAGATTGCTGCTGGGCTTGTTGCTGAGCTTCCAGACTCTGTTGGTGAGCTTGCTGCTGGGCTGCAAGGCTCTGTTGATGAGCTTGCTGCTGGGCTGCGAAGTTCTATTGTTGAGCTGCAAGGCTCTGTTGATGAGCTGCAAGGCTCTTTTGCAAACCTGCATTTGTCTGCTGTTGATTGGCATTTGCTAGAGCCAGCTGCTTCAGTATCTCCTCCATGCTGGCTTAAAAAAAACTGCCCGCATTCTCCACCAACTGTGAGGGGGTTAGCTCGGCAGCGGGTGTGTGTGACCCCCGGGATGGGCTCCCCACACAAAAACAGGCCCAGCAAACGGAGGTTGTGGTTTTCAAAATCAAAAAAAGGTGCGGTTTATTTTCTATTTACAGTGACAAAACACAGCAAAGCCAAAAGAAACATAAACAAAATAAATCCTGGTCAACTTGACCTCTGACTAAACATACAGGTTTCCTAACTAACAACTGGGATCAGCCTAGTGCTGTCCTAGTCCCTAAGTCCCTGGTTTTAAATGTCCAAGCAAATAGCCACACAGGCTTTGTCTCACCGCACAGGGGTTCACTCTCCCTAGACAGTCCACACAGGTCTGGTTCCAGGCATGAGCTAACATCTAATGAAGCTGGGAGTTCTTATAGAGGCCTAAATGAGCTGACAAGCTTCAGCTGGTCTCATCAACTCCCTGTCTGCACGACGCCCAGCCCTCTCTCTAGAGGTATGAGTCATCCATGAGCCCACTAGCCTCAGCTGGGCTTATACAACACTCCACCTAGTTGTATAAGTCGGCGTAAAGCCTGAATCTGGGCGAAATATATCTACCCCCCTGGATGCAACCAGGTGACTTTACCTTCCTGCTGTCACAACATATAAAAGTTCTCTTGGTGCAAAAAAAGTTCTCATGCAATATAAATAAAGTGCAACTGTGAATCTCTGTGCAGTAATAATAATTTCCAGTATCCAATAAAGTGCAGAGTAATCCACCATCCACAAATATTCTTAAACGTGCAGGTGCTCCAATCCAGGTGCCCCCGTTTCCCCCAGCCTCTCACCTTGGCTGGCTTGCAATCAAGCCTCTTTAATCCCATAGTGGCATAAGCAGCTCCTCGGTAGCAATAGGCTCCTTTAAGCAGGCTGTTTGTCTCTCAATGGCAAGATAGTAAAAAAAGGGCTCCATAGTGTGATAACGTTCCAAAATTTATTTAAACATAACTCAATACACTTACATAAAAGTCAATCAGCAAGCGCATGTAAACATTCCAAACAACAACGGCACTTCCGCTCTCGGCCGCGAGCGGAAATTATGTCACCACAGGCTCCCGTCCCTGACCCACTTACGCGTTACGTGGCTGTTCACGCCACTTAATTATAGTGCCACAACACTGCAACCTCTCACAGATACTCTATTTGAGCGCAGGAATGAGCCCTGCTGCAAAATATTACAGCAAAAATGTTAATTATACACGCCCCTGTTGAACAGGGGCAGAAAATTGGGCTTTAGGCACTGGTGCTGGTGCCACAACGCTGCAACCCCTCACAGATACTCTAGTTGAGTGCAGGAATGAGCCCTGCTGCAAAATATTACAGCAAAAATTTTAATTATACACACCCCTGTTAAGCAGGGGCAGAAAAATTGGGCTTTAGGCACTGGTGCTGGTGCCACAACACTGCAACCCCTCACAGATAATCTATTTGAGTGCAGGAATGAGCCCTGCTGCAAAATATTACAGCAAAAATTTAAATTATACACACCCCTGTTAAACAGGGGCAGAAAATTGGGCTTTAGGCACTGTTGCTGGTGCCACAACGCTGCAACCCCTCACAGATAATCAATTTGAGTGCAGGAATGAGCCCTGCTGCAAAATATTACAGCAAACATTTTAATTATACACGCCCTTGTTAAACAGGGGCAGAAAAATTGGGCTTTAGGCACTGGTGCTGGTGCCCAGAACCAAAAATATCAACATAAACATTGAGGAGGAATAGGATAATCACTCAGCATAACAGGATATTCACTCAGCAATCAGCATCAGCATAGGCAGTCTTGAAGGGATCTCATTCATAAAAAAAATTATCGGTTACATCAGCATCAGGTGCTTGGTAGCTGGTGATCCAAGACTGATACATTTTATGAAGGTGAGATGATCAACCGAGTCGGTGGACAGGCGCACTCTGTGATTGGTTACAAAGCCACCAGCAGCACTGAATGTGCATTCCGAAAGAACGCTGGATGCAGGACAGGCCAATAGCTCAATTGCATACTGTGCAAGCTCTGTCCAGTGATCCATCCTCAAGACCCAGTAACCCAGTGGATTTTCGGTTGGAAACGTGTCCAAGTCTGATCTTGCCCCTAGGTATTCCTGCACCATGTAAATCAGACGCTGGCGATGGTTGCTGGAACCGATCAGACCTTGGGGCTGCGGACTAAAAAATTGTCTGAATGCATCAGTCAGACGGCCACCTTCTCCACCGCTCCTTCTTTGGCTGACCGAAGCCTCAGCAACACATTGTCCAGGACCAGGAAATTGTAATCTCCCAGGCTCTGGAAACGCGTTGCACAAACCTTTCTGCAAGGCCTCCCGAAGATATTTCATCCTCTGCTCCATCTGCGACGGCAGGATAAGTTCCGCAACCTTACCCTTGTAACGTGGATCAAGAATGATTGTCAGCCAGTAATGATCCCTCTCCTTGATCACATGAATCGGAGGGTCCTTTCACAGGCTTTTCAGGATCAGGGAGGCCATACAGCTTAGGTTTGCTGATACATTCGGTCCGGAGTCCTCTGGGTAACTAAGGACGACATGATCTGCATGTCACGGATGCCTAACACGGCATCCAGCACAGGGTACGCAGATCAGTGGGCTGCACTAAAGGAACTAGGCACAAGGTAAGTAAATATATATATAAGTTTATTGAAAGGATAATTCCTAAAACAATAAAGGCAACCAGCAAACAACCACAGTGACACACAAAACAACTCCCTACACCAACGTGAATACAGTTTAGAGATTAAAGCGTAAATGTAATCAAGCCAGGGTCATACACGAGAGATCAGTCCGATTGAACAGGGAGCCGGAAGGGACAACAGGAGGAAGGGATGAGTCTGCAAGACAGGGGTCCAGGGATGGATGCAGGGTTCAGGAACACAGGATACAAGGTACAGAGGCAGGGGTCCAGGGATGGATGCAGGGTTCAGGAACACAGGATACAAGGTACAGAGGCAGGGGTCCAGGGATGGATGCAGGGTTCAGGAACACAGGATACAAGGTAACAGATAACAGGTCACAAGGTTCAGGTTCAGGTTCAGGCATACAGGTCTGGGTTCCAAGACAATACCAGAGCAAATGCTTTAGTGTCTGCTGGGTATTTATACACACCTCCTGCAATCAGTCTCAGGTGACGCCTGATTGCAGGAGATGATTTCGGCTCCAGACAAATGGGAGACACACCCGCTGGTGGCCACCAGAACTGCACCCTTTGGTGCTGAAAGCAATAGCACCACCAGCAGGTGACCCAGGCAATGACACTGATCATGACAGTTCCCCCTCCCAAGGAGTGGCCTCCGGACGCTCCATTCTGCCCTTGATCTGGCAGTGCTGGTAGGTGCGGAAAGGTCCCAAAAAGTCTCCCCTGTGTCTGCGGACTACTTGTGCTCCTCCGGCCAGAGTCCTTAAACTTACTGGGAGGCGTGGCACCTGAGTCCGGCAATGGAACACGCACCCCACCACCAGGGTCTGGAAGTTGGGATCTGGAAATGAAAACAGGCAGGGCAATGTGCATGAACCTAACGGAGGCGAACAACACAAGGGCATCACAGTCAGGCTGGGAATCAAGCAGGGCAAAATCAGCGGCAAGCCGGGCATCGAGAACGGGTTTAGCAGGCACCATGTCAGCGGGCTGGGCAAATGGCGCTGGGTCTTCAAGCTGGCCACCGGGCAGAGGCACTTCAAACTGGCCACCGGGCAGAGGTTCAGCAAGCCAGATGGCAGGCACTGGTTCAGCGGGCTGAAAGACGGGCACCAAAACGTCAGGCTGGGTGACGGGCACCGAAAATCCAGGCTGGAACAGGTTGGCTGGTGTGGAAACAGGCTGGAACAGGTTGGCTGGTGTGGAAACAGGCTGGAACAGGTTGGCTGGTGTGGAAACAGGCTGGAACAGGTTGGCTGGTGTGGAAACAGGCTGGAACAGGTTGGCTGGTGTGGAAACAGGCTGGCTGGTGTGGAAATAGGCTGGAACAGGTTGGCTGGTGTGGAAACAGGCTGGAACAGGTTGGCTGGTGTGGAAACAGGCTGGAACAGGTTGGCTGGTGTGGAAACAGGCTGGAACAGGTTGGCTGGTGTGGAAACAGGCTGGAACAGGTTGGCTGGTGTGGAAACAGGCTGGAACAGGTTGGCTGGTGTGGAAACAGGCTGGAACAGGTTGGCTGGTGTGGAAACAGGCTGGAACAGGTTGGCTGGTGTGGAAACAGGCTGGAACAGGTTGGCTGGTGTGGAAACAGGCTGCAACAGGTCGCTTGGTTTGGAAACAGGCTGCAACAGGTCGCTTGGTTTGGAAACAGGCTGCAACAGGTCGCTTGGTTTGGAAACAGGCTGCAACAGGTCGCTTGGTTTGGAAACAGGCTGCAACAAGTCGCTTGGTTTGGAAACAGGCTGCAACAAGTCGCTTGGTTTGGAAACAGGCTGCAACAGGTCGCTTGGTTTGGAAACAGGCTGCAACAGGTCGCTTGGTGCGGAGACAGGCTGCAACAGGTCGGCTGGTGCGGAGACAGGCTGCAACAGGTCGGCTGGTGCGGAGACAGGCTGCAACAGGTCGGCTGGTGCGGAGACAGGCTGCAACAGGTCGGCTGGTGCGGAGACAGGCTGCAACAGGTCGGCTGGTGCGGAGACAGGCTGCAACAGGTCGGCTGGTGCGGAGACAGGCTGCAACAGGTCGGCTGGTGCGGAGACAGGCTGCAACAGGTCGGCTGGTGCGGAGACAGGCTGCAACAGGTCGGCTGGTGCGGAGACAGGCTGCAACGGGTCGGCTGGTGCGGAGACAGGCTGCAACGGGTCGGCTGGTGCGGAGACAGGCTGCAACGGGTCGGCTGGTGCGGAGACAGACTGCAACGGGTCGGCTGGTGCGGAGACAGACTGCAACGGGTCGGCTGGTGCGGAGACAGGCTGCAACAGGTCGGCTGGTGCGGAGACAGGCTGCAACAGGTCGGCTGGTGCGGAGACAGGCTGCAACAGGTCGGCTGGTGCGGAGACAGGCTGCAACAGGTCGGCTGGTGCGGAGACAGGCTGCAACAGGTCGGCTGGTGCGGAGACAGGCTGCAACAGGTCGGCTGGTGCGGAGACAGGCTGGGTTACTGGCAGGATCGTGTGAGTTGGAAAGAACTTCCGTTTTTTCTTTGGTTTAGCCACCGAAGATTTGTATATGTATACAGGGCTGTAGGTGGTGGATGCAGCTGGTAGAGGCGAAGATCGGAAGGATAGTGAAGCAGAGGGTGCGGATTTTGAAGGGGGTCTTAGGGGAACTGATGGAGGCAGCCGAGACGAAGCAGGAGGGTTAAAGGCAGGGTAAGTGCAGCGGGGAAACAGGGTACTGGTACTTCATTGGTAGGAGGGTGTATTGGTTGGCCACTGTGGTAGTTGGGAGTAAAGGAGACGCAGACATCTCAGCAGGCTGGTGTCTAGACACAGGAATGGGTGGCAGGGAACCGACAGGGGCTGAGTACAATAAACTTGACCAGGCCTGTAGTAATGATTGCACAAAGTTAGGTTTGCATACTGCTTGTCTGACCAGAGACTGCACTGACTCAATACATGCTGCAAGCACCTGTGTAGGACAAGTTGAGTACTGCTCAAGGAAAAAGACTGAGTCATCTTCCAACAGCCACACCAAGGACTCTACCTGAGCTGCACTAAAAGGGGATGTATAGTCATCGTCTCCACTGGAGGCATCAGACAGGGCCAACTCTGTACAGATACAGATCAGATCTTGCACATCCTCAAACACAAAACTGCCCAGATCCACAAAAACATGGGCTATGCGGATGCATTCCAACAACTGCTCTCTAGTGTTCACTTAATGTTTGAGAACAAAACTCCCTGTCCTCTGTTGCTAGTAGCGAAAAATACAGAATATCGTCAAGCTGCATTTTTAAAGCAATAGCAGTGCCCAGACCCAATTCCCAAGTGCAGCCGATCTGCTTGAATGGCTCTGGTATTCTGTCACGGATGCCTAACACGGCATCCAGCACAGGGTACGCAGATCAGTGGGCTGCACTAAAGGAACTAGGCACAAGGTAAGTAAATATATATATATGAGTTTATTGAAAGGATAATTCCTAAAACAATAAAGGCAACCAGCAAACAACCACAGTGACACACAAAACAACTCCCTACACCAACGTGAATACAGTTTAGAGATTAAAGCGTAAATGTAATCAAGCCAGGGTCATACACGAGAGATCAGTCCGATTGAACAGGGAGCCGGAAGGGACAACAGGAGGAAGGGATGAGTCTGCAAGACAGGGGTCCAGGGATGGATGCAGGGTTCAGGAACACAGGATACAAGGTACAGAGGCAGGGGTCCAGGGATGGATGCAGGGTTCAGGAACACAGGATACAAGGTACAGAGGCAGGGGTCCAGGGATGGATGCAGGGTTCAGGAACACAGGATACAAGGTAACAGATAACAGGTCACAAGTTTCAGGTTCAGGTTCAGGTTCAGGTTCAGGTTCAGGTTCGGGTTCGGGTTCAGGTTCAGGTTCAGGTTCAGGCATACAGGTCTGGGTTCCAAGACAATACCAGAGCAAATGCTTTAGTGTCTGCTGGGTATTTATACACACCTCCTGCAATCAGTCTCAGGTGACGCCTGATTGCAGGAGATGATTTCGGCTCCAGACAAATGGAAGACACACCCGCTGGTGGCCACCAGAACTGCACCCTTTGGTGCTGAAAGCAATAGCACCACCAGCAGGGGACCCAGGCAATGACACTGATCATGACACTGCAGCCACCTCCTCCCAGCCATGTAAAAGTCCATGGGTTTCTGGGGACTGTAAACGATCCCTTGAAGACTGTTGCTGATGCTAAGTGCCAGGCTCCACCTCCATGCTGACACAATCATCCTCCTCCTCCTTTTCCTGTGTGATCGGCGGGCCCGCAGGAACACTGTCTGGATAAAGGGGGCCTTGAGAGGTAAGAAAGTCCTCCTCTTCCTCCCTCTGTTCTGCCTCAAGTGCCCTGTCCATTATTCCATGCAGCGTGTGATCCAACAGGTACACAAGGGGGACAGTATCACTGATGCATGCACTGCCACTGCTCACCATCCTCGTGGCTTCCTCAAATAGTGACATGACAGTGCATGCATTCTTAATAATGAGCCACAGGCATGGCGAAAAAAAGCCAAGCTCCCCTGACCCTGTCCTGGTGCCATAGTCGCAGATATACTCATTGATGGCCCTCTGCTGCGTGTGCAGCCGCTGCAGCATGGCCAACGTTGAGTTCCATCTGGTGGGCATGTCACATATTAGGCAGTTCTTGGGCAGGTTGTATTACTTTTGGAGGTCAGCCAGCCGAGCACTGGCATTATATGACCGGCGGAAATGCACACAGATTTTCCTGGCCTGCCTCAGGAGATCCTGTAAGCCCGGGTACCTGCACAAGAACCGCTGCACCACCAAATTAAGGACGTTAACCAAACAGGGCACATGGGTCAGGTGTCCTTGTTGGAGGGCGGAGAGGAGATTGGTGCCATTGTCGCAAATCACCATTCCTGGCTGAAGCTGGCATGGCATAAACCACCTCTGAGCCTGCCCCTGCAGAGCTGACAGAATCCCTGTCCCAGTGTGGCTCCTGTCCCCTAAGCACACCAGCTCAAGCACCGCATGGCATCTTTTTTCCTGAATGCCTACGGAGCACCGCTGGTTCCGAGGACAAATCTGTAGAGGAAGAGGCCATGGAAAGAAGAAGAAGAGGAGGGGGTGGAGGAGAGAGGTGTTTCAGAATCACCACTAGTAGCATTTTGGAGGCGTGGTGGCGGAGCAAGCTCCAACAATACTGCACCCTGTCCTGCATCCTTCCCAGCTGCCAGCAGAGTCACCCAGTGCGCCGTGAAAGATAGGTAACATCCCTGTCCATGCCTGCTGGACCATGAGTCAGCAGTAATATGCACCTTACCGCTGACCGCCCTGTCCAGCGAGGCCAAGACATTGCCTTCCACATGCCGGTAGAGAGCTGGAATCGCCTTCCGTTAAAAAAAGTGGCATTTGGGAACCTGCCACTCAGGTACCGCACATTCCACAAATTCACGAAAGGGGGCAGAGTCTACCAGCTCAAAGGCAGTAGCATTCAACTGCTGGGCATGTGGATGGCTGGGATCAAATTTCTTTCGCCGGTTTAGCAACTGGGGTAGGGAAATTTGCCTGCTACATTCTTACGTTGGTGTAGAGATAGCAGATTGCCCGCAAGCACTTGGCAGTGGCACACCTAATTCTACACCTTCATTCCTCTCAGTGCAGGTTTCTGAGAGGACTGAAGGTATAGTGGGGTTGGAGATCCCAGCTGATGAGGAGCAAGGAGAGGTCCGCATTGTTCTTTGGTGTGGGTCTTTTAAGTACGCTTGCCAACGGACTGCATGGCAGTTCGACATATGTCTGGTCAAGCATGTGGTGCCCAAGCAGCTGCTGTTTTGGCCACGCTTGATACGCTTCAGACATATGTTCCAAACAGCAATGGTGCGATCTGCTGCACACGTGTCAAAAAAGGCTCACACCAAAGAACTTTTGGAAAAACGCGCAGTCAGCAGCGCCCTGCACATGCGGAGCTCTGCGGTGTGATGCAGTCGGTTGGCTGCCCTTAAGCTGGCCCCTGGAGGGTATCCTGCCCTGTTGGAGATGTGCCTCCTCCTCCTCCTCCTCTCTCCTATCAGGCACCCAAGTAGAGTCAGTGGCCTCATCATCCCCTCCCTCCTCGGTCACTGGAGCAAACCTGGCAGTATGCTGCAGCTGGGGGAACATGACTGCCAGTTTGTTGTCCTTCTTGGGCACCCCCTCTCTCTGGGCTCACGTTACTGCCTTCCTCAAGCTGAGTACCATCATCGGAGCCTTCAAAACGCTGTGCATCCTCCTGCAGCATGTACCCAACACTGTGGTCGAATAGTTCAGGAGACTCCTCCGTGCATGATGGTGGGGCTAGGGAAGGAGTAACTGATGACCTCAAGCCGATGGAATAGGCCGCTTTGGCACCTGCATTGGCAGCCAAGGTACTCTGAGCCTGGGTGACAAGGATGAGGAGAATGAGGACGGCTTGGTCATCCACTCTACCAACTCTTCTGCATGTTGTGGTTCAACACGGCCAGCTGCCAGAAAAAAGGACAAGCCTGCCCCACGGCCATGTGCTGAGGATGCACCATGTCCACGACCAGCACTGTTGGCTCTAGACACAGAACCTGCTTGCCCTCTTTTAGTGGCCTGTGAGTGTCTGCCTCTCCTTGTTGGCCTTCCAGACATACTGTATTTGATGTATTTGTAATGTATTTGAATAGGTACACTAGGAATGGCCTGCAGTGAGATGTAGCTGCACAAAGCTGGGATGTATATATAACTGAAAAAAGGAGATGAAGATGGGGCCAAGTGAGGACCCCTGAAAAGCCCTTGTGGAGAATCAGCCACAATGTACCAAAATTAATTATAAACTTTATTGTTGTATCAAAAGGTGTGCTATAGTTCCGTTAAATGCTGAATATTAGATATGAGGAATATATCATCGTCATATCCATCAATAAAAAACATACATACAAAACAGTAAAAATAGACAACGTTGTCACACTGAAGGCGCCAGACCTAAAAGCCCCACACATACACATCCACATGTACATCCAGCTAAGGACACTAGATGGGGCTGCTATGAGTCAGGTAAACTCATATTGGCATGGAAATTGGATACTGGTGATTGGACTGGATCTCATAAGAGATATTGCTCAGAGTGTCTATTGGAGACCGTTTGCATCGTAGCTAGTCCATGAGTAGTTTTCCTGATGATATATTAATTGATGACTGCTGACCATATCTGAAGCACAACCAATGTTAATATTTCAAACACAATAGCTGAAAAAGTCTATGGAAACTATTCGGGGGGTGTATAGTAGATTCACCTTGAGCACAAGACCAATATGATTTACCCCCGGTTTCCTCCCAGAAAAAGCTGAAGTTGCAAAAACATGCACAATATGGAAAGTTTCCTGTCTAATCACTGCACTTGTGGAGGTAAAGTGAAAAGGGGAGAGGAGTAAGTACAATTTGCAGTCCCATCAAAGCTTCATCAGATGCTCCCCGCCAACTCCCCGTTGTGTTGGAGGAATTGTGGGAACAGAGCAACTCACGCTCACATATGGTGGCCGTGCCCACTCATCCGCCCCTTTTGGTCTAGCATTATCCGAATCGTCCAACAAATATCCAATATTATTCTCCCTGCGGATGCATGGACCATTCTTTTCCATGCTACCAAGGAACCTGTTAGAAAATACAAATGTTCTTTAGTCCCACCTCTGCTTAACACGGCTAAAGCACTTATACTAGGCTTGTGCAATTCGTTTCGTAACGAATTGAAATTCGTCCGAATTTAGCAACTTTCGGACATTCGGAAGCATTCGAATTTCCGAACAAAGCAATTACGAATAAGACCGAATCCGAAATAAATTATACCGCAAATAGCGAATGCCCGAATGTCTTCGGCATAATTCGTTATGAAAAAGTTACGAATGTACGAATCCATACGAAGCACAATAACACTCACTCTGCTCTGCTCTCTGCTTCTCCCACACTGTGCTGAACTCCCTCTCAAAATGGTGTACAGGGGCGGAGGTTATAGCCGCATGTAAAAAACGAAAGTAAAATACGAGATTTCGAATCCATTCGAAGCACAATAACACTCTGCTCTGCTCTCTGCTTCTCCCTCACCGTGCTGAACCCTCTCAAAATGGTGTACAGGGGCGGAGCCTATAGCCGCATGTTAAAAACGAAAGTAAAATACGAGATTTCGAATCGTTACAAATAACCGCAATGTATTTAGAAAAGTACAAATCCATTCGAAGCACATTAGGCATAATAGGCAGCGTCGTTGTGAGAGAGACACGGAAAATTACGAATCAACGAACCCAAAAAAAGTTACGAAAGTAGGAGTTGTGTCCAGAATCAACGAAAAACAACGTACTCTACCGAAAGTACGAACCCAAAAAAAGTTACGAAAGTAGGAGTTGTGTCCAGAATCAACGAAAAACAACGTACTCTACCGAAAGTACGAATTATAAAGCAACAAAAAATTCAACGAAAAATGTCGCTTGCAAAAATACGAATGAGTCCGAACACGAAAAATCCCGTCTAGCAAAATTACGAATGATTACGAATCAACAGGACCGGAAAGAAACGAACCGAAACGGAACGAATTTTTCCGTTGTGCACAAGTCTAACTTATACCTACCCTTTGGGGTCAGCCTGAGACTCCATCCGTGAAAAAGTGGTTTCAAAAAATTTCAGAGGTCCATCTTATGGAAGACATCACTCATCGTAACAAGGACACCACAACCTATAGGGAGATACTTGTACAATCCCACTGAGACCCAGTCTATATTTATTGAATAAGTTATCTATATCCTAAGGCTGATCCCCTGTGGTTATTGTTTGGCTTATCCCTTAAGAGACTAAGATGTACGGTGACATATATTCTACTGGACACCATGCATGCCGGCCTTTCCTTCTTTTCCTTCCCTATTCCCCTATCTTTTTTTTTTTTTCCTTTCTTCTTCAGAGAGAGTGAGAGATGGGATTAGACCTGCTCTTCTTGGAGCTCCTTCCCCTTCCCCCCCCCTTTTTTTTTTTTATATATATAGGTACACTAAGAGATGGATCCTAATGAACTTAGGATAAATTACCTACGGGGCACTATCGTTTACAAATTATGTGATAAGAGACACATATCGTAGAATTAACACACAGAGGGAAGGGGGATTCCCCCCCTTTTTCCCTTTTTTTTTTTTTACACCTAGGTGAGGTCACTTTTCCTTTTTTTTTCTCTCTATATACATGTTTTATCACTCCAACAATACGCCACCCACAAACTAATCCCCCAGTCCTCTATATAGTTCACTTTCGGATTTTAACACTTGTTTTTCAATTTGTTGTAGTTCTTGGAATCACTTTTCTTCACTTCTTATTAAGTACTCTCACCTTAAGGGCACCAACACTAGAATACTTCCACATAATATACCTGGAGGGGCGTAGGGGGGACTTTATTCCCCCCCCCCCCCCCCCCCCTCAAATCTTCCCTTTTTTTTTTTTTTCTCTTTCCCTCTCCTTCTCCCCATCTCTCCCTTTTTTCCTTCTTTTTCTTTCTTTCCTATGCACTCTTCTTCCTCTCTCCTGCCCAGCCCTGACTCCCCTAGTCACTTTGGAATGTGGGGCTTCATGGCTGGGCTTTTTATATGGGAGTGTAGACCATCAATTATTATTACTAAATATCATTATCACTCTTTTTTTTTTTTTTTTCTGTAATGGGAAACATTGAGACTGTATATGTGTCTTAAGTATTGTAATGTGTGTTATATGTTGTTGGAAAATTTATAAAAAAGATAATAAACAAAAAAAGTACAATTTGCAGTTCAAGTATCCTTACCCTTCTACTGACAGCGCCGGGATCTCCGTTGTCTCCGTGGACATTCACTGTGTTTTATAATCCTCCCGCAGTGGTGAAGTTTGTGGACGAGAGAAGCAGTTTGCATTATCAGCTGTGCAGAGCCATCAGTAGTATCTATGCTGAGTATAGGGATTTGTGTAGTCAGCTGCTTGAAAAAGTTCTTTAGCTATGGTGGCTCCAAGGTCTCAAAAGTCCTGACATAGCAGACTGATCCAGATGGATCCACAGGTGGTACACGTGCAGAGATGTTACACATGTTGGCCGGATCACATGGTGCAGCGTGGGGCTGGTCTAGTGACCCCTGCATTGATGCATTTTGTGCACTAACCGTGCACTTCTTCAGTATAGGATGTATATATATACTGAATATACTGCAGCTAACTTAATCAACTGCCTGCCTGTAGTATATTAGGAAGAGAACAAAAGGAATGGTCTGCAGTGAGATCTTGCTGCACGCTGTGCACAGGATACAGTACTGAATATACTGAAGCTAACTGAATCAACTGCCTGCCTGTAGTATATTAGGAAGAGAACAACAGGATTAGGCTGCAGTGAGATCTAGCTGCACACTGTGCACAGGATAGAGTACTGAATATACTGCAGTTAACTGAATCAACTGCCTGCCTGTAGTATATTAGGAAGAGAACAACAGGAATGGTCTGCAGTGAGATCTAGCTGCCCGCTGTGCACAGGATACAGTACTGAATATACTGCAGCTAACTGAATCAACTGCCTGTCTGTAGTATATTAGGAAAAGAACAAGAATGGTCTGCAGTGAGATCTAGCTGCACACTGTGCACAGGATACAGTACTGAATATACTGCAGCTAACTGAATCAACTGCCTGCCTGTAGTATATTAGGAAGAGAACAACAGGAATGGTCTGCAGTGAGATCTAGCTGAACACTGTGCACAGGATACAGTACTGAATATACTGCAGCTAACTGAATCAACTGCCTGCATGTAGTATATTAGGAAGAGAACAACAGGAATGGTCTGCAGTGAGATCTAGCTGCACACTGTGCACAGGATACAGTACTGAATATACTGCAGCTAGCTTAATCAACTGCCTGCCTGTAGTATATTAGGAAGAGAACAACGGGAATGGTCTTCAGTGAGATCTAGCTGCACACTGTGCACAGGATACAGTACTGAATATACTTCAGCTAAGTGAATCAACTGCCTGCCTGTAGTATATTAGGAAGAGAACAACAGGAATGGTCTGCAGTGAGACCTAGCGGCACACTGTGCACAGGATACAGTACTAAATATACTGCAGCTAACTGAATCAACTGCCTGCCTGTAGTATATTAGGAAGAGAACAGGAATGGTCTGCAGTGAGATCCAGCTGCACACTGTGCACAGGATACAGAACACAATATACTGCAGCTAACTGAATCAACTGCCTGCCTGTAGTATATTAGGAAGAGAACAACAGGAATGGTGTGCAGTGAGATCTAGCTGAACACTATGCACAGGATACAGTACTGAATATACTGCAGCTAACTGAATCAACTGCCTGCCTGTAGTATATTAGGAAGAGAACAACAGGAATGGTCTGCAGTGAGATCTAGCTGCACACTGTGCACAGGATACAGTACTGAATATACTGCAGCTAACTGAATCAACTGCCTACCTGTAGTATATTAGGAAGAGAACAGGAATGGTCTGCAGTGAGATCCAGCTGCACACTGTGCACAGGATACAGAACAGAATATACTGCAGCTAACTGAATCAACTGCCTGCCTGTAGTATATTAGGAAGAGAACAACAGGAATGGTCTGCAGTTAGATCTAGCTGAACACTGTGCACAGCATAGGCGTGCGCACAGGGTGTTCCAGGTGTGCCCAGGCACACCCTAATCACCCTGTGCAGCATAGATTCCCCCTACTGCCCTAGTAACCCTTCCACCCGCACTGTTGCTGGCTTCCCTCCTCTCCCGGTGGCTGATGCTGCGTGGATGTTTTAGGATGAATGGGGGAAGGGGCCGGTAATATGTAATTTACTGACTCCTTCCCTTTCTGAATGAACACAGTGAGCGATCGGTAGTGTGTGTGTTTGAGCTTTGGGGTGCACACCCTAATGCAACAGGCTGCGCACACCTATGGTGCACAGGATACAGTACTGAATATATTGCAGCTAACTGAATCAACTGCTTGCCTGTAGTATATTAGGAGGAGAACAACAGGAACAGTCTGCAGTGAGATCTAGCTGCACACTGTGCACAGGATACAGTACTGAATATACTGTAGCTAACTGATTCAACTGCCTGCCTGTAGTATATTTGGAACAGTACACCAGGAACGCTCTGCAGTGAGATCTAACTAAACTGTATACAATATATATATATATATATATATATATACAAAGCCTGGAATGCATATATATATACTAAATATACTGGAGCTAACTGAATCAACTGCCTGCTCAATCTAGCTAACTGAATCGCTTGCCTGCTCAATCTATCTAAATTAAATTAAATGACACTCTCCCTCTCTGTCTCTCAACGCCCCAACACACTACACAAAGCCGACATGCAGGCTGGCTTATATAGTGTGGGGCGTGTACTTAATCCCCTGAGCCATGATTGGCCAAAGGCACCCTGCCTTTGCCCAATTATGGCTCTCTGTGCTGACGGCGCAATGATTGGCCAAAGCATGCGGGTCATAGTGCATGCTTGACCAATCATCAGCCAGCAATGCACTGCGATGACGCAGTGCATTATGGGCCGTGACGCGCCACTCGAATTCGGCGCGAACGGCCCATAAAGTTCGATCTTTGTTGAACGATCGAACGGCCGATGTTCGAGTCAAAGCTCATCCCTAGAGCAGAGGTGGGGCAGGGTGTGTCAGGGTAGGGCCACAGTGGTCTTAGAAGGGGTGGTCACTTGTGGTCACTTGCCTCATGGTAGTTTGGAGCATCCCTCCCTACTTTTTTGACTAGCATTGGACTTAACCCCCCCCCCCCTTTTATGTGGGTCTTATTTTGTGCTCGGTTTTGGTTATGAGGAGTTCTGTGTTCGACAGCGGTAGCTCAATGACACTATGTTGCAAGTTCTGATGGAATTTATTGCATTAATGTATTGTTGTAGCAGCTGGAAGGGGTCTTAAAAAATTTGGACAATAATTGCTGGACCCATCACAGGTATGGGTGTACCTTCAGTGTTGGTCATCTTACTTTAAAAAAGTAATTAGTTACAGTTACAAATTACTTCTCCCAAAAAGTAATTGCGTTAGTAACTCAGTTACTACATTGAAAAAGTAATTAGTTACTCAGCAAAGTAACTGACTTTTTTTTGAGGGCACATAGCACATCAGGGCATGGGGCACATAGCACATCAGGGCACATAGCACATCAGGGCATGGGGCACATAGCACATCAGGACACATCAGGGTATGGGGCACAGGGCACATAACACATGAGGGCACATCAGGACATGGGGCACATAGCACATCAGGGTACATGGCACATCAGGGCATCGGGCACATCAGTTCATGGGGCACATCAGGGCATGGGGCACATAGCACATCAGGGCACAT
The DNA here is from genome assembly GCA_029206835.1 of Rana muscosa. NCBI lineage: Eukaryota > Metazoa > Chordata > Amphibia > Anura > Ranidae > Rana > Rana muscosa. The sequence continues at coordinate 264,478,805 of CM055122.1, read as the reverse complement.
CAGGGCATGGGGCACATAGCACATCAGGGCATGGGGCACATAGCACATCAGCGCGCACAGCACATCAGGGCGCATAGCACATCAGGGCGCATGATAGCACATAGCATATCAGGGCACATAGCACATCAGGGCATGGGGCACATAGCACATCAGGGCGGGGCACATAGCACATTGTTTACCAGCCATGCAGAGTAGCGCAGGAAGCGTGTGTAATAAGTTCTCTCTCATGTCACGGCACTGACGCCAGTCACGCTACTCCCCGGTGGCCCCTCCTCTCTTCTCGTCCATCCCAGATGATGTCACAAGCAAATGGGGATGGATGAGAAGAGAGGAGGGGCCACGGGGAGAAGCGTGACTGCCGTCAGTGCCGTGACATGAGAGAGACCCGGTCATAGAGAAGAGGAGGAATTACACTACTGCCATCTAGTGACGGTAGATGTAATTGGGGTAACGCCGCCCAAGTAATTGTAACTGCGTTACCACGAGGGGAAGAGTAATCAGTTAGATCACTCGTTACCCTCTAAAGTAACTGTGTTACGTAACTCAGTTTATTCTAACTCCGTTACTTACATCACTGTGTACCTTACATATTTAAGATAAGGCACTAAGGTACCAATGGCTGTATCAAGGATAAATGGATAGTTAAATTGTCCTTGAGTCAGTGCAGTTGTGGCTGAGGGCCTTGAAGTGGAATTGGGGTGGATACTGCCGGTTGGTAAAAATAAACGTGCCTTCAAAGACCCTAGATCAGAAAATAGGTCAGTCTTTATTAGGATTCTTATTATTAATTTTATAATAAAAATGCAATGGCCTTTTCAACCCAAAAAACATGTGTCCGGTGGTTTGTTTTGGGTATTGGGGATTTAGTTTGGCGGGGTTAGGTAATAAGTCATGGCAGCCACAATACAAGGCAATACCTTAGTCAAGGACGTTAAAGCAAAAAAGGCATATCAGCAACCTTTGGGATTCTGTAAGCTTTTTTACAGTTGGTGGCTGCCTGATTTCTGTGTTGTTTCTTTTATGTTTTTGTGTGTGTGAATACATGCTTTATTACACTCCACTGGAGACCTGTGTTATAAACAAAATCTTATTTTATGGTTTATTGGCCCGAATCATTCAGGTAAAGGGAAAACATAGCATTTATTTTGTACTTTATCTCAAAGGCACACTTATTTCACTCATTTGAGCTCACTATATACCTTATGCCATCATTGCAAATTATTTACTTAAAGTGTTTCTCTTCCTTTAGGAAACCCATCAGCAGGAGATGGGAAGAACTGTGGGTCACTGGAGCCACATAAAAATGCCAAGTGGGAAAACAAAGTGTGCTCTCAAAAGTTGGGATACGTCTGTGAAAAAGGCAACATCACCTCCTACAGCCCCCCGTCTGGTAGGAAAAAATTATTAACCTTAGGTCCTCTATACTAGTTTACTTTAAAAGGTAATCAAAGACATGTTTAATAGAGTATATATATTTTTTTACTTAAAATCAGGAATCAGTTACATTGATGGTATTCTGTCTCCGATTGTTGTGAAACGATTTATCCCTTGTGAGACCTCTATGCCTGGCCTGTATAAGCAGATATAATCACTGAGGACAATCCTCATCGGATAGCTTGAATTCACCGATACCATTTCCATCCACAGTGGTGTTTTATTCCGAACATCAGGTTACAGCAGATGACAGGATACAACAGATGAATAGATTGTGGTATACATGCGGTCAAAAGATGATATTGTCTGTATACATGTGCCCTGCTACATGTACAACCATGACACAGGAAGTACAATCACAGAAAGAAGGGGTGGAGTATTACATACAAAGGAAGTGTGTCATACTTTAGGGAAAAGACGTAAAAACAAATGCATTACCACAAAAGGTCACTAGATGGCAGCATGTGAACTAAACATAAACGTCCATAGAAAAATGGTTCAGAGAAACAATATATCTAAATTCTATGCCCCTTTGGGGCGGCATACTCCCCGTCTGGCATGGTAAATGTCACTATATACATCAGAACGGTAGTTATGCAACTGCAAATAACAAACAGTGCAATTTGCTTTGATGTCTTGAAGACCTGAAAGACATAAAACGAACATGCATATAATACAATAACAATAACTCTCAATTTAAGGCTTCAAGTTATGTCAACTAAAGTTCAAGACACTTTCTTTTTGAAGCCACAGGTAGGATCCAGCAGCGTACGCAAACAAGTTCAATCTCCAAAGGGCAAGAGCAGAATAAGTTCCATGATAGGTCTGATGAAAGTCTTTACAGTCCCTTGTCTTGAAACCTTCACCTCCACCTTGCGTACCTTACTGTCATCATTAGTAATGCTCTTTACAATAAGTCCCATGGGTCATTCGATTCTTTCAGCTTGCTGGTCCTTAAGCAGAACGATATCTCCAACTCGTATGTAAGGGTTCAGGCGTTGCCATTTCCTGCGTCCTTGCAGAGAAGAAAGATACTCCATCTTCCAACGATTCCAGAAGCAGTTGGCAAGGTGTTGTACTCGCTTCCACTGGTCATAGCACAGATTTCCTGCTTTAAAGTTTCCAGGTGGAACAGGAACAGACCCAAGCTTCTGGGTAAGAAGAGTAGCTGGGGTAAGGATAGTTAGGGTCTGATCCAGCAGGAATTCAGGACCTGTTAACCAAGAAGAATTTGCAAAGACACTTGCAGACACTGGCCTGGTGGCATGAGCCTGGTGGCATGATCTGCAGGGTTAGTTTCCGATGGAACATAATGCCATTGTTCAGGTTTAGATGATTTCCTGATTCTCTCTACACGGTTGCTAACATAGACATAAAAACATTGAGTCTGGTTGTATATGTAGCCCAGAACTACTTTGCTGTCTGTGTAGAATTTGATGTCATCTATCTGAATGTCTAGCTCTCGCAGTATGAAATCTGCTATTTCTACAGCTAGCATAGTCCCACAAAGTTCAAGCCTGGGAATCGTGTGTTCAGGCTTAGGTGCTAACTTAGCTATACCAAACAGAAACCCTATGTGGGCTTGATTAGAAGAATCTCTTACCTTGAGTTAAGCGACAACTGCTATGGCCTCAGTAGATTCATCCGAGAAGATGTGAAGTTCTTTCCTCTGACTTGTAGCAAGGGAGGCAGAAGTGTAGCAGCGTGGTATACGGATTCCATCTAAGGCATGTAGAGATTGTTTCCAGGACTCCCACTTTGAAAGCTGGTCTATTGGTAGTGGAGCATCCCAATCTTTAATAATCTCTGTCTAAGTAAGTATTTACCTTGTATGATGATGGGATCTACGAATCCCATTGGATCGTATAGGCTGTTCACCACTGACAGAACACCACGTTTGGTAAATGGCTTGTCTGCAGAGCTGACTTGAAAGCCAAAGGTATCTTCTAATAAGTCCCACCGTAGGCCCAGACTTCTCTGTACAGGTGGTATGTCCATTCCCAGATTTAAGTCTTTAACCACTTCAATACCAGGCACTTATACACCTTCCTGCCCAAGCCAATTTTCAACTTTCAGCGCTGTCGCATTTTGAATGACAATTGCGCGGTCATGCTACACTGTACCCAAACAAATTTTTTATCATTTTGTTCCCACAAATAGAGCTTTCGTTTGGTGGTATTTGATCACCTCTGCGATTTTTATTTTTGGCAACAAATAAAAAAAGAGTGAAAATTTTGAAAATAATTTTTTTTTCTTTGTTTCTGTATTTTTTTTTGTAAATAAGTACCTTTTCTTCTTCAATGACGGGCACTGATATAGCTGCACAGACGGGCACTGATAAGGCGCCACTGATGGGCACTGATGAGGTGGCACCAATGAGGTGGCACTGATGAGGTGGCACTGATGGGCACTGATGATGGACACTGATAGGCGGCACTGATGGGCACTGATATGTGGCACTGGTATGCGGCACTGATGGGCACTCATAGGCGGCACTGATGGGCACTCATAGGCGGCACTTATAGGCACTTATAGGCGGCACTGATGGGTACTTATGGGTGGCACTGATAGGTGGCACGGATGGGCACTGATAGGTGGGTACTGATGGGCACGGATGGACACTGATGGACACTGGTAGGTGGCACTGATGACACTGGTGGGTGGCATAGCTGGGAATCACAAATTTTGTTTGTGCCATGATGGTGCCAGTCAGTGCCCATTTTGTGGGCACTGATTTGCATATGTTGTGCATATATTTGTACATGTGGATGGCCATGGGAGACTTACCTGGCCATCCACATGTTAGGTGCTTCCCTGGTGGTCCTGGGCGGCATCATGGTGGTCCAGTGTGGGCATCCGAGGGGGGGCTGCGCTGATAAACAATCAGCGCAAACCCCCCCTGTCAGAAGAGCCGCCGATCGGCTCTCCTCTATTCGCGTCTGTCAGACGCGAGTGAGGAAAAGCCGATCAACGGCTCTTCCTGTTTACATCGTGAACAGCTTTGATTGTACACGGCTGATCATGTGGTAAAGAGCCTCCGCCGGAGGCTCTTTACCGAGATCAGTGTTGCGGGGTGTCAGACTGACACTCCGCACCACTGATCGCCACGATGCGCGCCCCCACGGGCGCGCGGCGGCTGTTATCCTGCTGGACGTCATATGACGCCCAGTTAGGATAACTGAACCACTTCCCGGACGTCAATCTCCTATTGACCGGGCGGGAAGTGGTTAAACCCTGTGGCATGATCACCAGGTTTAAAGGCTTTCATAACAGCAGCACTATTTGAAGCAATTTTGTGTAGTCTGAGGTTAGCCTAAGAAAGCATACCTTGTGTCCTTCGGAGGAGGTCTATGGCTTCTTCATCTGTTGTCAAAGATTTAAGTCCATCGTCCACATAGAAGACTCTGTCAACAAAGTGTCGAGCATCCACGCTATACTCCTTTTCTCCAACAAGGGCAGTCCTTCGTAAACCGTATGTTGCAACAGCGGATGAGGGACTATTTCCAAAAACATGCACCTTCATGCGGTATTCAATCATCTCATTGTCCATGTTGTTGTCACGGTGCCACAGAAGCCTTAGGAAGTTCCTATGGTCTTCACGTACAATGAAGCAATGAAACATTTGCTCAATGTCAGCAGTTATGGCAACTGGCTCTCTTCTAAACCTCATAAGTACACCTACAAGGTTCAAAAACAATAAGCTGCGCACATAACAAAATTAATAACTCTATGATGTATATACATACAAATTAGGATGTGACCTCTCTCTATGCAGTGATACGTGAAGAAAACAAATGTGGGAAAACGTGAATATTCCAACTCAAGGAAACAATAAAGTGACCTGATAAGTGCTTATATTCCAAAGTCTCTTTCAAATATCAAAAAATATGAAGAAATGATTGAACTTTCCTCCCATCTAATATTGTCACCATATAATTCCTAGTGGAAATGCAGAATAGATTGTATAAAGTCCTTTCCAACCAAATGTCATCGGTGATGATTAGCAAACACCCAAGAAAAAGTGATGATAGTATGACAGAGGGATCCTCCACCAATGATATGCTGCCGCTTACCAGACCTTTTTAAGGAGATTGTACACGCTTGGGGCTATTTCCCCAGCCATGGGTCTCTGCACTCTGGTGTTTGATATGCCGTCAGTGATTCCCAACCAAAGGCTCCCAACAGCATCCGTGTTCATTTCTCTCAGGACGGAGCAGACTCGTGGGCGGCGGAGATACAGAAAAAGAGAGCGAGCGCGGGCTGATGACGTCAAACTCACCCCTCCGACCAATAGGATGACGAGCTGGGGGGCGTTCAAGGTTGTTGGTTAGGTTACAGCAGATGACAGGATACAACAGTTGAATAGATTGTGGTATACATGCGGTCAAAAGATGATATTGTCTGTAGCTTACTATAGGGTGACCAGACATCCCCGGTTTCCGGGGACAGTCCACGGATTGAGGACACTGTCCCCGGACCAAGTCTGTCCCCGGTTTTGTCCCCGGATTGGATTTGAACAGGGGCTGGGGCAATTTCAAAGATAGTCAGTGCAGAATTAAAAAAATAAATCTGAATTACACACCCCCGCTCCACCGCACCTACTAACTTAGGGGGTGTATTTTTTCCATTATCTGTGCTCCTTTATGATGATCATATGCTGGTCGGAGCGAAGGGACCATTTCTTTAGTTTTGGGCACATGCCCATTCAGCTCCGCTCGCATGCTCTTCTGCCTTGGCTCAAGTCCCGGCCAGCCACCTGCCTGTTTATCTCCTTGCCTTCCCTGGTGGAGTGATCTTCCTCCGCTCCCCACCCAGTAGTAGCCAGGGCCCGGAGAGTGAGACTTGAGAGGCTGTGAGGCGGGCGGTGACGGGCAGAGAGAGGCAGCTGAGCTCAGCTGACGGTGTCCAGCAGCAGGAACAGAGGGGAAGAGGATCCAATCGTGGGGCTGCCAGTGCCTTCAAGGCTTCAACACAGGTGTGCTTTGGGGGTGTCTGTGAATAGACTACATTGCACTTTGTCTGTCTCTCTGGCATAATGGATGGTGTCATAACTCACAGACAGCAGGCACTCAATCATCGGCTCCGGCTGACTCGATGGCAGATTGCCGTTCTGTCAGTATGCAAAGCAGGTACAGGAAACGATGCCTTCCCTTAGTAAAAGCACCTCCCCCACAGTAAGAAAACACTTGTTAGGCATACATTTAACCCTTTGATTGCCCTAAATGTTATCCCCTTCCCAGCCAGTGTCATTAGTACAGTGACTGTGCATATTGTTAGCACTGATCACTGTATTAGTGTCACTGGTTCCCACAAAGTATCACTTAGTGTCCGATTTGTCCGCCGCAATATCGCAGTCCAGCTATGAGTCGCCGATTGCCGCCGTTACTAGTAAAAAAAAATGTCCGCGGATTTCATTTTAAAAATCTGGTCACCTTAGCTTACTATAGAGAATACATGTGCCCTGCTACATGTGGCCTGTAGCTGCAACCATGACACAGGAAGTACAATCAGAAGAAGAATGGGTGGAGCATTACATACAACGGAAGTGTGTCATACATCAGGGAAAAGACATGTAAAAACAAATGCATTACCACAAAAGGTCACTAGATGGCAGCATGTGAACTAAACATAAACGTCCATAGAGAAATGGTTCAGAGAAACAATATATATAAATTCTTTGCCCCTTTGGGGCGGCACAGATGACCTAAATATTAAAGTGATAAATTAGCCCAAAATGTATAATCCAAGTGAAGTGAAACTTCAGTAAAATCCAGCAAAGCTAAATAGCTTTTTTAATGGATTTTGATAAACTCCTATGATGTTCATTGGTACAGTAGGTACGGAAGTTCATGCGCTTTCTGAACTGCATATGTAAAAAAAATGCATATACAAATAATGTGCTACAAAATTTTTAATTACAACAAGGATCAACTGTTGCCTGTACTATACAATTACATAAAGTGTGGATAAATTAGGGAGGCTCTTTGTCCAGCCAGTGTTCTGTTGTTATCCTTGTTAACTTAGAGTTAATTTCAGTTGTGTTTTTATTGATGTTTTGGATGGTTACTCCAGTGGTTCTCAACCTCAGTCCTCAGGTACCCTTAACAGGCCACGTTTTGAGAATTTCTCTTAGATAAAATAGCTTTCCAAAATACCAAGCCAATGGCTCTAATTTTTATTTTATTTTTTAATTCCTTTATTTTTTTTAAAAGTTGCGGGTTACAGTCAGGTAAACAAAAGAGGAAAATGCATTATTTATCAAATGACAACCAAGAGGGTCACACCATTTAGATCCATAAGCCAACAGGCTAGGTAAGAGATAGTACAAAAAAACTGTGCTATGATAAAAGGGTAAAGGCAGCAACTCTAATGAGATATACATGTAGCGGGTATTTGAATTTAGGGGAAGCATCTGGGTGGTAGTGTAACCCAGATGCACTAATTGCTAGGGGATCCGAGACCTTTTTCTGGTTCTTGGAGGACTCTGGTGGTGTGAGGTTCCTTGTGGTCCACAGGTGGCGCTGTTGCCTTGGGCCGGAGCTGAACTCACGCCGCAAGACTGTGCCTTTTTGTCCTTCCCTGGAGCTGGTACAGCGGGGCGGGGAACCCGCTGTGACGCAAAGGGAGAGGGGATAAAAGGGGCGGATGCCCTTACCACAGGGTTCAGAGTTCGGAGTCCAGAGTGGGAGTCGGAGGACTCGGCCGCACCCAGGCACCTTCAGCTTGGGTGCTGGCGTTCGAGTGTTCCAGGCCTAGGTGCCCTTGACCTGGCCGGAGCAGAGATGGAGTCCATCTCAGGCACCTTTAGCCTGGGGTGAGGTACTATTGCGAATGCTTGGGGCTCAGTACCTTCGACTGAGTTCCGCGAGGGTGGAGGAATCCGAGGGGGCCCTAACTCCTTGGGTGCCCGTGTCTGAGGTCGTGAGGACTGGTGTGCGGAACTTCTCTGGAGAGTCCGGCGCAGCATCGCTGGTGACAGAGAGGCCTCCGGTTTCTCCCTTGGACGAATTTCCTTCCCCTGACAGGGGCCGTGCTAGCGAAGGTAATTCACGTTCTACTTCACATAGTCAGTGGCAGTGACTATTTACCACTGGTGATACCACAGTGGTTAGCAACAGAAGGGAAAGGATTGTGCCTCGATCTATCCCCCATTATTACTCAGTAAAGAAACTGTATGTTTGCACGCCAAGAAGAATAAAACTGAGTTGGACCTATTCACTGTGTGGAACTCTGGTTACTAGGAGCAAAGGAGTCAGGGACGAAGTACTGGACTTGACTCTAGGAGACCTACACAAGGCCCAATCTTTCTGGCCTTCACCTATCAGCTATGGAGGACATGGGCCGTGGTGTATCTCATCCCTCTCCCCAGCACTGAAACCCCTAGACGAAGAAAGACAAGCCGAGTATGAGAAAGGGAGAGAGGGGTGAGGCCGCTACACACGTTAAAGATTTTGAAAAATAAGGAGCTGTGCCAATGAGGGAGGGGGGGAGGGTTTTTTTTTTTCAATGTTATTATATCAGTCCTCAAAATTACATAATATAGTGACCACTAATACAGGTTGCACGGAACAACCCATACAGCAGCAAACCAGTAAAAAACAGTCCACAAATAGAATTGGTCCAAGGTAAAAACAGTCCAAAAGCTTGTGTTATCATCAACAGTGCTTGGTATGATGACACCACCATGCTTGACAATAGTATTAGAGTGCCCACCACCGCAAAACAAATGGCTGCTTACCAGAAAGCAAGCAAAGATGTGCAGTCGGCTGTGACCCAGCTGCGACCTTTAGCTTGCATGTAGATAGATACCAGGACACAGATCAGGCATAGGTGTATTCAGCATACGTTCACTCCCTGGCTCAACCTCTCCACTCCAGTGTGGAGGATCACATGGGAAGGAGAAGAAAGGACCAATAGGGTGATAACATCTTAAAACAGTTTATTCATAAAAAATAATGTACTTACAAGATGAAGCTTAAAAAGTGAAAGTAATGACAGCGACAATTCTGCAACTGAGCAAATTTCAGTGTTTTTGATTTGAGTACATTATTGAATAACTTGTATTATTATTATATTATTATTTGTTATAATTATTTATAGTTATTTATTATATTATAATTTATGATTTCGTGTTTCAAACGTTATCATACCCGGGATGTCTACTAGACTCTGGTTTGGACAGATTTAAGTGAGTTATTTCTAAGAATTGCAGGCCTACAATATAAAACGCCAAATTTCCATGCAAAATAATGGTACCGCTTTCAGCATCAAAAATCGGACATAATCATACCGCCAGGGAGGTTAAAAATTGATCACACCTGATTTAATGACGCCCTATCTCGTTTCTTGAGGCCCTAACATGCCAGGACGGTACATATACCCCCCAAATTACCCTTTTTGGAAAGTAGACAGTGCAGCAGGGTGGATTTGATTTAAATCAAGTCAAATTAAATCACAATTAAAATCATGATTTAAATCACTAGTTAAAAGGCTTGATTTTAATCAACTTGATTTAAACCATATTTTTTTAAGAGCAACTGTCATCTCTGCCCCGCAGCGGCTCCTCCTCTGACCCGCTGTTGACTCACCGACAGTCCCATTCACTTTAATGGGATGGCTGGTGATGCGGCAGTGACTCAACAAGATGAGGGACGTGGCGGCAGCAGGTGAGTGGATGCCCGCTAACAGGCACTGCCATGATGGATCTGAAATGACAGGTGCTCTTTAAATGTAAGGACTTATTCTTGCTGGTAGTTAGAATCTTTAATATTTGCAAACAAAATGGTTTCCTATTTCGAATAACAAGCTGTCAGGTTAGTAAAACAGCGATCTCAGAACTGATTCAATCATACTGTTTGTAGTGTACATAGATTTGCAAAACAATGGGATAAAGGAATATTCGTGAACTTTGTTTTATCTGTAGCGGCCTTCACCCTCACCCCCTTCTTTATCGATTACTCTGGCTCTGGTCTAGGGGTATCTTGGAGGGGAGAGCGAGGTGCGCCACGGCCCATGCCCTCTCGATTACAGCATGTAGAGGTGAAGGCCAGTATCTAGTTGTATTCGGGTCTGTGTATACGCTTAGAGCCAAGTCTGTTCTGCTGATAACCCCCTTTGCTCCCAGTAATTGGAGTACCACACACTGAAAAGGTCCAACACTTATTTATTCCATAACGGCAAACAAATAGTCCTTTGCGAGCAGACAGTTTGAGACCCATAGAACAGTTCAGTATTGGTGGAGAGTAGGTCAAGGCACAATCCTCAAAGAAAACTAAACCGTTGAGGTTTCACCAACGGTTGCTAAGCACAATGGCCATTAAATGGAATTTTTGGCTTCAGAGTCTCTTCCAGCGACTCTAGTGAACAGGAACTGGACTTACCTTCGCTACGTTGCAGCCCCTGTCAGGGGGAAGACATCCCTCCAAGGGAGTTACCAGAGGCCCCGCCGTCACCGGGTTAATGCTTTCCCGGACTATCCGGAAGGGTTACACTCCCCGGCCTCCTCGCCTCAGATACGGGTCCCAACACCTTAGAGCCCCTCGGACTCCTCCACCCTTGCGGAACCCAGTCGAAGTTACTGGGCCCCAGGCTCCGGCAGTAGTACCTCACCCCAGGCTTAAGGTGCTTGGGATGGACTCCATCTCTCGCTCCGGCCAGGTCAAGGGCACCTGGGCCCGGAACTCTGTAACGCCAGCACCCAGGCTGAAGGTGCCTGGGTGCGGCCACGTCCTCCAACTCTGAACCCAAGGTCAGGGTGTCCGCCCCTTTTATCTCCTCTCCCCCTGCGTCACAGCGGGTTCCCCGCCCCGCTGTACCAGCGCCAGGAAAGGACAAAAAGGGAGCAGTCTTGCAGTGCAGGTTCAACTCCAGCCCAGGGCGACAAAGCCACCAGCAGGCCACAGGGAACCCTGCACCACCAGAGTCCTCCAAGAACCACAAAAAGGGATTCTCAGATTCCCTAACAATTAGTACATCTGGGTTAAATAACCCAGATGCTCCCCCCCAATTTAAATACCCGCTACATATCTCATGGTTACTGTGAACTTGTGTGAATGCATCAATGCAGTGCATGTTATCTCAGCTTGCAGAGCTTGGATTCATTGAATGAGTTTACCAAAAATGTAAATATTGCAGAATATACAGCCTCATGCTACATAACTAAGCTCCATTTCATGCTGAATAAACTAAATTATTAATGTATCTCAAATAGAAAACCATCTTTGGATAGATTTTTACTCCAAAAGCATTTTATTAAAATAAATTTGATAAAAATCAAAAAATCTATTTAAATAAAAAAAAATCAGATTAAAAAAAAAAAAAACAGATTTAAATAAAAACAAATCAGATTAAAAAAAAAAAATCATTGATTTATATCCATCCTGCAGTGCAGGGTATGTAGTAAAAGGCATGGTGAATTTTTTGAAGTTGTATCAGAAAAAATATTCATAGGAAAAGAGGGCAGACAGCACTGAAAAAAGTAAAAACGTATGAAAGAAACAAACCAAACTGGTTAACTATCAGAAGCCAATGCAGAATGCATTCTTTTTAATTCACTGGCTCTAAGTAAGCACCTAAGTAAAGAAAACATTCTATTGGTTGCTGCAGTACAAGGGCTACAAAAGAGCCATAGATTAGCCACCAGGAGGGTACAACCTTTTCTAAGACTACTATTGTCTGAATCTTCCTCTGCCAGTGACCTCTGCTCTGTTCCATTTATTCCTAATCCTAATCCTGGAGTCATAGGTATAGGGAAAATGGGGGAATCTCCTCAACAGGGGACATTAAGAGCAATACAATCTCACTATTTAAAACTGGAAAAAAAGGTGGACTCTAAAGCCAACCTGTATTCAGCATACAGGTGAAGTAAAAAGTTATTATTTTGTCGGCCTTTGTAAATGATAATTAAATACACCATCATAATATTTAGAGACATATTTATTATTAACAGGTAAAACTATGATTTGTGACCTACTACTGGTAAAATGTAGTGAATATTACAAAGAGCTGGATTTAACACTGAGGAATAGGAAATCCAGATGTTTGCAGAATCAGATCCAGGTGGCAAACGTGCTTTATAACTAGGGTATAGCAAACGAGTGGTAAATAGTTGTTTAACTTCTTGCCAACCGCTCCCCGTACATTTACTGTGGGGCGGCGGCTCCTGTGCGCAGAATCGATTCCACACTTCCGGGTCTGCTGCGCACATGCGTGCTGCCGGTGAACAGCTCCCGCTGTGTCCAATCATTGATGTCTGCCAGGACCCGCTAATTGCTCCCGACAGAGGCAGAACGGCGGTCTGCCTATGTAAACAAGGCAGATTGCCGTTCTGTTAGTAGGGAAGACAGAGATCTTGTGTTTCTGCTGAGCACATCCCACACAGTTAGAAAGCACCCCCTAGGGACACATTTAACCCTTTGATTGCCCCTGATGTTAACCCCTTCCGTGCCAGTGTTATTAGTACAGTGACAGTGCATATTTTTTAGCACTGATCACTGTATTAGTGTCACTGGTCCCCAAAAAAGTATCAAAAGTGTCAGTTAGTGTCTGATTTGTCCGCCGCAATGTCGCAGACCCGCTATAAGCCGCTGATCGCTTTCATTACTAGTAAAAAAATAAATAAATAAACATTCCACAAAAATATCCCATAGTTTGTGTAGTGATATAATGTAGTGATATAGTTTAGTGGGTAGATAATTAATATTTAGGTATTAGTATGATGATGTAAGTAATTTTCCAGCAGCAACCAGATTCTTCCAGAGAGATGCACTTTATTGACTTCCAACACCATCCATAAGATACTTGCAACAGGATGACAAAAATCCCACAGAGTAAATGTGACAAAGAAAATTAGCCTTCATAGTCCCATTTTTCCTAGACCTGTGCCTTCATATCCATAGAGTATGAAAAGACTGAACACCAGTTATATCTCCTATACACAGAAGGGCTGAGCAATTTGATTGGCCGTTTCCATTAGGCCTTTGATCTGCTTCTGTCTTTCAGAGTGACAGATAATGACCCCTAGCCATAAACAGCTGCAGTCATAAACTGCCCTAATTTCCATTCTTGCATATTCACATTAAAATAGCACAGAGTCATTATCTGTCCCCTTTGATATGTTAAAAATGAGTTGGCTTGGACAACTCAACCATTGTCAATTGATTTCTGGCCTGGTCAATATTGTACTGTATGTGTACATATATATAATAATAATATATCCTACATAAATCGGCCAACATATTACAACAGTTTGTAGATGTTATAACTTTTGCACAAACCAATCAATATACGATTATTGGGAATTTTTTTGACCAAAAACATGTAGCAGAATACATATTGGCCTAAATTTAAGAAAAAATTTGATTTTTTTTAAACATTTTTAATTGGATATGTATTATAGCAGAAAGTAAAAAATATATATATTTTTTTCAAAATTGTTGGTCTTTTTTTATTTATAGCGCAAAAAATTAAAACCGCACAGGTGATTAAATACCACCAAAAGAAAGCTCTATTTGTCAGGAAAAAAATGTATTTGGGTACAGCATTGCGCGACCATGCAATTGTCAGTTAAAGTAACGCAGTGCCGAATCGCCAAAAATGGCCTTGGCATGAAGGGGGGTAAACCTTCCAGAGCTGAAGTGGTTAATAAACTGGTTTACAAATATGCCTGTATACCTAAAATGTTTTTATATTTTGTTACAGATGCTGAGCCCATCAATTGTCCACCAATCTGGATCCCCTATGCTGGCTATTGTTATTATCTGTATAAAGAAGCAAAGGCTTGGCAGGATGCCATGGTGTCTTGTAGGAAAGACGAAGGGGACCTTGTGAGCTTGCACAATGTTGAGGAGTCCAGCTTTGCTAATTCAAACTTTGAGTTTGGTAAGTAAGAGTAAACTACCAGCTGTTATTCTACCATGGAAGTTACTGAATTCTGTAACATTATTGGCTTCTGAAATTGACTTTTATGGCAGTTTGATAGAGTGGTATTAAACACAAAACCAAAAATTTAATATATTGCAGCTTACTAATCCAAGAAAACTTTTATGTTTGTAGCATCCTCCTAGATTAGGTTGCTAGTGAGGGTAAGGTAAATTCAGTTATTTTGGCTCCTCTGTAGCCAGTGGAGCAGAGTGTGATTATTTTTGGCTGTTCTGGGTCTCACAGGCTGCAGGCTCAACTACTACTCCCTGCTTTCTAGTAGGTTCTATAATGCAGTGGGCTGGAAGAGGAAGACCATGAGCTTGAATATTTATGGAACTGTAGTCAATCCCTGGGTAGGTGTGCCCAGAAGGTGGGGAGAGTGCCCATAAATGACCTGAGGCTTGGAGCAGCAGGGTGCTTTGTCCTGGAGGAGGAGATCCTAGCCTGAAGGGGTGCTGCCCCTTTGGGCAGATTAGCTGAAGCCTGCAGAGAGCTCATCAAGGTGCCAGTTCAGGGAGAGCTGGCGGGCCTATTACAGAGAGTTTATCCCAGCCGTGAACTTCATGGTAGAGTGTCTAGCCAATACTGGCCAGGAGGTATCCAATAATCTGTGACACAGTGAGCAGAGGCTTGGATCCTAGTGACTGTCTTCTGTTTAACTCCTTGTGTGGCTGTGTCAATGTAGTTAAAGTGGAATTTGCCCTGTTGAAAGTCTCAGAAGAACTTGTGACTCTAGTCTCTGCAAAGGGGATGAGGGGGGACTCCACGAAGAGAACAGATAGAATAGAAAGAGTCCTCCAAGTGTTTTTTTTGGCAATAATAATAATAAAAACACATTCACCACTGCCATTTATAAAAATCACTAAACTGTTTGAACACTGTCTTATAGAAGGTGGAAAGAATGTTTGGCTCGGACTGAACGATTTAAAGACGGAAATGCTTTTTGAATGGAGCGATGGCACTCCCGTGACCTATACAGAGTGGCAGAGAGGAGAACCTTCACATATGGATAACAGAAAAGAGGACTGTGTCGCTTTAAACACTACGGTGCGTTACAGCTGGGCAGAATTATCGAGACTCTGTCACAACTCCCTACCCTACTCAAGAACACAGGATGACAGTCTTGCGGGCATCATTGGAGAATGATAATAGGGAATGTTACAGAGATACATAGGGGCTTTTTAAAACTGGAGAGTGCAAAATCTGATGCAGCTGTGCATGGTAGCCAATCAGCTTACAGGTTTTATTGTCAAATCTTAACGGAACAAGCTGAAGTTAGAAGTTGATTGGCTACGAAGTACATCTGCACCAGATTTTGCACTCTCCAGTTTTAATTTAAAAAAAAACTTTGTTACACTGAAAAAAGACACAAGTCCACCCAGTTCAACCAACAGAAGAATAAATAAATAGAAAATAGAAAACTTCCATCTACAGAGTCCTATACCCACAGTTAAAGTGGTTCTAAAGGAAGAAGGTTTTTTATCTTAATGCATTCTATGCATTGAGATAAAAAACCTTCTGTGTTCAGCAGCCCTCCTCAGCCCCCCTAATACCTACCTGAGCCCATCTCGATCCAACGATGTTGAACAAGAGTTTTGGCTGTCCGGAACTCTTCCTCTTTATTGGTTGAGACAGCAGCAGGGCGCAATTGGCTCCCGCAGCTGTCAATCAAAGTCATTGAGCCAATGCAGAGAGAGAGGGAGCCGGGCCAAGCCGCAGCTTCATGTGTGATGGACCCACAGAGCAGCAGCTCGGCTCAGGTGTCCCCATAACAAGCTGCTTGCTGTGGGGGCACCCGGTAGGAGGGAGGGGCCAGGAGCGCCGGTGGGGGATCCAAAAACAGAAGGATCCGGTATGCTCTGTGCAAAACCACTACACAGAGCAGATAAGTATAACATGTTTGTTATTTTTTAACGAAAACAAACAAGACTTTACAATCACTTTAATCCAGTGGAAGGCAAAAACCCTGTAATGCATGGTCTAATTTGATCCAGTGAGGGTAAAAAATTAAAAATCAAGTGATATTAAAGGAAAGTTTAATAAAAAAAAAAAAAAATAACAGAGATGTTATACTTGCCTGCTGTGTGTAGTGGTTTTGCACAGAGCAGCCCCGATCATTCTCTTCTCGGGTCCCTCACCAATGCTCCTGGCCCCTCCCTCCCTCCCACAAATTCCCCCCCACGGCAAACAGCTTGCTATGGAGGCACCCAAGTAGGCTCACTCCTGAGTCGCTGCTCTACATGTTCATTTACACACAAAGCCATGGCTCGGCCCCGCCCCCTCTCTTCTCATTGGCTCACTGCCTGTGATTGACGGAAGCAGGAGCCAATGGCTCCTGCTGCTGTCTCAGTCGATGAGGAGGGAGAGTCCCAGGAGAGTTAAGGCTCTCGTGCACATCGTTGGATCGAGATGGGGTTCAGGTAAATATTAGGGGGGCTTGGGGGGCTGTTGCACACAGAAGGTCTTTTACCTCATACATGAAGGTAAAAAACCTTGAGCTTTTAGTACCACTTTCATTCCGAATCTCCCAAAGTAAATATTCCCTGGATCGATACTCTCTGGTGTTGTTACCTACAAATGCTAAGATCCAGATATATTTTGTGCCTTTAGGAATGCATCTGACTCTTTTTTCAAACAATTTGCTGATCAGAACTATTTTTGGGGGGTAGTCTAATTGATATAACTAAGGAGCACAAGCTGTTCACCTAACAAAGTGAATGTTACTGAATAAGGATGACCTGGGTTTGGTCCGAACCCAGAAGGAAAATGTCAAGGCCAGCCCAATCAGCTAAGGTCAGTGCATTCCCCTCCCCGCAGCTGCACATACACAAAGGGACAGGGATGCTTGTGACATCATTGACCAAATATGGCAGCAATACCATATTAGTTCAGTGACATTGGCAATGAATGATAGCTTCTTTCTGGGGTTTAGCCAAACATGGATTTGAAACAAACTCCAGGCTCATCCCTTTTAGTGAATAAGGTAAACGTGAGTTCACGTTAAATATTCAATCATATGAAAGGAGTATAAAAACCCCCCAAAAAAACAGGATATTTTATCTGGCACATTATTGGGTATGCAAAGTTAACACAGCCCTACCTTATTTACTAACATCCAATTTGCTGATTGAACAGCCTTAATTCCATTAGTAAATAAACCCGACCATATAGCTCAGAATTTAATTAGCATTTTCTTTCCTTTTCTGTTCAGCTTGGTCACTGGTCAGATCAGGCATGCGAGAAGAAGCTGCCTTATATTTGCAAGAGAAAACCCTTGCCGATTGATCACGAGCGAAAGCCCATTGATGAGCCCGGCTGCAGTACGGTAATTCACTGAATTTCAATTTATTACTTGTTTGTAAATTTCTCTCTAGCTGTTTTATATCGTCAGCTTGAACATTCCAAATATCTCTTGAAGACAGGAAGTTATGTTATACTTGTTCAAGCCAATTTACATTACAGTACATGAGGATCATGCCTGTTCCTAGCATAACATTAAGGGAACCTGCCAAAGCATTTGCATTTCTGTCAATCCAGTTCTGGGATCTACACAGCTCTGACACACAGCAAAACCCTGTCTGATAGGTCAGGGGATCAGATTAGTCTCTGCTTTCTCTGCTGCGGTTAAAGTGAAACTAAAGGGGTTGAGTAAAACTAGCTAGTGAGTGTGAAAAAAAAGGCAGCAGACCAGTGGCGGCAGTCCCTACGAGGCGCAGGGGCGCCGCCCCCCTAATCCTTGCGCCCGGACCCTAATCTACATGCAGAGTCCTGGACGCATGGATTTCAATGTTTTTTTTTTTTTTTCATGCCTGTGTTTAGAGCCTGATAAGTGGCTTTAAAAACGGGTGGGCTGCGGGCGCAGAGCACTGCGCCCGTTGCCCACCCAGTTGTGTGACAATAGCGAATTAATATTTGCTATTGTCTTCCTGATTCTCCTCCCAGCCAATCGGGTCTCAGGACCCACTTCCTGTTCGGGCAAGGAGGAGAAGCAACGGTCAAGGGGGAAGGAGCAGCAACCCTACCCTGGATCCTCCTCATCTGCCTCCTAAGGAGGCCTCTGATCGCCGCCTTCCCGTCCGTCTCCCCTGGGGAGAGTGATCACCATCTAACCCGTCCGTCTCCCGTGGGTCCATCTCCCTGGTCAGTGACTCACTAGGTACTGAAATCAAGATGCTGGGGTCTAGATCTGTACTTTTTGGTGTGCTGGCCATTTTTCCTATTTTGGACTTTCACTGTATGCCGTTGACCGTGCACTTTCAACAAGGCATTAAGGGTGAAGGTGCGGGATGGATTTGCGTTCAGCTAGGCCTGCACCTATTCCCTGTATGAGGCTGTGTGAGTGGATGTTGAAATCTGAGCTGTGTTTTTGGTGAATATAAAGTAAGAGAGTAAAAAATAAAATAAAAATAAAAATAAAAACAGAACACATTTGACAGTTTGCATTTAGAGATCAATTTTCTGAGCAAGAGTGATTCACTTCTGCGTTCTTGGTAATGTGGTCCAAGGTTGCTCAATATGCTGACCCACACCTTGTCCATTTCCCTTTTTGTGGTTTGGTGTTAAAATTTCTCTTTTGTGGATTGTTTGTTCAAAAAATAAAATTATATTGAGTTTTTTGCTTGTTTGAGAGATAAAAAAGAATTTGAAGTTTTGGAGGAAGCTGAGCACAAAAAAAAGGGACTTTTTGAGTTAACCACTTCAGCCCCGGAAGGATTTACCCCTAATGACCAGGCTATTTTTTTCTATACGGCACTGTGTCACTTTAACTGACAATAGCGCGGATGTGCGATGTTGTACCCAAACAAAATAGATGTCCTTTTCTTCCCACAAATAGAGCTTTCTTTTGGTGGTATTTGATCACCTCTGTGGTTTTTATTTTTTGCGCTATAAACAAAAAGACTAACAATTTAGAATTTTTTTTTTTTTTTACTTTTTGCTATGAATGACTTGTATAGCGCTACAAATGCAAACTGAATCGCCTCAAGACGCTTTTTGCAGCCAGTGTCTTGCTGGCTAATGCGGTCATTTACCCCATAGGATCTCAACACGCTTGGGACACACATTCGTACACATATATACTGTGCCAATTTGGACAAGATCCAATTAACCTACCAGCATGCCTTTGGAGTGTGGGAGGAAACCCACGCAGACACAGGGAGAACATGCAAACTCCAGGCAGATGGTGTCCTGTTCGGAATTCGAACCAGCGACCCATTTTGCTGCTAGGTGAAAGTGCTAACCACTACACCACTGTGCTGCTATAATAAATATCCCCCCGATAAAATGTGTTCCCTGGGAGGTGTTTCTAACTGTGGGGGGAGGGGACTGACTGGGAGTACAGAGAGATCGCTGTTCCTGATCACTAGGAACAGACCATCACTCTCTCCTCCCCTGACAGAACGGGAATCTGTTTGTTTACATTGACAGATCCCCGTTCTGGCTCTCTGTGGATCGATCGCAGGTGGCAGGCGGACATCGCAGCATCGACGCCGGGGGCGTGCCCACTGTATCTATTGCATGAAGCGACGTACAGCTACGGCATTTCGCACAATAGAGCCGACCCGCCGCAGTATGACCCTATAAAATAACACATTCCGTTTAAAATAAAAATGAAAGGCAAAACATTTTTGTATAGATATAATATTTTTCCCGTTTTTGGCGATCTGAATACTTTGAAGTGCAAAGGAGGGATTTGGGGTCTTTTAGACCACCGATCCCTCCATAAAGAGTACCTGTCACCACCTATTACTGTCACAAGGGATGTTTACATTCCTTGTGACAGCAATAAAAGTGATCAAACATTTATTTATTTTTAAAACACAATGTAAAAATAAATAAAATAAATAGGAAAAAAATTTTTTTAAAGCGCAAAGAAAGCGCATATGTAAGTCGCGCCACATCTGAGGTATCGCCGCGATCGTAAGAGTGAGAGCAATAATTCTAGCCCTAGACCTCCTCTGTAACTCTAACCTGGTAACCGTTCATTTTTTTTAAAGCGTCTCCTATGGAGATTTTTAGATACCGTAGTTCGTCGCCATTCCACGAGTGTGCGCAATTTTAAAGCGTGACATGTTTGGTATCTATTTACTCGGCATAACACCATCTTTTACATTATACAAAAAAATTGGGCTAACTTTACTGTTTCGTTTTTTTAAACATTCATGAAAGTGTATTTTTCCCCAAAAAGTTGCGTTTAAAAGACCGCTGCACAAACACCGTGTGACATAAAATATTGCAACAATCGCCATTTTATTCTCTAGGTTCTCTGCTAAAAAATATATATATAATGTTTGGGGGTTCTAAGTAATTTTCCAGCAAACAATATGGATTTTAACTTGTAAGCAACACATGTCAAAAATAGGCTTAGTCATGAAAGGAAAGAGAAAATTAAGTACTGTCCGTGATACTTTTTTTATTTGCACTAACATAGAATTTTTCAGGACAAGCTTTCGGGGTATGTCCCCTTCTTCAAGGTCCAAGCAGTACTGATTCACAATTTTTTTAGCAGAATGTTAAAACAAAACAAGAAAAAAATCTCAGAGGGAAAGGAAAAAAAAACACATACAAATCAATGGTAATAAAGATAGCAGCAGAGTTAGTGAGATAAGACAGAGTTAGTGAGATAAGACAGAGGGAGAGCTATAGACTTGAGGGGGGAGATGCTAGTCACAGAGGGGGTCATAAAACCTTAGTATAATGGGTAAGGAAACCAATATCTAAATTTAGGCCATTCGTTTTTGTGTCAAAAAGAATTATCATTCTTAGTTCAAATGTTTTCCTTTCCTGGATAGTTCTGAAATTCCCTTTAAGAACTAAAACATTGAGGTCTTCTATAGTGTGGTCCGGTTGTGAGAAGTGATGTCCCACAGGTGTGCAGAAACTCTCTTCTTTATGTTCCTTGATGGTATGTCTGTGAAAATTCATCCTCGCTTGCAACTTCTGTCCTGTTTCACCAACATAAGATCCTTTGCCACACCTGTTGCATTGGATGAGGTACACAACATTACTGGAGGTACAGTTGTAAGATCCCATGATGGTGAAGGTCCCATTTGTGTGTGTGACACTTTTGGATGGATTGATCTGGTTGCACAGTTTGCAGCGTTTTTTATTGCAGGGTTTGCTTCCATTATTTGTGACTTCATAATCAGAGCCAAACACAAACGAGCCATCATACACAGCCAGGCCATCAGATACCACCGAATTTGTTCAGACCCAGAAGTCAGAGATAAACATCTCAGAACACTGGCAGGCTCTTTCCAGAAGAAAGGATATAAAGACAAAACCATCAACAACAGCATAAACACAGCCTTGAAAACCCGAAGAGAAAATCTCCTCCAATACAAAGAGAAAAAAACAAATAACCGAGTACCTCTAGTCACCACATACAACCCAACACTAGAAGGGATCAAAAAGATAATCAAAGATTTACAGCCCATTATAACAGAGGATGAAACTCTGAAAGAAATATTCCAACAACCCCCATTATTGGCTTTCAGACAACCACCCAACCTCAGACACAAACTAATCAGCAGGAAACTTCACTCTGATTATGAAGTCACAAATAATGGAAGCAAACCCTGCAATAAAAAACGCTGCAAACTGTGCAACCAGATCAATCCATCCAAAAGTGTCACACACACAAATGGGACCTTCACCATCATGGGATCTTACAACTGTACCTCCAGTAATGTTGTGTACCTCATCCAATGCAACAGGTGTGGCAAAGGATCTTATGTTGGTGAAACAGGACAGAAGTTGCAAGCGAGGATGAATTTTCACAGACATACCATCAAGGAACATAAAGAAGAGAGTTTCTGCACACCTGTGGGACATCACTTCTCACAACCGGACCACACTATAGAAGACCTCAATGTTTTAGTTCTTAAAGGGAATTTCAGAACTATCCAGGAAAGGAAAACATTTGAACTAAGAATGATAATTCTTTTTGACACAAAAACGAATGGCCTAAATTTAGATATTGGTTTCCTTACCCATTATACTAAGGTTTTATGACCCCCTCTGTGACTAGCATCTCCCCCCTCAAGTCTATAGCTCTCCCTCTGTCTTATCTCACTAACTCTGTCTTATCTCACTAACTCTGCTGCTATCTTTATTACCATTGATTTGTATGTGTTTTTTTTCCTTTCCCTCTGAGATTTTTTTCTTGTTTTGTTTTAACATTCTGCTAAAAAAATTGTGAATCAGTACTGCTTGGACCTTGAAGAAGGGGACATACCCCGAAAGCTTGTCCTGAAAAATTCTATGTTAGTGCAAATAAAAAAAGTATCACGGACAGTACTTAATTTTCTCTGTCACAATTGCACTAATACGGCTACAATTACGTCAAGTATCATGAAAGGAAACAAAGTCGTTGGAGTTTAGCTTTTAATTTTTTTTATGATTAACAGAAAAGATGCCAGAATACAGGTTTTCATGCTATCGCCCACAGATAGATGCCATGAAAAATTACATTCTGTATGACCATGACCAACATACAGAATAATTTCCCTTTGGGATTAATAAAGTATTTTGAATCTAAGTCTGAACCAACACTTTCATATTAATTATAAAGCTGTTCAACAGTGAAACAGATACATGTACACTATTTGCTGATGTGCTTCAATCACCTCTTCACAACTGTATAGGCACACAAATACAGAATTTATTCATTACGTTTGGTGATTGTACTCTTATGTTTGCAGGGATGGAAAAGACATGGATTCTATTGCTACTTCATAGGTGAAGAAACGTTCACATTTTCAGAAGCCAACTCCACTTGCATCACACATGCAGCTTTTTTGATGACGGTGGAAGACAGGTACCGTATGTGAAGTGCAGACCCCCGCCTGGTCCCGCTGCCTTTCCCCAGGTCCATTCCCCACTGGGTGCACAGCAGCCTCTCAGTCTCTCCACTCAACTTCCAGGCAGAAGTTTCTATTTTTGGGGGGTTTATTGGTTAAAGAACTGGGATGGAGAATAGGGCGAGCCTTGGGATACTCCAAAACTAGTGAAACTTGAAATGAGGACACTGTCTAGTAGAACTAACTTATTAAATGTAGACCTCTAGTATAAGAGGAAGTGGACATAAAGTTTCAGGGAGATCCCACACTGTAAACAGCCCTGAGTCAGCAAACTCTGGAACAGATCTCTCTCAGGTCTTTACTCACCATGTCGTTGTATACATGGATACCTCCTTCCAGTATCAGCCAGACCCTGTACCGTGAGCCTCCCAGTTCCTCAGCAGACTTTACTCCAAACTGTTCTTGTAGCTCCAGCAATCGGCTCCCCAACTCTCCCTGATCTTGGACCATGTTATACTACTTATAATCTCCAACTGGATAGCCCAGGAGGGCAGATAGCCCATCCAGTCTAGGTCTCTCTCCACTAGGTAAAGGATCCTGCTATTCTAGGTCCCAGACGATTTATGCACACATCAGCAACCTGCTGGTTGCCCTTTTGGGATTGGCTGAGGCAGCATAAATAGTCATGCAGCACATTTGATCGCTCCACACCTATGTTCCAGAACAACCCAGACAACCCAGAGAGTTCTGAAATGCAGGAAGGAGCAATCCAATTTGAAGCCTGTGAAACCCAGAACAGCCAAAAGCAATCAACTGGCTCTTCTGGCTACAGAGGAGCCAAAACTATATTTGTCTAAATCTACTAGCACCTAACCAGGAGGATGCTACATATATAATGTGCCAAAATTCCTTTTTGTATTAATCTTTTGCTTTTTCAAAAAAAATTATTTATTCTTACATTTCAGCAAAATATCAATTAGTTAAAGAAGGAATATTGATAATATTATGACAGGGTGTTGATTTTTTGGCATTTGCAGATATGAACAGGCCTATCTTACAAGTCTGATCGGGCTTAGACCAGAGAAATATTTCTGGACAGGACTCTCAAACATGGAGGAAAAGGAGACTTTTAAATGGACCGACAAGGAAATGGTTTTGTACACTCACTGGGATGCTGAGAATCCTGGTAAGTCACCCAATTTTATTGCTCCTTGTTTGAGTAGGGACTGAGTGAGCAACAGGGAAAGTTAAGTCCAGTATTAAAGCGGAGCTCCGCCGTAAAAAAAATATTAAAAGCCAGCAGCTACAAATACTGCAGCTGCTGACTTTTAATATTAGGACACTTACCTGTCTTGGAGTCCAGCGACGTCGGCAGCAGAAGACGAGCAATCGCTTGTCTCTCGGCTGCCCCCACCGCCATCATGGGTGAGGGAATCAGGAAGTGAAGCGTTTCGTCTTCACTTCCCGGTTCCCTACTGCGCATGCGCGAGCAGCGCTGCGCGTCTTTCAATGGTCCTCGCTTTGTTCTGGGAGCCGTGTGTTTCCCAGAACACAACGGGGGGGGGGACTGGGAAGTGATGCACTACCCGCAGTCTACCCACAGTGTGGATTACTGGAAGTAGACAGGTATCTGCACTCCCCTCCCCCCTGAAAGGTGCCAATTGTGGCACCGGAGGGGGGGAGGAATCCGATGAGCTGAAGTTCGACTTTAGGGTGGAGCTCCGCTTTAACTAAAGCCCTGATGAAGGGAGAGTTTTTTTACTGAGCTCTGAAATTTGTTGGCTGTTTCTTGGTATAACTGCTTGCCGACCGCCCCATAGCAGATTTACTGCTACATGACGGCAGTGCTGTGCAGAATCACGTATATATACACGTGATTCTGCACTGCCGGGCTTTGGGCGTGAGCTGATCAGGGGCTCCCGTGGACTCGCTGTCCGCCGGGACCCACCAATAATACAGTACTCTGACAGAATGACAGTCTGCCTATGTAAACAAAGCAGATTGTCATTCTGTCAGTAGAAGACATGGATCCTGTGTTCCTGTAAAGCAGAAGCACCGATCCATGCCTTCCACTAGTAAAAGCACCTCCCCCACAACAAACACTGGTCAGGCACACATCTAACCCCTTTATTACCCCTGATGTTAACCTGCCAGCAGTGGTGGCTTGTGCTGTATATTTTGTGGGGGCTGCAGCAAACAAGACACCCGTCAACACTCCCCCCCGTTCGGTTGCTTGTCTATCCCCCCACCAGCAGCTCACTTAGCCCCTCTAACTGCTTCGGTTCCTTCCTGCGTTTCCTCCACCTCTGCAGCAGCTTCCTCCTGGGTGGCTTCCCCTGTGTCTCTGGCTTCACAGCGGCTTTGTCCTCAGTGGCTTCCCTCCTCCATCCCTCGGCTGCCAATACGATCGCTTCTTCGCTTCTCCTCTCGGCCAATCGGGTTAAAGGTAAACATGGGGGTGGGGTCATGCTGTGGGGGTCTGCTGTAGTGGTGGCCGGCGATTACCCCCCCCCCATGGGAGATGGACAGGAAGGCATGATCACCCCCCCCGTGGGAGATGGACAGGAAGGCATGATCACCCCCCCCCATGGGAGATGGACAAGAAGGCATGATCACCCCCCCCCCCATGGGAGATGGACAGGAAGGCATGATCACCCCCCCCCCGTGGGAGATGGCCGGGAAGGCGGCGATCACCCCATACACCCCCCCCCCCGTGGGAGACGGACGGGAAGAAGATCAGCGGCCTCCTTACCTTAGGAGGTAGATGAGGACCCGGGGTAGGGCTGCTGCTCCTTGCTACGGAGCTGTTGCTGCTGCTCCTCCTTGCTTGAACAGAAGTGGGTCCTGAGACCTGATTGGCCGGGAGTCTTAAAAAAAAACCCATTGAAATCCATGCAGCGTCTGGTGTCCTGCCTGTAGATTAGGGGCCAGACACATGGATTAGGGGGGCGACGCTCCTGCGCCCCTAATGGGCGGGCCCCCACTGCCTGCCAGTGTCATTAGTACAGTGACAGTGCATATTCTTAGCACTGATCACACTATTAGTGTCACTGGTCCCCAAAAAGTTTCAAAAGTGTCAGTTAGGTGTCCAATTTGTCTGCCGCAATATCGCAGTCCTGCTATAAGTCTCTGATTGCCGCCATTACTAGTAAAAAATTAACTAAATAATAAATAAATAAAAATATCCCACAGTTTGTAGACACTATAACTTTTGCGCAAACCAATCACTATACGCTTATTGGGATTTTTTTTACCATACATATGTAGCAGAATACATATTGGCCTAAATTGATGAAGAAATTCGATTTTTTGGGGGATATGTTTTAGAGCAGAAAGTAAAAAATATATATTTTTTTCAAAATTGTCGGTCGTTCTTTGTTTCTAGCAGAGGTGACCAAATACCACAGCAGAGGTGATCAAATACCACCAAAAGAAAGTTATATTTGTGGGAAAAAAAGGACATAAATTTTATTTGGGTACAACGTCGCATGACCGTGCAATTGTCAGTTAAAGTAATGCATATCACAAAAAATGGCCTGGTCATGAAGGGGGGTAAATCTTTCAGAGGTCAAGTGAATAAACGAATAAATGAATTTGGACTATTTTATCTTGGAGCTCCTTCCATTAGTGCATATGTTTTTTGTCAAGTGCCTCCATTGGGTACAGCACCTCTACTATACACATATCTGGGATTTTTCGGCATCCGGTGCCTTTCTCATATTACTATGACCCATAGTAACATGTGTGTGAACTGCATATGTTCCTGCGTGTGTCTGTATTTATATAATTTTATTTTATTTTAAAGGGAGAAAACAAGGTTGTGTTGTCATGAGAACTGGAAACAAAGGTGGGTTGTGGGATGTCATCAACTGTGATGAGAAAGCGAAGTTCGTCTGCAAGAAATGGGCGCAAGGAGTGACACCACCGCCAATCCCGATAACGACACCAGAGCCAAAGTGCCCAGAGGGATGGAAGACAAGCAGCCACCTAAGCTCTTGTTACCAGGTAAGTAGGGAGATTTCTATAAGGCCCCTTTCACACTGGGGCGGGAGCGGCGTCGGCGGCAAAGCGCCTGCAAACCGCCCTAGTGTGAAAGGGGTCTAAAGGTGCATTTCCAAGAGAGGCCAGTGGCTCCTGACAGCTCCCCCTTGTCTCCATCTGCAGGGCCATATGGTGTTTTAGGTTTGAGAGAGACCATCTAAAAGCAAACAGCTCTGCTGTGCTCTGTGTATAGAAACCCCACAATGCTCTGTGACACTGGCAGTGTTAATTTCGTCACCTAAAACCGACTAAAACATTTTAGTCGCCTGACTTAGTACCATTTTAGTAGACTAAAATACGACCAAAACAATTGAGATGACTAAAATACGACAAAAACTAAAATGGCATTTTAGTCTAAAGACTAAAATGGGACTAAGGCCTCGTACACACGATCGGATTTTCCGACAAGAAATGTGTGATGGTAGGGTTTTGTCGGATAATCCGACCGTTTGTACCCCCTACCGGACAATTGTTGCGGGAAATTGCGACAACAAATGTTTTATAGCATTGCTCTCAAATTTTCCGACAACAAATGTGTGCCGTCGGATTATCCAATCGTCTGTACACAAGTCCGTCGGAATAAAATCCAAAGTATGGGGGGCCCTCTACCGCCGCCGATAAAAGTGATCTTGCTGTGAATCCGCTGCAGAGATCACTTTTATCTGAAAGCGGACCGCCTGCTGAAGAAAAGGATACTGGGGTTATGGCAGCTATTTGTTGCCTCTTTAAAGTACCACCGTATAATGACGCTGTATACCTCCGCTGTGCAGATGGCTTTGCACAGAGTGGCCCTGATCCTCCTCTTCTGGGGTCCCTCAGCGGTGCTGGTAGCTCCTCCTCTTGTCCAGTGCCCCGCCTGAGAAGCACTCTCCTTTATGGACACCCGTGTGGGTGCGCTCCCGTTTCCTGCTTCTGTGTCTATTGACACAGAAAGCAAGACTCGGCCCCGCACCCCCCGGCGCCCGCGTCATTGGATTAGATTGACAGCAGCGGGAGCCAATGGCTGCGCTGCTATCAATCTATCCAATCAGGACAGGAGACACCGGCTGGAGCTGGTGTGCTCGTTCCTGTTGTGGGAAACACAGGGCTCAGGTAAGTATAACGGGGGCTCGGGGGGCTGCTGAGGAGTGACAGAAGGTTTTCACCTTAATGCATAGAAAGCATTAAGGTGAAAAAAACACCAGGGTTTACAACCACTTTAAGATAAAAAACCTTCTGCCTTTACAATCACTTTAAGGTTTCTTGGCTATCTCTTGGCAACTCGAAGTTTCAGCTCCCTCTATAAATTTTCTATAGGATTAAGGTCTGGAGACTGACTAGGCCACTCTATGACCTTAATGTGCTTCTTCTTGAGCCACTCCTTTGTTGCCTTGGAGGTATGTTTTGGGTAATTTTCATGCTGGAAGACCCATCCACGACCCATCTTCAGTGTTCTGGCTGAGGGAAGAAGGTTCTCATCCAATATTTTACAATACATGGCCCTGTCCCTTGGGCTCTCAATGCGGCAAAGTACCTTTAGCAGAGAACAGCCCAAAAGCAAAATGTTTCCACCTCGTGCTTGACTGTAGGGACAGTGTTCTTAGGGTCACAGTCAACATTTTTCTTCCTCCAAACACGGAGGAAGTTCAGTCCTAGCTACACCCGTCCTGTATCTTCCAAGTTCCCTCAGGCAGTGTTAGTTATTGGTATAGACCAGGCTTAGGAAAGTCATTGTCTTAAACTTTAACCACTTCAATACCATGCACTTATGCACCTTCCCGCCCAGACCAATTTTCAGCTTTCAGTACTCTCACACTTTGAATGACAATTACTTAGTCATGCTACACTGTATCCAAACAAAATTTTTATCATTTTCTTCTCACAAATAGAGCTTTCTTTTGGTGGTATTTAATCGCCACTGGGTTTTTTATTTTTTGCGATATAAGCAAAAAAACAGCAATTTTTAAAAAAAAAAAACACTTTTTTTTAGTTTCTATTGTAAAATTTTGCAAATAAGTAATTTTTCTTCATAAATTTGTGCCAAAATGTATACTGCTACATATCTTTGGTAAAATGAACCCAAATTAGTGTATATTATTTGGTCTTTGTGAAAGTTATAGAGTCTACAAACTATGGTGGCAATCACTGAAAATTTATCACATCTGATCACGCCTGATTTACTGAAGGGATATCTCATTTCTTGAGACACTAACAAGCGAGGAAAGTACAAATACCCCCAAATTACCCCTTTTTGGAAAGTAGACAGTCCAAGGTATTTACTAAGAGGCGTGGTGAGTTTTTTGAAGTTGTATTTTTTTCCCACAATTCTTGGGAAAATTTAATTTATTTATTTTTTTTTTTTTTTACACAAACTGGTCATATTAACAGTTTTTTTCTCTCACACAGCATATGCATAATTGCAACTACACCCCAAAATACATTCTGCTACTCCTCCTGAGTGTAGCGATACCACATGTGTGAGACTTTTACACAGCCTGGCCACATACTGAGGCCCAACATTGAAGTAGCACTTTCAGGCGTTCTACAAGCATAAATCGCACATATCCTTTCTCAACCACCTATTACACTTTTGAAGGCCCTGGAGCACCAGGACAATGGAATTTTCCACAAAATGACCCCATTTTGGAAAGCACACACCCCAACGTATAATCTATGAAGCATTATGAGTCTTTTGAACGGTTCATTTTTTTCCAGAAGGTTTTGGAAAATGTGGAGAAAAAATGAAAATGCATTTTTTTTACACAAAGTTGTCCATTTATAAGATATTTCTAACGCATAGCATATACATAGCAAAAATGACACCCCAAAATGCATTCTGCTACTCCTCCTGAGTATAGCGATACCACATATGTGAGACTTTTACACAGCCTGGCCATATACAGAGGCCCAACATTGAAGTAGCACTTTCAGGCGTTCTACAAGCATAAATCGCACATATCCTTTCTCAACCACCTATTACAATTTTGAAGGCCCTGGAGCACCAGGACAATAGAATTTTCCACAAAATGACCCCATTTTGGAAAGCACACACCCCAACGTATAATCTATGAAGCATTATGAGTCTTTTGAACGGTTCATTTTTTTCCAGAAGGTTTTGGAAAATGTGGAGAAAAAATGAAAATGCATTTTTTTTTACACAAAGTTGTCCATTTATAAGATATTTCTAACGCATAGCATATACATAGCAAAAATAACACCCCAAAATGCATTCTTCTGCTCCTCCTGAGTATAGCGATACCACATGTGTGAGACTTTTACACAGCCTGGCCATATACAGAGGCCCAACATTGAAGTAGCACTTTCAGGCGTTCTACAAGCATAAATCGCACATATCCTTTCTCAACCACCTATTACAATTTTGAAGGCCCTGGAGCACCAGGACAATAGAATTTTCCACAAAATGACCCCATTTTGGAAAGCACACACCCCAACGTATAATCTATGAAGCATTATGAGTCTTTTGAACGGTTCATTTTTTTCCAGAAGGTTTTGGAAAATGTGGAGAAAAAATGAAAATGCATTTTTTTTACACAAAGTTGTCCATTTATAAGATATTTCTAACGCATAGCATATACATAGCAAAAATAACACCCCAAAATGCATTCTGCTACTCCTCCTGAGTATAGCGATACCACATGTGTGAGACTTTTACACAGCCTGGCCATATACAGAGGCCCAACATTGAAGTAGCACTTTCAGGCGTTCTACAAGCATAAATCGCACATATCCTTTCTCAACCACCTATTACAATTTTGAAGGCCCTGGAGCACCAGGACAATAGAATTTTCCACAAAATTACCCCATTTTTGAAAGCACACACCCCAACGTATAATCTATGAGGCATTATGAGTCTTTTGAACGGTTCATTTTTTTTCCAGAAGGTTTTGGAAAATGTGGAGAAAAAATTAAAATGCATTTTTTTTACACAAAGTTGTCAATTTATAAGATATTTCTAACACATAATATGTACATAGCAAAAATTACACCCCAAAATGCATTCTGCTACTCCTCCTGAGTATGGTGATACCACATGTTTGAGACTTTTACACAGCCTGGCCACATACAGAGGCCCAACATCCAAGTAGCACCTCCAGGCATTCTAGCAGCATTAATTGCACATATCATTTTCTGACTACCGATCACATTTTTGAAGGCCCTTCATATATCTAACACATAGCAGGTACATACCAAATAACAAAAGATTACCTGTGGTTTTAGAAGTGCAGTGGTCCACAGAGGAGAGCATCGGTCCAGGCAGCAGGCAGGGATGAGGTCAGCGACAGCAAAAGCAATCATCCAGGCAGCAGGCAGGAATACTGTCCATAGTTCGCACAGGCAGAGATACTGTCAGCACAGCCAGAGCACAGCCAAAGCACAGGTCCAGGTAGCAGGCAGAGGTGTCCCAGCAGAAATGCTGTCCAAAGTCAGTAGAGGCAGCAGGCAGCTATATGGTCAACACAGCCAAAGTATTGGTCCAAGCAGCAGGAAGAAACATGGTCCATAATGTCATGGGTCATTACAGGCAGGTAATATGGTCAGCACAGCCAAATTATTGGTCCAGGCAGCAGGAAGGACCATCAAGCTTAGGGCCAGGGGGACAGTGGTAGAGGCTTCTCCCACCCAAATCGCTTTGAAGCCTCCGGGCAACCAGACCCTGTTCTTGGAGCACAGAAAACAAAAAACTGTTTTTCTCTACTCAGAACGCTATTCTGAAGCCCCTCACATATGTGAGACCCCTGTGTACTAAAAGTAGATGGCCAAAAGATCAGTCCAAGTGGCAGGCAAAAACATGGTCGATTAACAGGCCAAGGTCAGTACACGTGGAAGTCAGAAACGTGGTTTAAATCGGCAGGCAGAGGCATCGTCGGTAAACAGGCCAGGGTCAGTTAATTAACATGGAAGGTAGTTAGTAACATGGTAGCAGGCAAATAGGGAAATGGCAGTCTGTTATTAATAAGGGGAACTAATGGATGTATGATAATTTTTGAAGCAATTTCCGATGCACAGGCCAGGTTGGGAGGGACAATCGGGACAATAATAGCTGGTGTCTCTTCTTACTCCTCCTTTGCTGCATACACGGCATTTCTTTTGGCGTCTTCTTCCAGATTCTGTGGGGGGGATGCTAAAGGGATAGTGTCGCTCGTGAAGCCGACTCACACTATCAGAGCGAATGCTTCCTGGGGCGGGATCTTGTTGGTAAATGAGGGCATCGATGATATCTTCGATATATTGGAGGTAGTGTAGTCGGTGATTTTGAGTTGCTTTTTGGTAGCAGACAAACAAATTAAAAAGGGCCATGTGAAACAGGTGAAATGCAACTTTTTTGTGCCAATAATGGGACTTTCTGGTTGATAAGTAGGGCTGTAGCATCTGGTCGTTTAAATCCACCCCCCCCCCCCATGTACAAATTGTAGTCGTGGACACATTCAGGCTTTACAATGGAGCCACGTCTTCTTGGGATCTCCACCATGGTGTCATTGTGGATCGTAGAGAGGATGTGGACATCTTTCTTGTCCCTCCACTTCATGGCCAACACCTCCTCGTTCCTCATGGATGCCGATTCTCCAGGTCGCAATTTTTTTGTCAATAAATTTTGTGGGAATCCCTTCCGGTTTTTTTTGAAGGTACCGCAGGCCGGGGTTTGTTTACTGTAAAGGTGGCGAAAAAGGGGCAGGCTGGTATAATAATTATCAACATATAAATGGTAACCTTTTCCAAACAGGGGGTATGCCAACTCCCAGACAATTTTCCCACTGGTTCCAATATATGTGGGGCAATCACGGGGCTGGAGCTGGGAGTCTTTGCCTTCGTAGATCCTGAATTTGCAGACGTATCCAGTGGCTCGATCACATAATTTATTTAATTTTAACCCATACCTGGCTCTCTTGCTTGGTATGTACTGCTTGAACTGCAGTCGGCCGGTGAAATGTACGAGGAACTCGTCCACACAAATTTTTTGGTCTGGGATGAAAACTTTTTCAAATCGCTGGGAAAAGGCATTGATTAGGGGGCGTATCTTGTACAATTTGTCGTAGTTGGGATGATCTCGGGGAGGGCACTGTGAATTGTCATTGAAGTGGAGAAAGCGCATAATCATGTCGTATCTTTTCCTGAACATGACAGCGGAATATATGGGCATGTGTTGGATGGGGCGTTTGGACCAATATGAATGGACTTCGTTCTTTTTTGTAAGCCCCATATTGAACATAAGGCCCAAAAATAATTTAAATTCCTCCAATGTTAGATGCCGCCACTGGAACATGTGGGCGTAGGAAGAATCGGGGTTGGCAGCAATAAATTGGAATGCATACAGATTCGTTTGATCCACTATATTCTGCAGCAAATCTTGTGGGAAAAATAAACAAAAATAATCAAATTTAGAAAAATTTGTAGTGTCGGGCTGCACACCTGGCTGTGCGGTGAAAGGGGGGATGATAGCGGATCCTGAGTTGGCAGGCAACCATAAGGGGTTTGCCAGGGCATCGGGAAGGTAGGATTGGGGCTGGATTCTTCGGGTTGGGCGTGCATTTCCATTGCTTGTACTGGGCTCCTCTTCCTGGGGTATGGCGCTGCTGGTGGTGGGCAGTTCTCCTGATCTTGGTGCTGATCTTGGTGCTGATCTTGGTGCCGATCGCATTCTTTTGGGAGGGACGGTTTCCTCCGGGGACTCGGACTCTGAGCCACTATCCTCCACTGGCTCGTATTCCGAACCAGAATCGGATAATGGGAGCTCCCCGCTGCTCTCATCATCCGACATGGCAAGAATGGCATATGCCTCCTCAGGTGTGTAAACCCTTTGGGACACCACCTGTACCACCACCTGTACCGCCATCGGTACCATCACCACCCGTACCGCCATTGGTACCACCACCACCTGTACCGCCATCGGTACCACCACCACCTGTACCGCCATCGGTACCACCACCACCCGTACCGCCATCGCTACCACCACCACCCGTACCGCCATCTGTACCGCCATCGGTACCGCCGCCACCACCCGTACCGCCATCGGTACCACCACCACCACCTGTACCGCCATTGGTACCACCACCACCCATACCGCCATCGGTACCACCACACAGGCCCACCACTAATACCTCCATCGGTACTACCACACAGACCGCCACCACTACCACCAGCAGTACCATTACACAGGCCCACCAATTACACATGCCGTCCCCGATCACCGCGCTGCAATCCTGCAGGACGTCATATGACGTCCAGTATCGATATTGCAACCACTTCCCGGACGTCAATTCACTATTGACTGGGCGGGAAGTGGTTAAAGGATCGGAAAAGCCTCCCCTGTAATGCAATTAGCTGAAATAAAATTGTGTTGGATTCAACTTCTGTGCCTTATTAGAGAATTAAGCTGCCTGTGGATAGTGCCGAGTCAGCAGGTGACCATACTATCCAGACAGACTGGACCTAAGAAAGGTTTGTTAACCACTTCCCGCCCAGTCAATAGCATATTGACGTCCGGGAAGTGGTTCTGTTATCCACACTGGACGTCATATGACGTCCTGCAGGATAACAGCCGCCGCGCGCCCGGGGGGGCGCGCATCGCGGCGATCGGTGGAGCGGTGTGTCAGTCTGACACACCGCTGCACTGATCTCGGTAAAGAGCCTCCGGCGGAGGCTTTTTACCACGTGATCAGCCGTGTCCAATCACGGCTGATCACGATGTAAACAGGAAGAGACGTTGATCGGCTCTTCCTCACTCGCGTCTGACAGACGCGAGTAGAGGAGAGCCGATCGGCGGCTCTCCTGACAGGGGGGGTTCGCGCTGATTGTTTATCAGCGCAGCCCCCCCTCGGATACCCACACTGGACCACCAGGGAAGCCCCCCAGGACCACCAGGGAAGCCCCAAGCATGTGGATGGCCAGGTAAGTCCCCCATGACCATCCACATGCACAAATAGATAAAAAATATATGCCAATCAGTGCCCACAAATGGGCACTGATTGGCACCATAATGGCACAACAAAAAATGCATGATGCCCAGCAATGCCAGCCACCAGTCATCAGTGCCACCTACCAGTGTCCATCAGTGCCACCTATCAGTGCCCATCCGTGCCCATCTGTGCCCATAAGTGCCCACCTATCAGTGCCCGTCCGTGCCACCTATCAGTGCCACCCATAAGTATCCATCAGTGCCGCCTATGAGTGCCCATCAGTGCCGCATACCAGTGCCACATATTAGTGCCCATCAGTGCCGCCTATCAGTGCCCATCAGTGCCGCCTATCAGTGCCCATCATCAGTGCCACCTCATCGGTGCCACCTCATTGGTGCCACCTCATCGGTGCCCATCAGTGTGGCCTTATCAGTGCCCGTTAGTGCTGCTTTATCAGTGCCCGTCATTGAAGTAGAAAAGGTACTTATTTACAAAAAAAATTAACAGAAACAAAGAAAAACTTAGTTTTTTTCAAAATTTTCACTCTTTTTTTATTTGTTATGCAAAAAATAAAAATCGCAGAGGCGATCAAGTACCACCGAAAGAGAGCTCTATTTGTGGGAACAAAATGATAAAAAAAATTGTTTGGGTACAGTGTTGCATGACCGCGCAATTGTCATTCAAATTGCGACAGCGCTAAAAGCTCAAAATTGGCTTGGGCAGGAAGGTGTATAAGTGCATGGTATTGAAGTGGTTAATGCATAAAGCAGAATTTGAAACAGAACAGCTGCATTCGTTTTACCTTTTCAGTCTTTATTGGCTTTTTTTTTTAACCTGTTGATCCTGCCAGTAACACACCTCTGTCCTAGAGTCACAAAGCTCATTTAATGCACTCTATCCATGGAGGATCAGTGTTGTCTCCCTGGGACATGAAGTATGTGAGGACCATAGAACACCTTCCCATCTCTTCATCAATACACTGTATATTTTGGAGGAAGTGTGTTGTAACTGTGATCTCGCTTTTAACACATTAAATATTTTCCTGTATTTGTCATCACCAGTATTACACAAGACCGGATGGAGACAAGAAGACATGGTTCGAAGCCCGGGACTTTTGCCAAACAATAGGTGGAGATTTGCTCAGTATAAACAACAAAGAGGAACAAAATTCAGTGTTTTCAATGATCCTGTGAGTGGTGGTGAAATGTATTTTCCAACATGCTGGAAATCATGTGATAACTTTCTGGAAACAAACCTTCTATAAATCTAATTATAATGTGTCACATGTCAGGTTCACCCCACGCTGGTCACACATTCACTGATGAATCATCGCCTGATCTATAAAGTACATTGTCTGGTGCTGTAAAAATGTCATTCCTCCACCCCAAAAAACAAGAGGCTGGGGATCTATAATGTTATGTTAACCACTTAAGCCCCGGACCAATACGGGGCATTATGACCAGGCCCCTTTTTGCGATTCAGCACTGCGTCGCTTTAACTGACAATTGCGCGGTCGTGCGACGTGGCTCCTAAAAAACAAAACTGGCGTCCTTTTTTTCCCACAAATAGAGCTTTCTTTTGGTGGTATTTGATCACCTCTGCGGTTTTTATTTTTTGCGCTATAAACAAAAATAGAGCAAAAATTTTGAAAAAAATGACATATTTTTTACTTTTTGCTATAATAAATATCCCCAAAAAATATATAAAAAAACATTTTTTTTCCTCAGCTTAGGCCGATACGTATTCTTCTACATATTTTTGGTAAAAAAAAATCGCAATCGGCGTTTATTGATTGGTTTGCGCAAAAATGATAGCGTTTACAAAATAGGGTATAGTTTTAAGGCATTTTTATAATTTTTTTTTTTTTACTAGTAATGGCAACGATAAGCGATTTTATTCGTGACTGCGACATTATGGCGGACACATCGGACACTTTTGACACATTTTTGGGACCATTGTCATTTTCACAGCGATCAGTGCAATAAAAATGCACTGGTTACTGTGAAAATGACACAGGCAGTGAATGGGTTAACCGCTAGGGGCGCTGCAGGGGTTAAGTGTGC
Organism: Rana muscosa; assembly: GCA_029206835.1. Classification (NCBI taxonomy): domain Eukaryota; kingdom Metazoa; phylum Chordata; class Amphibia; order Anura; family Ranidae; genus Rana; species Rana muscosa. Next base: position 264,441,650 of record CM055122.1, on the reverse strand, counting down.
CTAGGGGCGTGTTTACTACTGTGTGGGGGCGTGGCTACGACTGACACGTCACCGATCTCCGCTCTGATTACACAGAGCGGAGATCGCTGACATTGTCAGTAGAGGAGCGGGGAGATGTTGTGTTTACACACACATCTCCCCGCTCCGAGCCTCCGTGAGACGATCGCGGTGATCCCCGCGGCGATCGAGTCCGCGGGACCCGCGGTCCCACTCACGGGGAAGGCAGCGGGGTTGCGCGCGCGACCCCGACGTCGGCAGTTAAAGGGCCACATACAGGTACGTGATTGTGCCTGTACGAGCCATTCTGCCGACGTATATATACCGTGAGCGGTCGGCAAGTGGTTAATCTGTGCAATAGACATGTGCAGAACAAAAAAAATGATTTTGTTTTGTTTCCATTCATTTTCGAAGTTTCATTTCATTTTTTCTAACTCAATTCGACCAAATTTGGAAAATTTTAATCAATTCGAATTCCAATTGAAATTCCAATTTGAATTTATTCTATTCTTTATTGATTTTCCATATAAAACAACATTACAGTGGGCGAGATTCTATTCACATTTCGCCCACACATAAACAAACTATTACAATACATGATATATACCAAAATCCCCCCCCCCCCCTCCTCTAAGTCCTGAAGTCTCTCCATCTTCCTTTCTTGCGCTGAGTGTATCCTACACTTTTCCCATCTTCTCCCTCTTTAGTTCGAATTTTATTCTAAGTTTGATGTATTGTGTTATGCTCCCATTACTTCTGCGTATCTTATTGAGTGCTTATAATTAGAATTGAGCGGACACCTGGATGTTCGGGTTCGACGGGTTCGGCCGAACTTCGGAAAAAAGTTCGGGTTCGGGACCGAACTTTAACCCGAACCCGAACCCGAACCCCATTGAAGTCAATGGGGACCCGGACTTCTAAGGACTAAAAAGGCTCTAAAAAAGTAATGGAAAGGGCTAGAGGGCTGCAAATGGCAGCAAAATGTTGTTAAGAGCATGGCAAGTGCTCTGCAAACAAATGTGGATAGGGAAATAACTTAAAATAACCTAAAAAAAATAAAAATAAAAAATAATAATCTTGACCTAGGAGGACGAGGTCCATATGGAGTAGGAGGTTGAGGTGGCGGTGGATGTGGCTGTGTAGGTGGAAGCGGCGGTGGAGGAGGACGAGGTAGCCAACACTGATTCAAAAATACAACAATGGCTGGGTAAGGCCGGTGATGTGTCGAATTCTGTCCCCCGTCAAATAGTGTCCACCCTGTACTGCGCTTGCTCAGTATGTAGGACAAGGGGATTTCTAAAATCTCCCAAGAGGAACGGCGCCTGCGTGGTGAGTTCAGGTGAAGGCCACACCATCCGTGGTTCAAGCCGAGCCAAGTGAGGCCGTGTCTGAAGCGTGGCGATCGAACCAAGCCCGTGAGGGGCCCTGTTACTATGTGCTACCGTATGTCCACTTGGATGGTGGGGCTTGAACCTGCACTCACAGCGCAGGCGCCGTTCATCTTCGGAGATTTTGTGAATCTCCTTGTCCTCTGTACTGCGCAAGCGCTGCGCCTTCGCAGTATGGGCCGGACACAATCCGATGGCCGGACAGTTTTTGTCACAACACCGGTATACATGTCTATTCTGCACAAGGTACGGACAAGTCCTGTGGGATCCATGCCTGGTTCATTTTAATGAACGTGAGCTTGTCCACATTGGCTCTGGACAGGCGGCTGCGCTTGTCTGTGATAACGCCCCCTGCCATGCTAAATACACGTTCAGATAATACACTGGCTGCAGGGCAGGCCAGCACCTCCAAGGCATAAAGGGCAAGCTCAGGCCATGTGCCCAATTTGGAGACCCAGAAGTTAAAGGGGGCAGACCCGTCATCCAGTACGTGTAGGCCTGTGGACACATACTGCTCAACCATGTTTGTGAAATGCTGCCTCCTGCTAAGACGTTCCATCTCAGCTGGTGGTGCTGGTTGTTGTGGCGTGCTGACAAAGCTTTTCCACATTTCAGCCATGCTAACCCTGCCTTCTGAGGTGCTGCCGGTGCCCCGGCTGCGTTGGCGACCTCTTCCTCCTCCTCTGCCTTCGCCTTGTGCTTCCACCATACGCCTGCTGTCAGGTGGGAATGTCACCAGCAGCGCGTCTACCAGCGTGCGCTTGTACTCGCGCATCTTACGATCCCGCTCCAGTGAGGGAATTAAGGACGGTACGTTGTCCTTGTAACGGGGATCAAGCAGGGTGGCCACCCAGTAATCAGCACCAGTTAAAATGTGGGCAACTCGGCGGTCATTGCGGAAACACTGCAGCATGTAATCGCTCATGTGTGCCAGGCTGCCCAGAGGCAAAGAAAAGCTGTCCTCTGTGGGAGGTGTATCGTCTGTGTCCTCTGTATCCCCCCAGCCACGCAACAGTGATGGCCACGAGCTGGTCTGGGTGCCACCCTGCTGTGAAAATGGCTTCTCCTCCTCCTCCTCCTCCTCCTCCTCCTCCTCCATCTCCTCCTCCACCTCGTCATCCTACAGAACTGTGCCCTTTCTGCCGGACAATTGTGTACCTGGCGTTTGTTGGTGCAGGAACCCACCCTCGTAGCCACTTGTGAAAGACTGCCCTGAAAGCCTTTGAAATGATCCCGCTTCCTCCTCCTCCTCCTCATCCTCCTGTGCCACATCCTCTTCCATCATCGCCCGAAGCGTTTTTTCAAGGAGGCATAGAACTGGGATAGTAACGCTGAGAACGGCGTCATTGGCACTGGACATGTTGGTGGAGTACTCGAAACAGTGCAACAAGGCACACAGGTCTCGCATGGAGGCCCAGTTATTGGTGGTGAAATGGTGCTGTTCCGCAGAGCGACTCACGCGTGATTGCTGCAGCTGAAACTCCACTATCGCCTGCTGCTGCTCGCACAGTCTGGCCAGCATGTGCAAGGTGGAGTTCCACCTTGTGGGCACGTCACATATGAGGCGGTGAGCGGGAAGGCCGAAGTTACGCTGCAGCGCTGACAGGCGAGCAGCAGCAGGGTGAGAACGCCGAAAGTGCGCACACACAGCCCGCACTTTCTGCAGCAGCTCTGGCATATTGGGGTAATTTTTAAGGAACCTCTGGACCACCAAGTTCAGCACATGCGCCAGGCAAGGGATGTGCGTCAAACCGGCTAGGCCCAGAGCTGCTACGAGATTTCGCCCATTATCACACACCACCAGGCCGGGCTTGAGGCTCACTGACAGCAACCACTCATTGGTTTGTTGTTCCATGTCCCTCCACAACTCCTGCGCGGTGTGGGGTTTTTCCCCCAAACAGGAAAGTTTTAAAACTGCCTGCTGTCGTTTACCCCTGGCTGTGCTGAAGTTGGTGGTGAAGGTGTTACGCTGACCGGATGAGGAGGCGGTAGAGGATGAGGAAGCGGAGTAGGAGGAGTTAGCAACAGGAGGCAAACTGAAGCGCCCTGCAATCCTCGGTGGTGGAAGGACATGCGCCAAACTGCTATCTGCCTCAGGCCCAGCCGCCACTGCATTTACCCAGTGTGCTGTTAGGGAGATATAACGTCCCTGACCGTGCTTACTGGTCCACGCATCCGTAGTTAGGTGGACCTTGCCACAGATGGCGTTGCGCAGTGCACACCTGATTTTGTCCCCCACTTGGTTGTGCAGGGAAGGGATGGCTCGCCTGGAAAAATAGTGGCGGCTGGGCACGACGTACTGTGGGACAGCCAATGCCATCAGGCTTTTAAAACTCTGCGTCTCCACCAGACGGAATGACAGCATTTCAAAGACCAGGAGTTTTGAAATGCTGGCATTCAGGGCCAGGGATCGCGGGTGGCTAGGAGGGTACTTCCTCTTCCGCTCCAATGTTTGGGAGATAGAGAGCTGAACGCTTCCATGGGACATTGTGGAGATGGTTGGTGACCCAGGTGGTAGTGTTGCTGGCAGATCCTCTGTTTGCGGGGTGGCAGGTGCCACTGTCACTACAGAGGTGGATGAAGAGGCCGAGACTGCAGCAGAAGAGGAAGCAGGAGGAGCCAGAGACCTTTCTTGGTTTTTGAGGTGTCTACTCCACTGCAGCTCGTGCTTTGCACTTAGATGCCTGGTCATGCAGGTTGTGCTCAGGTTGAGAACGTTTATGCCTCGCTTCAGGCTCTGATTGCACAGCGTGCAAACCACTCGTGTCTTGTCATCAGCACATTGTGTGAAAAACTGCCACGCTAGGGAACTCCTTGGACCTGGCTTTGGTGTGCTCGGTCCCTTGCTGCGTTGGGCAGTAGCAGACATACTGTCTAGCTGACAGACGCTCCGCTTTTGCACCCTGCTCCCTCTTCTGCTGTGCTGGTGGCTCTGTGCGACCACCGCCTCTTCCTCCAAACTACACTGGTCACCTGCATAACGTTCATTCCATGTGGGGTCGAGGACCTCATCGTCCTCCACATCATCTTCCACCCAGTCTTCACCCCTGCCCTCCTTGTCTGTCTGCACAATTGCGAAAGCAGCAGCAGTTGGCACCTGTGTTTCGTCATCATCCGAGACGTACTGCGATGGTCCTCCCATGTACCCATCATGAAACATAAGTGGTTGGGCATCGGTGCACTCAATCTCTTCCACTTCTGGGGCAGGGCTAGGTGGATGGCCCTGGGAAACCCTGCTAACAGAGTCATCGAAAAGCAGAAGAGACTGCTGCATGATTTGGGGCTCAGACTGCTTGGCTGATTTGCAAGGGGGTGAGGTGAAAGACTGATGGACATGGGTTTCAGGTGCCAACTCTGTTCTTTCATCAGAAGAGTGGGTGGGAGACAATGTGAAGGAACCCGAGGCACTGTCAGCAACCCAATCTACTATCGCCTGTACTTGTCCTGGCCTAAACATTCGTACAGCCTCATTAGGCGCGACAAAATACCGCCACAGGCTCGGTCGCCTACTCGCACCTGAGGAAGGTGTTTCACTTGTGCGTGTATCTGGCACAGATTCACCACGTCCTCTCCCTGCAACAGGAGCTCCACCAGTAGCACCACGACCGGGGCCACCACGTCCCTTTGACCTTCTCCTCATATTTTACAAATTTAGGATCTTGCCCTAAATGGGTGTTTTTGGAAGAGCAGAACACACCCACAGTACGTAACCGCTGAATCGCACAGCTACAGAACTGCAGAAAATGCTATTCAAAAAAAATGTTGTTTTTTTAGTATAGCACAGTAGGAGAAAACTATATAGAAATTGTTTATTTCACACACCTCAAAATATGTATAACACACTGCAAACTATTTTTTGTGCCCCTAAACAGCGTTTTTTGGAAGAGCAGAACACACCCACAGTACGTAACCGCTGAATCGCACAGCTACAGAACTGCAGAAAATGCTATTCAAAAAAAATGTTTTTTTTTTAGTATAGCACAGTAGGAGAAAACTATATAGAAATTGTTTATTTCACACACCTCAAAATATGTATAACACACTGCAAACTATTTTTTGTGCCCCTGAATGGCTCTTTTTGCAAGCGTACATTAAAGTGCAAATTTTTTATTTATTTTTTTTGCCCTAAACGGGTCTTTTTTTGCACGAGCAAAATAAAATGCTTTTTTTTTTTTTTTTTGCCCTATGGGTCTTTTGGAAAAGAGCACAATAAAGTACCTTTTTTTTTTCCCCTAAAAGTTAGATTTTCTCTGACACTGGGCTCATGGCAGTGTAAAAAGACTGTGCACTGCAACACAAACAGGTAAACCTATGCAGATCGCTGATTTTAATCTCTGAATCTGGACTCCTATATAATATTCTCTCTCCCTGAAAGCACCAACAGGAACCTGGCCCTACACTACACTATCTCTCTATCTTTTCCCTCAGATTGTAGAATCAGGACTACCTCATGTATTTTTCTATCTCTCCCTAAAAGCAGCAGCAGCAGACTAGATCCTCTCCCTATCTATTCTGAAGCAGAGTGACGTGTGTGCTGTGTGCCTCTAGCTTATATAGAAGCTGGGTCACATGTTGCACTGACCAATCACAGCCATGCCATTAGTAGGCATGGCTATGATGGCCTCTAAGGGCACACCAGCTAATCAAAAGGTGATTGGCTGGCCCCTGAAGCATTTCTAAATGCGTAATTAGATTGCCAAACCCCAACCCGAACCCGGACTTTTGGGCAAAGTCCGGGTTCGGGAAAAAGCGAAAGTTCGGTACGGACCCGAACTTTACAGTTCGGGTTCGCTCAACACTACTTATAATCTACCCATTCCTTCCATTTCTCCTCAAACTCCTCTGTTGCCTCCTCGTCACTAAACCTTAAGTATTCTATATTTTGAATTTCATTTATTTTATTGCACCAGTTCTTCAAAGTGGGCCGTTCCATTTTTTGCCAGTGTGTAGGTATTTGTCTCTTAGTGGCATTTAACGGCAGGGTTCTCAGGTATTGCTTAGTTGGCATTCTAATCCCGTGGAGTAAACACCCCCATGGGTCGTCTGGGACTTCGATGTTAGTTATCTCTCTAATTATTTGCCTAATCTCCTCCAAATATTTTTTAATTTTGGGACATGTCCACCATATCTTGTTCTGTTTTACCCTATTCTTTTCTATTCTATTTTTTTCTATTCTATTCCTTTATTTTTTATTCTATTCAATTTTTTTCTATTCAAATTTGAATTTATTCTATTCCAATTTCAGAAGAAGGTTATATTCTTTCTATTTTATTCTATTATTTTCTATTGTTTTTTTGTTCTATTCTATTTGTTTCTATTAATTCATTTTCAATTCTATTATATTATTTTTTTATTCTTTTCTGTTCAAATTCTTATTTATTCTGGAAGATGGTTATATTCTAATTTATTATATTCTAATGTTTTTTTTCTAGTCTATTATTTTATTTTCTATTCTACTCTAGTCTAGTCTATTCTATTCTATTAAAATTAAAATGTATTCTATTCGAAATTCGCATTTTGGACGAAGGTTATATTCTTTCTATTTTATTCTTTTCTATTCTATTGTTTTTCCATTCTATTCTTTTCTATTCTATTCTTTTTTTTCTATTTGAATTCAAATTTATTCTATTCGAGATTCGAATTTCAGAAGATGGTTATATTCCTATTTTATTCTATTCTATTCCTTTATTTTCTATTCTATTCTGTTCTTTTATTTTATTTTCTATTTTGTTCTGTTTTACTCTATTCATGTCTTTTTTTATTATTTTATTTTCTATTCTATTCCTTATTTTTTTTTTATCCTATTCCTTTACTTTCTATTTTTTTTTTTCATTCTTTTATTTTGTTTTCTGTTCTATTTTACTCTATTATATTATATTCTTTTATTATCCAATCTATTCTTTTCTATTCCTTTATTTCTATTCTATTTTATTCTCTTCTGAAATTCAAATTCGATTTGAAAAGTATTCAAATTCAATTAAAAAAACGATTAGAATTCTATTTGGAAACTCAGAATTTCATCCAAAATTTTAGTTTCGGTTTTTCGGATTCGTTTAAATTTGTTACTATTGTAATTCGCAAATTGAGATAGATCTGAATTCCTGAATAACGAAAAATTTTCCCGGAACAAAACGAACTGCACATGCTGTGCAATGCAATATCATATTTCAACAGTTGGCTCTGTAGGGCCATTTCACACTGCTGGGTGAAGTGCAGTGTTCCCGAGGTACTCGTGCGGGTTACCTGAGGTTTCCCATGGACCTCTATTATGTTCTGCGTTCTTGGCGTGTTTTCTGAAAGCACACCAAACATGCAGCATGCAAAAATTTTGATGCTCTTTCAAAAAATGGACCAAAAATGCAAAACATAATAAAAGTCTATGGGGAAACTGCGGGTACAGTTTATTTTTTATTTTTATTTTTTCAAAGAGAGGTCTCATTGCAATAAAGGAGAAGTATAGCCAAAGCTATTTTGGCTATACTTTTCCTGGGGATCACAGGAGTGCAGGACATTCTGTGAGGCATTTTCATGTGACAGTGGGCTAAAGCCCTGTTAGCTGTTGGCTGATGTCACTCAGCCGGTCCAGTTGGCTCAGCCTTTCAGCAAGCCACTGAGAGCCTGAGCCAGCCGATCCCGTCCCTCCACACCCCTACGCTCCAGTGAGCGCTGGAGGAGCAGAGCAGAGAGCCGCTTACTGACAGTCACCACTCTCTGCTCACTAAAGTCTGAGAACTGACTGATCAGCAGTCTTTGATCGCTCAGTTCTCAGTCTTAAGCCTCGTACACACGATCGGTTTTCCCGTCAGAAAAACTGCCATGAGAGCTTTTCGTCGGGAAGCCCGGCCGTGTGTATGCTCCATCGCAGTTTTTCAGACGGGAAAACTGCTGGGAAAAAAAAGAGAGCAGGATCTCTTTTTTCCCGTCAGGCCAAAAATCCGAGCGGGAAAACCGTTCGTCTGTATGCTTTTCCGACGGCAAAAAACGTGCATGCTCGGAATCAAGTATGAGACGGGAGCGCTCGTTCTGGTAAAACTAGCGTACGTAGTAGAGATAGCACATTCGTCACGCTGCAAATTCTTGCATCGTTTAATGCAGCAAATTATTTTCTTCGTTATAATGCTACAATAATGTAGTTTTTTTTGCTGCTGATATTCACACAGAGTTCTGACAAACTTGTTTCTTTATTTTTTTATCGTGATCTCATGAATATTTATTTGTTTTTTAGAGCCAAATCTCCATAACAATGTTTCATATTTTTTTTATTGTCTTTTTTGGTAAAAATTTTATTCAAGATCTTTTTTTTTTTTTATATTTTCTAGTGATCTCCCTTTTTTTTTTTTTGTTTTGGTGTGTCAAGTTACCACAACAACATTATTATCTTGTATTTGTTTACCTCAAGGAGATTTGTTGGTGTCCCTTGTTAATTTGACATTGTATTTATGAAATGTACCTGCCTACTCACAAACAAACTGTCCTTTTTTAAGAAAAACACACGCAAGTATTAACTGTAAAAATAAATTCCATTTATTCTGGTTCATAACAAAATAAATAGGAAGAAAACGCTGGAGAACCTGCTGCAATTTGCGAAGCCTTTGGACCCCAGGGCACACATTAAGTCTGTGGACAAGAAAATTGGGATTTTGAGAACTCCATACAATAGGGAGCACCATCAGGATCAGGAACAGCAGCAGATGACATATATGGACCCAGGCTGTGGTACTACAACAGCCTGCGTCTTCTGTCAGACCAGACTGAACCCAGGCCATCACTTTCTGGTCTTCCCTGCACCCTTCCCTGCAGCCTTCCTTGCACACTTCCGTGGAGCCTGTGGCTCTGGAGGTAGACTTGTGGCAGAAGGAGGAGGTGGAGGAGGAGGAGGATGGGCGAACACCAAAATGTCTGTATTTGTTTTAAGGTCGCCCCTCAACCCCATATTGATGGCTTTGAAAACTAGAGTCTCACAGAGGAGGTGTTGGCCCCTCTCCATCTCCATCATTTTCGCACCAATCAGGCTGGCATAGCCCTCTTGAGTGGTGGTGGGTTCTTGTAGTGTGGCATGTGCCTCACGAATGAGGGCCAGTGTTGCCTCCTCCACGTTCCTAGCCCTCTTGGCCCTTCTTGTTTGAAGGCGGAGGGCAGGCACCTGCGATTGGGTGCTGCCACTCGACCCGGCCACCTCCTGCCTGCCACTGGGCCCGGCCACCTCATGGCTGCCACTGGGCCCGGCCACCTCCTGGCTAACACTGACCCCCTGCCTCCTCCTGCCTGCCACTTTCCCCACCCTCATCCTGGCTGAGGTCTTCCTGTGTATAAAAAAGGGACATAGTTTTAGTTTTTGTTTCATCAATCACACACAATTTTCAGCTCATGACTGTTGCAAATTGAATGTTAATAACTAGAAAAGACTCTCATTCTGACCCCAGCAATTTGCATTCTTGTCCTAATCATTTTTGGCCACTACTGTCTATTTGATATGTAAAACACTTTTGGTTCAAACATTATTTTCTTTTCAATATTAACTTCTATTTACATCATTATTTTTAGTAGAAAAAATCTTTAGAAAAATACTATACCGGGCTCCAGATGGGCGCATCCACTTCTTCCAGGATGGAAGGCTCATGTTGCTCCTCAGAAGCCTCAGCTAGGCTGGAGGGAAGGCTGGATGGGAGGCTGAATGGAAGGCTGTACGGAAGGGTAGAAAGTGATGGCCTCACTTCAATCTGGTCATCAAGAAAGCTCAATCTATTATAGTACCACAGAGTAGGCACATATACATCCGCTGCTGCTGCTTCTGATTTCTGGGACTCCACGACCTTTATGCGCTCCTTCCTGTATGTGCCCCTCAAGTTCCCAATTTTATTGTCCACATCCTGGAGGGTTGCAGTGGGGACCTGTGTCTTTACAAATTGGAGAAGGTTCTCCAGCGCTGCTGTCCTCACTCATTTTTTTTTTTATGTATTGGGTTCTTGGTTTCCCACAAAGCAGGTAGATCCCTGTATCTGTCCAGGAACTCGCACATGAAATCCAGGTTTCTAAATGCATTCATTCTTTCTGCAAGACAAAACACAAGCCAAAAATACTAATGTCAGTCTAAACTCTACTAATCTTATCCCCATATAGGCCACAATCTCAAAGCGGTCTAGGCCACTGATGACCAAAGTTAAAATGTTACCTTCGGTCTCACGTTCGGCGATTACTCCTTCCTCCGCACACAGAACGTAGATACAACACATGCGTGTTAGCTTTATTATATACACTGCGTATGCGTGAAACTCTGCACACTTCGCCCGCCCCTGACATTCTTTCTAGTATATTCCCCGCCCCTTCTCTTTCGGCGCGCAGTGGGAGAGTCATGGTGGAGAGACACAGGTGCGTGATAATAGCACTAACGACGAGGAAGGCACGGAGCAAGAATCGTCGGTCCCGATCCAGGAGGAGATATAGGCCTCAAATATGTCCTTTGCAGAGATGATGGAGATGGTGGACATCTTGAGGAGGACCGAATATGATGGGAAGCATGGGCCGTACACCAACCCTAATGTAAGAAAGGCCAAGATCATGTCTAAAGTTGTGAGGAGTCTGCACAGGAATTTCGGAGTACGACAATCCAAGGAGCAATTGAGGAAACGCTGGTCAGACCTGAAATTGAGGGAGCATGATCAGTACAGAAGGATCAAGAAAATGCTACAAAAAAGTAAGTATTTGTCCTGTGTTCTGATTATTATTATTACTTGCATGTTGCTCCATGTGCTTTTCTTTACTGTTGTACAGTTGAAAATGTCCACTTTCAGGTTAGTGGGCACAGTAATCGGTCGTAGGAAACATCGTTCACCCACTACATACAATGTTTTTGGTGGATACAGGGTTAACTTCATTTGGTCATGCCTATTTGTATTAAAATAAGTTTAGTAGTACATTGTTGTCTAGATGTGTTTGTAACTAGAATGAAATGCAAACTTGATTCCGTGTAAAGAAGAGGACACTCAGCAGCTGTTTACACATCTGGACTCAGGATCACTAGTGAGGGACACCAGAACAACCTTTTTAGGGTGTCCCACACAGGTGCTCCAGTGGATACTTGGGTGTCTCCATGCGTGAAACTTGGCCAAAAAAGGTAAGTAGTCCAGATTTGGTAAGGGGAAAAAATATGTCTTCAGCTTGAAACTCTGCCAAAACAGACAATTGTACCCTACTTCCAAGCAATGTTTCATATTCCTATTTCTGGCGTGAAATATCTGTGTGCTAAGTATACCTTTTGTTTCATTCTCATAGGGGAACGGAGACTCGGAGGACACCACTCAGAGGACACCAGGAACCCCATACCTCCTAAAGAAGGGGACCAGAGAGAACCCCAACCTGACGATGTGGAGGAAGGAGAGGTCGAGGAAGGAGAGCTGGATGAAGTGGTGGAAATTGTCACCACAACAGGTCAGTGTCTGTCACCACAGCTTCAGGTAAGAGATGTAAGCTTGCATCTTTACAATACCTTTTTTTTTTTTTTTTTAGGTGAGGAACATGTTGGTGAAGAAGAAACTCCTCATTTCACAAGTGCTAGTGCACAAATTGTAATACAGGAAATCATGGTGTGTGGCCGAAAACTAGACATCATGAGGAATAATATCAATCTTATGGATCAAAAATGTAAGAACATGATTGATGTTTTGGGACGAATCTGTCAGAGAACGGCTTCCAGCTGCATCAGCCGTGTTCCTGCGCGCATTCATGGCGGAACGGCGCACCCGTGCATGCGCATTTGCGGCCCGATAGAACGGCGCATGCGCACTAGCCCACCCCCAACTTGACCCTCTGGCTGGCCTATAAAAGGAGCCCTGGCACACAGCTTAGTTACTGGTTTCAGCTTCCTGTTTTCCTGTGACTTGTTCCTGTATTTGATTACCTGCTGTGACAAGGATTACCCTCTGACTCTGCTGATCTTCTCCTGGACCTGACCTCGGCTTGTACTACGGACTCCGCTTATCTCCTGTGTTTGACCCTCAGCCTGTGACCCGGACTCTGCCTCTTGTCTCCTTGCCTTGACCTTCTGCCTGTGACCTGGACTTGCCTGGTGTGTTCCCAACACAGCACCTCCGTCTGTGTTTGAACTATCTTGCCTACCTGTGGTTGACCCTCAGCCTGGTTCTGAACTCTCTGATCCAGTTCTTCCAGCAAACCACGCACCTACCAGTTTTACACAGCTGCTCAACCCCTTGAAGCCCCTGATACATGTCTACTTGCACCTGCTGGGTAGCCTGTGCCTCTTTGTGCCATTCCTCCCCTGTCTCACCTCCAGGGGGCGAAGTGCGCTTAGTTGCAAGGGTGAGCCGCTCTCGACATCTCGGCCTCGGTAAGTACTAGTCTACCCATGATAGAATCTAAATAAACACAAAATTCACCCCCTTTTGTTTTTGGATGCACTAATTTCCAAAATTGTACTACTTTCCTCAAGGCAATTTTTGAAGATGCACACAGTGTGTCAACATGTGCTATCTCCCATCAGGGGATATCAATGTACGCGTTTTGTGGGTGCAACCCCTTTCTCGCAACTCAAGTAGGTGAGGAAGGGGTTGCACCCCCAAAACACGTCCATTGATCCCCCATGATGGGAGATAGCACATGTTGACATTAGGCATGGGATCAGGATGAAAATCCCCATTTTGCCGCACAATTTGTGTGCATCTTCAAAATTTGACATGTTCAGGGGTGACATAACCCCATCTGATGAAGGCAAGATCAACACAGTTTGGACACAGTATTTTAATGTCTGATATTGCCTTCCATTTTTCAATGTTGAACTTTGTAAGTTCCAGAGTTGTGTATGTTATGTGTTGGCCTGTTTATGGTTAAAAAAATAATTAAAAAAAATAAAATAATAATGACAAAACAATTTATTTTAAGCCCAAAAAAATTCGCCCATGTGAATGTGCACAGAGTAAAACTTTATAGAAACAACTATGTGTGGCTTCTTGTTTCAATTCCCAATACCATTGTTTTTAATAATGTGGTGTTTACAATTGACAATGGGGGTTATTTACTAAAGGAAAATCCACTTGGCACTACAAGTGCACTAGGAGAACCTAGGAGACAGCTATAAAAGAAACACAAGCATTAAATAAAGTTCAAGATTTTATCATATATTTTTTTTATTATTAAAAAAAAGATTTAAACATTGTCTGGCATAGCAATGGCATAGCAATGGCATTGTCTGACATCACGGGCGCTTTGGGGGGGCAAGCCAGGACGGCCAGATTTCAGGCCCGTCAGGGGATTTCCCGAAAGTCCGGCCTCAGGCCCAACTGAGCCCAGATAATTTGGGGAATTTTGCCACAAAAAGTTGTGCAGTATGCAGCATGATAAAACAATGTGGTTCAGTTTGTATTCCGCCATGTGGATTGCTGTCATAAAAGGGCGGAACGGGCTGGCCATTATCCCGAAGGCGGTAGTTAAAAACCCTCCTCTCCAGGGTGAGGGTCTTCTGGGGGAATGGCCTTATCAGGTGTGGCCCCAGACCAAATATTCTTTCTCAAGGACATATAGCTTAAACCTTCTTGTCCCATAAACTTCAGATACCATATTTCTTTGATCTCAATTTTATTAGAACAAGCCAGGTGAAACTAACTACAAAATTAACAGAAATAGACCTCAATCAGTACAAAATTGCATACATTAGAATAACAACGACCTACAATACAAGATGAGATAATAAAAACATACTTTTTAAGTTCTCTAAGGGGTGATGGCGATAGATTGAGCAAGACATGTCTTGCTTCCTGCAGTGTCTTCTCAAAGATATGGTGGTTGCTTCCCTTCCTGTGAAGATTTTACCCAGAATTCCCTGCTAACTAACAACTTCCTGGACACACAGTAAATTGAATAAACAGAACTGAAGCAATACCAAAAAAGGATGCTAGATGGCGCCTGTACTCCACATATGATTAACTTATGTAAATTACAAACCTAGCATGTAATTTTATCAACACAGATACAGGTAATTAGAATAGAAGTCTGGTGGGCAGAACACTCCCCGCCTGACGTCAAGTGACGTCACTAACAGAGTCTTCCGTAAAAAGCAACAGAACAAGTTCGGTCACTGGTCTTAAAAACACTTTAGTCTCATTCTGTTGAAAGATCTTGACCTTGACCTCGACCTTACGGACACGATTGTCCTTGCTTGGGAGTACTTTGGTGACCAGACCTAAAGGCCACATATTCCTTAGTGTCTGGCAATTTTTCCTGAGCACAACATCACCAGGTTTAAGATTAGGTTTTTCAGTGTGCTACTTTCTCCTTACTTGTAGAGTAGATATATATTGTTCCCTCCACCGGATCCAGAAGGTATTGGCAAGGGTTTGTACTTGTCTCCATTGACATTTATAAAGGTCCTTCTCACAAAACTCTCCAGCTGGAGCACCGGCAAGACCAGTCTTTTGCGAGAGTAACATGGCAGGTGTGAGAACCACTGGATCTTCAGAGTCACTTGAAATTGATGTCAAAGGTCTAGCGTTAATGATAGCTGTAACCTCTGCCATAAATGTCACTAAACATTCGTGAGTAAGCCTTGCAGTTCCTACTTGTAGGAAGATAGAGTCAAGAATTCTGTGGGCTATGCCTATCATCCTCTCCCAAACACCTCCCATGTGAGAAGAGTGAGATGGGTTGAGGATCCACTTGCAGTCTTGATTACTCAAGTATCTTTCTACACTGAGAACGTCCAAGTTGGAAGGGATTTGCAATTCTTTTACTGCTCCTACAAAGTTAGACCCTCTGTCAGAGTGAATGAATTTCACTGGGCCTCTGACTGCAATGAAAAGTCTAAGAGCATTAATGAAACTTGAAGTGTCCATTGACTCAGCTTTTTGAATTTCTAGGTTTGTTTCTGTTGCAATTAGTTCAGCTAGCTCTGTAGCCACTACTGCAGCACAAAGTTCCAGCCTGGGTATGGTGTGTTTAGGAAGTGGTGCAAGTTTTTCTTTCCCCATTACAAACCCTATGTGGCATTGTCCTTTAGTGTCAATGGTTTTCAGGTAAGCTACAGCAGCAATTGCTTTAACAGAAGCATCTGAAAACACACAAAGTCTTTGCATCTGAACGTCTGCAGATGACAGAGGAGCATATGGGCGTGGAATTTTAAGAGCTGTTAGTGAGTCCTTCCACTCTAGCCATATGTTCTTCCTGTCGGTGGGGAGAGGGTGGTCCCAATCTAACGACTCACAGGTTAAGTCTCTGAGTAGTGCTTAACCCTGGATGGTGACAGGTGCTGCAAAGCCTAAAGGATCATACAGGCTGTTTATGGTAGACAGGACACCTCTACGGGTAAAGGGTTTTTCTTCTGTGTTTACTTGGAAAGTAAAGGTGTCAGATCTTAAGTCCCAAAGCAAACCAAGGCTGCATTGCATGGGAAGTGAGCCTGTGCCTAGATCTAAGTCCTTTAACTCGGTAGAATGATCTTGGACAGGAAAGGCTTCTAAAACTTCTCTACTGTTGCAAGCAATCTTGTGGAGTCTTAAGTTGGAACAAGCAAGCATTGCCTGAGTTCTTTTGAGGAGACTGATTGCAGCTTCATTTGTGGGTAGTGATTTCAAGCAATCTTCTACATAGAAATCCTTGTTCACAAATTGTCTGACATCTAAACCATACTCTGACTCTCCCACTCTAGCAGAGTGTCTGAAGCCATATATAGCAACTGCAGGGGATGGACTGTTGCCAAATATGTGCACCCTCATGCGGTATTCTGTGATGTCTCCAGAGGGGTTGTTGTCCCTGAACCAGAGAAACCTCAGAAAGTTTTGGTGTTCTTCTTTAACAAGAAAGCAAAAGAACATTTGTTGTATGTCTGCCATGAATGCGACTGAATCTTTGTGAAAGCGGAGAAGTACTCCTAATAGTCTGTTGTTAAGGTCAGGACCAGAGAGAAGGACATAATTTAGAGAAACACCCTCATGCTTGGCGCTGGAATCGAACACCACTCTAATCTGCCCTGGCTTCTTAGGGTGATAGACCCCAAATATGGGTAAGTACCAACATTCCTCTGAGTCTTTGAGGTTTGGGGCTATCTCAGCATGACCATTCTGGAATATTTTCTCCATGAAGGAAAATAAATGTTCTCTCATCTCTGGTTTCCTTTGAAGGTTGTGTCTTAGGGAAGTGAGGCGTTTATATGCTAGTTCTCTGTTGTTAGGCAAACGTCGTGTTTGTGGCCTAAAGGGAAGAGGTGCAACCCAGCTATTAGTCACGTCTTTCTCCATACTCCTTTCCATAACTTCTAGGAAGAGCCTATCCTCAATGGACATTGCTACCTGGTTATCTTCTTTTGTTCTCTTGAACACTGTGCTTCCTAAGTCACTTTGGTCGTCGTCATAGGTATTGCTGTCACAGAGGGGACTTAGGAAGGGAAGAGGTACAGGGTTGTTGTGTGGTAGCTCCTGTATGAGGATGTGATTTTGACAGGTTTGGAAAAGAGAAGGACGACCATTCTCGAGGATACTAGCGAGCAGGTTATTAACAGATGCTGGTTTGTGTGCATTTCCCAGGCAAACATCACCTATAATGACCCAACCAAGATCCAGTTATTTGGGCATATGGGGCGTTTTGAGGACCATCGATCAGCTTTCTTACTTTGTGGACTTGCAAGATATCTCTCCCTAGGAGTAAGATTATCTGAGCCTGATCATCTAGTTCTGGCATGAGATGTGCTATGTGATTCAAGTGAGTCTGGTGAGCTGCTGCGTCTGGTGTGGGAATCTCTGATCTGTTGTCTGGCATCTGGTTGCACTCTATTATGGTCGGTAAGGGTAGGCATGTCTTACCATCCAAAGATTAAATATGTAGGCCGTCAGCTCTTCTCCCCGCCGTTTCCACTGTACCTGCACAGGTCCTAAGGGAGTAAGGGCTGCTGGGGTCTTTAAGGTTTAGAATGTCAAAAAACACAGATCTAGCTAGTGACTTATTACTCTGATCATCCAAGATGACGTAGAGCTTGACTGCTTTGTCTCTGCGTCATTTTGGGTAAACTCTCACGAGACAGATTTTAGAGCAGGATCTGCCAGCTGTACTTCCTTGCAGTCTTCGGTGTACTGTGAAGTGATTGCTATGGCGTCTGTACTAGAGTCTTTGGTCTCCCTGCCTTGCTTCTTGTCACAATGGACAGGTGGGAAGGTTCTTGGAGTAGGCCTTGGGTGTAGAGCTGTGTTGTGCTCTGTGCTGTCACATTCTGTACATTTGACACTGATCTTACAGTCCTTGGCGAAGTGTGTGGACGAAGAGCAGCATTTGTAACAGATGTTGTTCTCTTTGAGGAAAGCTTTGCAAACCTGGATGGTCTTTGTCCTGAAGGCTCTGCATTTCAGTAGAGGATGTGGCATCTTATGCAGAGGGCAGAACTTAGTAGGGTCGCTGTCTTGATCCTCTGGTTGAGACTCTGCAAATCTGTGGGAAGAAATGTTAGTTTTGTGCACTGCTACTGGAGCTCTGAGTTGTTTAGGGCCAGAAGAAGTGGTATAAGACACTGGAAAAATGAAGCTGGGGTCATCTTTTCTTCCTGCTTGTCTGTCTACAAAGTCCACAAACTCACTAAAGGGTGGAAAGGGCACATTGTGTTTCCGTTTGTAGTTACAGCCATGAGCAATCCATCTTTCTTGTAACTCATAAGGAAGTTTTTGTGCTAAGGAGTAGTGTTGAGCGGACCCGAACTGTAAAGTTCGGGTCCGTACCGAATTTTGGCGTTTTCCCGACCCCGGACCCGGACCCGGATTTTGCGCTAAAGTCCGGGTTCGGGTCCGGATTCGGGAATTTAATGGCACAGTTAGAAATGCTTCAGGGGCCAGCCAATCACCATTTGATTAGCTGGTGTGCCCTTAGAAGCCATCATAGCCATGCCTACTAATGGCATGGCTGTGATTGGTCAGTGCAACATGTGACCCAGCATGTGACCAGCTTCTATATAAGCAAGAGGCACACAGCACAGATCGTCACTCTGCTTTTAGACAGTGTAGGGAAAGGATCCTGGCTGCTGTTGCTGTGAGGGAGAGAATTATATGATAGGAGTTAGTCCTGATTCTGCAATCTACTGATAGAAAAGATAGAGAGACAGTGTAGTGTAGTGTAGGGGCAGGATCCTGTTTGTGCTTTCAGGGAGAGAGATTTAGATAGGAGTCCAGATTGAGCTCAGCGATCTGCATAGGTTTATCTGTTTGTGTTGCAAGCTCAGTGCACCAGCACTGCATTACGTTGAGTGATACACCTATTCCATACTGTGGCTGTATTGTGCTCTTGCTAAAAGACCCATTTCGGGCAGAAAAAAAAAAAAGGCACTTTATTGTGCTTTTGCTAAAAAGACCCATTTTTGGGCCCCCCCCCCCAAAAAAAGGCACTTTATTGTGCTGTTGCAAAAAAAAAAAAAGGCACTTTGTTGTGCGCAAAAAAGACCTATTTTTGGGCAAAAAAAATATTTTGCAGTGTATATCTCTAGTTGTGTGAAATAACCAATTTCTATATATTTTTCTTGTACTATGCTATACTAAAAAAGAAAAAAAAAACTTTTTTTGAATAGCATTCTCTGCAGCTGTGCGATTCAGCGGTTATATACTGTGGGTGTGTTGTGCTCTTCCAAAAAACGCCATTTAGGGCCACAGAAAATATTTTGCAGTGTGAAATACACATCTGGAGGTGTGTGAAAAAACAACATTATTTTTGAATAGCATTCTCTGGCCTCTGCAGCTGTGCGATTCAGCGGTTATATACTGTTGGGGTTGTTGTGCTCTTCAAAAAAACGCCATTTAGGGCCACAGAAAATAAATTGCAGTGTGAAATACACATGTGGAGGTGTGTAAAATAAACAATTTCTATATATTGTACAGTGCTATACTAAAAAAAACACAATTTTTTTTGAATAGCATTCTCTGCACTTCTATAGCTGTGCGATTCAGTGGTTAAATACTGTGGTTGTGTTGTGCTCTTCCAAAAAACGCCATTTAGGGCCACAGAAAATATTTTGCAGTGTGAAATACACATCTGGAGGTGTGTGAAAAAACAACATTATTTTTAAAAAGCATTCTCTGGCCTCTGCAGCTGTGCGATTCAGCGGTTATATACTGTTGGGGTTGTTGTGCTCTTGCAAAAAACGCCGTTTAGGGCCACAGAAAATATTTTGCAGTGTGAAATACACATCTGGAGGTGTGTGAAAAAACAACATTATTTTTGAATAGCATTCTCTGGCCTCTGCAGCTGTGCGATTCAGCGGTTATATACTGTTGGGGTTGTTGTGCTCTTGCAAAAAACGCCATTTAGGGCCACAGAAAATATTTTGCAGTGTGAAATACACATCTGGAGGTGTGTGAAAAAACAACATTATTTTTGAATAGCATTCTCTGGCCTCTGCAGCTGTGCGATTCAGCGGTTATATACTGTTGGGGTTGTTGTGCTCTTCCAAAAAACACCATTTAGGGCCACAGAAAATAAATTGCAGTGTGAAATACACATGTGGAGGTGTGTAAAATAAACAATTTCTATATATTGTACAGTGCTATACTAAAAAAAAAAAAACATTTTTTTTGAATAGCATTCTCTGCACTTCTATAGCTGTGCGATTCAGTGGTTAAATACTGTGGTTGTGTTGTGCTCTTCCAAAAAACGCCATTTAGGGCCACAGAAAATATTTTGCAGTGTGAAATACACATCTGGAGGTGTGTGAAAAAACAACATTATTTTTAAAAAGCATTCTCTGGCCTCTGCAGCTGTGCGATTCAGCGGTTATATACTGTTGGGGTTGTTGTGCTCTTGCAAAAAACGCCATTTAGGGCCACAGAAAATATTTTGCAGTGTGAAATACACATCTGGAGGTGTGTGAAAAAACAACATTATTTTTGAATAGCATTCTCTGGCCTCTGCAGCTGTGCGATTCAGCGGTTATATACTGTTGGGGTTGTTGTGCTCTTGCAAAAAACGCCATTTAGGGCCACAGAAAATATTTTGCAGTGTGAAATACACATCTGGAGGTGTGTGAAAAAACAACATTATTTTTGAATAGCATTCTCTGGCCTCTGCAGCTGTGCGATTCAGCGGTTATATACTGTTGGGGTTGTTGTGCTCTTCCAAAAAACGCCATTTAGGGCCACAGAAAATAAATTGCAGTGTGAAATACACATGTGGAGGTGTGTAAAATAAACAATTTCTATATATTGTACAGTGCTATACTAAAAAAAACAACATTTTTTTTGAATAGCATTCTCTGCACTTCTATAGCTGTGCGATTCAGTGGTTAAATACTGTGGTTGTGTTGTGCTCTTGCAAAAAACGCCATTTAGGGCCACAGAAAATATTTTGCAGTGTGAAATACACATCTGGAGGTGTGTGAAAAAACAACATTATTTTTGAATAGCATTCTCTGGCCTCTGCAGCTGTGCGATTCAGCGGTTATATACTGTTGGGGTTGTTGTGCTCTTGCAAAAAACGCCATTTAGGGCCACAGAAAATATTTTGCAGTGTGAAATACACATCTGGAGGTGTGTGAAAAAACAACATTATTTTTGAATAGCATTCTCTGGCCTCTGCAGCTGTGCGATTCAGCGGTTATATACTGTTGGGTTTGTTGTGCTCTTCCAAAAAACGCCATTTAGGGCCACAGAAAATAAATTGCAGTGTGAAATACACATGTGGAGGTGTGTAAAATAAACAATTTCTATATATTGTACAGTGCTATACTAAAAAAAAAAAACATTTTTTTTGAATAGCATTCTCTGCACTTCTATAGCTGTGCGATTCAGTGGTTAAATACTGTGGTTGTGTTGTGCTCTTCCAAAAAACGCCATTTAGGGCCACAGAAAATATTTTGCAGTGTGAAATACACATCTGGAGGTGTGTAAAATAAACAATTTCTATATATTCTTCTTGTACAGTGCTATACTAAAAAAAAAACAACCTTTTTTTTTGAATAGCATTTTCTGTAGCTGTGCGATTCAGCGGTTACGTGCTGTGGGTGTGTTGTGGTCTGGCAAAAAACGCCATTTAGGGCCACAGAAAATATTTTGCAGTGTGAAATACACATCTGGAGGTGTGTAAAATAAACAATTTCTATATATTCTTCTTGTACAGTGCTATACTAAAAAAAACAACCTTTTTTTTTGAATAGCATTTTCTGTAGCTGTGCGATTCAGCGGTTACGTGCTGTGGGTGTGTTGTGGTCTGGCAAAAAACGCCATTTAGGGCCACAGAAAATATTTTGCAGTGTGAAATACACATCTGGAGGTGTGTAAAATAAACAATTTCTATATATTGTACAGTGCTATACTAAAAAAAACAACATTTTTTTTTAATAGCATTCTCTGCACTTCTATAGCTGTGCGATTCAGTGGTTAAATACTGTGGTTGTGTTGTGCTCTTCCAAAAAACGCCATTTAGGGCCACAGAAAATATTTTGCAGTGTGAAATACACATCTGGAGGTGTGTGAAAAAACAACATTATTTTTAAAAAGCATTCTCTGGCCTCTGCAGCTGTGCGATTCAGCAGTTATATACTGTTGGGGTTGTTGTGCTCTTGTAAAAAACGCCATTTAGGGCCACAGAAAATATTTTGCAGTGTGAAATACACATCTGGAGGTGTGTGAAAAAACAACATTATTTTTGAATAGCATTCTCTGGCCTCTGCAGCTGTGCGATTCAGCGGTTATATACTGTTGGGGTTGTTGTGCTCTTCCAAAAAACGCCATTTAGGGCCACAGAAAATAAATTGCAGTGTGAAATACACATGTGGAGGTGTGTAAAATAAACAATTTCTATATATTGTACAGTGCTATACTAAAAAAACAACATTTTTTTTTAATAGCATTCTCTGCACTTCTATAGCTGTGCGATTCAGTGGTTAAATACTGTGGTTGTGATGTGCTCTTGCAAAAAACGCCATTTAGGGCCACAGAAAATATTTTGCAGTGTGAAATACACATCTGGAGGTGTGTGAAAAAACAACATTATTTTTGAATAGCATTCTCTGGCCTCTGCAGCTGTGCGATTTAGCGGTTATATACTGTTGGGGTTGTTGTGCTCTTGCAAAAAACGCCATTTAGGGCCACAGAAAATATTTTGCAGTGTGAAATACACATCTGGAGGTGTGTGAAAAAACAACATTATTTTTGAATAGCATTCTCTGGCCTCTGCAGCTGTGCGATTTAGCGGTTATATACTGTTGGGGTTGTTGTGCTCTTCCAAAAAACGCCATTTAGGGCCACAGAAAATAAATTGCAGTGTGAAATACACATCTGGAGGTGTGTAAAATAAACAATTTCTATATATTCTTCTTGTACAGTGCTATACTAAAAAAAACAACCTTTTTTTTTGAATAGCATTTTCTGTAGCTGTGCGATTCAGCGGTTACGTGCTGTGGGTGTGTTGTGGTCTGGCAAAAAACGCCATTTAGGGCCACAGAAAATATTTTGCAGTGTGAAATACACATCTGGAGGTGTGTAAAATAAACAATTTCTATATATTGTATAGTGCTATACTAAAAAAAACAACATTTTTTTTGAATAGCATTCTCTGCACTTCTATAGCTGTGCGATTCAGTGGTTAAATACTGTGGTTGTGTTGTGCTCTTCCAAAAAACGCCATTTAGGGCCACAGAAAATATTTTGCAGTGTGAAATACACATCTGGAGGTGTGTGAAAAAACAACATTATTTTTGAATAGCATTCTCTGGCCTCTGCAGCTGTGCGATTTAGCGGTTATATACTGTTGGGGTTGTTGTGCTCTTCCAAAAAACGCCATTTAGGGCCACAGAAAATAAATTGCAGTGTGAAATACACATGTGGAGGTGTGTAAAATAAACAATTTCTATATATTGTACAGTGCTATACTAAAAAAAAACAACATTTTTTTTGAATAGCATTCTCTGCACTTCTATAGCTGTGCGATTCAGTGGTTAAATACTGTGGTTGTGTTGTGCTCTTCCAAAAAACGCCATTTAGGGCCACAGAAAATATTTTGCAGTGTGAAATACACATCTGGAGGTGTGTGAAATAAACAATTTCTATATATTTTCCTTGTACTGTGCTATACTAAAAAAAACAACCTTTTTTTTTTTGAATAGCATTTTCTGCAGTTCTGTAGCTGTGCGTTTCAGCCATTACGTACTGTGGGTGTGTTGTGGTCTTCCAAAAAACGCCATTTAGGGCAAGATCCTAAATTTGGAAAATATGAGGGGAAGGTCAAAGGGACGTGGTGGCCCCGGTCGTGGTGCTGCTGGTGGAGCTCCTGTTGCAGGGAGAGGACGTGGTGGATCTGTGCCAGCTACACGCACAAGTGAAACACCTTCCTCAGGTGCGAGTAGGCGACCGAGCCTGCGGCGGTATTTTGTCGCGCCTAATGAGGCTGTACCAATGTTTAGGCCAGGACAAGTACAGGCGATAGTAGATTGGGTTGCTGACAGTGCCTCGGGTTCCTTCACATTGTCTCCCACCCACTCTTCTGATGAAAGATCAGAGTTGGCACCTGAAGCCCATGTCCATCAGTCTTTCACCTCACCCCCTTGCAAATCAGCCAAGCAGTCTGAGCCCCAAATCATGCAGCAGTCTCTTCTGCTTTTCGATGACTCTGTTAGCAGGGTTTCCCAGGGCCATCCACCTAGCCCTGCCCCAGAAGTGGAAGAGATTGAGTGCACCGATGCTCAACCACTTATGTTTCATGATGGGTACATGGGAGGACCATCGCAGCATGTCTCGGATGATGACGAAACACAGGTGCCAACTGCTGCTGCTTTCGCAATTGTGCAGACAGACATGGAGGGCAGGGGTGAAGACTGGGTGGAAGATGATGTGGAGGACGATGAGGTCCTCGACCCCACATGGAATCAACGTTATGCAGGTGACCAGTGTAGTTCGGAGGAAGAGGCGGTGGTCGCACAGAGCCACCAGCACAGCAGAAGAGGGAGCAGGGTGCAAAAACGGAGCATTCTTCCCCTAGACAGTACATCTGCTACTGCCCAACGCAGCAAGGGACCGAGCACACCAAAGCCAGGTCCAAGGACTTCCCTAGCGTGGCAGTTCTTCACACAGTGTGTTGATGACAAGACACGAGTGGTTTGCACGCTGTGCAATCAGAGCCTGAAGCGAGGCATAAACGTTCTCAACCTGAGCACAAGCTGCATGACCAGGCATCTAAGTGCAAAGCACGAGCTGCAGTGGAGTAGACACCTCAAAAACCAAGAAAGGTCTCTGGCTCCTCCTGCTTCCTCTTCTGCTGCAGTCTCGGCCTCTTCATCCACCTCTGTAGTGACAGTGGCACCTGTCACCCCGCTAACAGAGGATCTGCCAGCAACACTACCACCTGGGTCACCAACCATCTCCACAATGTCCCATGGAAGCGTTCAGCTCTCTATCTCCCAAACATTGGAGCGGAAGAGGAAGTACCCCCCTAGCCACCCGCGATCCCTGGCCCTGAATGCCAGCATTTCAAAATTCCTGGCCTTTGAAATGCTGTCATTCCGTCTGGTGGAGACGCAGAGTTTTAAAAGCCTGATGGCATTGGCTGTCCCGCAGTACGTCGTGCCCAGCCGCCACTACTTTTCCAGGCGAGCCATCCCTTCCCTGCACAACCA
This sequence comes from Rana muscosa, assembly GCA_029206835.1. Taxonomy (NCBI): domain Eukaryota; kingdom Metazoa; phylum Chordata; class Amphibia; order Anura; family Ranidae; genus Rana; species Rana muscosa. The sequence continues at coordinate 264,416,687 of CM055122.1, read as the reverse complement.
GGTGGGGGACAAAATCAGGTGTGCACTGCGCAACGCCATCTGTGGCAAGGTCCACCTAACTACGGATGCGTGGACCAGTAAGCACGGTCAGGGACGTTATATCTCCCTAACAGCACACTGGGTAAATGCAGTGGCGGCTGGGCCTGAGGCAGATAGCGGTTTGGCGCATGTCCTTCCACCACCGAGGATTGCAGGGCGCTTCAGTTTGCCTCCTGTTGCTAACTCCTCCTTCTCCGCTTCCTCATCCTCTACCGCCTCCTCATCCATTCAGCGTAACACCTTCACCACCAACTTCAGCACAGCCAGGGGTAAACGACAGCAGGCAGTTTTAAAACTTTCCTGTTTGGGGGAAAATCCCCACACCGCGCAGGAGTTGTGGAGGGACATGGAACAACAGACCGATGAGTGGTTGCTGTCAGTGAGCCTCAAGCCCGGCCTGGTGGTGTGCGATAATGGGCGAAATCTCGTAGCAGCTCTGGGTCTAGCCGGTTTGACGCACATCCCTTGCCTGGCGCATGTGCTGAACTTGGTGGTCCAGGGGTTCCTTAAAAATTACCCCAATATGCCAGAGCTGCTGCAGAAAGTGCGGGCTGTCTGTGCGCACTTTCGGCGTTCTCACCCTGCTGCTGCTCGCCTGTCAGCGCTGCAGCGTAACTTCGGCCTTCCCGCTCACCGCCTCATATGTGACGTGCCCACAAGGTGGAACTCCACCTTGCACATGCTGGCCAGACTGTGCGAGCAGCAGCAGGCAATAGTGGAGTTTCAGCTGCAGCAATCACGCGTGAGTCGCTCTGCGGAACAGCACCACTTCACCACCAATAACTGGGCCTCCATGCGAGACCTGTGTGCCTTGTTGCGCTGTTTCGAGTACTCCACCAACATGGCCAGTGCCAATGACGCCGTTCTCAGCGTTACTATCCCAGTTCTATGCCTCCTTGAAAAAACGCTTCGTGCGATGATGGAAGAGGATGTGGCACAGGAGGATGAGGAGGAGGAGGAGGAAGCGGGATCATTTCAAAGGCTTTCAGGGCAGTCTTTCACAAGTGGCTACGAGGGTGGGTTCCTGCACCAACAAACGCCAGGTACACAATTGTCCGGCAGAAAGGGCACAGTTCTGGAGGATGACGAGGTGGAGGAGGAGATGGAGGAGGAGGAGGAGCCATGTTCACAGCAGGGTGGCACTCAGACCAGCTCGTGGCCATTACTGGTGCGTGGCTGGGGGGATACAGAGGACACAGACGATACACCTCCCACAGAGGACAGCTTTTCTTTGCCTCTGGGCAGCCTGGCACACATGAGCGATTACATGCTGCAGTGTTTCCGCAACGACAGCCGAGTTGCCCACATTTTAACTGGTGCTGATTACTGGGTGGCCACCCTGCTGGATCCCCGTTACAAGGACAACGTACCGTCCTTAATTCCCTCACTGGAGCGGGATCGTAAGATGCGCGAGTACAAGCGCACGCTGGTAGACGCGCTGCTGGTGGCATTCCCACCTGACAGCGGGCGTACGGTGGAAGCACAAGGCGAAGGCAGAGGAGGAGGAAGAGGTCGCCAACGCAGCCGGGGCACCGGCAGCACCTCAGAAGGCAGGGTTAGCATGGCCGAAATGTGGAAAAGCTTTGTCAGCACGCCACAACAACCAGCACCACCAGCTGAGATGGAACGTCTTAGCAGGAGGCAGCATTTCACCAACATGGTTGAGCAGTATGTGTCCACAGGCCTACACGTACTGGATGACGGGTCTGCCCCCTTTAACTTCTGGGTCTCCAAATTGGGCACATGGCCTGAGCTTGCCGTTTATGCCTTGGAGGTGCTGGCCTGCCCTGCAGCCAGTGTATTATCTGAACGTGTATTTAGCACGGCAGGGGGCGTTATCACAGACAAGCGCAGCCGCCTGTCCAGAGCCAATGTGGACAAGCTCACGTTCATTAAAATGAACCAGGCATGGATCCCACAGGACTTGTCCGTACCTTGTGCAGAATAGACATGTATACCGGTGTTGTGACAAAAACTGTCCGGCCATCGGATTGTGCCCGGCCCGTACTGCGCAGGCGCAGCGCTTGCGCAGTACAGAGGACAAGGAGATTCACAAAATCTCCGAAGATGAACGGCGCCTGCGCTGTGAGTGCAGGTTCAAGCCCCACCATCCAAGAGGACATACGGTAGCACATAGTAACAGGGCCCCTCACGGGCTCGCTTCGATCGCGGCCTTGCTTGGCTCGGCTTGAACCACGGATGGTGTGGCCTTCACCTGAACTCAACACGCAGGCGCCGTTAGTCTTGGGAGATTTTTCAAATCCCCTTGTCCTACATACTCAGCAAGCGCAGTACAGGGCGGACACTATTCGACAGGGGACAGAATTCGACACATCACCGGCCTTACCCAGCCATTGTTGTATTTTTGAACCAGTGTTGGCTACCTCGTCCTCCTCCACCGCCGCTTCCACCTACACAGCCACATCCACCGCCACCTCAACCTCCTACTCCATATTTACCTCGTCCTGCTAGGCCAAGATTAAAATTTTTATTTTATTTTTTTGTAGCGCACAGATCCTTTCCCCCTTACCTGCCTTTATGTTGTTGGCTCTTCGCAGGAGGGAGAAAGGCACACCGCACTTCCAGCCCGTATCCTCCTATATAAAGAGGTTGAGCGGTGTACTTGACGGGCCGTGTCCACAGCCGGAGTCAAAACTCCTCCAGAGGATGATTCTCACCTCTACTGTAGGTAGAGGCAAGTCCTTTAATTGCCAGTAAAGTCAATGTCCACACCAGCTGAAACTCCAACTCTTATTCTCTCATGGCAAAATAAACTGTACTCAGATAGAAAAGGTTAGAGCAAAGAAACAGGACAGCTTAAGGTGTGGAGGAGGTCCAGGCACAAACGTAGCACATTCACTTCACTGCTTAGGTTTCTCAAACAGTTTTTGGCGCACGGTCTCTGCCACAGACATTGAGGTTGGTCTCTGCCACAGACCGGGTGTACAAGGCCCCTGCCACGGGCCTGGAGAACTTTGGTCTCAGCCACAGACCAGGGTGTATAAGGCCCCTGCCACGGGCCGGTTGAATAAGGCCTCTGATACAGTCAAGGTGACCTTGAGCTTCTCCTTCTACGAACCTAGCCCATATCAAGGGGAAGACATCTCTCCAGGGAGTCAACAGACCATTCCTTCACCGTGACTCCCGCATCGGTCCATCAGAATGATCCTCCCTTCCCTGGAACAGGGTCCCCTACACGAGGCGGCTCTGGACTCCAGGCTTTACTCCCGCCCCTAGGCCTCCATACCCAGGGCAGCAAGAACTCCAGGATAGTACCTCACCCCGGGCTAAAGGTGCCCGAGATGGAACAGGAACACATGCACCCAGGCCGAAGGCACCTGGGCGCGGACCCCACTGGACATCAGCCCCCAGGCCAAAGGTCTGCCCCTTTTATATGCTCTCCCGGCATGCACAGCAGGTTCCCCGCCCCACTGTACTACTGCCAAGAGGGGACACAAAAGGCGCCACCTGTAGGCCGCAGGGAACTGCACACCAATACTGTCCCCCGAGGACAAAATGGTCCATGAATCCTACAGAATTAGGGTATTTGAGCCTATTTACCACTCAAACACTTTCCTTAAATTTAGCACCCCGCTACATTTTTATTTCAAAGTATTTTATTTTCCCACTAGCTTATCCATTAAATTAAATAATTTATTCCAGAAAGGGCGTATTCTGGGGCATTCCCACCATATGTGTGGCATCGTGCCGTTGAGTTTCTGAGGTTCTTAATGACTTCCTGTACCTCTTCTGCTGAAAAGGGGGCCTCCAGCATATTTTTTTATTTTTTTATTTTTTTTATGTTCTTTTAAGTTATTTCCTATCCACATTTGTTTGCAGAGCACTTGCCATGTTCTTAACAACATTTTGCTGCCATTTGCAGCCCTCTAGCCCTTTCCATTACTTTTTTAGAGCCTTTTTAGTCGTCAGAAGTCCGGGTCCCCATTGACTTCAATGGGGTCCGGGTCCGGGTTCGGGTTAAAGTTCGGTCCCGAATCCGAACTTTTTTCCGAAGTTCGGCCGAACCCGCCGGACCCGAATATCCAGCTACCCGCTCAACTCTACTAAGGAGTTAATACCTCTAGCAGAGTCAAGATAAGAAAGGCCAGGTAAGTCCCCTTCTGCTTTAGCAACTTGTAACTCCATACACAGGTCACTGAATTCTCTGAATCTTTGGTAACCTCTGCTAGGTATTTTTGGGAAGTCCTCTATCCTTTTAAACAGTGTACTCTCTATAGCCTCTGGTGAGCCATAACATCTATCCAGTCTGTTCCAGATGTTTGTAAGGCCTATCTCAGGGTGGTTTATATTAATGTCTCTGATCCTTTTGGCATGTTCAGCAGAATCATTGCCAAGCCACTTTACGAGGAGTTCTATCTGTTGCCTGCAGGATAGATCTAGACCTTGAATGACACTCTGGAAAGAGGATCACCACTGTAGTGTTGAGGGCGATCACTAAATTTGACAAGTCCTTGGGTAACTAACTCACGTTTGGCCAGGAACTTGGCAAAGTCTACAGTAGCCTGATTGGCATTGGGGTAGGCTGCTGGTGTATTGTGGTGCAGTGTATAGGCGTACCTGGTAGAAGTTTCTTCTTTAGGCGCGCTGGGCTCAAACTTGCACAAGGTTGGCAGTTCGTACCGGCTCGTTGCATACACCCTTGGAGTGAAGACAGGTGTTTGATGTTTGTATGAAGGCTGGGTACCTTGTGGAATAGAATGTTTGGCTGGGACTGGAACGTCTGGAATTCTGTCAGATTTTTCTTGCTTGTAGCGCTGGGGTCCAGGGTAGTCTTGTTGCTGCTTTATTTGATGTGACTCACTGACGTCATGTTTAATTTCTCATTGTGGGATGCTGCTTGGGTTACAGTGCTGGTAGACATAATCTGACGTGCGTTGAGAGGAATCTTGTTGATCTTCCTCTAGGCCTGGTATGCTGCTGCCTACTCTTGGCTCATCATAGATGGCTGCTTCTAAAGCTTCTGCTTCTGCAATGGTGGTGGCAGCGCCTCGGTCCACTGCCAGCCTTTCCATGTTAGCTTCTAGAATCGCTTACTGCAATTTCAGAGATGCCTCTTGCTGAGCCAGCTCGGCCTCCAGGCGTATTCTTTGTTGTTCCTTCTCTTGCTCCATGCATACTCTTTTCCTCTCTCTCTCTTGTTCCATGCATACTCTTTCCTTCTCTCTCTCTTGTTCCATGCATACTCTTTCCTTCTCTTTCTCTTGTTCCTGTCTCACCCTTTCTGCTTCAAGGTGGGCCTTTTCTTTTTTCATCTGCAGCTCTTGGTCTGCGAATGCGGCCCTGGCTCTTGCTGCTTCAGATTTTGAATTTTGTAGACATTCTAGCTGAGTTTGAGCCCTCAAAAAAAAAACTACCACTCTGCCTGAATTTAATGAGAACAATAATATTTGTACACATTTTAGGGGGGGGGGGGGGGAGGGTAAAGCACTACAATGGAGCTTACAAAATACATTGTTAAATGACTAGGCTAGGTGTGTATGGGCCAAGGATAGCATGAAGGGTTATATGCAAAAAAGGAGCTTTAAAGGCTTACAGCATGCATGAGGACAAAGGGGACATTCACAGCATATTACAATCATGGTAATTAGGGAATGATGAAAGAAATACAATAAAGTTAAAGGAGAAAACGTAACTTAATATAGTCCTTCTGCAGGACTTGAATTATGGCAGAACAGGTCTCTGGGATAATGATCCCCAGAGCCTGGGGGGAGATGCCTGTCGTGAACTTGAGGTCCTGCAGACTTCTCCCAGTTGCCAGGTATCTCAACGATGCAACTAGCCTTTGCTCGGCAGTGATGGCTTGCTGCATGACAGTGTCCTGCCTCATGATATAAGGCAGGGGTCTCAAACTGGCGGCCCTCCAGCTGTTGCAAAACTACAAGTCCCATGAGGCATTGCAAGGCTGATAGTTACAAGCATGACTCCCACAGGCAGAAGCATGATGGGACTTGTAGTTTCGCAACAGCTGGAGGGCCACCAGTTTGAGACCCCTGATATAAGGGGACAGCTAAGCCAACAGATGGCGAAAAACGGGATCCGTCATCTGGAGATAATTCCTGAAGTCATCAGGATTATTCTCCTGGATCTCCCGCAGCAAAGGCATGTGACAGAATTGGTTACACTGAAGCAACCAATTCTTCGTCCATGAACTCCTCACCACCCTGTTCATGGATTGAGCTTGGGTAAAAGCAAGAAGCCGAACACCAAGCCTATGCACAGCACGAACTCTATGACGAGTACCTACCTGCAACATGGCTAGATAATGGTCGGCTGGTCAGAACGAACTAACAGAACGCACTGAAGAACAGCAAGGCCTATGAAGAACGACCTAAAAATCAGAAACGAGCGGACAAGAACGCACTGAAAAACACATACGAACTCACTACACGCCCTGAAAGACAGATACGAACCCACAAGCACAAACTGAACACCAGAAAACGACCTGAAAGCACGAAGACTGAAAAACTCGAATCGCCTCTCACCAAACTTTTTACACGCGATAACACGAGATCAGCAAAAGCAGCCCAAAGGGTGGCGCCGTTGGAATTGAACTTCTCCTTTATAGTGCCGTCGTACGTGGTGTACGTCACCGCGCTTTGGACGGGCAGACTTTTGTCTGAGCGTGTGTATGCAAGGCAGGCTTGGCCGGAATTCCGTCGGGAAAACCATCGGACGGACGTCGTGTGTACAGGGCATTAGAGCCAGCAGGGGACAGATGCAGCATCAGATCGAGGCTACATCCACCTAGGTGAGTATAAATATAATTTTTTTTAAAGCCATACTTCTCTTTAATGTAAAACTATTTTGTGATGACTCCCTACAAGCAGTTTGGATCCACAGGTTTACTTAACCACTTGCAGACCGCCCGCTTGCAATGTACTGCGGACAGGCATCCCACACAGGAAAAGCATCATACCAGCTTGCCTGCTTCCAGGTTTAGGGGTTGCACTTGCGAAGCAGGGATGAGACACTTAGAGATCTAATAGTAAAAGCAGCACACTTTACACATGGTTAGGCACACATTTAACCCCTTGATGTTAACCCCTTCCCTGCCATTAGTACAGTGAAAGTGTATATCATTATCACTGATCACTGTATTAATGTCACTGGTGATGTTAGTGGTAGTTAGTGAGTTCCCCACAGTGTCAGTTAGTGTCAGATTTCCTGTTGCACTATCGCAGTCCCATTATAAGTCACTGATCACCGCCATTGGTAGTATAAAAAATAAAAAATAAAATCCAATATATATCCAGTAGTTTGTAGACAAACAAATCAATATACAGTACACTTATTGGGATTTTTTTTAATCAAAGACATGGTCAGGAACTGTGAAGCTAAGTAGAAAAGGAAAAAAAACGAAGAAGCTGAATTTGATCGAGCGGGAGGAGGAGAAGGAGCAGATTGGCTCTCTCCTCTCATATTTGTTTGAAGGGGAGGGAGGGGGAACTGTCAGTGCAGGCTCTGGGCTGTATGAGAGAGACACTCTCAGCTCAGAGCCCTGCGGCAATCAACCCCGCTGGGGCCCCCTGACAGTGACAGAACACCAGGGCCCGGTCGCAAGTGCGACCTTTGCGACCATGGTAGTTCCGCCACTGGTCTGTCCCAATAGAAAGACAGGATGAGCTTCCTCTCCTTAACATACAATGAAAAGGCAAGCTTTTAAATCTCTAACCCTTTGGACAGACAGTGTTAAAAGCTTGTTTGTAACTTGAGATCAGCTAGCACAGTACAGGCAGGGTTAAAGAACAAGGATCTTTTTTATTTTACAGTATTCAGTAGTTCTGTGTCCAATCTTCCTAGGTGTCCTGTAATACTTGCTGCAGTATGGGATAAGACGGCACCCCTTTGCTCACAGTTACCCAACACCACAGCTAGGAAGATGGCTACTTTGGTAACAAGTGCCTGTCTCTGTATGCTGACATGCCTCACCTCCCTCTATAGTCCTCTTGTTGGTGCTTGCCTCAGACAAGTGGTGGGAGTCAGAGACAAACACTCACAAGTAAAGTCTGGTACACACTATTGCAAAAAGAATGCCGGAAACTCAATAGCATGCTATGAAGAAGGCTTTTGCCGAAACATGTTAGCGTTTTGATGTTGCACTGCTGTTTGTGCTCAATAAAGATTTAAGAAGAAGCAATCGAGTTGCTGGCATTCTTTTTGCAATTTTGATGTATGGGACACAATGGCCTGAGCACCATTATTCAGCTCACCATCCTACATACATGCGGTAAAGCTTGGGTGAGTTTTTGTCTACGGTACACACTATGAGGAGCTCAGGAGGAGCTTGTTGCAAAGTACGATTGATAGGTGCAGCGGAGTCAATTTAGATCAGACGTTGTGGAGTAACAGGAACTGGCTTCTTTATTGGAACATAACCACACTAGCAAAGATGTCACCTCACATAGTAAGAACACAGACAGGAAAAAAACAACAACAAGTACATCACTATGTACAGGAAATACAACACATCATAGAAAAATACATAGCATAGCATATCACTGAGCATTAGCGACAACTTGTGTCCTTTTTCTGAACTCCAGTCAATAAGCTAAGCTGAAGGTTTGTTGTATCTCCAACAGAGCTCGCTGTACTAACTATCCAATCTTAGTACATCGATCTCCCGGATGTGCTATTGTATTCTGACAGGGGGACTGCCCCCTTTACCAGAACCCACCAATCAGCGCCCTCAGCCATTGGCTGCTAGTGCTGATCGGATGGTGGTTTTCTAGCGTGCCTGTTTGACAGACTGCTGTACTCAGCTTAAGGCACACATCTCCTTGCTAGCTGTGGTTGGCCATGTACCAAAGGGGGAAGGTGGGGGGGAGTGGGGGTGTCCAACATTACAGCATACGTAGGAAGATGGAATGAAATACTACATGTACTTTGTCCCATCGCGAGATGAATACTGTAACGATAAAACCATTCAAAATGGATTTGTGATTGGTCTCCATGGGTTGCAGAAATTCACTGCTCTTAGCATCCAGATTCTTAAAGTGCAACTTGTCAAATATTTTCCCCACTCTGGTCAAAACTAAAAAAGTTGTTCTTTAAAGCGGGGTTCCGGGCATAATTTTTTTTTTTTGCAAGCTAAAATTAACCACATTAAATAGTACCTAAAACATATTAATAGCTCCCCAATCGTTCCAGAAATCATTGCAAACACTTGCCTTATATCCTCCAGCTCATGTTGTGGCCGTATCCATCATATGTGTGGACATTTAAAGCCCAGTTCCTTTTTCTTCCTGATTTTCAGGGAGAGGTGCATGCTGGGCGATTTTTAGGCACAGCAATGCCAAGAGACTCCTGGGAAATGAGTGTCATCATTTCCCAGGAGGCAATGGGGTCTTAGGACAGGAAGTTAAACCACCTAGGACTAGGAACTAGGCAGATTACGAAATCTGCCTAGTAACAGCCAGATAGAAGTGAGTAAAAAAATGTTGTTTTTTTTTGTTTGTTTTTTTACATTAAAGGCAAGCTGTTAATAGAAAGTTTATTTTTAGGGTGGAACTCCGCTTTAAGGTTCCATGCACACTGGCTTAAAATTCACTTCTACTACATGAGTTTTGTGTTCTGCCTGTATAAGCAGCTCAATGTTATCCTATGTGTCCATGCACATTAAGATGATTACAGGCATGTTTTAAGCTCAGTGTTTAGAGGCAGGAAAAAAAAACCTTCTGGTTTGCGTTTCTAATTGGAGCTTTCTGGCAGAAAAAAAATGCAAAACTCTCCTAAACTGGTCTAAACTCTGTACAAAAAATGCTCTATATGAGCGTTTTTTCTGCCGGGAGAACTAACTTTTTTACATTACTTTAAAAATGCAGTAAAGGAAGATAAGTTTTAGTAACATTTTTTTTCATAAAGATAATTTTTTTTTTTGCAATACATTTTTATTATCAGATTTTACAGGTGTACAATAAGCCATAAACATTTAAATATGTTGAATAGGGTGTTAGAACAAAGGCTTCTCAGGCAAATATCACAATGTATGACAGAGTAACATTTTTTATTGGTTCCTCTAGAAAAGCGGGTGCACGGAAAAGCGCCTGGATTGGTCTAGTGAGCAGCGATCCCGAAGAAGGCTTTACGTGGTCAGACGGCTCACCTGTAAGTCACTTTGATTGTGTTTGTTGTACATCACATTTGATATTTAAAATATAGCTTGTGTATAACCCCCCCCCCCCAAAACAAAATCTACTATAGCCACTTAAAGTGGTTGTAAACCCCATAATTTTTTTTTTTTTTACACAACCACCTGTAAGAGAAAGGCATAATGAGCTAATATGACTAGCATAATAGCTCATTATGCATCACTTACCTTAGATCGGGGCCCCCGAAGCCGTCCTCGTCTCCCTCTTCAGCCGCATCCATCGCTGCGGCGATAGCCGGAAGGTTACTTCCGGGTATCGCCGCACCAGCCAATCACAGCGCCGCTCCGGCACTGTGATTGGCCGGAGCGGCGGAGACGTCACTCTGCGCTAACGCGAGAGCCTTTTCATTCGGCTACGCCCAGCGATTGCTGGGAAGTAGCCGATTTTGTGAATGGGATTAACCCCATGAATGCGCCGTTGTCTACGGCGCGCATGCACCGTAGACAGCGGCGCCTGTCATTTTTAGTAAATATCTCCTAAACCGTGTAGGTTTAGGAGATATTTCTTGCACCTACAGGTAAGCCTTAATCTAGGCTTACCTGTAGGTGCAAGTTGAAAAAGTGGGTTTACAACCACTTTAACGATTTGGCCTCTCAGAACCTCATAGATTGCAGGCTCTTGCAAAAAGTCAAATTGATTAGTGTCTGTTGTCCATGTACTCCCATTTTTCTGCATATTTGCTTGTGGATCCTGTGAGTTTGTTTGCAAGCACACCTTCTGCTTCCAGCTTTCCTTGTGTCATGCATGGTGTGAACCAAGCAAGCTGCAGCTGCCAGAGTGCACTACAATATGTAACAAAAAAGCAATTTATTTACTTATTGTTAATTCATTTATTGGAATTTGTTAAAGGATACAGGATTCAGGGACAATTGGGTTATACTGCCATCTACAGGAGGATATAGACACTGGCAAAAAAAAAAAAAAAACAGTTGCCAACCTCGTATAAATCTTCACACCCCCAGCATGCCTAGAAAAGCAGTACTAAAATTAAGATCATAAACACAGAGGGTGGGACCTGCAGGTTTATGGTAAGATGCTATTTTTTTTTTTGTTCTTCACCAAGGAGACAACGGGGACATCCAAAAGCAATAAAGCAATCCAACTGAGGGGTGGGCAACAGTATAAAAAAAATTAACAGGCTCACACAACAAAACAACAGAACTTGGGGCTGAAGGATCTTACACCCAAAGCTGGCATCAGATGAGGCCTGAACATCCACCTGGAAGAATTTGGAGGATGTGTGAACAAATGACCAAGTGGCAGCCTTGAAAATCTGGGAAAGAGTTGCTTGAAACTGAAAAAAGCCCAAGAGGCATTCACTGATCTAGTAGAGTGTGCCTTGACAGGAAAGGTTTTGTAGTGCTACCCTAGCAGAAACTGCTTGATAGATCGGGTTCTCTGTTCTTCTCTCTCAACTTCGAGAACAGCGGAATGATGTCACTTCCTGTAGCCCCGCTACTTACATCTAGAAGTGACGAGTTACACCTGGAAGCCCCTGGAGAAGAAGCAGGGCTCGCACTGCAGATGGTGGAGCCAATGCCTTACATAAATTACATGTGTCCTTCCTGGTGCAAGGTTAAGCATGCTTAAATGTGAGTGTATGTACATTATTTTTACTGATTGCATTTAAAGTAAATCCGCGGTTTTACACTATATAAGCTTTGGAGGTGTTGGCACATGGGTGATAGCTTCCATAAATTGAAAGATGCACCATATGGATTAGTGCAAGTGAAGAGATATTGGAGCAAGAGCACTGAACACTTTATTTAAAGGAAACTGGACATTTAATTTATCTAATTGTGTCACAAATAGGCACTGGGCACTTTTTCTTTGGTGATATTGTTGCACTTTATTTGATGACAATTTAATGTCAGATGCACTTTATTTGTTGATATTTTGATGCATTATTATAACTGTTCATGAATGGTGGTGATTTATGCACATAGAGTAACACAAGGTTGTGCTTGGCACAGCCACTTTGAGATTGTGTATAGGTTTCATAACTGTGGCACAGGGCTTTGTATTATTTAAAGGATTGGGTCGATCACAGTTCTGTAGACAATATGTTCTCCAGGCTATAGCAGCATAGAATAAGTTTCTATGCAACTAAATTAGAGTAAACCTGGCAATCCACAAAATCAGCAATAAGTAATGCCATTAAAAACAGTAACAGCAATGATAATCATTACTGTGATAACTTCTCTGTGAACAGTAGCTATATCCCCTTTTAGAGTGTACTCTATATGAATAACAGCGATGAAATTTAAAACCCCCTAAAGAGGTACCTCTATTTATTGACAATAGGCAAAGTTCTTGTGAAGCAGCTATTTGAGTGAGCAGACTTTAGCCCTAGTTCTTCATCCAGCTAGCATTGGGGCCCAGTGTTTATGGTGGTGCACATGAGTACTGTCCCAGTAAAGTCTGCATGCAGTAAATAATTCTGCTAGTTAGATGGTCAGTCCCTATCTGCTCAGTCTCTGCTACCAGCAAAACGTTAATGGCAGCAGTGTCCTCTCACCAGTTTCAGCAATACAGCAACAGGTGTCCCACTGTTCAAATGTCAGCTCACTTCTGGATTTGCCTGGAGCATCTCTAGTCCTTAGCAGGCTTGTAGCAGGTTGATGTACACAAAGGAGCAGCAATGTGCACACCTCAGTCTCCTTGCAGCAATGAGGAATCCCTTGGTATTCAGCCTGAGAAAATATAGTGCTCGCTCTCTTGTTTGTTTTTTTATACCTGGCTCGCATTGTTAATTGTAGTCCAAAAGTCCAATAATTGCCATAGTAAAGTTTATTTCCACTCTTTCATCCCCCATGATTCAGTGCTGCCAACCATCAAGACTCTTGAGCACTCTCTGATTGTCAGCTCCCCCTGGTGGATGGAGGCGATGTAATTTTAACCCCTTCAGCTAAAGATCATTGGGAGACCCAGAAAGCACTGCAGCATGGTGTACTAAATCATTTTCTTTCTCTAGCCAAGCATAAGCTTGAAAAATTATTTGTCTTCACCACCAAGAAATGGTAGAACGAGAAGTATGTTCCCCTTTACAGGAGCCACCAGAAATGACAATAACAGAATGAGCCTTTCTGATGGAAGCAGTGGCTGCGAGAACTACATTCAGACAATGATGCATTGGAACGGAACAAAGAAACAGAAAAACAAAGCAATGGTTGAGATGAAAGGCCAAAACCACCTTAGGAATGAAGTAGGTTCTCAGCCTCAGAAATGGTTCTTTACAGAACAAGGCCACCAGCACAGTCACACATCTTACAAAGATGATAATAACAAGAAAAGCAACTTTGTGAGTAAGCGTGGAAAGAGGATTATTTCTTATAAGTTCAAAAGGTGGTTTTAAAGTGACGAGAAAGGCAAATTAAAATCCCTTGGAGTCATGAGAGATACCCTGTACAAAGTCCTCACGCCAGGCAAAGTATGCCTTCCATTTGAGATGGTGGACCTTACTGGAGGTAGGCTCCCCAGTTATTAACAGTGTAGGAATCACTGATTCAGAGAGGCCCAAATTTGTCAAGACCTGATGTCACGGTAACGCCCGCACGCCCGCAGCGGCTAGCTAATCGGCACGTGGTCCTTGGCTAGGATATGAGGAAATGAGCGGGCTTATTCTAAGCATTAGGACTGGCCGTGATACGCTTTCACAGCCCACACTACCTCTAGCCACCACTAGAGGCAGACTCCACTCCAGAATCTTGAACTAAAAAGGTACCTTGCACCAATAAGTGAAACAAAAAAATATACATAGATTGTAAAACTAAAAAAGCTGCTCCCCTAAAAGTGTAGAATAACTATACTGTGAACAGAGAAAAGAAGAAATGTGATACAAATCTTACAAACAATCTGGCGCACTCTAATGCCCTGTACACACAATCGGAAATTGCGACAAGAAAACCGTGGATTTTTTTCCAACGGAATGTTGGCTCAAACTTGTGTTACATACACAAAAATCTTGTCGGAAATTCCGATCGCCAAGAACGCGGTGACGTACAAGACGTACGACGAGCCTAGATCAATGAAGTTCAATAGGCAGTTTGGCTCTTCTGCTTGATTCTGAGCATGCGTGTTTTTTTTGAGCGTCGAAATTGCATACAGAACTTTTCTTGTTGGAAAATTTGAGAACCTGCTCTCAAATTTTTGTGGTTTTTGTGGTTTTGTGGTTGTGGTTTCTGTCGGAATTTCCGATCGTGTGTATGCAGCATTAGGGTTAGGGAGGAGTCTAGCAATTATCACACACTTCGAGGATTCTTCCAGCTATCCTTCAAGCTATAACTCTGGTGTTAATCACTCTTCCCACTATCCACACACCAGACACACAACAAACGATAGAATGCCATCACCCAACATTTTGTCCGCAGACTGGTCTGCTAGGCAACCACACACACGCAGGTCTGCTAGTTTACAATCTGCAAACACACAGTGCAGTTGCATACAGATTGGCAATGAACTTAGACCGAGCACATAGACACTACAATGCAACAATCTCTCCAGAGATATGAGCCCTAGCTTTGCACACAGAAGTCACTTAATAATTTTATAATTTTATATCCCAAAAGTAGGCAGTGCATAAAAAATATATACAAGAAAAAGAGTTACAAAAAATACAAAAAAGACATAAACAGTTGGCTATTCACTATGAAAATAAAAAGGGATAAAAACAGAAATAAACTTTACCAAAGTTTATCCTTTGGCAGGAGCATGCCAAAATGTCCGTAATTTCCCAGTCAGAGAGATCGGCTTCGTGAAAATCACACAGTCCATATCACATGCTTTTCCATTTATTGAAATGTGGATGTGAGCCGGACTTCAGCCCTTGGCCAATCAACCCTGGGAGGTGTTCCTGTCCCAACCACATGATGGTTCTGTGTTCTGAAGTTATCAAAGTTGATTTGGCCCCAAACAGCTCTAGTCGCTCTGTCAGGGATAGGTTTTCCGACACCAGCGCATCAGTCTATTCATGACAGTACTAATCACTGTTCAGCTGCCGCAATCCGGCGCCATATAACAGTTTTGTGTGTTTCTCATGGATTCTAAATGTGCTACAAATACATGTACACATAGCCCAATGTGTGTACAATCAAAAGGAATTATTTTCATCTCTCTGCAACTAATATTTGCACTTTTTGAGAGATAAAATTGATTCCTTAGATGTGTTGATATCAATCAAACTTGGCAGGCCGTGTGCATCATGCCCCCTGCTGATTCTTGTAGCCAAAATGGCTAGTAGTCTTCTTTGAGGCTTTAGGAAGGTGAGAATCTATGTCTGCATGGAAACGATAATTGTCAGCTGTAGCCTAGAAGCTTGCTCTTTCCTTTCAAATGCTAATTGGAAAACATATGTTTATGACTAATTACTGTGAATATTGTATCATTAATAGCACAGAATTAAACTATATCTACAATTGCATACTTCTCAAGATCATGTCACAACTCAGTTACTGGCACAATTGCCCTACTCTAACAGCTAAGCCTTCAAAGCCAATGACTGTGAAGCAGGGGGGTAAGCTGGTCCTTGGAAAGGAAGATCAGGTCAATCTGGAAGAGTCTATGAAGCATCTGCCAAGAGAATGATCAGATTGGCGTCCCACATCTGCCAGGGCCATGAGTATCACTAGAACGCCCTCCATCTTAATCCCGTGGGGCAGAAGAGGAAGGAGTTTCAGGGTAGAAAAGGCATAGATTAAACTGTACTGATCCCACTGAGCCACCAGAGAATCCACTGTTTCCACCAGAGGATCACTGCACCTTACCTACCCTATCTAGTTTGATTCTGAACCTGGAGGCCAGGAAGTCCACATCTAGACCCCCACCAGTTAACTTCTGAAACACACTTTCGGGAGCAGGCACAATTTCCTCAGGTCTAGGTGCTACCAGCTGCTGTAGTCTGCCTGCCGGTTGTCCACACCTGGAATGTGCATGGCTGACAAGCCTGGATTGTAAAGTTCTGACCAGGACAGAATCTCTTCCATTTCTCTTGCCGCAGAAAGACTTCTGGTTACTCCCTGATGGTTGATACATGCCACTGCCCTGGCATTGTGAGACTGGAATCTGATCGGAAGACCCTCGGAAGTGAGCTAAACCCACTCAGGATCGAGTGGCGACGAGTGAGTCGGGTGTTGTGTGCCTGAATCTACCTCCTATCTTCGCTAACTCCTTTCCCTCTTCAATTTCCCATTAACTGAAGCAAAGGAAAATAAACTCTTTGTTGGAGTTAAAGTCATGTGGACATTGGCCTTTTTGGGGAAGAATATAGACTTTTCCCTATATTCTAGGGACGAGAACCAGTGAAAAGAGGTAACTCGCTGCAGGACCCAAATCTGTAAACACCGCCTGACCTCTGATAAGGAGGACACGGGCTTGTGGCATGCTGTGTCCTACCCCCCGCAGGTGAAGGTAAGCGGGGCAAAAGGATTGGTGTGCTACACACTCTTCAGGGACAATTTGCACCAAAATCTAAAAAATATAATATAAATGGAGATCGATCAGTAAAGTACAGTGTGCCTTTTTAGAAGGTAGAGTATATGTGTAAGGGGAGAGGAAGAATGACTCATCTTCAATGGATACTCACATGCCAATAAATTGTGAACCACATGACAGTAGCTGCAGGCCATCAATTGAGTCAGGTCTGGGAGCTGGGGGAAGAGCCCAAAGAGGGGATTCCAGGCGCGCCAGAAACCCCATGAAATATGCTGGTGCTGATCGACACTGGTAATGTGTGATGAGCTCCCCCCCCCCCCCGTTTGTGTCTGTGCCATGTGACGCTGGGTGGAGTTTTCAGAAGGGGGGGTGGCTTGGAGCATATAGGATCCCCATTTTATGCTGGCTTGTCCTCTGGCAGCACTTCTTTGATAGAGGACATTACTTCTAGTTATACAATACTCCACAAGGTAAAGACATTCCATTACACTGGCATTGTCAATACTTATGTATTTGGGTTCTACTAAATCTTTCAGTTAGACCCTATACACATTCAATTATACTTTAATTATTTCTAGAATCCCTATCATCACACATTACCCGTGTCGATCATCACCAGCATATTTCATGGGGTTTCTTGTGCGCCTGGCATCCCCTCTTTGGGCTCTTCCCTCAGCTCCCGGATCTGACTCAATTGATGGCCTGCATTTACTGTCCACATGTGGTTCACAATTTATTGGCATGTGAGTATCCATTGGGGATGAGTCATTCTTTCTCTCCCCTTACACATATACTCTACCTTCTAATAAGGCACACTGTACTTTACTGATCGATCTCCATTTATATTATATTTTTTAGATTTTGTTGCAAATTGCCCCTGAAGAGTGTTTGATACACGAAACGCGTCGGCCATACGACTAGCACCAAGACAACCTATTATTTTATTAAGGTCTTTTATATCATTATGGTTTTATCCAGTAGTCTGGCTATCATGTGCATTTTAGTATGGCTTTTTTACTCAACAAGGACTTTTGCCCTGCATCATATGTGTGTTGTTACTTTGTTCACCATGTATCTGGAATTGTATACATCATGTGATTATTGTTTGATATTTTGTTTGCCATCATGTTACCATTCATTCTTTTTATATCATTAAATTATGATCATTTTTTAACTATGACTGATTCTTTGGCCCCACTCGCCCACCTCACTCAAAGTCCCAAACCCCTCCTTTTGCATGCATAACAGGGATGGAGACTGACGTCTCATTTAAAGTCCCAAAACCTTCCTTTTTTTTTTTCTTGGGATTTGGTAGAAGGTGAGATTTGTAGCATGAATGTAGAAGGTACAGAAAGCAGAATCTCAAATAAATGTTGGTGTGATGTGGAATCCATGGCACAAATAAATAAAGTAGTGTTAAACCCTCAGCATTGAGCAAAATAAAATAAACATTCCCCAGTAAACTATTTGTTAAAATTCCTACTGCAGGACTTACAGTTTCCAGATTTCAATGCTGCTGTCTCCTCCTAGTCTCTCAGTGCTGCTTCCCTGAACTTCCAGTCTTCACAGTGAACAGTGCAGTCTTCAGACAGACTGTAATGCCGCGTACACACGATCATTATTCACGGCGGTTAAAAAACCGCCGTGAATAATGACATTTTAAACGAGGGAACAGCCTGTTCCCCACACATCGTCTATGGGCTCCGCGGCAGTGTTTTCCTATGGGAAACACTGCCGCAGAAGAAATGTCAGGAAAAACGACGAGAAAAATTAGAACATGTTCTAATTTTTCTCGTCGTTTTTAATGCCGTTTTTCACGTCGAGAAAAACGACATAAAGCCCACAGACGATCGTTTTTCTCGGCGAAAGGAAAAAATGCAGTTTTTCTCGTCGATAAAAACGGTCGTGTGTACGCGGCATTAGTTTAAAGAATATAGAGAGGAGGAATCGGGTTGTGTGTTTCTATTGATGCACACAGTGTAGTGAGACACAACTCCAGTCTCTTCATGCAAGGGTAGCTCCATAATATGTTGCAAGAGAAAGGAGCCACCCTAAAACAGGAAACCTGGGGCAGTGATTATGGCACCAACTTAACTGGAACATACTGTATGCAAAGATTAAAATATAAAGAAGCAAAATATTCTGTGATTGAATCAGTTGCTGAAAGTGCTTAGAAACTTAGTGCTTAGGGTTTGATATCACTTTAATGCAGTAATGAGAGCAAACGTAGGCTTTACGTTGTATTCTTCATAAATTGCTTTGTGAATGTTAAGCCTCATACACACGATCGGACTTCCATCGCACTTTTCCGTGGATTTTGATCCGAAGGGCGTTGGCCGTGAACTTGGTATGCATACACACGGCAGGGCTTTTTCAGCCAACAAACATGAACGTAGTGACGTAATAGACGTACTACGTGTTTTTCTGCTCTTTAGTGCCACCCTTTGGGCAACTTCTGCTATTGTTGGTTGATCTTTAGCATTGGTTCTGAGCATGCGTGTTTGTACTTTGGACTTAAGTCCGATGGACTTGTATACACATGATCGGATTTTGCTCCATCGGACATTTGTTGCTGAAAAGTTTGTCTGTTTGCACAGCGAACATTTGTCCGACGAAAAAAACGAAAAAGTTTGTCCGATGGAGCGTACACACGGTCGGATTGTCCGCTAAAACAGGTCCGTCGGACAATTGTTGTCAAAAAGTCAGATTGTGTGTATGGGCCTTAAGTGGGCCATGTTAAAGGACATGAGAATTAATTCCACTTTGGGTACCTAAAATGAGCTGCGCTGCCTATGGTTGTTGATCTCCTTTCTCTGTTTCCTTTAGCTAACTTATGAAAATTGGGCTTATGGAGAACCCAACAACCATGCAGGTGTGGAACTGTGTGGAGAGCTGACTCTTCAGTACAGACTGCAGTGGAACGACCAGAACTGCGAAAGTCCAAGAGATTGGATCTGTGAGCTAAAAAAAGGTAAAAACCTGAACATACGTGGAACCAGTTTTATACTGTCTACAGTGTAGGTGGTTAAGGGATATTTTCACACTGCTAATATTGTAGGCTTGTATTTTTTTTCTTAGTAGTGTCTATAAAGTTATTGTTTTCCTTATTAACTTTCTTAACTCCCACTGATGGGTTTACAGTCCAAAACTAATTGTTTCATCATAAACATCCAGGGATAAAAAAGGCATAACATTTCGGTGGTATGTTCAGTACTCTTCTTCATCAGGGCCTAAAGTGTTGTTTGGGATAAAAAAAATTAGGGATGCACAAATACCATTTTTTTTTACGAGTACCAATACTTTTCTTAGTACTCGCTGATACCAATTACTGATACCTACCAATACTGTTTTGTTTACACTTCAGCTGTCAGCAATGGTATAAACTGAAAAGTTATTTACAAATGAAATAAATGTATTTTTGTTTAATTTTGCACTTTTTTTTATGTGAAATGTGTAAAAATATTAATGAACAAAGCAAACAAAAAAAAGTTTTAATTATTAATAGTTTATAAGGTAGGGGTGAACCAAAAAAAAAAATCATCAGGAAAATAATTAAATGGAGAAGGAGAATAAGGAGTTAATTAAGGCTTAATAAGGGGTTAAACAGAAAAACATTTAATGAAAACAAAAAAATGTAAAAAAATTTTACTTGACAGGTTGCTTTAAACTGACTTTATCTGCAGATTGAAGTTCATCCCTTTGATCTGTAGATGAATAAAAAGAAAGATACAAAAAGAAACAATGTTTATTTTTATCTTTCTGTTCAGCAGCTGAGCAATGTTGTTGACATTGTCTGGCTGCTTTTTTTTTAACAGCTCCAAGTGTTCGGACTTTGTTTACACTTCAGCTGTCAACAGAGGAATCCCACTGACAGCTGAAAGAGTCATCGGTTGTTAAGGACACGGCGATCCCGCTGGGGTTGCCATCTCATCCCTTTAAAACCGAACACATATTAAGTACACAGGTTCTGTGGCTGATTAAGGTGGTAATTAAATTCACTTGGTGCCATATCTGCATTAAATTAGCCAAATAACCTGTGTAATTCCTACATGTTCGGGTTTAAAGGGATGAGGTGGCAACCCTAGATCCCGCTCCTTAATGACTGATAATTGACGGTGTTTTTTTTTTTTTTACATTTCAGTGCTGTCAGTGGGTGAATCCCGCTAACAGCTGAAAAAAAACGAGCCTAAAAGTATCGGTTTTAGGTATCGGAGCAAGTGGCGATACTCATGAAAATGCTTAGTATCAGTACCTACACCGGTATTGGTGCAACCCTAAAAAAATGGCAGACTCAGAGGAGTCCGTAAGTTTCAGGCCTCAGCATAGGGTTGCCACCTCATCCCTTTAAACCCGAACACACATTAATCACACAGGTTCTGTGGCTGATTAAGGTGGTAATTAAACTCACTTGATGCCTTTTCTGCAGTAAATTAGCCTCAGAACCTGTGTAATTCATATGTGTTCGGGTTTAAAGGGATGAGGTGGCAACCCTACGGCTCAGCAGCAGGTTGGAAGCATGCCATTACCCTTGTATAATATCCAAAACTGTCTGAGACAGAGCTAACATGGGATTTAGACTCAGGGTTGAGGCATAGGCATGCAGTGGTCAGGGATCGCAGAGGAAGATCGTGTCAACATGCGGCCAGGTGGGCTTTCAAAAGAACCTTTCACTTTTTCCTTGAATGAGCAAAGTGTCAGTTTCTCTTTAATATGCTTCAATTTATTTTGAAATAGAGGGAAAAAATCTGTTCTTTTCCTGGATAGGCTGATTTTAACATGCTTGCTTTCTCTCATCATCATTATCATCATCAGGTGCAGCATTGATGCCAGAACCCACAAGTACACCATATCCTGGTAAGAACTTTTTGTATCTAAGGCCTGATTCACACATTTTTTTGTGCTTTTTGCATTTTGCAGATTTGCACTACAGAACGTGTTCCATAGGAAATCATGTTAAATGGACTGTAGTGCAAATCTGCAAAATGCAAAAAGCACTAAAAATGCATAAGTGTGAATCTAGCCCAAAGGGGCACACAGCATAACCTTGTTGTAAGAGAGTTGTTGAGAGAATTTACTTTTTAATGTCCAATTGCCTCTAGGGTTATGTACAGAACGGCAGTGGATATAGAAGAGCTTATAGCTTATAGTTCTTGGATAGTGTAGATCAGGGGTCTCCAAACATTCTAAACAAAGGGCCGGTTTATAGTCCTTCAGACTCTTGGAGGGCCGGACTTTGGCCAGCGGGGGGTGAAAAATTTCCTAGCATCAGTGGGACTAAACATATGGTATTAGGGGGAGAAATAGTGCCCCATTGTTGGTATCATAGGGAGGAATAGTGCCCCATTAGTGGTGTCAGTGGGTGAAATGTTGCTCCACTGTCTGTGTCAGATGTCAGAATAGTGTCTCGTATCAGTGGGAGGGATACTGGCCCAAGGGCCGGATAAAGGCTCTGCAGGCCGCAGTTTGGAGACCACTGGTGTAGATGAATTAGATGTCCACTCTCTTTTTATTGTTGTCTTTGTCCCAGCTAGGCATATATGACCCTTTCTATCTATCCTGGTGACCATTATAACCAAGTAAAAAATTGATGGGAAATTCAAAATGCTGCTGTGGTCATTAGCGTGTGAGGAGGTGCAGTTTGGTCTGGCAGCAGTAACTAGGCTCCGGTTGTAAAGAACAGATCTTGTATTATGCAGGCTCCAGTAATTCACAACAAACCCGGATAAGGCACCCTACCGGGAACATTCATAGCAAGTAACAGCAGTGTGTAGCAGAGCAGGTCTCAGATGTGCAACAGTGTCTGTCTTGAGGGGCGGAATACTGTCCAGACCCAAATGGGGAGGTCTCCAGGTAGAGTGACGTGTCCATATGCTTTTCCTACTCGTCTGGAACCTCTCCCTGCTGCTAATCACTGTCCCTGTCAGACAGATGACCTGTCCCTACACTACCCACGCACAAAATGCACACCAAGCCTGGGAGCCAGGGCCTTAAATAGGCTATGCCTGACCCAAGATGGCTGTTAGAGTCACATGGGGTGGCAGAAACCAATCATATAGCTTCCCCAGAGACCCAAGAAACCAAAGAGGAACCATGTTCTTATTTTCATTCTTTTCATAGAAGATTCACCCTATTTGTAGATCATTTTGAAAGAGTATTCACCCTATGCACCTATCATTTTTTAGAAAGGGAATTGGCCCTATGTACCTATTTTTTTCAGAAGATTCACCCTACGCACTTATCATTTAAAAGGCAAACTCTACCTTTTTCAGCATGTTACATAAAATGGGACCTACCTCCAAACCGCCCTCCTCCCCTTTGCCCCACAGTAGCTGTCGTTTTTTAAATGTATGCAGCTCTGCAAAGCTCCTCCCACACAGCCACATCATTCATTCACAGAAATCTGTAAATGAATGAACAAAAAGGCCCATCTGCCACTGCAGCAGACAGAGTTGTAGTTCTCAAGAGAACACGAGCTCTCCATCTGAAAGTCCATACCTTGGTGCAGAGAGATGGAGAAATAGTCTGCAGGAACTTGACATTGCACCTGCGATTCACTGATTGTGTGTGCAATGCTTTACAAGCTCCTATGCAAACAAATAATTAATGCATATTTTTTACCCTACAAATACTGTATATGTGCATGTATTATTTTGTTTTGTAAAAGGTGGACTTGAGATAGGATTCGTCCTATCCACCTATAATTTTCAAGAGGTTTCCCGCATCAGCGTACTACGCAACTGAGGGATTCCAATTACAAACAAGTTTTGCCCATCACATTTAAATCAAACAGGTTTGCCCATCAGCTGTGGCATCGAACATACACTATATTGTCAAAAGTATTGGGACGCCTGCCTTCACACACACAGATGAACTTTAATGGTATCCCAGTCTTAGTCCGTAGGGTTCAATATTGAGTTGACCCACCCTTTTAAGCTATAAAAGCTTCAACTCTTCTGGAAAGGCTGTCCACAAGGTTTAGGAGTGTGTCTATGGGAATGTTTGGCCATTCTTCCAGAAGTGCATTGGTGTGGTGAAGCACTAATGTGGACGAGAAGGCCTGGCCTGCAGTCTCCGCTCGAATTCATCCCAAAGGTGTTCTATTGGGTTGAGGTCAGGACTCTGTGCAGGCCAGTCAAGTTCCTCCACGCCAAAATCGCTCATCCATGTCTTTATGGACCTTCCCTTGTGCACTGGTCAAAATCATTTGGTGGAGGGGGGATTGTGTTGTGGGGTTGTTTTTCAGGGTTTGGGCTTGGCCCCTTAGTTCCAATGAAGGGAACTCTTATGCCGCGTACACACAACCATTTTTCATGACGAGAAAAATTCAATTTTTAAAAATGGTCATGAAAAACGGTCGTGTGTAGGCTCCAGAGCATTTTTCTCGACGAGAAAAATGGGCGAAAAAAATTAAAACCTGCTCTATTTTTTCTCGTCGTTTTTCACGTCGTTCTTTTTTAACGTCGTGAAAAACGGTCGTGTCTATGCTTTTTCGAGGGGAAAAAAACGTGCATGC
Source organism: Rana muscosa (assembly GCA_029206835.1). Classification (NCBI taxonomy): domain Eukaryota; kingdom Metazoa; phylum Chordata; class Amphibia; order Anura; family Ranidae; genus Rana; species Rana muscosa. The sequence continues at coordinate 264,392,537 of CM055122.1, read as the reverse complement.
TCAGAATCAAGTATGAGACGGGAGCACTCTTTCTGGTAAAACTAGCGTTCATAATGGAGATAGCACATTCGTCACGCTGTAACGGACTGAAAAGCACAAAGACTGAAAAGCGCGAATCGTTTCTCACCAAACTTTATTAACACGAGGATCAGCAAAAGCATCCCAAAGGGTGGCGCCATTCGAATGGAACTTCCCCTTTATAGTGCCGTCGTACGTGTTGTACGTCATCGTGCTTTGCTCAAGCGTTTTTTTCATGAACGTGTGTATGCAAGGCAGGCTTGAGAGGAAACACGAAAAATCACGTCGAGAAAAACTTCATTTTTTTCCATGACATGAATAACGGTTGTGTGTTTGCGGCATTAAGGCATCAACATACCAAGACATTTTGCACAAACAAGGTCCATAAAGACATTGATGAGTGAGTTGGGGGTGGAGGAACTTGACTGTTCTGACCTCAACCTGATAGAACACCTTTGGGATGAATTAGAGCAGAGACTACGAGTCAGGCTTTCTCATCCACAAAAGTGCCTGACCCCACAAATGCGCTTCTGGAAGAATGGTCAAACATTCCCATAGACACACTCCTAAACCTTGTGGACAGCATTCCCAGAAGAGTTGAAGCTGTTATAGCTGCAAAGGGTGGGCCAACTCAATATTGAACCCTACGGACTAAGACTGCGATACCATTAAAGTTCATGTAAAGGCAGGTGTCCCAATACTTTTGACAATATAGTGTACCTTTAAAAATTATAGATGAATGCTGTAAAATGCAGACGATTGTCATGTAGTCATTCCCTGTGCCATTTGCACATCAAATCCTTTACAAATAGATCGCTTTCTGTTGTGTCCTCTGGACAGAGAGCCAAGAGAAGTCTCCCAAGCAGGACACAAAACATTGGCTATTCATACTCTTTTGGCCTCATGCACACAGAGCTTAATAAACGCAGTTGTTACAGGCATTGAGCATTTATTCCCAGCCTGTGAAAGCACCTCTGTGTAAGCCGGAGGGGTGGATTTACTAAAGGCAAATAGAGCCATGTTCATCAGAGAAGAGCAGAGTGACAGAGAGATGAGCTCATTACTGCGGTGCTTCTCCTTTCACTGTCCAGTTACAGGCCTGGGTGGGTCCAGGATGACTTGGGCTCAGAGGAAGTGGGTTGAATAAAGCTCGCCATCACACTCAGGACATCCAGCAGAAGAAAAAAGTACAGTTGGGGAAATCTCTGAATTTAACCTGCATATTGCAGCAAAGGCTGTTATTTATTTTATCTTTTAATGGGCTATTAATTTTTTCCCTTTGCTTTCAATATTTTACCTCCTTAATTAACAGTCGCACATTTTCTCCAGGCAGCACAGAATTTTTAGGAGATGTGCTATTACTTTTATTGTTGTGTCATTTTGAATCCTTTTTTGACTTGTTTTTCTCCCTGTCTGACAGAGTTTAACCTGACCACTGATGGTTGGCTGGTCAAAGGTGACAAGCAGTATTATATTGGCAAGGATGAGGTGCCCATGGAAAAGGCACGAGATTTTTGCAGGCGTAATTTTGGTGACTTAGCCACAATTCATGATAAAGGAGAAGGGAAATTTCTATGGCGATATGTAAGTACTCTTCTGTATGAAGTATTTGAACACTTGAATAGTCCTAGTAGTTCCACTGCTAAGATGGTTTCAAAATCCTGGACCCTGGCAGCATCCCTTTACTTACCTTACCCTCAGCCCCATCATTCTGTTGGCTGTTGGGTGTGAAAATTAAGCCGTCTGTAAGCGCTACATTAATCCCCTTTGGAGCTTACTCAAGTCTTGGGATTCTCCTTAGGGTTAGTGAACTTAGTGGCCAATTAGAAGTCTCAACACTGTGACATGTACAGAAGGGAAGTATGTCTAATAAACCCCTATACCTCTAGAGACTGGGCATTTCTCTTAAGTCATAGCAGCAGGCAGAGTGGTAGAGAGTGGAGGTAAGTATATGTAGGAACAGTGGTGGCTGGTGCTCAATATTTGGGGGGGGGGGGCGGCAAACAAACCTGCCCCCCTTACTTGCACATACCAAAACTACGCCCACCCCCGTGCACAGGCTGGCCTTGGTAGGTACTCACACTACTCCCTGCTCTCCGCACCGGCTCCCCGCCCTTCGCACCGGCTCCCCGCTCTCCACACCAGTTCCTGCTTATCCGCTCTGTCTCTTGCCTCCTGGGCAGGAAGTGGGTCATGAGACCCGGTTGGCTATTGTCACACAACTGGGTGGGCTCAGGGTGCAGTGCTCTGCGCACCGAGCCCACACTTTTTTTTAAGCCAATTAGAGCCTCAGGCTCAACTCCATTGAAATCCATGCGTCCGGTGCCCTGCATGTGGATTAGGGGCCGGGTGCATGGATTAGGGGGGTGGCACCCCGTATGGATGGGCCGCCACTGTGTAAAGGTGGTCGAACATTAAGATGAGCATGTTAATTTTCTCTGTATGTACTTTATGCGATTTGTATAAGATTTTTTATTATGTATTTCAATAAAAGTTTATGTATTTCCTTTTGAATATGTTGACTAATTTTTGTGTAGCGGATCCCCAAATTTGGGGTCGCTATGCCTGAAATTTAGAGGGTAGCCTGAGCCATAGTTTGGCTCAGGCCTTCTGATTCTTTAAATTGGACTCTGCTCTGCTGTGGTGCTGCCTGGATGTATAGTTCCCCTTTGACCTGCAGGTGGCATTGTTGCCCAGGTCTCGGGTTGAACCGCAGGTGACATTGTAGCGTAATTGGGTGTCCTCTCCCGGAGGCCGTGCGGTGGGCGTGGTCTGCCTGCTGTGCATGCAGGGAGGGGGTACATAAGGGGCAGACACCATTAGGAGAGGAGAATTCCAGGGGGACCCCTGGTGGTGGAGTCGCGCCTTTGGCCCTGCTGGCCATGGGTGCGTGTGTTGATCGAGAAGTCTCTGGCACCTTTAGCCTGAGTTTGCAGCGTTCCAGGTAGGCCCAGTACCTTCAACTGGGTCTACAATCAGACCATCAGAATCCCAGGGTACCCGTGGGAGGGTGGCCCGCTTTGAGAGAGAGGAAACCAGGGGAGGACCTGTCCGGTGGACCGGTGAAGGAAGTCAGTGTTCCGGGAGAGGCCTAGTTGCCTATCAGAGGGAAGGATTCTGTAAGTCACAAGATAGCTCCTGTAATGTGCCCCGTTGGCACTTATGGTCTCCAAAAGTTACAGGTGCTAAAGAGTTTTGGATTCAGGAACTAAAGGATTCTGTGGCAGAGGATCTCCTGAACTGTCCTTGGAGGGGACGAATCTAAAGTAATTGTTCGTGTTTCATTCCGGCTGCTAGAACCGTGAGAGGGGTCTATCCGGGTGAGCAAAACCCACTCGGGCCTGAGTGGCGACGAGGGTAATTAAGTGCTGCGTGCCTGAACCAACCTCCCTACTCAACGTTATCTTTATCTTCAACTTTCCTTATCAAGTTATGAGCAGAGAAAAATAAACTCGTCTGTTGGAGTTTAACACTGTCTGGACATTGGCCTTCTTATTAGAGAAAATAGACTTTTCCCTACACTCTGGGGACGAGAACCAACGGAAGGAGGTAACTCGCTGCAGGACCCAAAAACTGTTAACACCGCTCACCCTCTATACAACATGGAGGACATTGGGCATGTGGCATGGTGTGTCCTGTCCTGCAAGTGGAGGTAAGCAGGATAGGGATGGTGTGTGCAACATTTGTTTGGTGCAACTCCTGTTAAAGTCCCATGGGCAGGGCCAGATTAAGAACATCATGGGCCTGGTGCTGAGGATTTTGGTGGGCCTTTTATAAGTAATAAATAAATAAATATGCAAACAATTTTTTGTTATAACAAATTAAATTAAAGAGAGAGAGGGAGGATGAGAGAGAGGGAGAGAGAGAGAGAGGATGAGAGAGAGGATGAGAGAGGAGTGAGGGGTAAGGGAGGGAGGATGAGAGAGAAAGGGGGGATGAGAGAGAGAGGATGCGCATGAGCATGCGTGGGAATGACATCAACGCAGCCCAGCCAAGGTAAGTAACCGAAGGCACAGAACCCAGAAGGAAGACCGGGTGAAAATGGAAGCACCCAGGACCCACCGGATTGATCACAGTGCAGTGATCGGACGGTATAAACCTGGGAAGTATGTGCAGGTAATGGAGAGGAATGTGGAGGGTCTAGCAGTGGGCACTATGTACAGGAGAGGAGTGTGGAGTGTATGGCAGTGGGCAGCATGCACAGCAGAGGAGTGTGGAGGGTATGACAGAGGGTGGTATGTACCAGAGAGGAGTGTGGAGGGTATGAAAGTGGGCAGTATGTACAGAAGAGGAGTGTGGAGAGTATGACAGTGGGCAGTATGTACAGGAAAGGAATGTGGAGGGTATGATGGGGGTGGTATGTACAGGAGAGGAATGTGGAGCGAAAGATAGTTGGCAGTATGTACAGGAGAGGAGTGTGGATGGTATGATAGTGGGCAGTATGTACAGGAGAGGGGTGTGGAGGGTATAATGGGGGCAGTATGTACAGGAGAGGAGTGTGGAGGGTATGATAGTGGGCAGTATGTACAGGAGAGGAGTGTGGAGGGTATGACAGTCAGCACTATGTACAATAGAGGAGTTTATGAATGTGGGCAGTATGTACAGGAGAGGAGTGTGGAGGGTATGACAGTGAGCAGTATGTACAGGAGAGGAGTGTAGACAGTATGATACTGAGCAGTATGTACATTAAATGAGTATGGAGGGTAAGACAGTGAGCAGTATGTACAGGAGAAGAGTGTGGAGGGTATGACAGTGGGCAGTATGTACAGGAGAGGAGTGGGGAGGGTATGACAATAGGCAGTATGTACAGGAAAGGAATGTGGAGGGTATGAGAGTGAGCAGTATGTAAAGGAGAGGAGTGTGGAGGGTATGACAGCCGGCACTATGTACAATAGAGGAGTTTATGAAAGTGGGCAGTATGTACAGGAGAGGAGTGTGGAGGGTAAGACAGTGAGCAGTATGTACAGAAGAGAAGTGTAGAGGGTATGACAGTGGGCACTATGTATAGGAGAGAAGTGTGGAGGGTATGACAGTGAAGAGTGGAGAGGATATGACAGTGGGCAGTATGTACAGGATAGAGGTGTGGAGGGTATAACAGTGGGCACTATGTATAGAAGAGAAGTGTAGAGGGTATGACAGTGGGCAGTATATACAGGAAAGGAATGTGGAGGGTATGATTGGGGCAGTATGTACAGGAGAGGAATGTGGAGAGAAAGATAGTTGGCAGTATGTACAGGAGAGGAGTGTGAAGGGTAAGGTTAGGTTACAGTATGTACAGGAGAGGAGTGTGGAGAGTAAGGTTGGGTTACAGTATGTACAGGAGAGGAGTGTGGATGGTATGATAGTGGGCAGTATGTACAGGAGAGGGGTGTGGAGGGTATAATGGGGGCAGTATGTACAGGAGAGGAGTGTGGCGGGTATGACAGTGGGCAGTATGTACAGGAGAGGAGTGGGGAGGGTATGACAATAGGCAGTATGTACAGGAAAGGAATGTGGAGGGTATGAGAGCGAGCAGTATGTAAAGGAGAGGAGTGTGGAGGGTATGACAGCCGGCACTATGTACAATAGAGGAGTTTATGAAAGTGGGCAGTATGTACAGGAGAGGAGTGTGGAGGGTATGACAGTGAGCAGTATGTACAGGAGAGGAGTGTAGACAGTATGATACTGAGCAGTATGTACATTAAATGAGTATGGAGGGTAAGACAGTGAGCAGTATGTACAGGAGAAGAGTGTGGAGGGTATGACAGTGGGCAGTATGTAAAGGAGAGGAGTGTGGAGGGTATGACAGCCGGCACTATGTACAATAGAGGAGTTTATGAAAGTGGGCAGTATGTACAGGAGAGGAGTGTGGACGATATGATACTGAGCAGTATGTACATGAGATGAGTGTGGAGGGTAAGACAGTGAGCAGTATGTACAGAAGAGAAGTGTAGAGGGTATGACAGTGGGCACTATGTATAGGAGAGAAGTGTGGAGGGTATGACAGTGAAGAGTGGGGAGGATATGACAGTGGGCAGTATGTACAGGATAGAGGTGTGGAGGGTATAACAGTGGGCACTATGTATAGAAGAGAAGTGTAGAGGGTATGACAGTGGGCAGTATATACAGGAAAGGAATGTGGAGGGTATGATTGGGGCAGTATGTACAGGAGAGGAATGTGGAGAGAAAGATAGTTGGCAGTATGTACAGGAGAGGAGTGTGAAGGGTAAGGTTAGGTTACAGTATGTACAGGATAGGAGTGTGGAGGGTAAGGTTGGGTTACAGTATGTACAGGAGAGGAGTGTGGATGGTATGATAGTGGGCAGTATGTACAGGAGAGGGGTGTGGAGGGTATAATGGGGGCAGTATGTAAAGGAGGAGTGTGGAGGGTATGATAGTGGGCAGTATGCACAGGAGAGGAGTGTGGAGGGTATGACAGTCGGCACTATGTACAATAGAGGAGTTTATGAATGTGGGCAGTATGTACAGGAGAGGAGTGTGGAGGGTATGACAGTGAGAAGTATGTACAGGAGAGGAGTGTAGACAGTATGATACTGAGCAGTAGGTACATTAAATGAGTGTGGAGGGTAAGACAGTGAGCAGTATGTACAGGAGAAGAGTGTGGAGGGTATGACAGTGGGCACTATGTATAGGAGAGGATTGTGGAGGGTATGACAGTGAGCTGTATGTACAGGAGAGGAGTGTGGAAAGTACGACAGTGGGCACTATGTACAGGAGAGACGTGTATGACAACAAGCACAATGTACAGGAGAGGAGTGTGTAGGGTATGACAGTGGGCACTATGTATAGGAGAGAAGTGTGGAGGGTATGACAGTGAGCAGTATGTACAGGAGAGAAGTGTGGAGAGTATGTACAGGTGAGGAAGATGAAGGGAATCTGGGAAGGAAAAATGTAAAGGTTTGTGGAAGGATGTTTAGGGACTGCGTAGTGGTTAAGCGAGCCATACATGGATTGAAATTACGCCAATTAAGCAGAGACCAGCCATAGTCGATCTATGTATGGGCTAGCTGGTTTTTCACAAGTCAATCTATTATCTGACTTGAGTACAACCAGCCTGTCAGGTTTTTCCCAAAACAATCAGTGCTGCCAGCTATAGTTAGCAACACTGATCATTGTATTCGCAGGCAGAACACAATAACACTGCAGGAGTGATTCCCCCATCCACAGTTCAATAGGTGAGAGGGTGTGTGGGGACAGGCTGGGGAGAGATACTTGTCAGTGGCTGGGTAGGCCCTGGCTAGTATCAGAGCCAGATACACACAGGTTACATACGCCACGATCGTTAGAGCGAGAACAATAATTCTAGCACTAGACCTCCTCTGTAACTCTAAACATGTAACCTGTAAAAAAAATGAAAGCATCGCTTAGTATACAGAAAAAAGCGTGCTAACTTTAGTGTTTTTTTTTTTATGAATGAAACAGTTTCTTTCCAAAAAAAACACGTTTGAAAAATTTCCGCGCAAATACCGTGTAACATAAAAAGTTGCAAAGACCACCATTTTATTCCATAGGGTCTCTGCTAAAACAATATATAATGTTTGAGGGTTCTGAGTAATTTTCTAGCAAAAAACAAATGATGATTTTTACATGTAGGAAAGAAATGTCAGAATTGGCCTGGGTGGCAAGGGGTTAATTACTATAAGACCCCTTTCACACTAAAGGCGTTTTGCAGGCGCTATAGCATTAAAAATGGCGCCTGCAATCTGCCCTTAAACAGCTGCTCTATTCACTCCAGTGTGAAAGCCCGAGGGCTTTCACACTAGAGCGGTGCGCTGGCAGGGCGTCAGAAAAAGTCCTGCCAGCAACTTCTTTGGAGCGCATTAGGAGCGGTGAAATCAATGGGCAGCACCGCCGTACCGCTGGCAATATGCCGCTGTAGCGACGCATCTCGGGCGGTTTTTACCCTTTCTCGGTCGCTAGCGGGGGTTAAAAGCGCCCCGCTAGCGGCTGAAATGTGCCACAAATCCGACGGTAAAATAGCAGCGCTTTACCGCTATTTTACCGCCAACACTCGGAGCGGCATAGTGTGAAAGCAGTCTTAGTAACATACAAATAATTATGATAAGTACTGTGAGCTCATCCTCTCTGCTGCAGTGTGTCAGCTTGTATTTAAACTGGCCTTTCTGTATATAGCTTCTGACAGGCTGGGCAAGCAGCCCCGTATCTCCGGAACCATAAATGATAGCAGCCCCATATTTTGATCAGTGGTGGGGTGGGTCTTCATCTAAATACCCCCCAAATATGGGGTCTCTGTGGGCCCTGGTCGCCAAGCTACAATCCTCGAAGTCGATCTTCTTTTTTTTTGGAGATTTTTTTTTTTTGGGCAAATGGGCCTATCTTGGGGAAGGGGCCTGGAGCTGCAGCTCCAATAGCCCCTATGTTAATCCGGCCCTGCCCATGGGCAACCTTAATATATGGGATTTCTCATTCCTTGGGGATGGAGCTGCACCATTATCCACTGTATCATAGCCTCTGTTAATTCTTGACTAATCCTGTGAAAATGATGGGCAATCCTCTTTAAAAAACGATAGCCAAATGCTGTAAAATTTAGATGGACAAATGTCCACTCTACAGCTGTCATCAAATTGACAATTGACAGTTCTCTCTATACTTGGAGTACGTCTTTTGTCCCCTCACAGTCCTGAGTCATATCACATATACTGATGGGTATTAGTTCTACAGAGGAATCCAAAGGCAAAACCTAATTTAATGTGTGTGCAAAGTGAAAAAATATAATAAATCACTGGCGCAAAGGTTTCAAAAACAAAAAAGGAAAACTGGGTTGCTGCTGCCTTTAAAATGGTATATGAACTCATGTACCATACTGTATAAGAAGTTAATTGTTATAGAAGCTTCACTTACCCTTTCTATTAGGGAGGCACCGATACCATTTTTTTCACGAGTACCGATACTTTTTTTTTTTTAATACTTGCCGATACTAATTACCGATACCTACTGCAACTGTTTTGTTTTCACTTCAGCTGTCAGCAATGGTAGCATTAAAAAGGTATTTACAAATGAAATAAATTTTGCGCTTTTTCAATGTGAAATGTGTAAATATACGGTATGTGTAAAAATATTAACTAACAAAGCAAACAAAAAAAAACGTTTTAATTTTTTATCATTTATAAAATAGACGTGAACAAAAAAAAAAAAAAAAAGCAGAAAAATAATTATTAAATGGAGGAGAATAGGGGGTTAATTAAGGCTGATTATAGTAAATTAAGAGTTAATAAGAGGTTAAATAAGGGGTTAAACAGAGAAACATGTGTTCATCCCCTTGATCTGCAGATGAAGAAACAGGAAGATACAAAAAGAAACAATGTTTCTTTTTATTTTAGTGTTTCAGCGGCTGAGCGATGTTGTTAATAAACATTGCCAATTGCTTTTGTTTTCTTTTTTTTTGACAGCTCCAATTACCGGACTTCAACACTTCAGCTGTCAACAGGGGAGACCCACTGACAGCTCAAAGAACCGAGCCTGAAAGTATCAGTTTCAGGTATCGGTGCATTTACATGAGTACCGATACTTGTGCAAATACTCAGTATCGGCACTAATACCGATACTAGTATCGGTGCAATCCTACTTTCTATGTAAATGTGCAACAATGTGTCCAAAATTAAATCAGTACACATTTGCATTGAATAAATCTCATATGTATTGATTTAATTTTGTACACATTGTTGCACTTTTATTTACACTCACCAGCCACTTTATTAGGTTGGACCCGCTTTTGCCTTCAGAACTGCCTTTATATTCTTTGTGGCATAGATTCAACAAGGTGTTGGAAACATTCTATAGAGATTTTGGTCCATATTGACATGATAGCATCACGCAGTTGCTGCAGATTTGTCGGCTGCACATCCATGATGCAAATCTCCCGTTCCACCACATTCCAAAGGGTGCTCTATTGGATGAGATCTGGTGACTGTGGAGGCCATTGGAGTACAGTGACCTCATTGTCATGTTGAAGAAATCAGTGGTGAGATGATTTGAGCTTTGTGACATGGTGCATTATCCTGCTGGAAGGAGCCATCAGAAGATGGGTACACTGTAGTTATAAAGGGATGGACATGGTCAGTAACAATACTCAGGTAGGCCGTGGCATTTAAATGATGCTCAATTGCTACTAAGGGGCCCAAAGTGTGCCAAGAAAATATCCCCCACACCATTACACCACCACCACCAGCCTGAATCATTGATACAAACCAGGATGGATCCATGCTTTCGTGTTGTTTACACCAAATTCTGACCCTACCATCTGAATATCGCAGCTGAAATTGAGACTCATCAGACTAGGCAACGTTTTCCCAATCTTCTATTGTCCAATTTTGGTGAGCCTGTGTAAATTGTAGCCTCAGTTTCCTGTTCTTGGCTAACAGGAGTAGCACCTGGTGTGGTCCTCTGCTGCTGTGGCCCATCTGCTTCAAGGTTCGATGTGTTGTGCTTTCAGAGATAGTAGTCTGCATACCTTGGAAATAACGAGTGGTTATTTGAGTTTCTGTTGCCTTTCTATCAACTCAAACCAGTCTGTCCATTCTCCTATGACACCGACAAGACATTTCTGTCCACACAACTGCCGCTCACTGGATATTTTCTATTTTTTGGACCATTCTCCATATACCCTAGAGATGGTTGTGTGTGAAAGTTCCAGTAGATCAGCAGTTTTTTAAATACTCAGACCAGCCCGTCTGGCGCCAACAACCATGACACGTTCAAAGTCACTTTAATCATCTTTCGCCTCCATTCTGATGCTCGGTTTGAACTTCAGCAGGTCATCTTCACCACGTCTAGATGCCTAAATGCATTGAGTTGCTGCCATGTGATTGGCTGATTAGCAATTTGTGTTACCAAGTGTAGCGGGGTCCTCAAATTGATGGGATACACCTGGGGAATAGTGTGACCCAGGTGTATAATTGTGTTAGGGTTCAGACCCCTTTTTGTTTCGTGGAGGATTGGAGGATGTAGTATTCTCCTTTGCCTGTGGGTGGCGGGGTACCCACAGGCTTCAGGTAGAATCATCTCCTGCAGTGCTCCCTGTTTTGTCCCTTCCCGGAGATGGTATGGCTGGGGCGGGGAACCCGCCGGGCCGTTGATGGGAGGAGATAAAAGGGGGAGACGCCCTTACCACGAGGTCTTGCGGAGAAGGAGGTCCTCGGAGGAGGAGGGTTGCGGTCCGCACCCAGGGCCCTCGGGCCTGGGTGCTGGAGATCCAGGAGTCTGGTCCAGGTGCCCATGGCCTGGTCCGGAGTCATGTTGGCGTCCATCCCAGGCACCTTTAGCCTGGGGTGAGGTACTATCAAGGAGGCCTGGGGCCCAGTACCTTCGACTGGGTCCCGCTAGGGTGGACTGTCCGAGGGTCCCTGAGCGGAGGGACTCGTATCTGAGGTGAGGAGGCCAGAGAGGTTACCCACTGGAGACCCGGAGCAGCACCAACCCGGTGACAGTGGGCCTCTGGGAACTCTCTTGGGAGGACACATCCCCCTGATAGGGGCCACAGCGTATCGAAGAGGGCTCCATTGCTGTTCATAGGGGTTGCTGGAAGAGACCCCATTTTTCCTGTTCTGTAACAGCCGGATTGGCTTAGGCGCCGCTGGTCATAGTACAGTGGCATAGAACTTAAACTTTAGGAAGTGCCTCGATCTGCTCGCCTCACCGTTGGCAAGGTTATAGGTCCCAACCAGTTTGCTGCAAAAGAACTGTTTATTGTGCTTTGCTTATTGGAGTGTCGAATAAACAAGTGTTGGACCTTTCTCCGGTGTGTAAACTCCAGTTACTGGAAGCAAAGGGGAGGCTGGTGAGCTTGCAATTACAGACTCAGTGCATTCACAGAACACACCGGCCCGAGGAAACATCAGTAAGTGGCCTTCACCTCCCTACTACAATGGGGAGGACATGGGCCGTGGCGCATCCCACTCTCACAAAGCAGGAACCCCTAGACATGAGTTGGAGTGCAACCGATGAAGATGGAGAGAGAGTGGGGCCGCTACACGTGGGGGCTCGTGAGTCCGGGATAGAGTGTATTCTAAAGATGGACTTGAGAATGTCTACATTTGAACTTTGCTGCCCAGAGGAGTTCCGAGCAGATCGGCCATATTACTGGCCAAAGTGCGTCCCTGCTCGGAGTTGTGGAAATGACCCTAACACGGGAAAGGCCCATGCGGAGGAGCGGAAAAAGGGAGAGGTCCAGCCGCGTAACGTACTGCACGTGGGGACTGTTAACGCGCTGCGCCACGAGGCACCCCATGGCGACATCGTTCGTGGGCGGAGTCAAGAGGAAGCCCGCGAAAATGTACAGCTCATGGGAGGAGTCTGGCCAAGTGTGGGGATACACGTGGAGACTCCGGCGCGGGGTCAGTGCATGATGGAGCAGCAGATAGTCGGGATGACCTCAAGTGCCCCGTGGATTATGGTTCCTCACCCCACGAGAATGACTTCCTTTGCTGCCCCCATCACAGACACGGGGATAAGACTTAGGCCCCGAGGGCGGTTGGCTTTGTACACTTGCAGAGACACGGAGGCCCTCGGTGTGATCTGTCCCGGCTGCTCGGGACTGGTGGTCACCCTGAAGCCATTCGGGCGATGTGAGGAGTGCAGAGAATTCCTTTTTGAGGTCGAGTCGTCCACAGCAAGGCCCCGGGCCCTTCGCCTCAACCACCTCACGGGTACCGCTACTCCAGAAGGGGAGATCAAGGCCTTTGTCGAGGTTCCCGTGCGCGCTGACCAGGGCGATGGACTGCCCAACAGAGAAAAATCTGAGGATGCTGCCTCGGTCGCCACAAGTCCTCTGCTCCCACCCCCGAAGAGGAAAGTTGGCCTAGTACAGGCATCCTATGGACGTGGTCGAGCTTCACCCCGCTGCTTGCCTGGCCTGGATGGCGCCGGTCGAGAAGGAAGTCCCGGACATCCCAGTCCTCTACAAGGGTCAGGTGAGCCAGGGGCTGGGACTGTGGTGGTGGTTGGAGGTGTCGGGGGCCCATTGGAGGTGGAGAACCCCAGGGAGGATGGTTCTGTGTCCACCGGAAGATATCTGCCTGCGGAGATGTATGACACCTCCGACCTAGAGTCGCTGTCTGACTGCGGAGATGATGGCGAGATAGACGAACTGTTCAGCCGCAAGGGCTGGGATAGAATGCCACTTCGGACTGCGCCCTGCTTTTGTTTTTATTTGGGCTTTTCTTTTTCTCATCGGAGACTTGGGGCTGTTGTGTTTTTTTGTGTTCCCTTTTCTTCATGTGCCAAAGGCAAGGACATTTGGGAATAGTGGCAGAGTAGGGAAAAGCTGGAAGAACGAAGACTCGTTGAGTGTCATGACCGCGGCGTTGTCACCAGGTGGCAGTGTTGCGCAACAAATGTTTGAAAATGTTTCACACACACATCACCTTGCTTGTTGGAGTGAGTGGGTCTCTCGGCTGACGGGCCCACTCATGCCAAATGACAAGAAATTATGTTAGGATGTTGTTTTTTTTTTCCCCCTGCAGGAGAATCGTCAATCAAGACCATTGAGAGTGGGTGGCTCTTAGACAGTGTGGGAGAGGGGTTGTGATTATGCAGATGTTTAAAGTGTTTTATTACATAAGTTGTTTTATATGCTCCCTATTCCCTGAGCAGGTCTTGGCACTTGGGAAAAATTTAGAGGAACTGCCTCAGGGGTTTCACTCCATGTCACCACTTTATGGGAGGCATGGGTGTGCACCTGACGCTGGGGACCAGCGTCAAATCACAGGGGGGAATGTGTAGCGGGGTCCTCAAATTGATGGGATACACCTGGGGAATAGTGTGACCCAGGTGTATAATTGTGTTAGGGTTCAGACCCCTTTTTGTTTCGTGGAGGATTGGAGGATGTAGTATTCTCCTTTGCCTGTGGGTGGCGGGGTACCCACAGGCTTCAGGTAGAATCATCTCCTGCAGTGCTCCCTGTTTTGTCCCTTCCCGGAGATGGTATGGCTGGGGCGGGGAACCCGCCGGGCCGTTGATGGGAGGAGATAAAAGGGGGAGACGCCCTTACCACGAGGTCTTGCGGAGAAGGAGGTCCTCGGAGGAGGAGGGTTGCGGTCCGCACCCAGGGCCCTCGGGCCTGGGTGCTGGAGATCCAGGAGTCTGGTCCAGGTGCCCATGGCCTGGTCCGGAGTCATGTTGGCGTCCATCCCAGGCACCTTTAGCCTGGGGTGAGGTACTATCAAGGAGGCCTGGGGCCCAGTACCTTCGACTGGGTCCCGCTAGGGTGGACTGTCCGAGGGTCCCTGAGCGGAGGGACTCGTATCTGAGGTGAGGAGGCTAGAGAGGTTACCCACTGGAGACCCGGAGCAGCACCAACCCGGTGACAGTGGGCCTCTGGGAACTCTCTTGGGAGGACACATCCCCCTGATAGGGGCCACAGCGTATCGAAGAGGGCTCCATTGCTGTTCATAGGGGTTGCTGGAAGAGACCCCATTTTTCCTGTTCTGTAACAGCCGGATTGGCTTAGGCGCCGCTGGTCATAGTACAGTGGCATAGAACTTAAACTTTAGGAAGTGCCTCGATCTGCTCGCCTCACCGTTGGCAAGGTTATAGGTCCCAACCAGTTTGCTGCAAAAGAACTGTTTATTGTGCTTTGCTTATTGGAGTGTCGAATAAACAAGTGTTGGACCTTTCTCCGGTGTGTAAACTCCAGTTACTGGAAGCAAAGGGGAGGCTGGTGAGCTTGCAATTACAGACTCAGTGCATTCACAGAACACACCGGCCCGAGGAAACATCAGTAAGTGGCCTTCACCTCCCTACTACAATGGGGAGGACATGGGCCGTGGCGCATCCCACTCTCACAAAGCAGGAACCCCTAGACATGAGTTGGAGTGCAACCGATGAAGATGGAGAGAGAGTGGGGCCGCTACACAAGCAATTGAACATGTGTACCTAATAAAGTGGCCGGTGAGTGTAGAAAGGGTAAGCGCAGCTTCTATAACAATTAAGAACTTTATTTAAAACTGTTAAACAATAGTGATAAACAAACCAGTTCACTTGAGACAGAGCATATGTCGCTTTGGTTTGCTCTGAACCTAACTTTGAGCCAAATGGTCAATCTGCACTTTACTTGGACCTCTTTACATAGTGAACTGGTTAGGTAGTTGGAAGGCTTGCTGGCTAGATTGCTCTTTTTTTTTTAATTGTCCACAGTGTGCTGGGCAAAAATAAAACAGCAGAATGAACCAGAAGGAGAAAGAACCTCTCCCTGGCCCCAGGGGACGCAACACTCCTGACAGAGGCAAGGCTTACTCGGGTCCATCTGACCCTGGCCCAGCGGACCCCCCTCCTCATGATCAGCTGAAGCAAACCAATGAGTCCTTGGTGGGGGGATCTCGCAAAAAGACTCCCAAAGGCACTGCTGAATCAAATATTTACAAAGTGAAGTGAATAATGGTTGGTTCAATATGGATCATCCAGTCATCTGACCAATCATCCAACTATCATCATTTCTCATTGTTTCCAATAGAGAGCCCCTTCATGGTCTTAGTCTCTTATTTAGCCATTTAATATTTGATTTTCTATCCTTTGCTCATCATAATTACGCAATGTATTTCATGGGCCAGGTAGTCACTTCATCAGAACATTCTGTACGAAGCGTCTTAAATGAATAAAGTCATTTTTCAACTTTCCATCAATTAAATCTTCTGCCCTTGTTGTTTTAACTTTGGATCGTTTTTTTCTGCCAGTAAATACCTTTATACAACCAACTTTCTGTTCCTTGTCTGGTCATTAGCCTAGGCATATGACATCATGCACTCTTGTGAGAGTTTGCCAGAAAGGGAGGGGAACCAGTCATAAGAGTGCCAATGACAGCTGCAGGGCCCCAGAGCTGGAGGTTTACCTCTGTGTGTCTGTGTAAATCCAGGAAGTGAACAGGCAGCAGCTTCAGCTGCCCACATTTAAAATGGCTGCAGCCAGACTCGGTGGAGGAAGATTTCTGTAGCATATTTGGCAAGTACAGAATCGCAGTATATATAAAATAATATGCAAAGTGGTTGGAGGGAAGCTTCAGAATGGCAAAGATGTTTTTTATTGCAAATTATGTGAGCAGACTGCAGTTCCTCTTTAATGAATGAAATAAAGTACACGTGTTTGGAACTCCTACCCGCTAGTATCGCTATAGTGTGTAATTATGGCTCATTATCAGTTATTGCGATTTTTGTATTACCTGTGAATTTATATACATTGTTCTCTTTCCTCTTTAGATTTTAAGGAACGGGACGAGTGTCTCATATTACATTGGCTTGTATTTATCTGTGGATAAAGAATTTAAGTAGGTGCCTACCACCCAACCCAATTTTTGTTTTGTGAATATATACTGTTTGTTTTTATTGCTGTATCCTTACTCAGTCTGTGGGGTTTGATTGGCTTTATCAGACATGGGAGAATTGAGAAATGTTGGAGCTTCCCAGTGGAAGATAACAAGATCTTTCCATGTTTGGAGGAGCTGCATATTTGTATTCAAAGACTTTCCAATTTAAGAGTGCTAATCCCTTTTCCCACTGAGGGGGGAACGGTATTTTAGCTATAAGTCCACCAACCCACTGCAAACCAGGATAATTAATTATTGTAACTGTAGCGCACCCACCTCTCCCCAGCCTGCATTAAATTAGGCTCCTCGCAGGCAGAGAGAGGCACACCGCACCACAAGCCCGTACCCTCCTGATTAAAGAGGTTGAGCGGTGTTAGTTTTGGGCCTTGTCTGCGGCCAGAGTCAAAGTCCTCCCAAGAATGATCTCACCTTAGATAGATGCAAGTCCTCGTTTTCCCTAGGAATGTGAATGTCCACCCCGGCTGAAAGTCCAACTCAACATTTATTTCACACAGTATAATAAACAGCCTCTTTGACAGCAGACAGGTTGGAGCGAAGACTCAGGACAGCTTAGATGTGGAGGAGGTCCAGGCACAAACGTAGCTTAACTCTTTAGACTGTTTAGGTTTCTCAAACAGCTTTGGCGCACAATCTCTGCCACAGACCGTAAGGTTGGTCTCTGCCACAGACCGGGTGAATAAAGTCACTGCCACTGACTTGAAGAGTAGGGTCACTGCCACTGACCGGATGAATAGGGCCTTGCCCTATGAAGTCACTGCCACTGACTTGAAGAGTAGGGTCACTGCCACTGACCTGAATGTGAGCTTCCTTCTTGAAGTATTTGGCCCATGTCAAGGAGAAAACATCCCTCCGGAGAGTTACCAGAGGCCCTCACCGTCACCACGACTCTGCGCTGGGTCTTCGGAAAGGGTTACCTCCCTGGCCTCCTCATCCCAGATACGGGCACCCTGGGAGTCCTTGATCCCTAGCGGACCCCAGCCGAAGGTTGCTGGGCCCCGGGCCTTCAAAATAGTACCTCACCCCAGACTGAAGGTGTCTGGGATGGAACAGGAACTCCATCTCCGGGCCTAAGGCACCTGGAGACGACCCTGCTCACGCCCAGGCCGAAGGTGCCCGAGCGTGGACAAACCACACACACCCAGGCTGAAGGTGCCTGGGCGTGGACCTCGAACGGAAGATGTCCGCCCCTTTTATACCCTCTCCCGACAGGCACAGCAGGTTCCCGGCCCCGCCGTACTACTGCCGAGAGGGGACACAAAAGGCGCAGCCCTGCATTGGTGCTTCAACCCTGGCCAATGGCGACAGCGCCATCTGTAGGCCACAGGGAACTGTACACCAACACTATCTCCCATCAACAGAAATGGTCCATTAACCCTAACAATCAGTGTGTCTGAGCCTAATTACCACTCAGACACTCCCCTTAAATTGAACACCCCGCTACATAATATTTACCTAAAAGTAATTTCTTTGTACCTGTTCATAGGTTTGCTGTGCCATACAGTAAAACCTTGGATTGCGAGTAACGCGGTTTATGAGCGTTTCGCAATATGCGCTGTTTTTTTTTTTTTTTAAATCCTGACTCGGTTTGCGAGAGTTGTGTCGCAAGACGAGCAGGATTCAAGCCTCTGGGGTGTGCAGTACCGCATGTGACCAGAGGTAGGGGGGCGCCGAAGACACTCGAAAACACTCCGTTCCCGAATGTTCCCTAGTGTCTCTGAGTGTCTTCCGAGCATCTCCGAGCATCACCGGTGCCCTCCCCACCTCTGGCCACATGCAGTACTGCATACAATAGCAGTGACACTGGAACAAATTATCTGAGTTTCCATTGATTCCTATGGGGGAACTCGCTGTGATATACGAGTGCTTTGGATTACAAGCATGCTTCTGGAACGGATTATGCTCGTAATCCAAGGTACTATATTTTTAACATGGAACTTGTAGATGTTTCATCCAGATTTTCAATTTGATGACTATCTCTATAGTTCCCGCTACTGAACGAAATAGAGACCACTTTTATTTTTGCACAAAGCAATAATTTTTGCACTGGCATCTATGCTGCACCATTATTTTGCTAGGGTGGTGACTGTTGCCATTCACAGTTCTAGCACAGGGTAAATGATGTGCTGTTGTAGAGATAAGGTGAGTATTACGTGCTAGATTAGGGGTTAAATTAAGCCCTGTACACATGGGCTGAATGTCGCGCGGCACTGGCCGGTTCAATACTAACTGGCCGACATTTGGCCCATGTGCACTGCAGCGCTCTTAGACAATGGCCCAGTGTTCTGGCCAGGGGGGTCATCCCCCTGTCAAAACACAATAGCTCAGCAGGGTAGATTGCTGTACTAACATTGGATTGTTAGTAAAGCGGCTCCAAGCGGAGCTGTTAGGTTTTTTTTGTTCAGCCCGCTTGGTTAATCAAAAAAAAAAAAAAATAGCAGTGTGTACTTGACTTAAGTGTTCAGGTTAGGAATTAGGTTAAATTTAGGGGTTAGGCTAAGGGTTAGGTTAGCGTTAGGGGATAGGTTAGTGGTCAGGTGAGTGTTAGGAGATATGTTAGGTCAGTGCAAAGTAACAGAAAAACAGAAGTGCAATACCAATGAAATATACAGAGTAGTTTATTAAATGCAAAACAAAGCACACTTACAGAGACTTCCAGGGATAAGCAAGATTCAAGGTGTCCCTCACTGTCAGTGTCATGAGGATCCAAGGTGGCGGATCTAGCTGCGGCCATTGACGGTTTTCATCTGTATTCACATTGATTTCCCTGTGCTGGTCATAGGATCCTGTGTAGTCAGTGCCGGGACAAGGTCATCTAGAGCCCAGGGCAAACATGCCAAATTTTACTCCCCCAAGATGTATGAGCAGTATGTGTCAGCAAAAATTCCCCCCCCCCCCCCTAAAAAAAATTCTTAGGATATTACAGACCTGGAACAAGCATGAACCAAATTAGAGTTGAAGGAAAGGCAAAAATCCCTTAGCACTGCTGTAACCAGGCAGACATTATTTGAATGAATATGGCACTTCAGCTAATCAATCGCTACATTATGAACATCCCAGACAAATATATTTGGAAATAAATGTCCCAGGTGCTCAAGAATAGTTATTTTCTCAGAAGGTTTAGAATGATGGGCATCAGTCATTTTAGTTACATACTTCCCAACTTTTTGAGATGGGAACAAGTGACACCTATTAGCAATACTATGTAGGCATAGGACACACCCTCTGTCACCCCCCCTTAAAGGAGAATTCTTTCAAAAAAATATTATTTGAACCCACAAGCAGGGGTGGCCCGTCCATTAAGGGCGCACGGGCATCGGCTCCCCTTTCCTTCACCGCTGCCACCCCTCTGTTAATGCGTCTGGCCCCTTTCAGGATGCTGGGCGCATGAATTACAGCGGCGGTGTGTTTTTTTGAAGCACCCGATTACAGCCTCTAATAGGCATTAAAATAGGGTGGGCTCGTGGCGCAGAAGACCCCTTTGAAAGTTAACTCCGGCATCTCCCACTGTCTATTCAGCACTGCTGCGTCTTTCTCCCGTTCTGCCTCCTGCTCCACTCTGCTGTTAGTGAGAAGCAGGGGCAATCTTGCGGCCGGCCCTGGGTGTCGCCCCTCTGGCGGGTGTCACCCGGGTGCGGTCCACACCCCCATAGCGACGCCACTGATTGCTAGCAGATATAGCCAGAATCTGACATGCTGGTTGTACCCAAGTCAGTTGATGAATCAGCTTGGGTACATTCCGCCTGCCCATAGATGGTTTCAATCTCGGGCGGTCCCTGCTGAATTGGCCAAGATTCGAACATTCTATGGCCGGCCTTAGATGTACTGTTAAATTTAGATACACTAATGTAGCCCCCTGTTCCTAAAATTGGGGCTATAGTGTAAATTTAGTTTAGTTTAGTTTTTGGATGAGCTGTAAACAGCTCATATTTGATTGTATAGTTTATTTGGTTATGTTCTAAACTTGACTGAGTTGTGCATTTCTCATTGTTGCCAGTAGGTGTCACTGGTACCACAGGCCAGTATGAGAATTACAACTGAATTGAGCTATGTAATCAATATTCTTTTTCCAGAACAGCCGAGTAGGAGGTTCCTGGCTGCTGTGCATTCTGGGAAGGGGGTATTTATTGGGCAGAGCCATGTGCTCTTGATAATTCATCACCTCGGGGCCCTCCTGGCCTGAGGATGTGCTGCTGCAAGTTCTGCAAGTAGGCCCAGAAGCCTGTCTGGGGCCTACTAATCCTGTGGTGGTCCTTAGGTTGTCTTACCTGTGTGGAAGAAGCCAAGCCAAGCTGAGAAGATCCAGGGGAGGACCCTTGCTGGAGAGAGCCAGGATGAAGGCTGGTCTCTCAGGAGGGTCTGGTGACTCGTTTGGAGGACGCACCTAAGCTAATCTACCCTCACAGTACTGCCTGATGGCTTAAAGGTTCTGGTACTGTGAAGCTGAATCCTATTCTACAATCTAAACCGTGGTAATTAGCTCCTGGCTGCTAAGTCTGTGAGAGAGGCTTATCCAAGAGTGCTACTGGCTGCTAAATCTGTGAGAGAGGCTTATCCAGGAGTTCTACCGGCTGCTAGGTCTGTGTGAGAGGCCTATCCAGGTAGTCAAGATCTGCCAAAAGAGAAAGCTGTTTTACTTTTTGTATTCAAGGAGTCTCTAGGTGATCTGCAAATGGTATCTGAAACCTCCCCTAACCCTCTCTCCTACTGCTTCTTTCAAGTTCCTTATTAAAGCATTGAAAAATATATAAAGTGACTGGCGCCCCCAATTTCTGTTCTAACTTCCCATTATAGCTATGTACTCAGCCCTGGGGTGAATGTAAGCTTGCACCCTGGCTCTGGAGGTACCTCCTTGCTCCCAGTAGACCCAGGGGGGCGCTACACTAACAAATTGAAGCCAAACTCCATCTCATGCTGCAGTTACACAAGCAGTTACAACAACAGTTTTTTTTCAGAATAAAAAGGTTTTACATGAATAAATACAAGCTGATTATTGTAAGTGTGGCGCTTAGTTGCTACTAGTAACTAACATCCACCATATCACCCTGCTGCCAGACCTTCATCTATTACTTCAGAGACAATGAACAGTCATTTGCGTTGTTTTGTTTATTGGTGGATTTAACTTGGGGGGGGAAGGGGATGTAGCGGGGTATCATTTTCACCCGCAAGACTACAGTTCCCAGCAAGCTTTGAGGCACCCAGAGTGCATTTCCCCACGCAAGGACTGCTGGGGTGGACTTTAAAAGGGAGAGGAGGGGCCTCTGTCTTTCTCTTGGAATGCCGCCCTCCTTGCAAGAGGATCCCTGCACTCACCTGCTGCGCGTGTTAGGCCTGAAGCCTGGGCCTCGCACTTTGTTCCAGAGAGCCTTCCGTTCCGCTGGGGAGCCTGCGAAGCATCCGATCCACCTGAGGTGCCACCATCTTCTGGAGAACCGAAGACACGGTGCATCGTGGGCACTGTGAAGCCACTCACAGTAGCGGAGGAACCGGACAGGAGTCGGTCCGGTCTGGGTGAGAGAGCGCCAGCTCGGAACCACATCTAAGTAACTCTGTTGCCTATTAACATTGCCTAGGCCCATCATTGACCACAGTTATACTTTGGAGAGACTGTTTTGCTGAACTGAGTTTGTCAGTCTCTCCAGCTTTGCCAAGTTAGGGATTATCTGCTACCCCTATTGGATTACAATTTGTTTCTCTATGTGCACCACCGACAGTTGCTAGCGAAGATTCTTCAACAAACTATACCCCAAGTTATAGTCAGGCCTGACTGGGTAGTATAGGACATTGCTGGGCGCCATTTTTATGCTCACGAGGGAGGATAGCTGCAGCGGAGTTAATATATGTTCATTGCATTATTGAATGTCATACCCTTTTAGTGTGTACACCTATATTGCAGGGATCTGCATAAGATATTGTATAAAAATTACCCTTTTATACTTTTACCTACAGTAAAAAGTTATAGTTAAGTAATTTGGTTGTGAGTGTCAATTACTGTGCTGGTATACAAAGGGGGTTGTACCGTATAATAGTATAGAGATAATACAGTTATACCACTTCTCCCCACTTTCCTAACTGTGTCACGAGAGAGGTCAGAGCCGATTGCCAGGGGTTGATAGCGGTGCATTACAGGGCCCAAAACAAACAAGCAGCCCTCTTAAACTGAGGGTACCGCTACACGTGGGGGCTCGCTCCAGGACCCTTGTATATTGCACGCTGCGATCAAGGCGGTCTGAAATACCAGCATGGACTCGCAGACAGTGACACAATGGTGCGCAGAGGAGACTGTGGATCCACTCCGGGCAGAAGCTATTGAACTCCCGGGAGGGATCCAGGAAAAAGAAGAGGTAAAGCAGCTAATAATGTCAATATCCCCAAACTGGAAGGCATGGGCGGTGGATGTAAAGACAGATACCTCGGGGGCATATGCATTAATAGAGTGGACAAGAGGAATCCCAGAAGAGTTCAAGGGGCAGAGTGTAAAAGACATAGATGACAGAACGTATCGCTTAGTGCATACTGGGGCTGGGAAGAAAGAGTCTCCACGGACCTCCCCGCAGTTATCTCCGTCACTCTTCTCCAGAATGGGAGACAGTAGTGAAACGAAAGCCCCAAAGTCACCCCTGACCGCCATAGGGCCGGAACTGCTAACTGCGTTGGGAGACTTTGTTGTCAAGTGCCAAAAAAACAACACGTTGCATGTGGAAGCTGGGTACCGGAAACTCCGGGTGTTTTCAGGGACACAACCTGTGCCTCCCGGGGAGGAAGATTTCGATACTTGGATTGAGCAGGCAATCCAGGCAGTAGAAGGTTGGGAAGTCCTAGAGGCGCAGAAGAAGCAGCGCGTCAGTAAGAGCTTGAAGGGTCCTGCTGCTGAGGCTGTGAAAAATCTTAGGTGCAGCAATACTGTGTGTACAGCAATGGATTATTTGTCCATGTTGCAGGAGGAATTTGGCCAGCTGGAGAAGGTGTCGGAGCTGGTGTATCAGTTTGAACATACCTTCTAACAGCCGAGGTAAATGTTGTCCGAGTATGTCCAGAGACTGAACAGAATGCTGTGCCAGATTGTACTGAGAAAAGGAATGCAGCCACAGGTTATAGATGCTACCAGGATGAAGCAGATTCTAAGGGGAGCCTTACGGTCGGATCCAGTTTGGCTTCACCTGAAGACCTCTGACGGAGTCATGGCTCTGAATTACACAGACCGTGTGCGGATCATAAGGGACGAAGAGGCCTTGATGAAGGATCAAGAGGGGGTTGAGAAAACCACCCCACCTGTTTCAGTAGGAGTCAGAACGACAGTAGTTACTGAACGTGACCCAGAAGTAGAAACCTTGAAGTCTTAAATGGCCCAAGTACTGGACTTATTGACCTCTTTATTGGCCAAAAACTCGGGAGACAAGGAGAAGGAGGAGATCCGGAAGGAACCGGACCGGAATGTCCTTATTTCAGCATCCACAAAGATAAGGAAGGAGATAGTCTGCTTAAATTGTGGAGGAGTTGGCCACCCTGATGGAAGGTGCCCCAGTTCAAGAAAGAACAGAGGCACTCAGAGGCACTCAATACCAGCCGGTGGAAAACTTCAGAGGGCCCCGGTGAAGGAGTCACCCGGGCACCTGCTACCTACAGAAAGCTCCAAGAAGATCCAAAGACAAGCAGAGAAAAAAGAGAAGGGCAACAAGGCCCCTCCTAAAAACTCGCATACTGTCTGTCGGGAGTTGCAATTTGACAACCAGAAAAAGATCAATGCATACCAGTGTAGCGCCCTCACCTCATCTTCTTTGTCTAGGGGTATTTCGTATGTGAGGGTGAGATACGCTACGGCCCATGTCCTCCCCATGGCAGTGGGTGAGGTGAAGGCCAGTACCAATTCTTTTCCTCTGGCCTGTGCGTTTCAGTTAAGGACCAAGTCTTGCTGTGCTGACACTTCCCTTTGCTCCCATTAACCAGAGTACCACACACCGATTAGGGTCCAACTCTTGTTTTATTGTCACACTCACAATCAAACAGTTCTTTACCAGCCAACTGGTTGAGACCCAATAACAGTTCAATACGGTGGGGTGAGCAGGTCGAGGCACTATCCTGATTGTACGCTAAACCACTGTGGGTTCACCAGCGGTTACTATAGCCTTGGCTAGAGAGAACTTGAGAGTCTCTACCAGCGACTCAATAGAATGTAGATAGGACTACCTTCGCTGCGTTGTGGCCCCTGTCAGGGGGAGATGTCCCCCCAAGGGAGTTACCGGAGGCCCATCGGTTGATGCTGCTCCGGACTCTCCGGACGGGTGACCTCCCCGGGCCTCCTCACCTCAGACTTGGGCCCCATCCACCTCAGGGACCCTCGGACTCCTCCGCCCTCGCGGGACCCAGTCGAAGTCACTGGGCCCCAGGCCTCCGGTTTAGTACCTCACCCCAGGCTGAAGGTGCCTGGGATGGATGCCAACTCCGCTCCGGCCAGGCCTAGGGCGCCTGGACCGGGACTCCGAACCGCCCGCACCCAGGCCGAAGGTGCCTGGGCGCGCGATGCAGGAAAAAGACCTTGTGGCGAGGGCGTCTCTCCCCTTTATCTCCTCCCGCGACGTCACGGCAGGTTCCCCGCCCCTGCCGCACCATCGCCTGGAAAGGGACAAAAAGGCCAGCACTGCGGCAGTGAATCTACCTTAGGACTGTGGGAACCCCACCACCCACAGGCCAAGGAGAACAGTACACCACCAAGTCCTCCACGAATTAACAATGGTCCAAATCCCTTCATGATTTATACACACCTGGGTCATACTACCACCCAGGTGTATCCCCCTAAATTTAAACCCCTGCTACACACTCCCCCTAGTGATTTAACGCTGGTCCCCAGCGTCTGGTGCAAGCCCATATCTCCCATGGTAACATAAGCTTGACCCCAGAGGCCATCCCTCAAATTTGAATACTAATTGTGCCAAGACCTGCTCAAGGGAAAGGGAAACATGAAATAATAAACTTTTGCAATAAAATCCTCTGACCATATACACATATACAATCCCTCCCATCGCTGTCTAAGAACCACCCCACACTCAGCAGTCTTGACAGATGAATCTCCTGCAGAAGGAAACAAAAAACAACAACATCCTAACACATCTGTGTAAATTTGGAATAAATGAGCCTATCAGCCGAGAGACTCACTCGCTCCAAAAAGTAAAGTGATGCAAGTGTGTATGAACAAATGTTGCGCAACACCGCCACCTGGTGACAGTGCCACGGTAATGACACTTGGTGAAATCTTCCGTCTTCTGATGTCCCTACTCTAATTCTACCCCAAAGTCTTTATCTCTGACGTGTGAAGAAAGAGAGAACAAACACAACAGCTCTCATTTCTCCGAGGAGTAGAAAAGCCCAAACACAAAAAAAAAACTAGGGCACAGTTCTGATGTTCCGGCAAGGATACTTCCAGAAAGTTCAACAGCAGGAAAAAAAACACAAGGAGAGTCCCTTTTTTTTTCTTTCTCTGTCTCTCCTCACAGATAAAACTTTGGATCCGGCAAAAACAAGGGCTTTAGGTGCTGATCGAAAGTCTCCACCGAATAATCGAAGTCCTCTCCATCCTTCCTGCAGATGCGCACCTTGTCTGCATGGATATGGCGGCCCCACATCCACTCTGCTCTGCAGTCTCTGAACTGTTTGGATATTGAGGGTGAACAAGCCAAATACCGACGGGCATGAGGCACTTTAAGCTTCTCCCAAACAAACTCATCATACCACCGCTGCCGTAGGACTTCAACCTCAAAAAGCAAGTCCCGAGACAAGTAAGGATATTCCCATCCGTACTCACAAGCGACCCTCTGGCAGAAAAGCCGCTTCAATCGGGCCAAAGGAGGCATCGTGGCCCACTCCCCTTCTCCTGGCGGAACAATGGCTTCTGGATGCCGAGGTACTTTCACTACCTCTGATGGCTTTGCTCTTGGTGCCCGTAGTGATGCGCGTTGTGTCCCCGCCACCAAAACGGGTGATGCTGTGGATTGTGGAAGGGCAATTGGAGGACTAGGCTTCCTCGTAGACTCTGGGGCCTCCGCCCGGGGCGTGCTATCTCCTATGGACATGGGCGAATCTCGTGGTACATGTAACACAGGTAATGGGCGTTTGTCCCAGCCCTTGCGGTGAAAAAGTTTGTCTATTTCACCGTCATCCCCACAGTCCGACAGCGATTCTAGGTCGGAGGTGTCATACATCTCTGCGGGAAGGTAGTCTTTAGTAGACGTGGAACTACCCTCCCTAGCGGGCTCCACCGGCTGTGGACCCCCAACACCTCCAACCACCACCACAGTCCCAGCCCCTGGCTCATCTTGACCTTTTGAAGCACAGGGATGTCCAGGACTCTTGCAACCGGATCCATCCAGGCCCGGCAAGCGACGGGGTGAAGCTCGACCACGACCACAGGACGCCTGCACCAGGCCGACCTTCCTCTTCAGAGGTGGGAGCGGGGAATCTGTGGTGACCGAAGCAGCATCCTAGGATTTTTCTTTCTCAGTCTCTGGTTGGGCAGTCACATCGCCCTGGTCAGTGCGTACGGGAACCTCCGCAAAGGCCTGGAACTCCCCTTCCGGAGTAGCGGTACCTGTGAGGCAGTTGAGGCGAAGGGCCCGGGGCCTTACTGTGGATGGCTCCACCTCGAATAGGAATTCTCTGCATGCTTCACAACGCCCGAATGGCTTCAGGTGGACCACCAGTCCCGAACATCCGGGACAGATCACGCCGAGGGCCTCCGTGTCTCTGCAGGAATACAGAGCCAACTGCCCTCGGGCCTGAGTCTTATCCCCGTATCTGTAAGGGGAGCAGCAAAGGTAGTCATCTTCGTGGGGTAGGGAACCGGAATCCACGGGGAGCTTGAGGCCATCCCGACTGTCTGCTGCTCCATCACGCACTGACCACGCGCCAAAGTCTCCACGTGTGTCCCTCCACATGGCCAGACTCCTCCCACAACTTGCACGTTTTCGCGGGCTTCCATCAAACTCCGCCCACGAACTGTGTAGTCACGGGGTGCCTCATGGCGCAGTGCAGTAAAAGCCCCCACATGTAGTACGTCACACGGCTGGACTTCTCTTCTCGCTCTTCCGCATGGGCCTTTCCCGTCTTAGGGTCATTTCCACAATTTTGAGCAGGGATGCACTTTGGCCGATCACATGGCCGACCCACTCGGAACTCCTCCGGGCAGCAAAGTTCAGACACAGCCGTTCTTAATTCCAAGGTTAAAACACACATCATCCCGGACTCACGAGCCCCCACGTGTAGCGCCCTCACCTCATCTTCTTTGTCTAGGGGTATTTCGTATGTGAGGGTGAGATACGCTACGGCCCATGTCCTCCCCATGGCAGTGGGTGAGGTGAAGGCCAGTACCAATTCCAGAACTTGAGAGTCTCTACCAGTGACTCAATAGAATGTAGATAGGAGTACCTTCGCTGCGTTGTGGCCCCTGTCAGGGGGAGATGTCCCCCCAAGGGAGTTACCGGAGGCCCATCCATCACCGGGTTGGTGCTGCTCCAGACTCTCCGGACGGGTGACCTCCCCGGCCTCCTCACCTCAGACTTGGGCCCCATCCACCTCAGGGACCCTCGGACTCCTCCGCCCTCGCGGGACCCAGTCAAAGTCACTGGGCCCCAGGCCTCCGGTTTAGTACCTCACCCCAGGCTGAAGGTGCCTGGGATGGACGCCAACTCCGCTCCGGCCAGGCCTAGGGCGCCTGGACCGGGACTCCGAACCGCCCGCACCCAGGCCGAAGGTGCCTGGGCGCGCGATGCAGGAAAAAGACCTCGTGGCGAGGGCGTCTCTCCCCTTTATCTCCTCCCGCGACGTCACGGCAGGTTCCCCGCCCCTGCCGCACCATCGCCGGAAAGGGACAAAAAGGCCAGCGCTGCGGCAGTGAATCTACCATAGGCCTGTGGGAACCCTGCCACCCACAGGCCAAGGAGAACAGTACACCACCAAGTCCTCCACGAATTAACAATGGTCCAAATCACTTCATGATTTATACACACCTGGGTCATACTACCACCCAGGTTTATCCCCCTAAATTTAAACCCCCGCTACACCAGGTTCAAAAAGGGTTGAGGTCCAGAGAGAAATGGAAAAAGAAAAAAAAAACACTGGAAAAATCAAGGAGCCCAAAGGAGAAAATACCTCCTAAGGAGTTCCCGGAAAAATGAGTTGGACCCTCCCTTTTAGTCTCCGTTCAAGTGGAGGGAATCTACACAAAGGCACTCTTAGACACAGGAGCCCAAGTGACTCTATTATACAGAGACTTTTATCAGAAGCATTTGAGTCATGTGCCTTTGCAGAACCTGGAGGACCTGAAGATAGGGGGAATTGGCACTCGCAGTTTCCCCTACGACGGTTATGTTTCAATCAGGCTGGCCTTTGACCCTTCTGTGACCGGAAAGGCCGAAGTATTTGACATCATGGCGGTGGTTTGCCCTCGTCCACGAGGAGCCGACACGATGTCCATGTTGATAGGAACCAACACTGACTTGGGGTGGAGACTTGACTCCGTTAGTGCAAGAACAGAGTTCTCCCAGACAGAAGATTCACCCCATGCTGCAGCAGGTCTACCAGAAGATGATCCTGGAGCAAAAGGCCCCGGAAGAGGGGGTGGGAAGAGTCTGGAGACTGTCTAGAAGAGAGAAGATACTGCAGCCTGGTGAGGTAACCTGTCTTCAGGCTACAGTAAAACTCTCCTGGGAGCAGCCGGGTCCCTTTGCAGTTGTGGAACCAGACCCCTTCAATACTCACCAAGGATTGGAAGTACTCCCTGAAGTGGTCCCATTGAGGGCACTGAAGAAAGCCAAGGGAATAGATTCCAGTGAGTGTCAGAAATGTTACAAATTCTCCTGGGAAGATCCCAGCCCAGGTGCTACTGGGCAAGGTGAATCCTGCTACCCCAGTGGCCTTGTCTGAATTAGGGTCCAAGGGAGGAGAAGCCACCCTGGAGGAGCTCTGCCTTGAAGATACAGCCTTGCCTCTGAAATGGAAGGAGAGAGCCAAGGCTCAGCTGACTCGGTGGAGAAGAATATTCTCAGAAGATGAGTTTGATGTGTGGTGTGCGAGGAGAGGGTCCGAAGAGTTCCACTGGCTGACCTGGAGGATTTGCGTGAGCAGTTGGCAGAGCTCAAGAGGACAGGGGTCATCCGAGAGTCCAGAAGTCCATATGCTTCCCCCATCGTGGTGGTAAGGAAGAAGAACGGGTCGCTGAGACTCTGCATAGACTACAGGACTCTCAACAGGAGGACCATACCTGACCAGTACACTACCCCCAGGATAGAAGATGCTTTGCAGAGTCTGTCTGGGGCCAAGTGGTTCAGCGTCATGGACCTGAAGAGTGGGTATTATCAGATCCCAATGCACCCTGAAGATAAGAAGAAGACGGCCTTCATCACCCCAGTGGGATTCTATGAATTTAATAGGATGCCCCAAGGCCTGTCAGGAGCCTCTGCTACCTTTCAGAGGTTGATGGAGAAGACCGTTGGGGACATGAATCTGATCGAAGTCCTGGTGTACCTAGACGACATCATTGTCTTTGGAAAGACTCTGGAGGAGCATGAAGAGAGATTGGAGAAGGTCCTGAAGAGACTTAGTGAGGAAGGATTAAAACTCTCCAGAGAAAAATGCCAGCTCTACCATTCCTCGGTCCACTATCTGGGGCACATAGTATCCGCAGAAGGAGTGTCTACAGACCCTGATAAACTGGAGGCAGTCACCTCCTGGCCCAGACCAACTACAGTGACTGAGCTCAGATCCTTCCTAGGCTTCTGTTCCTACTACCGTAGATTTGTGGAAGGATTTGGAAAAATTGCCAAACCCCTAAATAAGCTACTTAAGACGGAAGGAGAGGATGATGATACTGGCCCCAGGAAGCCTGGAGAGTCTGTGGAAGACCAGTGAACAGGGGAGTGCGAAGAAGCCTTCCAGATGTTAAAGAAGAGTCTTACCACTGCACCAGTCCTGGCCTATGCTGATCCCAAAAAGCCATATGAACTGCATGTAGATGCCAGCCATGATGGTCTAGGAGGGGTGCTATACCAAGAATATGAAGGGCAGTTGCGCCCAGTTGCCTACGTTAGTAGAAGTCTGGCACCGGCAGAGAAGAACTACCCCACTCACAAGTTGGAGTTCCTGTCCCTAAAGTGGGCAGTTGTGGATAAACTCCGAGATTACCTGTATGGAGCTGACTTCACAGTAAAGACTGACAATAATCCACTCACCTATCTCTTCACCATGGCTAAGCTGGATGCCACTGGTCACCGTTGGTTAGCAGCCCTAGCCGCATTCAACTTCAGCCTGAAGTATAGGCCCGGAGCTGGAAACCGTGATGCAGATGCATTGTCCAGAAGAGGCCACGCACCCACCCACCATCCAGAAGATTGGACTAAGGTAACCCCAGATGGGGTAAGGGCCTTGTGTCAAGGAGTACAGCTTCAAGCTAGTGGTTGGTCGAGGGCTGAAGAGATCGGTGTTTCTGCAGTGGGGGTGCCTAAGTGTTACTGCAATGTGACCCAAGTCGGAGAGGATGACCTGCCCAAATTGTCCAAAAAGGATTTAAGGAAAGACCAGTTGGAAGATCCTTGGGGAAGATTAGCACTGGAGACATTGAAAGACCAGGATCCAGGCAGACTTCTGAAGGACCCCTCAAAGGTGGCCTGGTTGGTCCACAAGGAATGGGACAAGTTGCAGGTACATCAAGGGGTGGTCTACCGAA
This sequence comes from Rana muscosa, assembly GCA_029206835.1. Taxonomy (NCBI): domain Eukaryota; kingdom Metazoa; phylum Chordata; class Amphibia; order Anura; family Ranidae; genus Rana; species Rana muscosa. The sequence goes on along the minus strand of CM055122.1, from coordinate 264,361,473 downwards.
GGGGCCCCTCTGATGACCTAGAAGAAAAGTGGCAGCTGTATCTGCCGGAAAAATACAGAAGGACTGTTTTGGCTGCTTTACATCATAATCATGGCCACTTGGGGGCTGAACGAACATTCCAGCTTGTAAGGGATAGGTTCTATCGGCCTTGTATGCGGGCTGAAGTGGAGGAGTACTGCCACTCTTGTGCACGCTGTATCCAGAGGAAGACATTGCCAAGTCAAGCCACCCCAATGGGCCATCTGCAGAGTCAAGGACCCTTGGACTTGGTGTGCATTGACTTTCTCTGTCTCCAACCTGACTTAAGTGGACAAGGAAATGTTCTGGTGATAACCGACCATTTCACCCATTATGCCCAGGCTTTTCCAGCCAAAGACCAGAAGGCATCCACTGTAGCTAAAATCCTAGTAGAGAAATACTTTGTGCACTATGGACTGCCACAGCGCTTGCACTCTGACCAAGGGAGAGACTTTGAGAGTCGATTGATCAAGAAACTGTTGGACTCTTTGGGTATCAAGAAAACCTGCACTACCCCTTATCACCCTCAGGGTGACTCTCAGCCAGAGAGGTTCAACAGGACTCTGTTAAATATGTTGGGGACTCTGAGTAGTGAGCAGAAGCAGCACTGGAGCAAGCACATAGCGGCCATCGTGCACGCCTACAACAGTACCACTAGCGATGCCACAGGGTACTCTCCATATCGCCTTATGTTTGGCAGGGAAGCAAGACTGCCTGTGGATCTGGCATTCGGCATATCCATGGATCGCACTTCAGCCACCTCACATAAGGGCTATGTAGACAGACTGAGGAAGAGTTTGAAGCTAGCTTTTGAACAGGCCCAAGTGGCCTCAGAGCAAAGAGGAGCCCGGAACAAGAGGAACTTTGACCTCAAGGTTCGAATTCAGGACCTCCAGCCAGGAGACAGAGTGCTGTTGCGAAACCTAGGAATTCCAGGGAAGCATAAATTAGCAGACAGCTGGAGACCTGAACCATATGTGATCTGTAAGAAGTTGCCAGACCTGCCGGTGTATCAGCTAAAACAAGAAGGGAAGATAGGCCCTCTGAAGACATGGCACCGGAACCACTTAATTCCACTTTCAGAAGCGATTCGGATACCTCCTGTAGAAGATTCCCCTGGACCATCCTCAAGCTTGGAGACACCTAGGCCAAACACTCGGTCTCAGGTCTCTCAGTCTGGAGAAATGGATGTCTCTGATCAGAGTGAGGAAGAAGAGCTTGGATGGTTATGGCATTCTCAGACCCCAGAACCCATGTCTATAGATCTTCCACCATCTGAAGGTACTGTGGATAGTACATTGAATGTGGAAGCCACTGAGTTTGTTCCGTCTAGTCCTCTGGCTGAAGAGTGGGAAGATGCCACATGGTCACCTTCTGCTGATCGTCAAGATTACTCCAAACATCTTCCTGCACCTGAACTGGATGTACCAGAATTATTGGAGCCCAGTGTACCCACTTTAGAAGAAGATAAAGTGAGGGAAGAAACCGCCACCCCAAGAGAACAAAGAGCTAAGAGAACCATTCGTCCTCCTAGGAAGTTAACCTATACCCACATAGGGGAAAGTTCTGAGGATACAGTGACCACTGCTCGAAGGACATTGCCAACACCTGATCCTTCTGCTGTGCATTTGGTGGAAGGCAACCCCAGCCCACTCTCTGGCACAGTTAGGCAGGTCAACCCCATTGATGTAACCAGTGGGCAGGACAAATTCCCCTCCCCGTTCTGGTGGGAGTTTCCTCTGCCAACTTCTCTAGGTGCCTTTAATGAGTTTGTATTTTCCTACTGTTGATACTGTCTTTGGGGACCAAAGATTTCAAGTGGGGGGAGTGTGTAGTGGGTTATCATTTTCACCCGCAAGACTACAGTTCCCAGCAAGCTTTGAGGCACCCTGGGTGCATTTCCCCGCGCAAGGACTGCTGGGGTGGACTTTAAAAGGAAGAGGAGGGGCCTCGGTCTTTCTCTTGGAACGTCGCCCTCCTTGCAAGAGGATCCCTGCACTCACCTGCTGCACGTGCTAGGCCTGAAGCCTGGGCCTCGCACTTTGTTCCAGAGAGCCTTCCGTTCCGCTGGGGAGCCTGCGAAGCATCCGATCGACCTGAGGTGCCACCATCTTCTGGAGGACTGAAGACACGGTGCATCGTGGGCACTGTGAAGCCACTCACAGTAGCGGAGGAACCGGACAGGAGTCGGTCCGGGTGAGAGAGCGCCAGCTCGGAACCACATCTAAGTAACTTTGTAAAGAGAAACAAGATCCGAGTAATTTTCAAAAGGGGTAAATGCACCTCATCCAGATAATAAGGATATCAAAAAGGCGAGAAAAGTGGGACTATAACGGTGCCATGCAGAAATTATGTCACATAATCAATATCGTAAATTAACAATTTTTATTAAAATATCACATAGATATTATGAAAAGACAATATAATGGTAAAAAAACATATAGCTTAAACAGACAAGGATTTTTTCTGGGTTGCTGGTTTACCCAAGTGGAATGTGGCGGGGGTCAGGTGTGATGTTTTGTCCCTATATATTTCGCCGGGTCAGGCTTCTTCAGGGGAGTACACAATAACCGCCCAAATTGTTTATATATCTAGCTCTAACAAAGGATCAAAAAAGACAATATCAAAAAATAATACAATAAATAGATACTTGTGTAGCGGGGTGTTCCCCTTTAATGCAGAGAGACAAGAAGTTCCAGGTGAGAGGTGAGTCGGGAGGAAGTAAAGAGACATTATGGAAGTGAAAGCAGAGGAGAGAGAGACTACATCTCCCAGTACATCTTGCAGCACCCAGGGTGCATTGCTCCAGAACAGAGACTGCTGGGGCAGACTTTATAAAGGGGAGGCGGAGTTTTGGTCGGCCTCTTTGGACACCCCTCTCCTAGCAAGAGGATGTCTGTGCTGAACTGCTGTGTGCACAAGGCCTGAAGCCTGGGCCGTGTGCTCCTTTCCAAAGAGCCCTCTGCCAGCCTAGCAGAGCCTTAGAGACATCTAATCCTCCTTGCTGCAGTACACCAGAAGGATTGAAGACTTGGATGTCGGTGGATTCCTGTTCCTAGACGAATCGATGGAGGAAAAGAGACTTGGACTTGTCCGGGTGGTGAGAGCTGTTTAAAGACAGATACTTTATCTTTACTATTCGTTGGGATTACAAAGTTGTTCTTCAAGTGCACCACCGAGAGATTTCTAGCGAATATTGTTTCACTGAACTTCCATTTAGATCAGTCAGGCCTGACTGCATAGGTAGACATTGCTGGGTGTTAGTCTACCCATGAGGGGAAGTAGCTGTAAAAGGGCAGCGCTAGAGTTGCATAGCAATACTTTATTATTCTGATTACTCTGTTTATCTTTATTACTGTTTATTGCAGGGATCTGCAACTTGTTATACTGTTGTTTATTACTTGCCCATTAGCCTCAGTAAAATATCTGGGTAAAGTACATTTGGTGTCAGTTCCGCTTACTTTAATAGGAGTTTTAAAGTATATTCTGTGTATGTTTGTTATAGGACTGCGTCACCAACAGTTGCGATCACGCGGTCCTATCTCTCTATCACCAGCTGTGCCACGGGAGGTTAGAGCCGATTGCCGGGGGTTGACAGCGGTGCACTGCAGGGCCCAAATCAATATCAGCGGCTCTCTTAACTGGGGGTAGCGCTACACGTGGGGGCTCGAGTCCGGGATCCTTGTACGTTGCATGCTGCAATCAAGCCGGTCAGAAGTACCAGCATGGACCCGCTGGCAATGTCACAGTGGTGCGCAGCGATTGGCGCCGATCCAACCGCGGCGGTAGTCATTGTACTCCCGGGGGAAAGATGGAAGGAAGAGGAGATAAAACAGCTCGTATTGTTACTGTCTCCGAGCCACAAAGCATGGGTGATGGATTTTAGGCCAGATCCAGTGATCTCGTTTACATACGCACTGGTAGAATGGAAAAACGAAATCCCAGAGCATTTTAAAAGTCAGAGTATACAAGCCATAGATAATCAGATCTATCACTTGATACATACGCTGCCAGTGAAGGAAGAATGGTTTCAGACACCAAAGCCATCACTCCCACAATTATCTCCACCACTATCCCCTAAAGCAGAAAAGCTTAAGGAACTATTAAGCCCGGGATCACCGCTGGCCGCTATAGGGCCTGAATTGTTGAATGCTCTAGGAGACCTTGTAATTAAGTGCCAGAAAAGCAGTACGGTGCATGTGGAGGCCGGTTACCGGAAGCTTAGCACCTTCTCAGGGAAGCTCCCCGTCCCTGCGGGGGAGGAAGATTTTGACACTTGGATGGAACAGGCATTGCAGGCAGTAGAAGCATGGGAGGTGCCTGAGGCACAGAAGAGACAGCGAGTCTTAGAAAGTCTGAAAGGTGCCGCGGCAGAAGCGGTGAAGAGCTTCCGGTTTGGAAATGAAAACTGTACAGCTCAAGATTGCCTGGCCATGCTGCAGGAAGAGTTTGGTCAGCTGGAGAAGGTGTCAGAGATGATTTATCAAATTGAACACACTCTCCAGCAGCCGAATGAGAAACTGTCAGAATATGTTAGAAGGCTGAACAGGCAGTTATGCAAGATTGTACTGAAGAAGGGAATGCTGCCCAAAGATGCAGATGAAGCACCAAGAGAGCAGAGGGCTCGCAGAGTCATCAGGCCTCCCAAGAAACTAACTTACCCCCAAATGGGGACGAGCTCAGAGGACTCTGTTGTAACGGCTAGGAGAAGTGTTGAACAACCTGATCCTTCCACCGTCCATTTGGTGGAGGGCAACCCCAGCTCACTCTCTGGCACAGTTAGGCAGGCCACTCATGGTAGTGTGACCTGTGGGCAAGAGAGTTCCATCCCAAAGTTTTGGTGGGAATTCCCTATGCCAACATCATGCTCGACATTGTCCAAAATGGTAAACAGTATTTGTTGAAGTTTATCTTTGGGGACCAAAGAGTTCAAGTGGGGGGAGTGTGTAGCGGGGTGTTCCCCTTTAATGCAGAGAGACAAGAAGTTCCAGGTGAGAGGTGAGTCGGGAGGAAGTAAAGAGACATTATGGAAGTGAAAGCAGAGGAGAGAGAGACTACATCTCCCAGTACATCTTGCAGCACCCAGGGTGCATTGCTCCAGAACAGAGACTGCTGGGGCAGACTTTATAAAGGGGAGGCAGAGTTTTGGTCGGCCTCTTTGGACACCCCTCTCCTAGCAAGAGGATGTCTGTGCTGAACTGCTGTGTGCACAAGGCCTGAAGCCTGGGCCGTGTGCTCCTTTCCAAAGAGCCCTCTGCCAGCCTAGCAGAGCCTTAGAGACATCTAATCCTCCTTGCTGCAGTACACCAGAAGGATTGAAGACTTGGATGTCGGTGGATTCCTGTTCCTAGACGAATCGATGGAGGAAAAGGGACTTGGACTTGTCCGGGTGGTGAGAGCTGTTTAAAGACAGATACTTTATCTTTACTATTCGTTGGGATTACAAAGTTGTTCTTCAAGTGCACCACCGAGAGATTTCTAGCGAATATTGTTTCACTGAACTTCCATTTAGATCAGTCAGGCCTGACTGCATAGGTAGACATTGCTGGGTGTTAGTCTACCCATGAGGGGAAGTAGCTGTAAAAGGGCAGCGCTAGAGTTGCATAGCAATACTTTATTATTCTGATTACTCTGTTTATCTTTATTACTGTTTATTGCAGGGATCTGCAACTTGTTATACTGTTGTTTATTACTTGCCCATTAGCCTCAGTAAAATATCTGGGTAAAGTACATTTGGTGTCAGTTCCGCTTACTTTAATAGGAGTTTTAAAGTATATTCTGTGTATGTTTGTTATAGGACTGCGTCACCAACAGTTGCGATCACGCGGTCCTATCTCTCTATCACCAGCTGTGCCACGGGAGGTTAGAGCCGATTGCCGGGGGTTGACAGCGGTGCACTGCAGGGCCCAAATCAATATCAGCGGCTCTCTTAACTGGGGGTAGCGCTACACTTGCATATTCTTATTTCTTGTAGTTTGCATCATCATAGTTACCAAACAAGGAGCCCAGCCTTTGTTCAACCCAGGCAGAAAGGATCACATATGCGAAATCCCATATACGATGTAGATAATTTATCACAACTGTAGGGCCACGCAGGGAGCTAAGTTTGTATCGCATTGTATCGCAAGCCATCATCTAGCAATACTATCTTACATGCTTCAAGTGGACATCCCCAATCCCTAATTAGAAGTATTCCATATAGCCAATATGTCAGGCTTAAAAGGAATTGTGCTCATGATGATGATTTTGAGAAGGCAGCAAAAAAATTATATCACAGGCTCAAAGACAGAGGTTACAGTCACAGAAATCTGAAACATGCATACAATAGAGCTTCTAAATGTAATCGGAATGAGTTAGTGTTCTCCACCAAGACCAAATCCTGTTTACAACTAGTGATGAGCCGAACACCCCCGGGTTCGGTTCGCACCAGAACCCGCGAACGGACCGAAAGTTCGTACGAACATTAGAACCCTATTAAATACAATGGATGCGAACGTTCGAATTCTAAAGTGCTAATTATAACAACTATTATGCATGTTATTGTCCTAAAAAGGGTTTGGGAACCCGGGTTCTGCACCAGGGGACATGTATCAATGCAAAAAGAAGTTTTAAAAACGGTCGTTTTTCGGGAGCAGTCATTTTAATGATGCATAAAGTGAAAAAAAAAAAGTCAAATATTCCTTTAAATATCGTACCTGGGGGGTGTCTAAAGTATGCCTGTGAAGTGCCACGTGTTTCCCGTGTTTAGAACTGTCCCTGCACAAAATGACACTTCTAAAGGAAAAAAAAGCCATTTAAAACTGCTTGCGGCTTTAATGTAATGTCTGGTCCCGGTAATATGGATGAAATTCTTTAAGAAAAATGGCATAGCTACCCCATGACCCCCCCCCCCCCCCTACCCCAGCCCATTACCAGCCCCTTTGGGTCTTGTATGGATATTAAGGGGAACCCCGCACATAAAATAAAAAAGGCCCTATATACTCTGAACAGCCGTATACAGGCGGTGCATACAAGACAGGGACTGTATGTTTGTTCTTATGTAGAATGTGTTTGTAATTTTGAACAGGTACATTGTTTAAGTGTAGCTCCAGCCCAAAAATCTATTTTTAAACTTTTTGGAAAACATAGGTAAGGGTTATCACCCCTGTAACATTTGTTTTGCTGTCTGTGCCCCTGTTCAGAACATTTCACCTCACTTTCCGTCCCAATGACAACTGTTTTTGAAATGTGGTGTTTTTCTTGAAACAAGGATTGCTGATAAAGCATCAGTACAGAGGAGACACCTTTCTCCCATATTAATTCTTACAGGAGAGAATTTTCCTTCCTAGGGGTAGATTTCCTCTCACTTCCTGTTGTCTTCTTGCGTTTGCAAGTAGGAGTCGTTTGTAAGTTGGATGTTTGAAAGTAGGGACCTGCCGTATATAATCTGCAGAAATAGGCCCCTTAGTTGGTGTTGGCACAACACTGTAAGCACTCACAGTTACTCTTGGTTGGTGCTGGAACGCCCTGCTGTCAACTATTATATCAGGAATTGTAATTACATATAATTGTTGAACAGTGGTAGTAAAAATTGGGCCTTTGATGGTGGTGCTGGTGCCACAACACTGTAAGCCCTGACAGTTACTCTTGGTGGGTGCAGCAATGGGCCCTGCTGTGAATTATTAGATCAAGAATTGTAATTGCATGCCCCTGTTGAACAGGGGCTGAAAAAATGGGCCTTTCGTGGTGGTGGTGGTGGTGGTGGTGGTGTTGCCACAACACTGTAAGCCCTCAGAGTTACTCTTGCTTGGTGGGTGCAGGAATGGGCCCTGCTGTGAATTATTAGATCAATAATTGTAATTACATGCCCCTGTTGAACAGGGGCTGAAAAATTGGGCCTTAGGCACTGGTGGCACAACACTGCAACCCCTCACAGATACTGTACTTGGAGCACAGCAATGAGCCCTGTTGCAAAGTATTGCTTCAAAAATTGTAATGACACGCCCCTGTTAAACAGGGGCTGAAAAATTGGGCCTTAGGCACTGGTGGCACAACACTCCAACCCCTCACACATACTGTACTTGGAGCACAGCAATGAGCCCTGTTGCAAAGTATTGCTTCAAAAATTGTAATTACACGCCCCTGTTAAACAGGGGCTGAAAAATTGGGCCTTAGCCACTGGTGGCGGCACCCATAAACAAAAATGATCTTCCAAGCTATCATCATCAATCGTATCATTGAGGACTCGGAGGAGGAGGATAGCCAGTCAACATAACAGCACAGGCACTCAGCATCAGCATCAGTCTTGAAGGGATGTGACATGTTAAAATCAATTAGTCTGTTATATCAGCATCAGGTGTGTGGTAGCTGGTGGTGATCCAAGACTGGTTCATCTTGATGAAAGTCAGTCGATCAACCGAGTCGGTGGACAGGCGCACCCTGTGATCCGTGACAAATCCTCCAGCAGCACTGAATGTGCGTTCCGAAAGAACGCTGGATGCAGGACAGGCCAGTAGCTCAATTGCATACTGTGCAAGCTCTGGCCAGTGATCCATCCTCAAGACCCAGTAAGCCAGAGGATTTTCGGTGGGGAAGGTGTCCAAGTCTGACCTTGCCCCTAGATATTCCTGCACCATGTTTATCAGACGCTGGCGATGGTTGCTGGAACCGATCATACTTTGGGGCTGCGGACTAAAGAATCGTCTGAACGCATCGGTCAGACGGCCACCTTCCCCACCGCTCCTTCTTTGACTGGCCGAAGCCTCAGCAACTCGTTGTCCAGGACCAGGAGTTTGTAACCTCCCAGTCTCTGGGAACGCGTTGCACAGACCTTTCTGCAAGGCCTCCCGGAGTTGTCTCATCCTCTGCTCCCTCTGCGACGGTAACATAAGGTCCGCAACCTTACCCTTGTACCGTGGATCAAGGAGAGTGGCCAGCCAGTAATGGTCCCTCTCCTTGATCCGAAGAATACGAGGATCCTTCCGCAGACTTTGCAGGATCAGGGAGGCCATGCAGCGTAGGTTTGCTGAGGCATTCGCTCCGGAGTCCTCTGGGTCACTAAGGACGACATGATCCGCAGTCACCTCCTCCCAGCCACGTACAAGTCCACTGGTTTCTTGGGACTGTAAATCATCCCTAAAAGACTGCTGCTGATGATGCTGAGTGCCAGCCTCCACCTCCATGCTGACACAATCCTCCTCCTCCTCCTCCTCCTCCTCCTCCTCCTCTTCCTGTGCGATGGGTGGGACAGAAGGAACACTGTCTGGGTAAAGGGGGCCTTGAGAGGCAAGGAAGTCCTCCTCTTCCTGCCTCTGTTCTGCCTCAAGTGCCCTGTCCATTATTCCACGCAGCGTGTGCTCCAACAGGTGGACAAGAGGTACAGTGTCACTGATGCATGCACTGTCACTGCTCACCATCCTCGTGGCCTCCTCAAATGGTGCCAGGACAGTGCATGCATCCCTGATCATGCCCCACTGGCGTGGAGAAAAAAAACCAAGCTCCCCTGACCCTGTCCTGGTGCCGTAGTCGCACAGGTACTCATTGATGGCCCTCTGCTGCGTGTGCAGCCGCTGCAGCATGGCCAACGTTGAGTTCCACCTGGTGGGCATGTCACATATAAGGCGGTTCTTGGGCAGGTTCAACTCCTTTTGCAGCTCAGCCAGGCGAGCACTGGCATTATAAGATCTGCGGAAATGCACACAGACTTTCCTGGCCTGCCTCAGGACATCCTGTAAGCCCGGGTACCTGCCCAAGAACCGCTGCACCACCAGGTTAAGGACGTGAGCCACACAGGGCACATGGGTCGGTTGTCCCTGTCGAAGGGCGGAGAGGAGGTTGGTGCCATTGTCGCAAACCACCATTCCTGGCTTAAGCTGGCGTGGCGTCAACCACCTCTTGGCCTGGCCCTGCAGAGCAGACAGGACCTCTGCCCCAGTGTGGCTTCTGTCCCCCAAACACACCAGCGCAAGCACGGCATGGCATCTTTTTGCCTGCGTACTTGCGTAGCCCCGTGAACGGCTACGGAGCACCGCTGGTTCATAGGACAAACCACAGGAAGAGGCCATGGAGGAAGAAGAAGAGGAGGGGGTGGAGGAGAGAGGTGTGTCACAACCAGTAGTAGCATTTTGGAGGCGTGGCGGTGGGACAACCTCCAACACTACTGCACCTTGTCCTGCATCCTTCCCAGCTGCCAAAAGAGTGACCCAATGGGCCGTGAAAGAAAGGTAACGTCCCTGTCCATGCCTGCTGGACCATGAGTCAGCGGTAATATGCACCTTACCGCTGACCGCCCTGTCCAGCGAGGCCAAGACATTGCCTTCCACATGCCGGTAGAGAGTCGGAATAGCCTTCCGTGAGAAAAAGTGGCGTTTGGGAACCTGCCACTGAGGAACCGCACATTGCACAAACTCACGGAAGGGGGCCGAGTCTACCAACTGAAAAGGCAGCAGTTGAAGCGCTAGCAATTTAGCCAAGCTAGCATTCAACCGCTGGGCATGTGGATGGCTGGGAGTGAACTTCTTTCGACGGTCCAGCAGCTGGGGCAGGGAAATTTGCCTGCTAGAATCGGACGTCGGTGTACTGCTAGCAGAGTGGCCGCAAGTACTTGGCTGTGACACACCTAATTCTACACCTTCATTCCTCTCAGTGCATGTTTCAGAGAGGACTGAAGTTATAGTGGGGTTGGAGATCCCAGCTGATGCGGTGCAAGGAGAGGTCCGCTTTGTTCTTTGGTGTGGGTCTTTGAGGTAGGCTTGCCAACGAGCTGCATGGCAGGTCAACATATGTCTGGTCAGGCATGTGGTACCCAAGCGGCTGATGTTTTGGCCACGTGATATACGCTTGAGACATATGTTGCAAACAGCAGCTGTGCGATCTGATGCACTAGCCTCAAAAAAGGCCCACACCAAGGAACTTTTTGAATGACGGGCAGAGGCAGCGCCCTGCACAGGCGGAGCTCTGCGGTGTGATTCCGTCGGTGTACTGCCCTTACGCTGGCCACCAAAGGGCATCCTGCCTCGTTGGAGATGTGCCTCCTCCTCATCCTCCTCCTCCTCCTCTCTCCTATTAGGCACCCATGTGGAGTCAGTGACCTCATCATCCCCTCCCTCCTCATCACTGGAGCCAATCTGGCAGTATGCTGCAGCTGCTGGAACATGACTGCCAGATTGGTGTCCTTCTTGAGCATCCCCTCTGTCTGCTCTCACCCTACTGCCTTCCTGTAGCTGGGTTTCATCATCAGACCCTTCGAAACGCTGGGCATCCTCCTGGAGCATGTACCCAACACTGTGCTCAAACAGTTCGGGGGACTCCTCAGGAGGAGGACATGGTGGGTCTAGGGAAGGAGTGACTGATGATGAGTCTGACATTGATACCAGGGAAGACGACGCTTTGGCAGCTGCTTTTCCAGTACCCTGAGCCTGGGTGAGAGAGGATGAGGAGGAGGAGGAGGGCTTGGTCATCCACTCTACCAAGTCTTCGGCATGATGTGGCTCAACATGTCCAGCTGCCGAAAAGAAGGACAAGCGTGTCCCATGGCCATGTGCTGATGACAATGCACCGCGTCCACGACCAGCACTGTTGCCCCCAGACACAGAGCCTGCTTGCCCTCTTTTATTGCCTCCTGACTGTCTGCCTCTCCTTGTTTGCCTTCCAGACATTCTAATAGATGGCCTGCAGGGAGATGGGAAAAAAGCAATAAGGGCTACCTTCAGGTGTCCTTCTCTGTCCCTTTACTTAAGGATTTCTAAATATGGTTCAGGATGATTGCTTTTGCACAGAATAGCACAACGACAATTTCCCTGACTGTCCAAAAAACAAGGATTTCAAAGATGGTTGATGAGGAATGCTTTAGCACACTATAGCACAAGGAGAATTCACTCACTGTCCTTCCCAGTCCCTAGAAACAAGGACTTGCACAGTGAAAGAAACTGACACTGTCCCTACCTAGAGTTTTCTGTCCCTAGAAAAAATGTTTTTTTTAAGCACACTATAGCACAAGGAGAATTCACTCACTGTCCTTCCCAGTCCCTGGAAACAAGGACTTGCACAGTGAAAGAAACTGACACTCTCCCTACCTACAGTTTTCTGTCCCTAGAAAAAATGTTTTTTTTTAAGCACACTATAGCACAAGGAGAATTCACTCACTGTCCTTCCCAGTCCCTAGAAACAAGGACTTGCACAGTGAAAGAAACTGACACTCTCCCTACCTAGAGTTTTCTGTCCCTAGAAAAAATGTTTTTTTTAAGCACACTATAGCACAAGGAGAATTCACTCACTGTCCTTCCCAGTCCCTAGAAACAAGGACTTGCACAGTGAAAGAAACTGACACTCTCCCTACCTAGAGTTTTCTGTCCCTAGAAAAAATGTTTTTTTTAAGCACACTATAGCACAAGGAGAATTCACTCACTGTCCTTCCCAGTCCCTAGAAACAAGGACTTGCACAGTGAAAGAAACTGACACTCTCCCTACCTAGAGTTTTCTGTCCCTAGAAAAAATGTTTTTTTTAAGCACACTATAGCACAAGGAGAATTCACTCACTGTCCTTCCCAGTCCCTAGAAACAAGGACTTGCACAGTGAAAGAAACTGACACTCTCCCTACCTAGAGTTTTCTGTCCCTAGAAAAAAAGTTTTTTTTAAGCACACTATAGCACAAGGAGAATTCACTCACTGTCCTTCCCAGTCCCTAGAAACAAGGACTTGCACAGTGAAAGAAACTGACACTCTCCCTACCTACAGTTTTCTGTCCCTAGAAAAAATGTTTTTTTTAAGCACACTATAGCACAAGGAGAATTCACTCACTGTCCTTCCCAGTCCCTAGAAACAAGGACTTGCACAGTGAAAGAAACTGACACTCTCCCTACCTAGAGTTTTCTGTCCCTAGAAAAAATGTTTTTTTTAAGCACACTATAGCACAAGGAGAATTCACTCACTGTCCTTCCCAGTCCCTAGAAACAAGGACTTGCACAGTGAAAGAAACTGACACTCTCCCTACCTAGAGTTTTCTGTCCCTAGAAAAAATGTTTTTTTTAAGCACACTATAGCACAAGGAGAATTCACTCACTGTCCTTCCCAGTCCCTAGAAACAAGGACTTGCACAGTGAAAGAAACTGACACTCTCCCTACCTACAGTTTTCTGTCCCTAGAAAAAATGTTTTTTTTAAGCACACTATAGCACAAGGAGAATTCACTCACTGTCCTTCCCAGTCCCTAGAAACAAGGACTTGCACAGTGAAAGAAACTGACACTCTCCCTACCTACAGTTTTCTGTCCCTAGAAAAAATGTTTTTTTTAAGCACACTATAGCACAAGGAGAATTCACTCACTGTCCTTCCCAGTCCCTAGAAACAAGGACTTGCACAGTGAAAGAAACTGACACTCTCCCTACCTAGAGTTTTCTGTCCCTAGAAAAAATGTTTTTTTTAAGCACACTATAGCACAAGGAGAATTCACTCACTGTCCTTCCCATACCCTAGAAACAAGGACTTGCACAGTGAAAGAAACTGACACTTTCCCTACCTAGAGTTTTCTGTCCCTAGAAAAAATGTTTTTTTTAAGCACACTATAGCACAAGGAGAATTCACTCACTGTCCTTCCCAGTCCCTGGAAACAAGGACTTGCACAGTGAAAGAAACTGACACTCTCCCTACCTAGAGTTTTCTGTCCCTAGAAAAAATGTTTTTTTTAAGCACACTATAGCACAAGGAGAATTCACTCACTGTCCTTCCCAGTCCCTAGAAACAAGGACTTGCACAGTGAAAGAAACTGACACTCTCCCTACCTAGAGTTTTCTGTCCCTAGAAAAAATGTTTTTTTTAAGCACACTATAGCACAAGGAGAATTCACTCACTGTCCTTCCCAGTCCCTAGAAACAAGGACTTGCACAGTGAAAGAAACTGACACTCTCCCTACCTAGAGTTTTCTGTCCCTAGAAAAAATGTTTTTTTTAAGCACACTATAGCACAAGGAGAATTCACTCACTGTCCTTCCCAGTCCCTAGAAACAAGGACTTGCACAGTGAAAGAAACTGACACTCTCCCTACCTAGAGTTTTCTGTCCCTAGAAAAAATGTTTTTTTTAAGCACACTATAGCACAAGGAGAATTCACTCACTGTCCTTCCCAGTCCCTAGAAACAAGGACTTGCACAGTGAAAGAAACTGACACTCTCCCTACCTACAGTTTTCTGTCCCTAGAAAAAATGTTTTTTTTAAGCACACTATAGCACAAGGAGAATTCACTCACTGTCCTTCCCAGTCCCTAGAAACAAGGACTTGCACAGTGAAAGAAACTGACACTCTCCCTACCTAGAGTTTTCTGTCCCTAGAAAAAATGTTTTTTTTAAGCACACTATAGCACAAGGAGAATTCACTCACTGTCCTTCCCAGTCCCTAGAAACAAGGACTTGCACAGTGAAAGAAACTGACACTCTCCCTACCTAGAGTTTTCTGTCCCTAGAAAAAATGTTTTTTTTAAGCACACTATAGCACAAGGAGAATTCACTCACTGTCCTTCCCAGTCCCTAGAAACAAGGACTTGCACAGTGAAAGAAACTGACACTCTCCCTACCTACAGTTTTCTGTCCCTAGAAAAAATGTTTTTTTTAAGCACACTATAGCACAAGGAGAATTCACTCACTGTCCTTCCCAGTCCCTAGAAACAAGGACTTGCACAGTGAAAGAAACTGACACTCTCCCTACCTAGAGTTTTCTGTCCCTAGAAAAAATGTTTTTTTTAAGCACACTATAGCACAAGGAGAATTCACTCACTGTCCTTCCCAGTCCCTAGAAACAAGGACTTGCACAGTGAAAGAAACTGACACTCTCCCTACCTAGAGTTTTCTGTCCCTAGAAAAAATGTTTTTTTTAAGCACACTATAGCACAAGGAGAATTCACTCACTGTCCTTCCCAGTCCCTAGAAACAAGGACTTGCACAGTGAAAGAAACTGACACTCTCCCTACCTACAGTTTTCTGTCCCTAGAAAAAATGTTTTTTTTAAGCACACTATAGCACAAGCACAAAACACACTGACACTCTCCCTACCTATCCTTCTCTTTCCCTAAACTAAAGGAATCCAGGTTAAGCAAGAAAGAAAGAAAAGTCACTGTCCCTGCCTATGCTGCTCTTTCCCTGCTCCGGAACACACTACACTAGGCCGCCGTGCTGGCGGCCTTTTATAGTGTGGGGCGTGTACTAAACACCCTCAGCAATAATTGGCCACAGGCATCCTGCCTGTGGCCAATCATTGCTCTCCTCGCTGCCGGCGCTGTGATTGGCCAAGCATGCGGGGTCACAGTGCATGCTTGGCCAATCACAGCGCCTGGATGACACTGCGATGGCGTAGTGCATTGTGGGGCGTTCGCGTCACTCGAATTTGGCGCGAACGGCCCAAATCGTTCGATCTTCGTCGAACGATCGAACAGCCGATGTTCGAGTCGAACGTATGTTCGACTTGAACACGAAGCTCATCCCTATTTACAACCAATTCGATTAATTACGCAATACTCCAGACATCATGCATCTTTTAGAAATATTCTGACACAATACTGGCCTCTACTATTAGCTGACAGTTCTGCTGGCAAATACATCAACAACCGTCCCGACATTACGTATCGACGTGCCCCTCTCTTAGGGACAAACTGGTTCGTAGCCACTTTGACCCTATAGACTCCACATGCAAAACACAGACAGGCACTTTTTCTTGTAATAAATGTGACATACGTCCATTCATTCTAAATGGCCAGACTGTGATTCTCCCCAATGGCCTTACACATTCCATTCGTCATCGAGTATCCTGTCAAACCATTGGTGTTGTTTATTTAGCCAAATGTCTCTGTGGATGCTTCTATGTGGGAAAGACAAAAAGGCCCTTCCTTAAACGCATCAAAGATCACATTGGCCCTATTCGCAAACGACTAATGACTACTGCCATCAGCCGCCACATAGGCAGCGAACATAACTTTGAGGCAGGAATGATCACATTTTCAGCCCTTGAACATGTACCCACACATGCAAGAGGAGGCGGCATTGACCGCAAACTCCTGCAACTTGAAACCAGATGGATTCACCAATTAAAAGCAACTTGCTATCCTGGCCTAAATGAGTATATCAGTTTCAAATCCTCAAAATTGTTAATTTACGATGTTGATTATGTGACATAATTTCTGCATGGCACCGTTATAGTCCCACTTTTCTCGCCTTTTTGATATCTAAGTAACTTTGTTGCCTATTAACTTTGCCTAGGCCCATCATTGACCACAGTTATACTTTGGAGAGACTGTTTTGCTGAACTGAGTTTGTCAGTCTCTCCAGCTTTGCCAAGTTAGCGATTATCTGCTACCCCTATTGGATTACAATTTGTTTCTCTATGTGCACCACCAACAGTTGCTAGCGAAGATTCTTCAACAAACTATACCCCAAGTTATAGTCAGGCCTGACTGGGTAGTATAGGACATTGCTGGGCGCCATTTTTATGCTCACGAGGGAGGATAGCTGCAGCGGGGTTAATATATGTTCATTGCATTATTGAATGTCATACCCTTTTAATGTGTACACCTATATTGCAGGGATCTGCATAAGATATTGTATACAAATTACCCTTTTATATGTAGCGGGTAGGTACTTTTCAGTATGTTGATTCGGGTGAAGACATCAGTGATGTCCAGTTCCCTGCGGCCCAGCAGGTGGCGCTGTCAATTTGGGCCGGGGTTGAACCATCGCTGGAGTGCCGTACCCTTTTTGGTCTCTCGCAGCGGTTGTACGGCGGGGTGGGGAACCCGCTGTGCGAGCTGGGAGAGGATATAAAGGGGGCGGACATCTTCGCCACGAGGTCAGAGTCCCAGGCACCTTTAGCCTGAGGGCTGCTGCCCAGCGGTCGGTGTCCAGGCGGCCTAGGCCTGGACACGTGGAGTTCGGGAGTCAACCCAGACACCCTCAGTCTGGGGTGAGGTGCATCGTTCAGGCCTGGGGCCCAGCTTCTTCCACTGGGATCCGCCCGGGAGGAACCATCCTAAGCCACCCACAGAATCGGGTGTCTGAATCCAGGCGTAAGGGACCGCGCAGGTGACCTTCCCGTAGATCTGGTGCAGCAGATTGCCAGTGCCGGGACAGGGTCTCCGGAGACCGCCGGGATGGATGTCCTCACCAAACAGGGGCCATATTCACACGGAAGGTGGTCCATGTTCTAAGGTCGGTGGCAGAGACCGTTACTCTAAGGTCGTGACAGAGACCGTTACTTAGGCCCGTGGCAGTGGCTCCAACAGTTCACCCGGTAGGTGGCAGCTACCAACTTCACGGTCGGTTGCAGAGACAGTGCGCCAAGCCTATCTGCACGAAAAAGGGATAGGAGAGTTCATTGTGCCTGGGCCTACTCGTATCCACACCCCTGTCTGTCTGTTATGGAAGTTCAACTGATTATGTTCATTCTGGCATTGAAGAAATAAAGGAGTGTTGAACTTTGAATGGTGTGGGGCTCTATTACTGGCAGATACACCTCCACGGAAGAAGCGGAGGCTCCATATGCAGGATGCAGACCCGAAGGTAATTCAGAAAAGACTTGTAGCTTGGCGAACTACTGCTCCCAGCCAGTCTGGGTTGCAAATCCTGCCCTCTCAGGCCACATTGACTTGACACTTTCCCCACAGTCTCTCCTTTGGCCTTGCACCCAGCTCCCCTGGCATGCCTCATCCAGTAATCCACTGTGTTCCACTTACCGACCTTTTCCTGCCCCGAGTCCGTGATGGAGAACTTTAACTGGACCACACGTTCCTACAGCTTCTCCAGCCCCTCTGTTCCAGGATACTCCATCCATGACCATGTAAAGATGCAGCTCCCTCCCAGCTCTCCTGGGCTCCTCCGCTAGGCCTCGCACCCCCCCCCAGATGGGGATGGGGCCCCTGCTGCTGCCTAGTGCTCCATTATTCAATTCTCCCGGCAGACAACTCCTCCCCAGTGGGCCGGGACCCAAGCTTATATGGGAGGCCTGCCCCCTGCCAATTCCAAGTGGGGATTGGTCAGGGCTCCTCACATGAGCTCCCTGTCACTCCAGTCCTGTGCCCTGCCCCTCTTCCAGATCATCCTCCCTGGAAGCAGGGGAGGTGCCCCAGAACTAGAGCACAGGTGGTCACACCCACTGCTACACTAACCACTCCCTGCCCCCAGATCAAAACAAACAGGCCTAGCCTGAAGCATAGGCCTGCCTAAATTTACCTAAATTTACCTAAATTTACCTGCACTGACAGTTCTCCTTACAAAAATTCTACTCTAGCACCTACCTACGGTAAACTGCAACATCTGCTTGTTCTTTTGAAAAACAACAGGCTTACTAGCCAGATCTTCAGATAAAAATAAAGGAAAGAAAGACTAAAAAAGAAAAAATAATGCAGCCATTACATCCAAGGATTGGTAAACTTCAATAAAATAAATGTTTGTTTTTAGGTTTAACATGGCTTTAATAACACTCCCAGCATGCGCCAGCAGGCCCCCTAAACTTACTGACTGGCACATCTTTAAAGTGGTATTAAACCCCAAAACAAAAATGTATTATACTACAGCTTGTCAAATTTTAAATGTGGTGGCTGCATTTGTTTTTTGTAGGCCTTTTCATTTATTTTCACCTGGTGATTTAGTTACAAAACCCGCCATCACCGGCGGCCTCCCCTGCTCGGTGGCGGCCTCCCTTTCCCCTGGTCATCACGGCGACGGCGGCTTCCGTTTCCTCCCTCCTCCTCATCGGCCAATCGGGAGTCTTCTCTTTTCAGCCAATCGGAAAAGTGGTCTCACACCCACTTCTGATTGGCCAGGTTGAGGATAATTTTTTCAACAGCGAATATTCATTCACTGTTGTAACACACCTGGGTGGGCTCCGTTTACATTCTCTGTGACCCGAGCCCACACTATTTTGAAGCGTAATAGAGCCTCTGGCTCTAATCTGGTGCTTCAAAAAAAACCTGGCCGCTGCAATTCATGCACCCCATGCCCTGAAAAGAGGCCGGACGCATGAATAGGGTATTGCCGTGGCGGCCATGGATAGATTTATGCTGTGCATGAATCTATCCATTATGTATAGAGGGGGTGGTGAGGAGAGAAGGGGCGGCATCCGGGCGCCCATATTGAACGGGCCGCCACTGCTACTAACACACTTCCTGTCTTACTGTGTCTCCAATCTGAATGGGAGACACCTTTGGATAGCAGCATTGTCAGTCTGGGGAGAGGGTAGTGTTAATACACTAGCAGGGTGTGATGGACTTGACTAACAATTTAAGGCTGGGTTCACACTGGTACGACAAACGCTTCGACATTGGGAACTCATGTCGCATGACGTGTGGAAATCAATGTTTCCCTATGAGAGCCGTCTTAACTGGTCCGACACAAGTCGGTCCGACTTTGAAAATGCTCCCTGTACTACTTTGGTCCGACTTTGATCCTACTTCAGCCCATCATTGAAGTTGGATCAAAGTAGGAGCCTTGTCCTTACCATCCGACTTTTGACATCCGACATGTGATTACAGCAGCAGTAAAGGGAATTTTATTTCACTCTGGGATTGTTTTGATTGGTCAAAGAACAGGTCAGGCTATCACAAAGTCAGATCAAAGTAGTATCCTTTTCATTCAAGTCAGATGGATGTCGGACCAATGTAGGACCAATGTAGGACTGATGTCGCAGAGCAAAGTAGGATAAAAGTTGTATGTCGTGTCGTACAAGTGTGAACCCAGCCTTAAGCTCAACTCTCAAAGCTGTAATTTAGATTTAATCCCAATTGGACATGGTATTGGAGACACATTTATTTTCACTCATGAACTTTAATTTTATTTTAAATGAGACACTTGATTGATTATGTTTTAGGCCGGATTCACACTTGTGCGACACGACAGCCGTCCTACTTTGGATCCGACTTTGCCCTGCGACATGAAGCCGACATACGTCCGACTTTCAATGAACGGGGATCCGACTTGGATCCCCGCCAATACCAGGCACTGTGCTTGGTATGAATCTTGAGGGGGAACTCAACGCCAAATTTTAAATAAAAAAACGGCATGGGTTCCCCTCCAGGAGCATACCAGGCCCTTCGGTCTGGTATGGATTTTAAGGGGAACCCCCTAAGCCGAAAAAACGGCATGGGGGTCCCCCTCAAAATCCAAACCAGACCCTTATCCGAGCACGCAACCTGGCAGGCCGCAGACCTGGCAGGTCGCTCCATGGGGGGTTTGGTGCTTTGGGGCAGGGGGGCGACCTGCGGCCCCCCACCCCAAAGCACCCTGCCCCCATGTTGATGAGGACAGGGCCTCTTCCCGACAACCCTGGCCATTGGTTGTCGGGGTATGCGGGCGGGGGCTTATCGGAATCCAGGAGCCCCCTTTAATAAGGGGACCCCCAGATCCCGGCCCCCCACCCTATGTGAATGAGTATGGGGTACATTGTACCCCTACCCATTCACCTGGTGGAAAAAAATGTCAATAAAAAAACACTATTCAAAAAAATGACAAAATAGAAAATGACACTATGCGGTATTATTCAAATTATCATATGCGGCGCTCCTATCAATATTTAAATTGATACTGTTCACTATTGTCCCTATTGTCTTTGGGACAATAGTGAACCGTATCAATTTAAATATTGATAGGAGCGCCGCATATGATAATTTGAATAATACCGCATGGTGTCATTTTCTATTTTGTCATTATTTTGAATATAAGTTTATTTGTGAATGTGGCTGCTGATGTAGAATATGTTGTAAAGAGTGAGGTTTATCAGCATCTCTACTTTGATAAGATCTAGACTCTTGTTTTACTAAAATTGAACACCATAGCGCTGGGATAAAACAAAAATAGGTACCAGTTGCAGCAGTTTTTTAATTTTCTTTTTTTTGTTTAAAATTAAAAAAACACTTCACAGGTTTTGAATTAAAAAAAAAACTTAAAGCGAAGGTCCGCCGAAAATAAATATTAAAAGCCAGCAGCTACAAATACTATAGCTGCTGACTTTAATATATGGACACTTACCTGTCCAGGGCGCCCGCGATGTCGGCAGCCGAAGCCGATCTGTCCGTCGGCTCTCGGCTGCTGCCGCCGCCATCCTCGGCAAGCCTTGCGGCTTCACTTCCTGGTTCCGTACTGCACATGCGCGAGTCGCGCTGCGTATCCTCACTGGTCCCTGCTGTCTTCTGGGACCTGTGTGTCTCCCAGAAGACAACGGGGGAGGACAGAATAGGTGCCGGAAGTGGTGTAGGTCACCGCGATCACCGTGGCGATCTATGCCAGGAAGTGGGAGCAAATACCAGGTATCTGAAAGGTGTCATATGTGACACCGGAGGGGGGGAGGATTCCAAAAAGTGGAAGTTCCATTTTTGGGTGGAACTCCACTTTAAGCTAGAGTAAAGCCTCGTACACACGACCGATTTTCTCGGCAAAAAACTACAAGAAAACTGTTGGGAGAGCTTTCTTGCCAAGAAAACCATTTGTGTGTATGGTTTCTCGTCGAGAAAACTGCCAGGAATCTCGACGAGAAAAATAGAGAACCTGCTCTCTATTTTCTCATCAGGATTCTCGTTTTTCTCGTTGATTCTCGTCGGCCTGTTTCCCGAAGAGAAAACCCTTTATGTGTATGCTTTTCCGAGTCTTAAAAAATCGCACATGCTCAGAATCAAGTATAAGACGGGAGCGCTCCTTCTGGTAAAACTAGCGTTCGTAATGGAGATAGCACATTCGTCACGCTAAAACGAACTGAAAGCACTAAGACTGAAAAGCGCGAATCGTCTCTCCCCAAACTTTTACTAACACGCGGAAACACGAGATCAGCAAAAGCAGCTCAAGGTGGCGCCATTGAAATCGAACTTCCCCTTTATACTGCCGTCATACGTGTTGTACGTGACCGCGCTTTCCAACGATGAGATTTGGAATTGACAGTGTGTATGCAAGGAAAGCTTGACAAGAAGCTCGTCAAGCTTGACAAGAAGCTCGTCAAGCTTGACAAGAAGCTCGTCGAGAAAAACAATGTTTTTTTTTACGACGAGATTCTCGGTCGTGTATACGAGGCTTTAGGCTTTAAGCAAGAACAACTCTTGGAATGTATTTTATTATTAGTATGTTATTTATTGAAGACATTTACCAACATTTTTAATAAAATATATAAATATATAGACCGGCGTCTAATACCACAGTAGAAGCATGGGACAGTGTGAAAGTTTGTGAGAAATTTGAAACATGCCTTCTGTGTTTTTTTTCTAGATGGTTGGATGGCTCTCCTGTTGATTATGTGGGATGGGCAGTAAATGAACCCAGCTTTGCTAACAATGAAGAGAACTGTGTGGAGCTGTATAAAGAGGATGGTACAGTATATGTTTTGAGTATAATTCATCCACTCTACATGTTTTCAAAACATCAGGGTTTAAAAGACAAATTCCACCCTGATGCTAAAGTATGGGGGGTGTAGCGCTACTCTAGTACCGATGCCCCACTCAGTAGTAGCCCCAGCTTTTCTGATACCCTGTTCAGTAGTAACCCCCAGCTCTGCTGATCCCTCACTTAGTAGTACCCCCCCCAGTTCGGCTGATCCTCTGGTTTGCTGATCCTCCTCTCTCTTCAATCTCCGCTCACCTCCCGCTATATTGCTCCCACGCTGCTCACCACATGTGACATCTTCTAGTTTCCCCTGCTCCGGTCCCCCAGCTCTGCTGATCCTCTGCAGCTCAGTCCTCTCTTTTCGATCCCTGCTCATCTTCTGCTATATCGTTCCTATGTTGCACACCACGTGCTGTCTTCTAGTTGCTCCACTCCATTCCAGACCCCTCTCACCTTCCTGCTGCTCCGTTCTGCACACCAGATGCACTGCATAATATATACACCATGAACAAGACGTAACTGCTGATGGCGTCTTTCCAGTTCGCTTGTTGGTTTCCCAGTGCATCCTGGAATATCTCATACCTGCAATACCTCCAAAACAAAGTGGAGCTAACTCTGAATAAAAGCCCCCTAAAAGCTTCAGGTGCTGTAAGCGAGCATTGTCATAGACTTCTATGAAGGCTTTGGAGACGATTTGAAGCACCAAGAAAGCGACACGGGGTATAATTTTTTAAGCAAATCAAAGCAAAACAAACACATGTGAACAGGACTGTAAGCTAACCATTTTATTTAGTGACAGGTGCTTTGATTAGCATTTAGAGTGCTTTAAAAAAGCCCGTCCAATGCTACATTTTGAAGTAAGTGTAAAAAAAAGCCCTAAGTAACCAGTACTAGATCAAAGAAAATAGGTGCTGAACCAGTTAGTAAAGGCTCACTTAATAGATTGTCACCTGATATGGATGGTAACGAGGAAAGCATAGAAATGCATGAACAATGGTAATAACACAATTTAACGTACAGGGTGATTAGTAATAAGGACAAGGAATAAGATGACACTTGGTGTCCAGATCAGCATAAACAGAAGCAAGGTCACCTAGAGTGCAGCAGTGGGCAGTAATAAAGCTTGATTTACTAAACACAGGAATTATACTGCCAAATTGCATTAATGGTGAATATGCTAGGCCCAGACCGACTGGATGTGCACTGTCCATAGGAATGAAGAAAAGGGGAGAAAGGAACAAAGGGGACTTGCAAAATGGTTTTATGGGAGCGGTAGTCCTTATGTTGTTCTTCTGCCGGCTATGATTGGGGCCTGTTAAGAAGTGTTGGTGCACTTAACGACAGCTATCATAAACCAGCATGCCATATTGGGGCAGTAAAGATGCAGTAAGGGTGCGGTTTAGGTGCAGTACTGGTATAGTTAAAGGTGGAGTATAGATGTGGTGAAGTAGCAGTAAAGGTGCGGTATACCTAATTCCTGCAGTAACTTAGACCCTGCTAGCAGTGTGAACTATGGAAAGCGAACCCTTTTAGTAGTCCCTGTGGTGCAGCCATGAACTCACTGTAGAAATGGGGCCTCCTTGGTCACTCCACAAAATGCCTCAGGAGATTCAGCAGTGGGAAGTAGAGGGTGCAAGGATGCTCTGGTCTCCCTGCAGCATTGGTGCAGATGCGATTGCTGCAGTCTGTACTGTGCTGCCTCAGGTGTCTCCGCTGGTCTGGCCTCTCAGCAGTCTGGTCAGTATGCAGCAGGAGCTATTTGATAATGTACAAGTACTTAAAGTACCTGTGAAGGTCATTCTAAACAAAAATGATATTTTAGTTATAGGTGGAGTCTGGTGAGTTGAGTTAGCTCCTGGTATCTTATATATTTTGGGTGCTCCAATAAGGCGATCTCCCTACCATACTTTTCAACTCTATTCCTGTGCAGACAAAACAAGAAAGCAAAACAAATTTTTTTTTAAAAAAAAGACAAAATAAGAAAAAGAGCTGCACACCAACATCCGTCCAACAGGTTTATTAAAAGACTGCCACCAGGACTATGACAACGGGTTTTGAAGAAGCACAATGTATGTGTGAAACGTCGTCACTCCTTGGTTCGTTGTTATAGTCCTGGTGGCAGTCTTTCAATAAACCTGTTGGACGGATGTTGGTGTGCAGCTATTTTTCTTATATTGTCTACACTGGTTCACGGTTGTGAGACGCAGCTAGCACCCAACCCCTCCTTTTTGGTGGATTATCATACTCACCTGGAGCAGCGATCTGTCTTATTATCCCTTCTATTCCCGTGCACCTGGAAGTTCCCACCTATCTTTGTGTGTTTCACCTCCTCCTGTTTGTACTGCATTATATAAAACAAATAAAAGCCCAGGAGGAAGATTGGGAACCCCTCAGAATGACCACAGCAGGTGTACAGACCCGGTAACCCATCACATAGATTTAACCAACAAAGTCTCAAGGAGATAAAAGAAACTGTCAGGTTGGTTTAACTCTCCTGCGTTCAACAGCAGTTGAAATATTAGTCTTGGATGCACTGACCCTTTAACCGCTTGCCGACCGCCGCACGAACAATTTACGTAGACAGAATGGACAGGCAAAAGGGCGTATATATACGTCCCCTTTAATTTGCCGGCCATGTGGTCGCGAGCTCCGTGACCGCGCCCGTGGGACCCGCGGACCCGATCGCCCGGGGGGCCCACGATCGGGTCACAGAGATGAAGAACAGCGAGATGTTAGTGTAAACACAACATCTCCCCGTTCTGCCTAGTGACACTGTGGCTGATCGTGTTCCCTCTCATCGGGAACAGCGATCAGTGACGTGTCACGGCAAGCCACGCCCCCTAACAGTAAGAATCACTCCCTAGGTCACACTTAACCCCTTCAAAGCCCCCTACAGGTTAACCCCTTCACCGCCAGTGTCATTTTTACAGTAATCAGTGCATTTTTATAGCACTGATCGCTGTAAAAATGACAATGGTCCCAAAATGGTGTCAAAAGTGTCCGATGTGTCCGCCATAATGTCACAGTCACGATAAAAATCGCCATTACTCGTAAAAATCTAATTATTAATAAAAATGCCATAAAACTACCCCCTATTTTGTAGACGCTATAACTTTTGCGCAAACCAATCAATAAAAGCTTATTGCGATTTTTTTTTTTTTTTTACCAAAAATATGTAGAAGAATACGTATCGGCCTAAACTGAGGAAAAAACGTTTTTTTATATATTTTTTGGGGATATTTATTATAGCAAAAAGTAAAAAATATTGCATTTTTTTCAAAATTGTTGCTCTATTTTTGTTTATAGCTCAAAAAATAAAAACCGCAGAGGTGATCAAATACTACCAAAATAAATCTCTATTTGTGGGTAAAAAAGCACGTCAATTTTGTTTGGGAGCCACGTTGCACGACCGCACAATTGTCAGTTAAAGCGGCACAGTGCCGAATCGCAAAAAGTGGCCTGGTCTTTGGCCAGCAAAATGGTCCGGGGCTTAAGTGGTTAAAAACATGTAAACTAGCAACATATAATAAATATGGGCACCTCAAGGAGAATCACTTATCTTTGGGAGTCATATCCCTTTGGTTCAAGATAATCTTGAATATGGTGGCATTAAAGGCATAAACATCACTCCTGATAGTATTCTGCAGGTTCCTAACATATTAGAGATCTGATTATTTTTAAGTGATTCTGTACTGCCTACAAACATATGAAAGTAATGATATCAATGCACTCAAAAGGTACCTCTCCATACCTTACTCATGTTCCCCCGTTCCTGTCTACCCTGGGGCCCTTCCTCTGGCCAAGTGAATGCTCATCAGCCGGATTATTGACCGCTCTGGTACCCGGCGTTGAGTTGTGGAAGGCAGGGGGAATACTTCTGTGTACCTAATGCCAAGAAGTACTGGGCTATTGGGGAATTAAATTGACCCTTGCTACCAACCTGCAGTCTTACTATTGGATTTTTTTCCTGGAAATTCTGATTAAACAATTCATCCTCCTGGTTCGGTTTGACAGTTCAGCATTCTGTCATCTTGTCTCCAGACTCTTCAATGGACAATAATTCAGCATCTTCGCCTCTGTCCAGTGCTCAGGGAGCTGCCTTTCTGTAGTTTTCTAGCCCCTGCCAATCATGTGACATCCCAATGGGTTCTTTGGCTGGGTTTGTAGCACTTCTCTGGTATCCACACCTACAGTCACTATAGAACACTGGTGACTGCTCAGTAGCTAAAGCTATATGCAAATCTGGACCTTCTGTAAAAGTCGAGCTTCATCCAGTCTATCCTACCTCCAAGCTTCCCTATTGGTTAGTATGGTCATCCATTCCATTTAAGCACCAGTTGGGAAATTCAAGAGGCAGGGTCAACCTCAACCTGAAGCCAAGATTTACATATAACATAAGCTGACTAATTTTAGATCATCCAGTTGTAGTGCTGCTACTCCCATAAGAACAGCTGGTTGATGATGATTGAATGTAGTAAAAGCACTTTTCCTGATAACAGCAGCACAAATGAGGACTGGTGACTAAGGGTCTTTCCCTTATCATGTAGAGGCTGCCAGCACACGCACAGTAAGGCCCCTTTCACACTGAGGCGTTGAAAAAAACGCGAAAAAATTATGAGTTTTTTTTACCGCGATTTTACAGCGTTCGCGGTAAAAATAGTGCTAACACATATGCGTTTTTACCGCGTTTTTGCGGTAAAAAGGATTATTTGGTATCCCACAATCCTCCACTCTACTGCGGTCATGTGACCTTCCCACAGCTTCTAAGTGTTTTTTACCACGTTTTTACCGTGTTTTTACAGCGGTACTCATTAATTTTAATGGGGATAGGCGTTTTTACAGCGCTATTTTATGCGCCCCAAAGATGCTCCAAATTTTTTTTTTCAACGCACAGCCAGCAAAACGCCTCAGTGTGAAAGCCCTCAGGGCTTTCACATTGAGAATGATGGGGCAGGATTATTTCAGGCATTTTTACAGCGCTGTTTTTACCGCGAAAACGCAGTAAAAACGCCTCAGTGTGAAAGGGGCCTAACAGTTCCATGCACACTGACCCAGTAACCAATCTAGGGGATGCCTTTGGAGTTTTGTAATGTTGAAAAAAAGGAAGGGGGGACTAATTCCACTGTTTTGCAAATAACACTGCCTTTGAGACTGAAGGGAATGGTCCCATCAGAGACACTGTAAGAGATATACCCTATAAAGTTACCCTGGCTCTTATGTCCTTTTAAGCACCAAACATCAGCAGCCTTTTACTCAGAAAGCCACCGAATAGCTGCCTAGGCTTAGCTTCTTGTTGCCTTCTAGTGACGTTTTAGCAAGCTGGATCCTCAGGGTGAAGTCTTAGGGGTGTCACTGTAGTTGCAGGTGTGGGCCCCTGTGCTCTGCCACAGTCAAGGCCCTGGTGAACATCAATACAGTTCAGCAGCAATGCCTCCGGGAGTGACAGTTTCTCAAGTTGGTGCATCTCCTAGGCAGGGTGGGTAGTGTTGTTCCCACAGCACATAATATAAATATTTCTAACTGGTAGCGAAACAGAGAGAAATCAACCCTACTGAGCTTAGGGAGAAACCAAATGCAAAAACGATACAAATTAAAACTGGGTTGACTACCACCCAGTCAAAATCAAAATTTTCCTACCACCTAGCAACCTACAGTGCATCGGGAAAGTATTCACAGCGTTTTTCTTTTTCCACATTTTGTTATGTTACAGCCTTATTGCAAAGTGGATTAAATTCATTATTTTGCTCAATATTCTACCAACAAAACCCCATAATGACAAAGTGAAAGAAGTTTTTTTTGGAAATATTTGCAAATTTATAAAAAAAAAAAAAAAAAAAAAAAATTCACATGTACATAAGTATGCACAGCCTTCGCTCAGTACTTTTGTTGAAGCACCTTTGGCACCAATTACAGCATCAAGTCTTTTTGAGTATGATGCTAAAAGCTTGGCACACCTATTTTTGGGCAGCTTCTCCTATTCTTCTTTGCAGGGCCTCTCAAACTCCATCAGGTTGTAAGGGGAGCGTCGGTGCACAGCCATTTTCAGATCTCTCCATAGATGTTCAATTGGGTTCAAGTCTGGGCTCTAATGGGCCACTCGAGGACATTCACAGAGTTGTCCCGTAGTCACCCCCTTGTTATTTTGGCTGTGTGCTTAGGGTCTTGTCCTGTTGGAAGATAAACGTTTGCTCCAATCTGAAGTCCTGAGCGCTCTGGAGCAGGTTTCATCAAGGGTGTTTCTGCACATGGCTGCATTCATCTTTTCTGACTAGTCTCCCAGTTCCTGCCGCTGAAAAACATCCCCACAGCATGATGCTGCCACCACCATGCTTCACTGTAGGGATGGTATTGGCCAGGTGATGAGCGGTGCCTGGTTTCCTCCAGACATGACGCTTGCCATTTAGACCAAACAGTTCAATCTTTGTTTGTTTCAACAGACCAGAGAATTGTGTTTCTCATGGTCTGAGAGTCCTTTAGGTGCCTTTTGGTAAACTCCAGGTGGGCTGTCATGTACAGGTGATGGAGGCCACTGTGCTCATTTGGACCTTCAAAGCTACAGACATTTTTCTGTACCCTTCCCCAGATCTGTGCCTCGATACAATCCTGTCTCGGAGGTCTACAGGCAATTCCTTGGACTTCATGGCTTGGTTTGTGCTCTGACACGCACTGTTAATTGTGGTACCTTATATAGACAGGTTTGTGCCTTTCAAAATCATGTCCAACAATTGAATTTACCACAGGTGGACTCCAATCAAGTTGTAGAAACATCTCAAGGATGATCAGTGGAAACAAGTGTGCACCTGAGCTAAATTTTGAGTGTCATGGCAAAGGCTGTGAATACTTATGTAAACATGTGACTTTTTAATTTTTAATAAATTTGCAAAGATTTCAAACAAACTTTTTTCACGTTGTCATTATGGGGTATTGTTTGTAGAATTTTGAGGAAAATAACAAATTTAATCCATTTTGGAATAAGAGCCTATTCACACAGGGGCAACTTTGGATCCGACTGGAAGTCGCCCCAAGTTGCGCTGTTGAGAGAATCAATGAAAGTGAATGGAGCCGTCTTAATGCACACTACTGAAGTCACTCCGACTTTAGAAAAGGTTCCTGTACTACTTCAATCCGACTTCTAGGCGACTTGTACCCATTGATTTCAATGGAAGTCGCCTCAGAAGTCGGATCACTGTCATAACAGAAGCAACATGATTGACAGGAATTGTACCACTGGATTGTCGCAGGGCCAATGTGGTGCCTATATTTAAAAAGGGAATTAAGTCTTTAACAAGTAACTATAGACCTGTTAGTTTAACTTCTATAGTTGGGAAGATACTGGAGAGATTAATAAAAGACCACATAGATGAGTTCTTGCTGGAAAAAAACTATTTAAGCAACAGACAGCATGGGTTCATGAAAGACAGAAGTTGTCAGACAAACCTGATTTCTTTTTACGAAGAGGTAAGTAAGACCTTGGACAGTTCCGCACACAAGGCTCATGTGTAAGGTAAAGTCTACAGGATTGGAAATATCAGTTTGTAAATGGATAGAAAACTGGCTAAAAGACAGAATTCAGAGAGTAGTGGTTAATGATTCTTACTCTGAATGGTCTAAGGTTATCAGTGGTGTACCCCAAGGTTCAGTGCTGGGACCCTTACTTTTTAATATCTTTATAAATGATATTGGGTCTGGGATCAAAAGTAACATTTCTGTCTGCAGATGACACCAAGCTATGCAGTGGAATAACGTCCTTACAGGACATCGCCAATTTACAAACCGACCTCAATGCTCTGTCTAATTGGGCAACTATGTGGCAGATGAGGTTTAATGTTGATAAATGTAAAGTTATTCACTTGGGGGCTAAGAATATGAATGCATCATACATACTAGGGGGAGTAAAACTGGGGGGATCCGTAGTGGAGAAGGATCTGGGGGTTTTGGTAGATCATAACCTCAATAATTGCATGCAATGCCAAGCTGCGGTTTCCAAAGCGAGCAAAGTCCTTTCTTGTATTAAGAGAGGTATGGACTCCAGAGAGAGAGATATCATTTTGCCCCTGTTCAAATCATTAGTAAGACCTCATCTGCAATATGCAGTTCAGTTTTGGGCACCAGTTCTCAAAAAGGATATCGGGGAACTGGAGAAAGTGCAGAGAAGAGCAACTAAACTGATAAGAGGCATGGAGGAGCTCAGCTATGAGGAAAGATTAGAGGAACTGAATTTATTCACTCTTGAGAAGAGAAGATTAAGGGGGGATATGATTAACATGTACAAATATATAAGGGGTCCATATAGTGAACTTGGTGTTGAGTTATTCACTTTACGGTCAACACAAAAGACAAGGGGGCACTCTTTACGTCTAGAGGAAAAAAGATTTCATCTCCAAATACGGAAAGGTTTCTTCACAGTAAGAGCTGTGGAAATGTGGAACAGACTCCCTCCAGAGGTGGTTCTGGCCAGCTCAGTAGATTGCTTTAAGAAAGGCCTGGATTCTTTCCTAAATGTACATAATATAACTGGGTACTGACATTTACAGGTAAAGCTGATCCAGGGTAAATCCGATTGCCTCTTGGGGGATCAGGAAGGAATTTTTTTCCCTGCTGTAGCAAATTGGATCATGCTCTGCTGGGGTTTTTTGCCTTCCTCTGGATCAACTGTGGGTATAGAATTGGGTATATGGGATTGTATGATATATATTTTTTTTTTTTTTATGGTTGAACTGGATGGACTTTGTCTTTTTTCAACCTGACTAACTATGTAACTATGTAACAATACAGGAAGAGAACATACATTTCTCAGGCAAACCCCTCTCTCCCCCCTCCCTCCCACAGAGCTGATTGTACTTTGATTGGCCACTTGAAAGTCGCCTGTCCTGGAGGCGACTTGAAGTCGCCTTCTAAGTCGCTCCAAGTCGCGCTGTGGTGCGCGCTCAGGTCACGTCCAGGTCGCCTTGCCGAGTCGCCACCCCAAGTCGTGCCGCCCCTGTGTGAATGGGCTCTTAGGCTGTAACATAACACAATGTGGAAAAATTGAAGCGCTGTGAATACTTTTTGGATGCACTGTATCCAGGGGGGTGCTACACAATCAAACTTATCACGTATTCATAAAGTTAAAAAAATGTTGTGTTTGTGGCTGGTTTATTTTAAGCTTTCATTGACTTTTACTATTTAAATAATAATTATTTTGGAATTTTCCAAAACAGGACATTGGAATGACGTAAACTGTGGTTCTCCATGCTCATATATTTGTGAAAGAAAAATCAAAAACATCAATACAACATTTGCTCCAACTGTCCCTGCACCACGGGGCGGATGCCCAGCAGAATGGCTAGCATTTGGAGGGAAGGTAATCTGCATGACAATTACTACTTTTTCTTATAGTGGCATGGAAGCAGAGCTTGGAGCAGTCACAGTAGCTTAATAGGGCTCCACAAGGCCTCCTTGCCTCCCTTTATGAATACTACATCCCTCAAAACTGTCTTTTAGGATTTTGATAGATCAGTAACATACAGTATATTAGGTTAAAAATTGTATTTCTTTCTGTTTACTTGGTGGATATGCATATATTGTTTATTTTGTTTAACTGCAATTACCCTGTGGAGGCTAAAGTGGACCTTTCAGTAAATTTACTCATCAGTTTGAATTATTTCCTATTTATCCCAAGTCAGAGAAACAGGAGTTTGTCGGGTTTTCACCAGAACAATAATATGCGGTTATACTTTCCAATGAAGACCTCTGTTTCAGTAACTGCTGCCAAAAATGTGATTTTCCCCTTATTCAGGGGAAATTTCCTTTCATTTTCAGCAGTGTCTCTGTGTTAACATGTGTTATTTATTCTACTACGCCGTAAAGACTGAATCAACTGGTCTGTGACCCAGGCAAGTACATGTTAGAACACGCTTGTGAATGGCTGTGTTACTCGCCACCATAGTTCTAAGTTGTGGGCATTCCGGGAATTAAATTGTCACTTCATACATGAAAATTATTCTAAAGCTCCAATTGTTTCTCAAATAAAGAATGCAAAATGGCAATATGCAATGTTTTATACTTACCTTACAAAAAAGAGGAAAACATTTGCTTAAAGTATATCTAACGCCAAAACTTTGGCCTGGATGGAGTTGGGCTGAGGCTGCTATCACCTATTACACACTGGGCTTGTATGGTGTGCAGTGGCTGAGATTTTTCTCTACTTGTTCTGTGGATTACATGAAGTCAGGCTGGGTTCACACTTGCGGACGTGGCTCACAGCAGGGGTCCTGTGCGTCCCTGTTCTTCATTTCAGGCCAGAATTTTTGCCTGAATTCGGCCCTGAAACGGAACCAAAGATGCACAGGACCCCTGTGCAATCCGCTCCATGGCCGCCACGGAGATGTGTGAGCCCGGGCACACTCTCCTGTCATGTGAATTGGATGCAGAGAAATCCAATTCGCACTAGTGTGAACCCAGTCTTAGGGTAGACTCCTAGCCTGACCTGCACCCTCAGTAGAACACACCGAATGGGGGATCTAGATGCGGAAGCCTAGTCCCTAAGGTCCCGTTCACACTTGTGCGACTCGTCATGAGACTTTGGAGATCAAAGTCACATGACAAGTCACACCCCATGTTTTCCAATGAGTACCATTCATATCTATGCAGCTTGAAAGTAGTTCATGCAATACTTTGGTCCAACTTTCATGCAACTTGAGGGCCATAGATTTCAGTGTTAACCCTCTTGCTGACATGTACACCTTGTCTCCTGAAGTACATGTCGCTAGCCTGGTTCAGGATGCTCCTTGCTGAGGGATATCTGGAATTCAATACCTGTATCCAGGCCCGGATTGGCCATAGGGCCAGTGGGCCACGGCCGCCGGGGCCACCCGGCTGCAAGTTCTTGCAGGGCCCAAGGCAGCTAGGCTGCTTTTTGAACCCACGCCGCTCTTCCAGCCTCTCCGCGGCCGGGGGAGGAGCTAGATAAGACGCCTCCGGCCTCTCCGCGGCCGCACGCCACCCGTATAGGTCAGACGTCGGTGTCGGGGGGCGTGACTGTGAAGGGGGAGGAGCCAGAGCAGACACCTGCGACAGGACACCTGATAACAGAAAACGTGAGTGCAGCCCCCCCTGTAACCTGGATAGGAGGAGCAGTGGGGGCGGCTGCATATAGAACAATCATTCTCTCCATCTTCCTCCTGCAGTATAGGAATGCCTGCGAGAGGTAGAGGAGATGCAGGCATTCCGAGACTGCAGGAGGAAGATGGAGAGAATGATTGTTCTATATGCAGCCGCCCCCACTGCTCCTCCTATCCTGCTTATTTCTGCTGCCCCCCGACTCTCCATCCCACCCATGCTCTTTGCCGCCCCCCCACCTCCGCCCATGATCTGCCGCCCCCCCAGTGCTGTCCACCTCCCCCCATGCTCTCTGCTGCCCCCCCAGTGCTGTCCACCTCCCCCATGCTCTCTGCCGACCCCCAGTGCTCTCCACCTCCCCCATGCTCTCTGCCGCCCCCCCAGTGCTGTCCACCTCCCCCATGCTCTCTGCCGCCCCCAAGGGCTGTCCACCTCCCCCATGCTTTCTGCCGTCCCCCAGTGCTCTCCACCTCCCCCATGCTCTCTGCTGCCCCCCAGTGCTGTCCACCTCCCCCCATGCTCTCTGCTGCCCCCCCAGTGCTGTCCACCTCCCCCATGCTCTCTGCTGCTCCCCCAGTGCTGTCCACCTCCCCCATTCTCTCTGCCACTCCCCCAGTGCTGTCCACCTCCCCCAATGCTCTCTGCCACCCCCCAGTGCTGTCCACCTCCCCCATGCTCTCCACCTCCCCCCATGCTCTCTGCCGCCCCACCAGTGCTGTCCACCTCCCCCTATGCTCTCTGCTGCCCCCCCAGTGCTGTCAACCTCCCCCCCATGCTCTCTGCCGCACCACCAGTGCTGTCCACCTCCCCCATGCTCTCTGCCGCCCCACCCCAGTGCTGTCCACCTCCTCCCATGCTCTCTTCCGCCCCCTCAGTGCTGTCCACCTCCCTCCATGCTCTCTGCCGCCCCCCCCCAGTGCTGTCCACCTCCCCCCATGCTCTCCGCTGCCCTCCCTGTGATCTCTACCTCCCCCCAAGCTCTCCGCCGCCCTCCCTGTGTTTTCCACCTCCCCCATGCTCTCCGCCGCCCTCCCTGTGCTCTCCACCTCCCCCCAAGCTCTCCGCCGACCTCCCTGTGTTTTCCGCCTCCCACATGCTCTCCGCTGCCCCCCTGTGCTCTCCTCTTCCTCCCTGTGTTCTCTGCCTCTCCCCTGTGCTCTTGCCCCACCACATGTTTTCAAGGTTCTTCCCTGTGCTCTCCATCCCCCCATGCTCTTTCCTGGTCCCACCTCACCTCACTGGTTTCTCCCCTCTCTCAGGGGATCTGTCAGGGTGGAGAGTGGGGAAGGGGCCAGTTAACATGCCATGGGCTGCTCAATCCAAAATGCCCGGGCCTATTTTTTGGCCCAGTCCGGGCCTGCCTGTATCGGCTTACGTTTGTGAGTGTACTGGTTTATATGCATTTCTATTTAATATGGTTTTGCACCAGAGCCTGTGTGCTCTTTTTTCCATTTGTGTTTGCACCTGAATGGTTTACATGTTATAGGTTAAATGGAATAGCCATTTACTTATCAAACATTTATTCATGATTATCAAAGCATGTATTTCTGATTTGGTATATATATATATATATATATATATATATATATATATATATATGTACCGTATATACATATATATATCTATATATTGTGAGGGGGTTAACTCGGTAGCGGGTGTGTGTGACCCCCTGGTTGGGCTCCCCACACAAAAACAGGGCCAGCAGACGGAGGTTGTGGTTTTCAAAATCAAAAGGTGCGGTTTATTTCTCTATGTACAGTGACAAAAACACAGCAAAGCCAAAAAGAAACATAAACAAAATAAATCCTGGTCAGTTTGACCTCTGACTAAACATGCAGGTTTCCTAAACTAACAACTGGGATCAGCCTGGTGCTGTCCTAGTCCCTAAGTCCCTGGTTTAGTAAAAGTCCAAACAAATAGCCACACAGGCTTTGCCTCACCGCACAGGGGTTCACTCTCCCTAGACAGTCCACACAGGTCTGGTTCCAGGCATGAGCAAACACCTAATGAATCTGGGAGTTTTTATAGAGGCCTTAAACAAGCTGACAAGCTTCAGCTGGTCTCATCAACTCCCTGCCTCACGACGCCCAGCACTCTCCCTAGAGGTATGAGTCATTCATGAGCCCACTAGCCTCAGCTGGGCTTCATCAACTCCCTAGTTGTATAAGTCGGCATAAAGCCTGAATCTGGGAGAAATATATCTACCCCCCTGGATGCAACCAGGTGACTTTACCTTCCTGCTGTCACATACCCCCCCCTCTTGTTTTAACCTTGGGGTTGGAACACCAGCAATCAGGCATTCATGTACTTCCTCCCGTATTGCCTCCCGTCGGGCCTCTGGGATCCGATAGGGTTTTAACTTCACCCTTTCACCGGGCGGGGTAATAATATCATGCTCTACCCCAGATGTTTGTCCCGGCAGCTCAGAGAACACCTCCTTGTTGCGAAGCACAAACTCCTTAACCTCCTGTTGTTGGGGTTGTGACAAGGTGGCTGCTATTCCAACCTCCGGAATCACGCAACCAGTTTGAGCTGGTGACCAAGTTTCTGCGACTAGGGACTCTCTATCCCTCCAGGCTTTCAACAGATTAACGTGATAGATCTGTTCGGGCTTTCGCCTTCCTGGTTGTCTGACCTTGTAATTCACTTCGCTCACTTTTTCCATTATCTCGTAGGGGCCTTGCCATTTGGCAAGGAATTTACTTTCAACCGTAGGGACAAGTACCAATATCCTATCCCCCGGGGAAAAGGTACGGGTCTTTGCTCCACGGTTGTACACTCTCTGCTGTGCCAACTGCGCTTGGGCCAAATGTTCCTTCACGATGGGCATTACCTGTGCAATTCGATCTTGCATCAGGGCGACATGCTCAATCACACTCCTGTGGGGAGAACTCTCACTTTCCCAAGTTTCCTTGGCAATATCCAACAGCCCTCTTGGGTGTCTCCCATACAGTAACTCAAAGGGGGAGAATCCCGTAGAGGATTGGGGCACCTCCCTAATAGCAAACATCAAATAAGGAAGTAGACAGTCCCAATCCTTTCCATCTCTATCCACCACTTTCTTCAACATTTGTTTTAGGGTTTTGTTGAATCTTTCAACCAGCCCATCGGTTTGGGGGTGATACACAGATGTACGCAATTGCGTCACTTTGAGCAATTTACACAGCTCTTTCATAACCCGGGACATAAAGGGTGTACCTTGGTCCGTAAGCAGTTCTTTACAAATACCCACCCGGCTAAAAACAAGAGATAGCTCTTTGGCTATGGTTTTGGCCGAGGTATTTCGGAGAGGGATCGCTTCTGGATAACGGGTGGCATAGTCCATTATAACCAATATGTACTGGTGCCCCCTAGCGGACTTGATTATAGGACCTACCAAATCCATTGCGATTCTCTCAAACGGGACCTCAATGATGGGTAGAGGGACCAGCGGGCTACGGAAATGTGGCATCGGGGCCGACCTCTGACACACAGGGCAGGAGGAACAATAATTTTCTATGTCCTTCATCACCCCAGGCCAATAGAATCTCTGTAATACCCTCTCTCGGGTTTTCTCTGTCCCCAGATGACCTCCAAGAATGTGCCCATGGGCCAACTCCAACACCAACTTCCTGTAAGGTTTGGGCACCACAAGCTGCTCAACGGTTTCTTCTGCCCTTTTTGCCACCCGATACAGTAGGTCCTTCTCTACGCTGAAGTATGGGTAAGTGCAGGTATTATCTGGGTTCACTAACTCGCCATCTATTTCCACTACGTTTTCCCGTGCCTTTATTAGGGCGGGGTCTTTTAACTGTTCTGTGGCAAAATTTTCCCTGTGAACCTCCAGATCAGAAAACTCCACAGACGGTAGGTTTTCGTCTGAGGAGGTGGGCTCCTCTCCAGTTTCTTGAGTCTCCCCTGCCAATACTGACAAGGGAAATTCTGGAGAGTCCTCACCACTCTCAGAGGAGTTCTGGCTATCACATTCCTGGTACATAGGGGCACCAGTGGGGGGCTCAGGATCATCCCACAGTTCCCAGAACTTCGGAAAATCCCTTCCCACAATGGCATCATGCGGTAATTGAGATACTAACCCCACTGGATGAGAGAGGGTACCTTTGGGGGTCTCGAAACACACTGTAGTCACTGGATACTCTCGGGTGTCCCCATGCACACAAATAACAGCTACCTTGCTATTCCCAGAGACCTCTGTTTTAACGAATTCAGCCTTTATCAGGGTCACAAGGCTACCTGAATCCAGTAATACCACAACATTTCTACCATTAATACACATTTTGCATAAATGTTTCTCAGTTCCCCGAATGGCAGTGCATGCGACTGTCGCACACAGCGACTGACGTCTGCCCGTCAGAAAGTCACACTGCATGGGTTCCTCCACAACCGGGCAATTGGCTGCAATATGTCCCGCTTGCCGGCAGCGGTAGCAAACAATCCATTTGGCTGCCTCTTGAGCCCCTGACTTCCCAGGCTGTTCTCGCCAAACTTTGGGTAGAGCTCCCACCCTCTCACTCTCTCCACCCTCACCCCTTGGAATCCTCTTATCCGCCCCTGGGGATGGTCTGGTCTTAGGGTGGAAAGTCCGAGAGTCTCTGGAAGAGGCCGTCAGGTTCTCTGTAGCCAAGTATTTCTCTACACGATCCACAAGACCACCGGCCGTCTCTGGGTCTCCATGGCTTACCCACTTTTGGATGGCAGTAGGAAGAGCTCTCAAAAACCGATCCATTACAACACGTTCCACAATCTCTGGTGCGGACAAAGTCTCTGGCTGTAGCCACTTTCGGCTCAGGTGAATGAGATCATACATTTGAGACCTGGGGGGTTTTCCAAGCTGGAAAGTCCAGTTATGCACACGCTGAGCCCGGACAGCCAGGGTGACACCCAGCCTTGCCAATATTTCAGCTTTTAGCATCACATAGTCTTTTGCTTGGTCAGGCTCTAGGTCATAGTAAGCCTTCTGCGATTCACCAGTTAACAGAGGAGCCACCAGTCCAGCCCACTGCTCCTCAGGCCACTTTTCTCTTTCAGCAGTCCTTTCAAATGTGGTCAAAAATACCTCTGGATCATCCTCTCCAGTCATTTTTGTCAATAAACGACTCACCCCAAAGGACGCGGTATTAGTGGGACGGCTTTCCTCACTGGTCTGCGGACGTTGCTGCATTACTGCTTCCATTTGTTGTAGTCTCTGCTCTTGCTTCTGTAACAGGTCTATGAAGCGGGCCTCAGATTGCTGCTGGGCTTGTTGATGAGCTTGCTGCTGGGCTGCAAGGCTCCTTTGCAAACCTGCATTTGTCTGCTGTTGATTGGCATTTGCTAGAGCCAGCTGTTTCAGTATCTCCTCCATGCTGGCTTAAAAAAAACTGCCCGCATTCTCCACCAACTGTGAGGGGGTTAACTCGGTAGCGGGTGTGTGTGACCCCCTGGTTGGGCTCCCCACACAAAAACAGGGCCAGCAGACGGAGGTTGTGGTTTTCAAAATCAAAAGGTGCGGTTTATTTCTCTATGTACAGTGACAAAAACACAGCAAAGCCAAAAAGAAACATAAACAAAATAAATCCTGGTCAGTTTGACCTCTGACTAAACATGCAGGTTTCCTAAACTAACAACTGGGATCAGCCTGGTGCTGTCCTAGTCCCTAAGTCCCTGGTTTAGTAAAAGTCCAAACAAATAGCCACACAGGCTTTGCCTCACCGCACAGGGGTTCACTCTCCCTAGACAGTCCACACAGGTCTGGTTCCAGGCATGAGCAAACACCTAATGAATCTGGGAGTTTTTATAGAGGCCTTAAACAAGCTGACAAGCTTCAGCTGGTCTCATCAACTCCCTGCCTCACGACGCCCAGCACTCTCCCTAGAGGTATGAGTCATTCATGAGCCCACTAGCCTCAGCTGGGCTTCATCAACTCCCTAGTTGTATAAGTCGGCATAAAGCCTGAATCTGGGAGAAATATATCTACCCCCCTGGATGCAACCAGGTGACTTTACCTTCCTGCTGTCACAATATGTATATATGTATATATATGTATATATATGTAGCAATACACCCGTAGTGGGCCGCTGGTTTAGATTTTGGGCTTCGCACGTTACCTCTAAGTTCGTTGTCAGGGGAAGAAAGTCTGTAGAAACTGCAATGTCCACACAAGATGTAAAACCTTCAACTGTTGGGTTTTATTTTTGCTGCAGTAACTTGTATAGAAAGTAGAAGGTATGAGTAGATAGGGGAAGGTTCAGGTACCCATTACAGAACACACAAAAATGTCTAAAGTCATTCACCACTCTGACACTTGAGTGGGTATTGCTCACCCGGATAGACCCCTCTCACCTGGCCTAGCAGCCGGGATGATGTACGAACCAGTACGAACAGTCTCTGCCACAGACCATTTGAGAACAATTGTGGATAGCCAGGAATCCTCTGCCACAG
Source organism: Rana muscosa (assembly GCA_029206835.1). Classification (NCBI taxonomy): domain Eukaryota; kingdom Metazoa; phylum Chordata; class Amphibia; order Anura; family Ranidae; genus Rana; species Rana muscosa. Next base: position 264,321,624 of record CM055122.1, on the reverse strand, counting down.
GATTTCAGTCCTGAACTTCCAGCCGTGCAGTAAAATAATTTTTTAGCCGATCCGGCACACTGCTGGGCTTTTAAACTAGTGAATCCCCTCTTAACGAAGTCACCAGGCCTATCCCGAGACATTAGCACTTTGCTGGTCTCCTCCAGGGCAGGTCCTCCCCTGGTTCCCTTCGTTGAGCAGCTTCCTCCCTCTTGGTGGACAGCTTGGGATACCCTTTAGGAATGTAGGCCCCAGTCATCATAACTGGGCCTACTCGCTAGGGATGCAGCCTCGGGCCAACGTAGCCCCGGGCTGAGAACACACACACATACCTCGTGCCAGGAGGGCCACGAGGCGAACCATCCTGCACAATGGCGTCTGCCCCTTAAGTATCCCTCCCCAGCATGCACAGCCGGGCACCACTCCCACTGAACTGCTGCTGAGAAGGGACACCCAATACACCATGGTCTGCCTGTGTTCCAACATGGGCTTGAGGTGGTACTGCCACCTTTAGGCAACAGGGGAAAATGCTATCAGGCACCACCATAACCTGGACAGAGGCAATTTGAATATAATTACACAAGTCTGAGCCCAACTATGGGCCCAGACACCCCCTAAATTTACAATAGCGCCCCAATCATCGGGGGCAGGGCGCTACATATATATAGATATATATATATATATATGTGTATATTGGTTGTATATTCTGTTAGAAGTCATATTGTGTAACAATTGTCTTGATTGTGTTCAAAGGCTATATTTTGATTAAGCAGAGATACTTGTTGCAAGTTTGAGTCACAGTTGTCCATTATCATTGTCAAAGCCAAAGTCGCATCCAAGTCGCACTCATCCAAAGTTGCACTCCAAAGTCATGAGACTTGGGTCGTACAAGTGCGAATGTAGCCTAAAGTCAGTTTGATTGCAATCAAACCTGCAGCAATTGAAACACCGAGCAGACTTGAAATAATGAAACACAGCCACACGTGATGCAGTGAGGCAAAACTAAATTTGCCTAACAGACAGCAGCTCCACTGGATACAGGGAGCCAGAACTAAATTTACCTAATCCTAGCACCTAACTAGGAGTGTGTTACAGAAGATATCCTTTAACCTCTTGCCGACCAGCTGCCGTCGTTATACAGCGGCATGTCGGCTCTCCTGCGCAAATTGCCATAGCTGTATGGTGGCTCACGCAGGCGCAGTTGCGGGCGGCGCGCGCTCGTGCCTGCTGCGGGAGCATGCCCGCGGGTTGGGCACACCCAATGTCCTCCTGCGACCCGCGATCACCTATTAGACTGGATTCGCATCTATGCATTTTTTGTGCTTTTGCATGTTGCAGATTTGCACTACAGTCCATTTAACATGGTTTCCTATGGAACATGTTCTGTAGTGCAAATCTGCAAAATGCAAAAAGCATTAAAAATGCATAGATGTGAATCCAGCCTTACAGAGGCAGAACGGGGAACTGCCTTGTAAACAAGGCGATTCGCCATTCTGACAGGTGACATGTCAGAGATCTACTGTTCCCTGTGATCGGGAACAGTGATCTCTGTCATGTCCCTGCCAGCCCATCCCCTCTACAGTTAGAACACACCCAGGGAACACACGTAACCCCTTGATCGCCCCCTAGTGTTAACCCCTTCACTGCCAGTGAAATTTATACAGTAATCAGTGCATTTTTATAGCACTAATCGCTGTATAAAATGTCAATGGTCCCAAAAAAGTGTCAAAAGTGTCCGATCTGTCTGCCGCAATGTCGCAGTCCAGCTCAAAATCGCAGATCGCTGCTATTACTAGTAAAAAAAAAAAAAATAATAAAAATGCTATAAATCCGTCCCTTATTTTGTAGACGCTATAACTTTTGCGCAAACCAATCAATATACTTCTATTGCGATTTTTATTTACCAAAAATATGTAGAAGAATATGTATCGGCCTAAACTGATGAATACATTTTTTTGTTTGTTGTATGACCGCGCAATTGTCAGTATAGCGACACAGTGCCGTATCGCAAAAAATGGCCTGGTCATTAAGGGGGCAAATCCTTCCGGGGCTGAAGTGGTTAAACAGTAAAAAAATTTGGAGGTCTGGAAATCGGATCAACAGGAATGACAACTGGAAAGAAAGAGGAACAAAGTGATTTGGTTTAAATGATGGATGAGGTGCTGAAGCAATATTCACCTTGCCCCCATGTATAGATAGGCTGCCGGCTCTGAAAAGACTGAAACACAAAATAGCTACCTTGACTTTATAAGGTATACCTTAATGCAGTTGAATAACTGGCACATTGTCTGTTGTAGTGTTATAAAATATTTGGCCAAGAAGAGGATGATTTGGTGGACTGGCAGCATGGAAGGTCAGCATGTCAACTGTTGAAAGGAAATCTTGCCAGCATACATGATGACGTGGTACAAGGTAATAAAATAATTCCGTAGCTTGTTCTGATTTTCTTCAATGTTTTGGACTGGGCTGTGTTTAGAGATTGTGCCAACCTTTGCAATCCATGTGTCCTTACAGTCCCCAACCAGGGTTGCCAACTTTCAGTAAATTTACAAACAGTTTGTAAAATCCATAATTGTTGCATCTGTCTATGAATGTCAGTTACGGACATGAAGCCTACATGTCGGTAATGGACATTCAAGGACAGATGCAAAAAATACAGATTTTATAAACTGTTCGTAAATTTATTGAAAGTTGGCAACCCTGTCCCCAACCCCCTTGTATCACCAAAACATATGTAGATATTATTGGAAGGGTTTAGTCCAGAAGACAATTTTGGAGATGTAATGCTTTCTGCCTTATATAAGCGCTTCAATTAGGATCAAACCCCATATATATTGTAAAAAGAAAGAAATGCCGCTCAGGTGCAACTATCTTCACGTATGATGGTTCTCACAAACACCCCGGGTGCAGGCAATGCATATGCAAGGAAAAAGAAAGGAAAATCTTCTGGACGGCCGCACACCGAATAAAATTGCCTTTATTTGTAAAATCACCACAGCACTACAAGTCACAGCACACCCGGTCAAGCTGGCGCGTTTCACACTGTACTAGTGTTTAATCATAGCTCTGATTGTGTGGGGCTCACTCAAGTGTAGCACTTTTCATCAACTTCAAGTGGTTCTAAAGCCTAAACATTTTTTACCTTAATGCATTCCTTGCATTAAGGTGAAAAATGTTCAGGCATCATCCTCCCCTCTTTTACTTACCTGAGCCCTCATTCAATCCAGGGCTTTGCATATCTTCAGCTGTTTTCTCCCCTCACTTCTGGGTATCACTGGCTTTACATGGGCACCTTTGGCTCCCACTGCTGTCAATCAAACCCAGTGACAAGGGAGCGGGAGGCCGGGCCGAGTCCCGCTGTCTGTTTCAATTGAGGCAGCAGCAGGGCTCGGGAGCAAACACACAAGTGCCCCTATGACAAGCAGTTTCCTGTGGTGGCACTGGACAGAGGAGGGGCCAGGAGCGCTGGTGGGGGACCTGAGAAGAGGAGGTTTGGGGCCACTTTGTGCAATTCAATTGTACAGAGCAGGTACTGTAAGTATAGATATGATTTTTTTTTTTTAATACCTTTACAATCTCTTTTAGTCCAATTGGTGAAGTACATTTCAGGGCTTTTCACCCCCTTTAATTCCAAAGTAAAGTTCAAAACACACAGGTTACCCTTGTAGGGGCTTTCAGCATCACAACAACCATAGTTGCCAACATTGCAAAAAAAAGATCCGGGACAATTTTTTGCATGTAGGCGGAGCCTTGCTATAATTAGGGGGCGGGTCATTCGTTTGTAGGTGTGTCACACCTAGTAGAAAAATGTGGCGTGGTTTGCGCTGGTAGTGGGAGTGGCTTAAATGGGCGTGGCTCAAAGGGGCTGTGGTTAGAGTCTGAGATGAATGAGGGATGGAGGGAAAAAGAAAGGGAGAAAGAAAGGGAGAAATAAAGGGAGAAAGAAAGAGAGAAATAAAGAGGGAGGGAAGGAGAGAGAAGGAAGGATGGAGGGACAGCAGGCCCAGATCCTACACCACAATACAAATATGTGTATTCCAGAGTTTAACAATCAGCAGACAAAGATACTACAAACAGTGGTGTTAGCGCTTCAATCATCCCGGCACCATGGTTGTTATGGTGTCAGGATGATTGAAGCGCATTATTTCTATTATTACATTGTAATATAGAATGAAATGATTCAACTCACCATAATGCCGAATCAGTGTTAGCCCCGAGTGTGTCACCTGCCACGTCACCTGCCACCAGATGCCATCAGGTGCCCCCAGCGGAGTCCGTCCTTACATCAGGCATTCCCAATGGAGTCCCTCCTTACATCCGGCATTCCCAGCGGAGTCCCTGCTTACATCAGGTGTACCCAGTGGAGTCCCTGCTTACATCAGGTGTACCCAGTGGAGTCCCTGCTTACATCAGGCGTACCCAGCGGAGTCCCTCCTTACATCAGGCGTACCCAGCGGAGTCCCTCCTTACATCAGGCGTACCCAGCGGAGTCCCTCCTTACGTCAGGCGTACCCAGCGGAGTCCCTCCTTACATCAGGCGTACCCAGCGGAGTCCCTCCTTATATCAGGCATACCCAGCGGAGTCCCTCCTTACATCTGGCGTCCCCAGCGGAGTCCCTCTTTCCATCAGGCGTCCCCAGCGGAGTCCCTCCTTACATTAGGCGTCCCCAGCGGAGTCCCTCCATACATCAGGCAATCCCAGTGTTAGCCCCGAGTGTGTCACCTGCCACGTTGCCTGCCACCAGATGCCATCAGGTGCCCCCAGCGGAGTCCGTCCTTACATCAGGCATTCCCAATGGAGTCCCTGCTTACATCAGGCGTACCCAGCGGAGTCCCTGCTTACATCAGGCGTACCCAGCGGAGTCCCTCCTTACATCAGGCGTACCCAGCGGAGTCCCTCCTTACATCAGGTGTCCCCCCCATTGGAGCCCCCCTTAGTAAGGTGTCCCCCTATTGTAACTGTCCTTGCATCGGTATAGCCGGTGTCTCCTGTCTCGGCCGCAATTACTGTTTCCCCTTCCCCGAGGGGGAACAAAGTAGAGGCGGAGCCGGCCGCGTGGCTGCAAACAAAATTAAGCTGCGGCGCCACCCACCCCCGCCCCTTTCCATAACAGACGGACCTGCTGCGGGGCAGGGGGGTGGGCGGCGCCGTAGCCGCTTTATTTTCTATTGTACTAGACATCCGTGGTTTGGTCTTCTTAAAAATGGCGGCCGGCGGAGACATTGCCTCCACCGGCCGTGGACCTCTAGCGGCGGCGGCGAAAAATCGTGAAAAACTGGATTTGCTGGGACATTTGCCGGGACAAAATAAATCCAGGAAAAGGGTGTGAATCCCGGGAATGTCCCGGCCAATCCGGGACAGTTGGCAACTATGCAACAACAAACCAGAAATGTTCCGGCTTCCTGGCTATCCCTAGTCCCTAAGCCTCTCTGCACAGACTTACCACAATATCACATACAGCTTTGTCATAAACAAACTTGCCCCACTTGAGTTGTACTCCTGCCTAGTTGCACATTGGGGTTGATTTACTAAAACTGGAGAGTGCAAAATCTGGTGCAGCTGTGCATGGTAGCCAATCAGCTTCAGCTTGTTCAATTAAGCTTTGATTAAAATAAACTGGAAGCTGATTGGCTTCTATGCAGAGCTGCACCAGATTTTGCACCCGGTTTTAGTAAATCAACCCCATAGCCTTTCAGTACCACTGCAGGCCTGAGCTTGCTAAGATTAAGTTGCCCCTCCATGAGGCTAGGGTAGATACTCTCCCAGTGCCTCTTCACACATACTGCCCCTACAGCAGCTTATCTGCAGGGGTAGGAGCCCTGAACTATAAATTGCCTCTCTGACTTAGGCTGGGTTCACACTATACGACACGACATTCATCCGACTTTCATCCTACTTTGCTCTGCGACATCAGTCCTACATTGATCTTACATTGGTCCGACATCCATCCGACATTCATGAACAGGATACTACTTTGATCCGACATTGTGCTAGTCTGACTTGTCCTTTGACCAATCAAAACAATCCCAGGGTGAGATAAATTCCTTTTACTGCTGCTGTAATCACCATGTCAGATGTCAAATGTCGGATGGTTAGGACAAGGATCCTACTTTGATCCGACTTCAATGATATTCAATGGGCTGAAGTAGGATCAAAGTCGGACAGAAGTAGTACAGGGAGCATTTTTAATGTCGGACCGACTTGTGTCGGACCAGTTAAGACGGCTCTCATAGGGATTCATTGATTTTCACACGTCATGCGACATGAGCTCCTAATGTCGGAGCGTTTGTCGGACAAGTGTGAACCAGGCCTTAAGCTGTCCATACATCATACAATTTTCTTATTCAATTTCCTTTAGATTTACCTTCAACTGTTTAGTACAAGGACCTGCTTGATTGCATACAAATTGAAATCGTTTAGATTTGACCTCATATTATATGGTTTTGGTAAATCAAAAGGAAATCTATAGAAGAAAATTGTACAGCTGTGCACACCGGCACAATCAACATGCTGGTTTCTTGTATAATCTGGATCCAATGCAGGTATTCCCAATCCTGGAGAAAACTGCAAAATCTGTTTTCCCCATTTAGAACAGACATTCCAAAACCCCTCAACCTGCATAAGTTAGAACCCTGGATGACATCTAACCCTTTTGACACCGTGACAAGGTGCAGCACTGTCACAATATACATTGTATATAATATATATCTTTACCTACAGATAAGCTTATAATTATTATTATACAGGATTTATATAGTGCCAACAGTTTATGCAGCACTCTACAATATAAAAGGGAGACAATACAGTTACAATACAATAAATTACAAGGAGGATTAAGAGGACCCTGCTCAGAATAGCTTACAATCTAATAGATAAAGTTTACTTGTGGGTTAAATAAAAACCTCCTAAACATGCACCGTTTAGTAGATATTTTTGCAAGCAGCAGCCGGTGATGGCATACCCCTGCCGTTCCTTCAGAGCTCTGTGCTGTTGCCGTGACTCCCACACACATGTGCAGGAGTGACGTCATCGCGGCTCGGCCACAGCCGCTGCAGCCCGCGTACCCAGAAGGAAAACCGGGTGAAGATGGAAGCCTCTGCAGCCGGTGACAGTGTGCTGCTGGAGGGCTTAGTTTCAAGGTAAGTTTTTCATAATGTGCTAGTTTTCAATACATACTAGCACATCATGGGGTTGATTTACTAAAACTGGAGAGTGAAAAATCTGGTGCAGTTGTGCGTGGTAGCCAATCAGCTTCTAACTTTAGCTTGTTTAATTAAGCTTTGACAATAAAACCTGGAAGCTGATTGGTTTCTATGCAGAACTGCACTAGGTTTTCCTGTCGCATCATGGCAGCATACACCTTTGGGTTGTGGCTCCGCCCCTCACAACCTGATAGGACCGTTTAACTATTAAGCCCATAGCGGGCCCCGCCCAGGTATTCTCTTTTTTTCCTCACCTAAGACCTGACAAGGACAGCAAAGATGAAGAACCCCCCTTACCGCTTCGCCCCAGCCAGGTTTAGCCTCTCCTGGGTGGAAGTCCTATCCTGTACAGCCTCTAAATGAGCTAGATGGAAGGAACCCCACTCTGATGGTCTCAGGGGTATGTACCAGCTTTACATTACAAACCTTAAATAGGTTTTCTCTTGGCAGCGACCTCCAAGCTCTTCTGTGCACTCTGTCACTAACCTGAGACTTGTAGTTCCTCAGCATCCCAGTCTGATGAGCGCCAGCTTCCCACAGACCTTAATTGGGTCTCTATTGCGGCCTCTAGCTCTCCTGATAACCAACGGGCCTACAGCGACTTGTAGTCCCACACATGCATAGCGCCGAGCGCCAGCTACTTCCGCAGACAGAGAGAGGCATTCACATCGATAATTCCTATGCATGCCAGCTTCCAAGATGGCGCTGGCTCGCTCACGACGCTACGGCGCATGCGCGGTCATGACGTCATCACCGGGCGATGGCGGCGGCAGTTTTAAAAACCAAATCCTTTTCTGCTGTTTTCCTCTTGAACACTGCACCTGTCAACAGCGCTTTTCAGTGGGATAGATTGCACTACTGTCTCTTCCTTAAGGTAAGCCTCTAAAATCTATTTTCCTACTGGGTCTCACCTACCACTGCCTGCATGCTCATTCCCCACTATCTGTTGTAGGGGACTCAAGACTATATCTCTCCTCATGGAGGTCGCTGCCCCGGTAGACCATCACCAGCCTAATAGGTAAGGGGGGGGGAAGATTGGTAAGTACTGAAGATTGAAAAAGAGAGCCTGCCACTAATGCTGTCTAAATTGGACAGCCCTATCAGGTCGGCCAGATCCTCGGACTCAAGACGACAAGAGCCATCTAGAAGGAGCCCAAGCCATAGACAAAGCCGGTCAGATCAATGTAGAAGTCGCTCACGCACAAGACGAAGTCGCTCAAGTCACAGAAGGAGCCGTTCAAAATCCTATTCACGGCACAGACACTCCTACCGGAGGTCTCCTTCACGCAGACGCTCTCCTTCCCCTCAGCATTCCCGTCCATCAGGGAACTCATGCTGGGTGTGCGGTGCCATTGCTAGCCTGTCGCACATGCTTGGACGAAGCAACCAGAGAGAGAGAGCCAAGTAGAGAAACGGCCATATTTACACCCCTGCAAATCGCAGAGTCAGAAACAAGCAGATCAGTGCAAGGCACTTCACCTGCGACTCCCTCCACATCTAAAAAGTCAGAACCCTATCTGACAATGAGGACTTGGAGGTATCCACTGGTTTTGACTTTGCACTTATAGAACCCTTCATAAAGTCAGTGAAGGAAGCTATAGAATGGGAAGAGGAAAAAGAAACTCCGCAAAAAGCGAAGAAATATTTTCCGAATCTCAAAAAAGAACCAGAAACCTTCCCATTTATAGAAGAACTGGAGGAATTGATTAAAGACGAATGGCAAAAACCTGAGAAAAAGACCAGTCTCAGCAATAGACTTGCCAAACTGTACCCATTAAAGGAATCCAGTGCCAATCCACTAGTAACTCCACCAGTGGTGGACTCCTCCCTGATGCGCCTAGCCCGGCACGTAACTAGGATGTATTGGACAGAAAGATCGATCTGGATCTTGAGAGCCTACTTATCCGCAGGTGGTGCCTGCAGACCCGCAATAACACTAGCAGCAGTGGGAAGGGCTATCTCAAGTTGGTCCTCCAACGCTGAGAAGTTGGTAGCAGAAGGAAGAGAACAAGAGCGAGTAATCACAGCTCTCCAGGAACTCAGCCTTGCAGGCGACTTTGTCGCAGAAGCCTCTGTAGACATAATTAAGTCAACATCCAGAGCAATGTTAAGCTCAGTGATGGCCAGGAGGGCACTCTGGCTAAAGCCATGGTCAGCAGACCCCTCCTCAAAGTCCAACTGGTGTAAAATCCCATTTGATGGCACAAACCTCTTTGGGGAGAAACTGGACTCGGCTATTTCAAAAGTCACAGGCGGGAAGTCTGGACTCATTCCTTCAGATAGAAGGCCTAGACAACAAAGGGCACCCACATTCAGACGGAACCTCCCAGATAAATACAGGGAGGCAAAGTCCTACAAGCCCGGCAGGGAGTACAGGAAAAATTGGAGGAATCCACAATCTTCCTTCCTAAAACTCCAAAAATCTAAGAACCCTACCCCGGGGGACCAGAAGTCTTTTTGAAGTTATGCCCGCCCAACCAGCCATAGTAGGAGCCAGACTAAAGGACTTCAAGCAGGTTTGGGTGGAGATAATAAGAGACCCATGGACAGTGGCTACTATCCAAGACGGACACAAATGGAGGTTCAAGAATCGACCTCCCAGGGACCAATTCACCGGAACCAGAATTCCAACATCCCGAGAAAAGAAACTCATATTGGCAGAATATGTCCAGGATCTAATCCAAAAACAGGCCATAGTGGAAGTCCCACCTCCACAAAGGGGAAAAGGTTTCTACTCCCCCCTGTTCTTGGTAAAGAAAAAGACCGGGGATCTGCGTCCCGTCCTAGACCTAAAAAGTCTCAATCGATCAATCCTGGTGGAGACTTTCAAGATGGAAAGTCTACAATCAATCCTCCATGCCATAAATGTTGGCGATTGGATGCTCTCTGTGGATTTAAAGGACGCTTACCTGCATGTTCCCATTCACACAGCATTCCAAAAATTTCTCCGCTTTTCGGTAAATCACCAACACTTCCAGTTCCAAAGTCTCCCATTCGGGATCTCTACCGCTCCCAGAACATTCACCAAGGTCCTGCTACCAGTGATAGCTCTACTAAGGGAGCAAGGATTGAGAGTCCACCACTATCTGGACGACATCCTATTGTTGGCAGACAACCAAGAGTCTCTTCTACTCCACCGAGACACGTTAATAACCACCTTACAAAAGTTTGGGTGGCTGATAAACTGGAAAAAAAGCAATCTCCAACCCACTCAGAGAATGGTCTTCCTGGGGGCAGAACTAGATACAAAACTCAACACCATAGAACTCCCCCGAGAAATTCCAATTATTATCCAGAGGACAAAGAGATTACTCTTATCCAACACACTCCCAGCCAGAGAATGTCTCAGCATCATGGGGTCACTATCAGCAACCATTCCTATGGTCCAATGGGCCCAGTGGAACACAAGACCTCTCCAAATGTCATTTCTAAGACAGTGGAACGGGGTATCGATGTCCCAACGAATCACCATCCAAAACAAGGTAAAACAATCACTATGGTGGTGGACCCGGTTGCACAACCTAAAAAGGTGCAAACACATAGTCACCCCCCCTCAGGAGGTGATCACTTCAGACGCCAGCAAGGAAGGCTGGGGAGCACACTACATGCAACTCGCAGTTCAAGGCCGTTGGTCTTTCGAGACACAGGATGTAGTATCGAACATCCTGGAGATGAAAGCAGCTTTCCAAGCTCTTCTAGCCTTCAGTCCCCTCCTGAAAGGGAAAGAAGTCCTACTGAGGATGGACAACAGAGTGGCAGTTTCCTATATCAACAGGCAAGGCGGCACCAAAAGCCGATCTATGATGCAGGAAGTCCGCCCAATCCTCAAATGGGCGCAAGTGAACCTATCGGGGTTAACGGCGTTATATGTCCCAGGAAAGCAGAACCAGCTGGCAGACACGCTAAGCAGAAGCTTTGTTTCCAACAACGAATGGGCTCTGAGTCACCAAGCCTTTTCCCTCATAGCAAGAACTTGGGGCATGCCGGATATAGACCTGGCAGCGACGCCAGACAATGCGAAGTGCCAGAAGTGCCAGAGGTACCTGACAAGAACCCCCTGCCCATCAGCGGAAGGGACAGACTGTCTTCAACACGAGTGGAACTTCCACCTGGGTTACATCTTTCCCCCGACACCTCTCATACCGAGATTCCTCCTCAGGCTCAAGAGGTCGTTCTCCACAGTGATAGCAATCCTTCCATTTTGGCCGAGACGGCCATGGTTTACCACTCTCCTCCAGCTGAACACAGCAAAACCTTTACCGCTTCCACCAGCAGCGGACCTACTTTCCCAGGGAAAACTCCTTCATCCATCCCCGGAAAGAATGCACCTGACAGCCTGGAGATTGAAAGGGCTAGGTTCTTAAACCAAGGCTGCTCCCAGAAAGTGGTAGAAACCCTTCTTCAAGCCAGAAGATACACCACCAACAATACCTATAAGAGAATCTGGAATAAGTTTCTCTCAATAGCACAGCAACAAAACTGGAATCCATCATCTCCAACAGTTGCTCAAATCCTTGAGTTTCTCCAGCTAGGCCTAGAGAAAGGCCTCGGGTCGAGCACTTTAAAAGTTCACGTGTCAGCATTATCAGCTATGACAGGAGTCAAGTGGGCACAAGAGCCCCTAGTCATTCAGTTCCAGAGGGCATGCCTAAAGTTAAAACCTCCCAGAAAACCTTCCTTCCCGACTTGGGATCTTTCGGTAGTACTAGAAGCACTATCACAAGAACCATTTTTTCCGTTAGAAAACATATCCTTGTGGGACTTAACACTCAAAGTCACTTTCTTAATCGCAATAACATCAGCCAAGAGAGTCTCAGAGATGCAAGCTCTACTGGCGAAAGAACCATACTTGATCGTCTACCCGGACAAAGTAGTCCTAAGACCATCTGACCGCTTTATTCCGAAGGTGTCATCCTCCTTCCACTTCAATCAAGAGATTTACCTTCCTGCTCTCTCCACAGAACAAGGGGATCCACATCCGCTGGATGTAAGAACTAACATCCTAGCCTACCTATCAACAACAAACGACCTTAGGAAGTCGGAAAACCTCCTAGTCATCCCGCACGGCGTTAGACGAGGTCAAGCAGCAACCTCTCGCACCATCGCAGCATGGCTAGTGAAGATCATCAAAAGGACTTATTCTCTAAGTCAAATACAAATACCTGAAGGCTTAAAGGCACACTCGACAAGGGCAATGGCGACCTCCTGGGCGGCCTACTGCAGAGTGTCCACGGAAACTATCTGCCGAGCAGCGACCTGGTCCTCAAGGAATACCTTTATTTCTCACTACAAGGTGGACTCTGCCAGATTATCCACGGCAGAGTTTGGACGAGCAATCATTCAGTCCAACACCTCCATTCCATGTAAATAAAATAAAAAATTGTCTTTATGCTCAGACCCACCCAGTCTGCGAGTTATTCACCCAAAGGTGTATGCTGCCATGATGCGACAGGAAAATGGAAAATTGTATACTCACCTTTCCGTAATTTTCCTTTCCTGTCGCATCTTCATGGCAGCATACAGATGCCCACCCGTCTGAGGTGAGGTATATATATACTAGAATACCTGGGGGGGGGCCCGCTATGGGCTTAATAGTTAAACGGTCCTATCAGGTTGTGAGGGGCGGAGCCACAACCCAAAGGTGTATGCTGCCATGAAGATGCGACAGGAAAGGAAAATTACGGAAAGGTGAGTATACAATTTTCCATTTTGCGCTCACCTGTTTAAGTAAATCAACCCCTATGCATTTACCTTACAGGGAGAGTTTCTTTTTTTTTTTTTTTTGCAACCTTTACTACCGCTTTAATCCAAAATGTTTGTTTTTTGCTTTGTTTTTGTTTGTGAAATCAGTCACCTTGTTCAAGTTTCTTGATTGCCAAATTATCCCCCCAGATAATTTGTCAAATAAGAAACTTGAACAGGGTGATTCCGCAACTTTCACACCTCCCATCCATGTTCCTGGACAATAACGCATGTCATTCCATGGCAATTGGATCATGATGTCTGTTCTACCTATGTAGATCTAGATACTGGTATATGTTCATCTATTCTAAATTATCTGTTTTCTTTCAGCTTTCCTGACTTACAATTTAAGAGATTTTAAAAATCCTGTCTGGATTGGATTGAATGATATCAGCTGGGATAGGAAGTATCGATGGACAGACCAGACTGGAGTGTATTATACCAACTGGGCCAAAGGTCATCCATCCACTAGCTATCGTTATTATGGAAATGAGGAAAAAGTAAGTTGTAGCCGTTGATGAGTGAACTTGGCTTGTTTGAACTCGCTTTTTGGGAATTTTAGAGGTAGTTATGGGGACCACAAATATGATGAGAGCAACAAATTAAATCGGTGTAATGGAACTATCAACCAATGTCCACATCTACAGGGATCCATAACTAGATACAATTACTACTAATGCTTAGGAGTGGCTTATTAGACAGTCCTCATCTGACCGAAAACATCTACAAAGAAAGTGCGCCCTTACACATATGCAGAGATCCTCTTAAAGGTTTTATATGTCTGACAGAGATTCACAAATAGCCAGTAACCGTCATCAAAGTCAGGGGAGATTGGGTGTATATCTTCACTGGAACACCCTTCTCAAGGTAAATACAGAGGCAGATATAATAAACCTGCACAACTATGGCTATTGAAGGCTAATTATTTTAATTGTTGAAGTCCAGTTGTGATTGGTCCTCTTCAATAAACATAACGTTAATGCCACCCCTGCTCCTCACTCATGCTGCCCTCCAACCTAATCTGATAAACAGACGTGAGAGGTACTTACCCTAACCGCTCCAAAATCTCTAGTATGGATATCAGTGAGGATGAGCTTCGAGTTCGAGTCAAACTCATGTTCGACTGGAACATTGCCTGTTCGCACGTTCGCCGAACAGCGAACAATTTGGAGTGTTCACGGCAAATTCGAAAAGCCGTGGAACACTCTGTAAAAGTCTATGGGAGAAATCTAAAGTGCTAATTATAAAGGCTTATATGCAAGTTATTGTCATAAAAAGTGTTTGGGGACCCGGGTCCTGCCCCAGGGGACATGTATCAATGCAAAAAAAGTTTTAAAAACGGCCGTGTTTTCGGGAGCAGTGATTTTAATAATGCTTAAAATGAGGCCCTTCAGGTCTGGTATGGACATTAAGGGGAACCCTGCGTCAAATAAAAAAATAAATAGAGGGGGGGACGAGAGAGCGCCCCCCCTCCTGAACCCCCTCCTGAACCGTACCAGGCCACATGCCCTCAACATGGGGAGGGTGCTTTGGGGGTCTGTGACCCCTCAAAGCACCATGTCCCCATGTTGACGGGGACAAGGGCCTCATCCCCACAACCCTTGCCCGGTTGTGGGGGTCTGCGGGCAGGGGGCTTATCGGAATCTGGAAGACCCCTTTAACAAAGAGGACACCCAGACCCTGCCCCCCCCCCATGTGAATTGGTAAGGGGTACATTGTACCCCTACCATTTCACAAAGAAAGTGTAAAAAAAAAACAAAAAAAACACACAGACACAGTTGGGAAAGTCCTTTATTAAAAAAACAAAACAAAAAAAAAAACATTCCAGCGATGTAATGCAGTGTCCCGCGATGATCCGATGTCTAGTGCTGCAGTCTCCACTCCACACGAAACGTCATTGGCTGAGCGGACCTGATGGGGAACTTCCTCCGCAGTATAATAAATGAATAGACCCCGCCCCTTCTCACGTTCCCCATCAGGACCGCTCAGCCAGTGACGTAGGGGGTGGGGTCACCTTCACTGGGTGTAAGGCTGAGCGGACCTGATGGGGAACGTGAGAAGGGGCGGGTCTATTCATTTATTACATTGCGGAGGAAGTTCCCCATCAGGTCCGCTCAGCCAATGACGTAGGCGGGGTCTGAGGTATAAGGGGGCGGGGTCACCCGTCAGATCATAGTGGTAAGCCACGGCTTTCCCCGCTTGCTGGGGCTTACCCCTATGATCTGACGGGTGATCTGACGGGTGACCCCGCCCCCTCATTATAGCCGCGAGTGCTTTTAAATTACTTTTTTTCCTTCAGAAATGACACTTTGTGCAGGGACAGTTCTAAGCACGGGAAACAAGCGCTGCTTTACAGGCATACTATACACCCCCTCCCCCGGTACGAAATTTAAAGGAATATTTCACTTTTATTGTTTCACTTTAAGCATTATTAAACTCACTGCTCCCGAAAAAACGGCCCTTTTTAAAACTTTTTTTTGCATTGATACGTGTCCCCTGGGGCAGGACCCGGGTCCCCAAACCCTTTTTAGGACAATAACTTGCATATTAGCCTTGATAATTAGCACTTTTGATTTTGAACGTTCGAGTCCATTGTATTTAATAGGGTTCTAAAGTTTGCATGAACTTTAGGTCTGTTCGCAGGTTCTGGTGCGAACCGAACGGGGGGGTGTTCGGTTCATCCCTAGATATCAGGAGTTATGACTTTACTACTCCAACCTGTGACCTACTTGTTCCAGGTCACTGACTTCGATTTTTGAAGCCAGATACAGAAGGAGGTCAGCAATTGAAGCCTACAGACTTTGATGATTATTAGATTCCGAGAGATACTTACGCTAACAGCTTCAGGATCTCGCCCGAAACAAGTATGGATACCAGGTGTTATGACTTTACTCCAACTTAACTGTGACCTACTTGTTACAAGTCAGTTACTTATATTACTACAGCCAGAAACATAGCATCAGGGGCTTAGCTATAGGGGTCTCAATTGTATAAACGAAACAAATTAAACGGGTTAAACGAATTTAACTAAACAAGATCATGTAAATAACGAATCGAAACTAAACAAAATGTTTTCATTCTGCACATGTCTACCTGAAGGTTCTAGTTACGCCTTTGCATAGCATTATCAGAAGGAGTTTAGCAATTGAATACATGTGTTACTTATTATTGGATTCCTTTAAAGTTTATCTAATCCGAAGAACCAAAATGTAATATATTGCAGTGTACCAATCCTTAGTTGTTATGGCTGCATTCATGTTTTAAGGCTTTTTTTGCCTTTGGTAACCCTGACCATGTTAATGTTTCCTTGTAGATTGACTGTGTGGCTATGAAAGTGGGTGCAGTAATGGATGCTGGGACCTGGACCGAAGAAGACTGTGAACTGAAGAAAGGATTCATTTGCCAAAAGTCTGAAGGTAAGACTGATTTATGTGAGACAATCATGGCAAACCCCTCATTAATACTATAGTTACACTTGCACTACACTCTCGTATGTACCTCCATTCCGCTGGTATAAAATTCCATATGTAAGGAAGGAGAAGTTCCATTCTCTTCCTTTTGTAACACTAATAGCAGTACCAGTAGTTGAAGCTTGTAATTATTAAAAGCTCAGGGGTGTGGTCAACCCGCTGTGCATGCTGGGAGGGGGTACTTAAGGGACAGACGCCATTAGTGTGGGTCCTTTTTTTGAGAGAGTTGGGGGTCGTCGTTCGTTGGTGGTGGGCACCACCCGTCCGACCCCGACCTGAGGGCCCTCATGGCCTCAGGGAAGTGCTGGCAGTTTCCGCCTCAGGGCCATGTTGGCCTGAGGCTCCGTTACTGAAGAGTAGGCCCAGGAGTTACTGGGGGCCTACTGATCCGGGGATGATCCTGTGTCGCCTTGCCTGCTGGAAGGGACCAAGCAATTGAGGACTCAATTGAAGGATGCATCCGGGTCATAATCTACATCACAGTGCTGCCGGAACAGCTGAAAGATCCTGGCACTGAGAGCTGTGTTCCTAATTCAGAAGGTAACCCAGGGAAGGGCTACACCAAGTCTGTGGCAGAGACTGTTCTATTTGCACCAAGTCTGTGGCAGAGACTATAGGGGATCGAGCTATACATCAGTTGCTAGGCCGGTGAAATTGGGCCTATCCGGTGTTTGCTGAGTCCAGCATGGAGACAGTTGTTCCTCTGGACCTAGGACCTAGGAAAATTCCTGTGATCCGCAACTAAGGTACCTGAGTCCTCCCCATTCCTTCAACCCCCCTCTGTTGGAAACTTTATGCAATAAAACCCTTGAAAGAGACTTTGTGTTGGTACAAACTTCTGGACAACTCTTCAAGGAGAACCCCTGAAACGAGCATACGAAACAGGCCCAAATTTAAACCAGCAGCTCCTACGGGGGTATCGCTACATTTAGTTTATCGGATCATTCGTTATGATCGGCATTCGTAACTTCAGATGCATTTGTTCCGCTCCATTCATTTAGATGCAGAATTTGTAACTTCGGATGTGTATTCGTTACGTTCACTAACAGTAAGGCCACTTTCACACTGAGGCGCTTCTAAACTGCCAGTAAAAACACTGAGTGCTTTTGAAGTGCTTTTCAGCCACTTTTGAAGAGCTTTCCATTAATTTCAATGGAGAGGGGAGTTTTTCACAGCCCTGCCAGCACACTGCCCCAGTGTGAAAGCATTCATTGATTTTAATGGAAATAAGTTTTCGTGAGCTTTTTAGGCGCTGTTTTTAGCGTGAAAGCGACTCAAAAGCGCCTCAGTGTGAAAGTGGTCTTACTTTAGCAAAATTTGAAAGGAAATTCCAATAAAAATGTAAATCTAATCTATCCCACATTAGCTGCTATGGTGCAGAGACCTGAATAGAAGAATTACGGAATTCAGTTATTTTACCTATAATTTAATAGTTTATAATAATAAATAATAATAAAAATTATAAAAACTATAATAACAGTTAATAATTTATTTAATAGAAAATACAAAAAACAAAATTATCCGAATGTAATAGATTTGTTAAACTCATAGGTTGAATTGTTTTTCGTTCTTTCTGATTTTTGTTCTTTCAGGTTTTCATTCTGACAATTTGTTTTTGTATGCATTTGTCAAAAGAGTCTTTCGTTCATTCGGATGCTTCTGAATGAACGAATATGCCAAATTTTGTCCTAAAACAAATTTGTAATGAAATTGCACATGTCTAAACATCAGCTTGCTCACTTAAAAGAGAAACAAATGTTTTTGAGCTGCAGTGTGCACAAGCCCTATATCAAAGCACTTACTGGGTCCCAATGACTTTCTACACATTTAGGTTATTAATGGGTAACAATAACCTATCCACTTTCAGCCTCTCCTTTTACTTGCCGCTGACTCCAGAAAACTCAACAGATCATCCTCCATCTTCATGGCAATGTTATGGAGATTCCACTTTTGCAGCTATACTTTGCACTGTTTAGGCAAAATTAACACAAAAGTGGCACGACACATAAAACATTTATTGAAGGTGCATCTCTGGGCAAAACTATTTAATCCTTTTTCCATTTTGGATAGAGTAAGGAAAAAAGGAATGGCAATTTCTTATTTATTTTTATTTGTGTCCTTTTCACTTTCAGACACCAACAGGAAGTGAGAGGAAAATTCTCCAAAGCAAGGGCCCTTTCACACAGGGGGTGATCTGCCCGGCGGACTCTGCTTTGCTCAGCATAAAAACAAAAAAACAAACATGTTATACTTACTTCCTCTGTGCAAGGGTTTTGCACAGAGCGGCCCCAGGCCTCCCATTCTGGGGTCCCTCAGCGGCGCTCCTGGCTCCTTCTCTTCTCGAGTGCCCCCACAGAGAGCCGCATTTCAATGGGGGCACTCGAGCAGGCGCGCTCCCGAGTCCTGCTGCTGCGTCCATTGACACAGACAGCAGGCTCCTGTGTCACTGGATTTGATTGACAGCAGTGGGAGTCGATGGCTTCTGCTGCTATCAATCTGTCCAACGAGGACCCGAGACAGCGGCTGGAGCTGCTGTGCTTGTTCTCGTCGCTGGAAAGATCGGGTTTAGGTAAGTAAAAGGGGGGCTCTGAGGGGCTGCAGCATAGAAGGTTTTTCACCTTAATGCATAGAATGAATTAAGGTGATAAACACTAATGCCGCGTACACACGATCGTTTTTAATGTCATTTTCAAAAACGTTTTTCTCAACGTGATTTTTCTTGTTTCCTCTCAAGCCTGTCTTGCATACACACGTTCGTAAAAAAAAACGCTCGAGCAAAGCGCGGTGACGTACAACACGTACGACGGCACTATAAAGGGGAAGTTCGGTTCGAATGGCGCCACCCTTCATGTTAGTAAAGTTTGTTGAGCGACGATTCGCGCTTTTCAGCCTCGTGCTTTTCAGTCCGTTACAGCGTGACGAATGTGCTATCTCCATTACGAACGCTAGTTTTACTAGAACGAGAGCTCCCGTCTCATACTTGATTCTAAACATGCGTGTTTTTTTCCCCTCGTAAAAGCATACACACTACCGTTTTTCACGTCATTAAAAAAAACGACGTGAAAAACGACGTGAAAAAATAGAGCAGGTTCTCATTTTTTTAGGCCATTTTTCACGGCGTTAAAAATGCTCTGGAGCCTACACACGATCGTTTTTAATGCCCAATTAAAAAAAATAGGATTTTTGTACTCACCGTAAAATCCGTTTCTCTGGCATCCATGGACTGACACAGCGTGTCTTATACACCTTTACACGTGGGTTATGTCCCTGCTTGCAGGAGAAGACCTAGGCAGAATGTGAGATGTTATACATACATTCTAAACAGCCAGAGCTGAACAGCCCCGCCCAGGGGGGCGGTCCCTCCGGACATAACCCTCCCACTGCAGTCAGCAGACCTCAGTTCGTAACAAAGCAGTACAAACTTAAAAAGAAGGGTGGGTGCTGTGTCAGTCCATGGATGCCAGAGAAACGGATTTTACGGTGAGTACAAAAATCCTATTTTCTCTTGTCATCCATGGACTGACACAGCGTGTCTTATACACCTTTACACGTGGGATGTCCCAAAGCAGTGTCAAGAGGGATGGGAGCAGTATAAATGGAAAACCAAAAACTTCACTCCAAACAAGGCAGAGCTCCACAACGGAGGAGTTGCAACATCAAACAACGGCCTGCAACACCTTGCGGCCGAAGGAAGCATCCGAAGATGCAGCCACATCAACCTTATAAAACTTAGAAAAGGTATGAACAGACGACCAGGTCGCCGCCTTGCACACTTGTGCAACCGACGCTTGATGTCGGAAAGCCCAGGAAGCACCAATTGCCCTGGTGGAATGTGCCGTAACCGGAAAGGGAGGCGCCCGCCCCTTGAGAGCATAAGCTTGAATGACGGTTTGTCTGATCCACCTAGAAATGGTGGCAGACGAAACCGCTTGGCCCTGTTTTGGACCAGAGACAGCCACAAATAGTGAGTCAGACTTCCGAATAGAAGCAGTAGCAGACAGGTACACCCGCAAGGCTCGTACCACATCCAAAGTGTGTAGCGCAAACTCTCTGGGATGCGATGGGTGAGGACACAAGGACGGGAGGACAATGTCCTCGTTTAAGTGGAAGGCCGAGACCACCTTTGGCAGAAAGGAAGGTCGCGGACGTAACACCGCCTTATCCTTATGGATGATCAAAAAGGGTGACTTGCAGGACAAGGCCGCCAATTCAGACACTCGTCTAATGGAAGTAATGGCCACCAAGAAGGCCACCTTCTGAGACAAAGTCAAGAGGGGAATATCTCTAATATTTTCAAAGGGAGGTTCCTGGAGGACCGAGAGCACCAAATTCAGATCCCACGGGGGGAGAGGAGGCTTGACAGGGGGGAGCACATGGCGAACCCCCTGCACAAAGGTGCTAACCAAGGGATGACCCACCAGCGGTCGCTGAAAGAAGATGGCCAAGGCCGAAATCTGACCCTTAATGGTACTCAAAGCGAGCTTTTGGGTCACGCCACGCTGCAGAAAAATGCAGGATTCTGGGAACGGAATACGTTCGTGGGCGCCAGTCCAGCTCTTCGCACATGGCGATGTAAGCTCTCCAAGTACGGTGATAGATCCTTCTGGAGGAAGACTTCCGTGCCCTTAACATGGTCGAAATGACCGAATCCGAGAGACCTCGGTCTCTCAACACCTGGCTTTCAATAACCATGCCGTTAAAACCAGAGACTGTAAAGCAGGATGAAATATAGGACCTTGAGACAGAAGGTCCCCCCGTATCGGTAACCGCCAGGGAACGTCTGCGACGAGACGTACCAGATTGGCGTACCAGTGACGCCGAGGCCAATCCGGAGCAATGAGGATCACCGGAATTCCCTCGGTCGCTACCCTGCGGAGCAGGCGAGGGAGCAACTGCAGCGGAGGATAAACGTATATCAGGCGATACTGACCCCATGGGGCCACCAACGCATCCGAGGCATCCGCCCAGGGATCCCTGGATCTGGCCACAAACCTCGACACCTTGCGATTGAGTCGAGAAGCCATCAGGTCCACATCCGGCGTGCCCCACCGTCTGCAAAGGAGTTGAAAGACCCCCGGGTGCAAGGACCACTCCCCTGGTCCAGCGTCTGGCGACTTAGATAGTCCGCCTGCCAATTGTCTACGCCCGGAATGTAGACGGCCGACAGAGCCGGCACGCTTCTTTCGGCCCACCTCAGGATGCGGGCGACCTCGGAAGCCGCAGCTGAGCTCCGAGTCCCCCCTTGATGGTTGACATACGCCACTGCTGTGGCGTTGTCCGATTGTATCCTGATGGAGTGACCCTGTAGTTTCTCCGACCATGAGGAGAGGCACAGTCTGATTGCCCGTATCTCCAGCACATTGATCGGTAAGAGGGCTTCGTCCGGAGTGCAAAGCCCTTGGGCTGACAGGACTCCCCAGACTCCCCCCCAGCCCGTCAGGCTGGCGTCCGTCGTGATCACCGTCCATTGGATGGGGAGGAACGACTTCCCGGACCGAAGAGCCGGGGACCTCAACCACCACGTCAGGGACGCCCTGACCAGGTGACTCACCTGGATCTGAAGATCCAAGGACAACTGGGATTTGTCCCAAGTGGACAAGATCTCTTTCTGTAAAGCCCTGGTGTGCGCTTGGGCATAAGGAACGGCCTCGAAGGAGGCCACCATGAGTCCCAGGACTCTCATGCAAAAGCGGATTGACGACCATTTTCGGGACGTCAGCACCCGTACTGCAGACTGAAGTGTCAGTAGTTTGTCTGGAGGTAGGAAGACTCTTGCTTCCAAGGAGTCCAGAATCAGACCTAGATACTCCAGACGCTGAGTCGGGACTAGAACCGACTTCTGAACGTTCAGGAGCCACCCAAACTCCCTGAGGGTCTGACTGACGATAGTCACACTTTCTTCCAATTCTGAGCCACTGTTTGCTCTTAGAAGGAAATCGTCCAGATAGCCCACGATAGCAATGCCTTGCTGTCTCAGCAAAGCTAGGACCGGAGCAAGCACCTTGGTGAACACCCTCGGTGCCGAGGCCAGGCCGAAGGGAAGAGCCACAAATTGATAGTGGACTTCGCCGACCGCAAAGCGCAGAAACTTCTGGTGGCTTGCGCAGATCGGAACATGCAAGTAGGCGTCCTTGATGTCCAAGGATGCCAGAAAATCCCCTTGACGGAGTGTAGCGACCACCGTGCGAATGGATTCCATGCGGAACTTTTGCACCTTCACGAAGGCATTCAGGGCCTTGAGGTCCAGGATCGGCCGAACCCCGTCCTTTTTTGGAACAACAAACAGATTCGAGTAGAACCCCTGAAACCTCTCCTGGGACGGAACCGGCACAATTACTCCGGACCCGATCAAATCCTGTACAGCCCCCAAGAGGGCTGCCCGATGGGCAGGAAGGAGAGGGAGATTTGAGGGAAAGAAACTGTCTGGGGGCCAGGAGCGGAACTCTATTCTGTATCCTGAGGTGACCACCTCGCACACCCACCGGTCGGAGATCCGGGAGGTCCACCGATCCGTGAACCTGCGAAGTCGTCCCCCCACCCCAGAGACGGGCGGGGGCAAGACTTCATGCGGAGGCAGGCTTGGGAGCCGGCTTGTTCGGCTTACGCACCCAGGGGCGCTTGTGCCCGCCAGCCGCACTGTTGTCAGTCTGGGATGGCTTACCCGTGGACTCTGACGGACGAAAAAAAAACCCTTTTTTGCTGGAAAGGAAGGACCCGGTTTACGTCGGGCCTCCTTACCCTTGATAGTTTGAGGAAGGAGAGTGCTTTTACCTCCCGTGACATCCTTGATGATGTCATCCAGAGCAGCACCAAAAAGTCTACCACCCTTAAAAGGTAGATCCGTCAGGAGCTTCTTAGAGGCTAGGTCAGCAGACCAGCATTTCAACCAGATGAGACGATGCAATACCACCGCCGAGACAGAGGCCCTGGATATTAAAGGGGCCGCGTCCAACGTGGCGTCGCACACATATATCAGACCCTGCACCATCTGGTGGGCCAGAGCAATAGTGTCTGGAGGAAGGTTATACTCCTGCACAGTTTGGTGCAAAATTTTTGCCCATTCCGTGAGTGTCTGAGACACAAGGGTCGCCGCTACTACGGGCCGTAGGGCGGATCCCAACAAGGCGAACATGGCTCTACTCACCACTTCTGACCTCCTGTCAGTGGGGTCCTTAAACGCAGGAGTCCCCTCCATCGGGAGAGTGGTGGCCTTGTTTAAACGGGCGACTGGAGGGTCGACCACCGGGGGAGAAGCCCACTTTTTAAGCAGGGCGTCTTCAAAGGGGTATCTAATAGACAAATGCCGCGGGACCATAAAAGTCTTCTGCGGCTTTTCCCAGACCTGGTCAATGAGCTGGTCAAAGAAAGGTACATATGGAAAAACCTTTTTAGAAGGCTTGGTCTTAAAAGAACCAAAGGAGACCGTATCCGCCTGAGGTTCTGCGGTCGCAGCATCTAGCTTGAGAGTGTCCCTCACAGCATCAATGAGTTCACTAACAAGCGCCCTGTCATTTACTGACTCAGAACTGGAGTCTTCCTCACAAGGAATGTCCTGTTCAAAACCATCCAAATATTCAGAGCTAGGGTCCTGAGCAGCAATAACTAGGCCCATATCTGAAGCAGAGCACTCCCCTTGTGGAGATAAAGTGGGGAGAGGGCGCTTTTTTGCTCCCTTGTGCTCACACACAGCTTCCATCCTGGTCAGAAATGATTCCAGGACTGCCGACAACTGGTCCATAGGGACCGCAGGTGCTGGAGCACTGGCTGCTGCCTCTGGCATGTTAGGGGAAGCTGGTGACTCTGACTCCATAATGTCCCTCTCAGACCACCCACAGGCTGTGCTGACTGAAGTAGGGGAATGCCCAGGGAACCCACCAACCTGACCAGGACCGCTCGGTTCCGCCGCTCTGTCTCACTGCGCCGCGCTGCTCAGCGTGAGTGAGCTGAGAGGAGAGAGTGTGAGGAGATTCGCGCCGTTCCCAGCGGCGCTAGAGGCCAAACTAGTGTCAGAAAAGACGTGCGGCTACAAGAAAATGGCCGCCGCAATGTGCTCCGGCGGGCCCCGGCAAGATGGCCGCCAATGTAAAAATCAGCACACACACAAAACATGGCGCCGAACGGCGCCCAGGCCCCTCACCTCCAAAAACAAAACAGCCCCAGCGAATGCAGAGAAGCATGAGCCCCCCCCCAGGACAGTATGGCCCCCAGGCACCCCCCTTAGTACAGCGCCAGCACTAGTGAACAGAGAGTGACATTAAAAACACAGGGGGAGACAGGGAAATCCCCCCACACAAGAAACACACAGCATGTACTCACCTGCAGCCAGGAGAGACTACTTACCCGTCCCCTGAGGGACCCGCTGGTGTGTTTCTGACAGAACTATCACAGTGCGGTACTGAGTAGCTGTCGGCCCGGTCCACCGCGAAAGATACAGCCGGACTGTTCTATCTTGAGAGGACCGCGGAGCTGGAAGCCCACCGGCCACCCCTGGAGTCGTGGGGCATGTCGTGAACTGAGTCTCACGCACACAAGGCGAGGATCAGCACGCTCGATGGTCGGACAGGGAAGACTACGAGGATATCTTGTACCCAACCTGTTGCCCAGCCGACAGTTGATAGAAGATCTCAAAAAAAAAAAAAATAGGAAAAAAATTCCCAAAAGACTAAAAATAGGTCAGGAGACTGGCTCCTGAGAGAGCCACGTCTTCTCCTTCTGCTAGGCAGAAAAAAACTGAGGTCTGCTGACTGCAGTGGGAGGGTTATGTCCGGAGGGACCGCCCCCCTGGGCGGGGCTGTTCAGCTCTGGCTGTTTAGAATGTATGTATAACATCTCACATTCTGCCTAGGTCTTCTCCTGCAAGCAGGGACATAACCCACGTGTAAAGGTGTATAAGACACGCTGTGTCAGTCCATGGATGACAAGAGAAATTGCATTTTTAACGACGTGAAAAACAATCGTGTGTACGCAGCATGAGACTTTACAACCCCTTTAATCTCTGACACATATTGGTCAGCTTCCGCCGAGCAAATGCACATTTCTATTCAGGATAAGGACAAGTGGGACTTAGAAAAACAAGAGAATTGTTTTTCCCCTGGGTATTTACTCTGTCGTGGATCAATCCAACCCACCTCATCAGTAAATTTTTTCAAAAGCGTGCAGAAAGTGCCACGTACCACGGTAACAGAGGGATGTTTATCTAGGAGCGGGTCCAGATAACAATTGAAGTCTCTCATGATATATAGGGAGACAATCGAATTTGAGCTGTAAACATATTTCTGAAATAAAAGACTGTGTGTTATTAGAGTACCATTTTGAAATAATGCTGTTTTTGTTAAGCAAAAAGTGGTTGAAAGTCATTATAGTCATTTGATGAAAATTTTTCTTTTATTTGTTCACTTTGCCAAATTCTAATTGAGAAAATGTATCTAAATTTTTCAATTCGACCAATACAAAATTTATCAATTCGAACATTTTGAATCGAAAAAAGAAAATCGTTAAATTCAAAGAAATTTAAAAAAAGACAAAAAAATAATTCTAAATACGAATCCTGAATACACATTAAACAAATCAACTGAATTTAACGTAACTAAATAACTAGATTAACAAAACTAAACAAAAAATAAATAAAAAAATTTCATGCACAGGTCTAGCGGAATATGTGTATCAATACACTCACTCCCCGAGAGAAAAAGGTGTGAATGGAGTGATACGCCTTCCCGACCCATGCAAAATTCTGTGGTAAAACACTCCGAAGCAGCACAGGGTTAAAGTAGAATGAGGCCCTAGGTAAGGTAGGAGATTTAGCCCCCATCTCTTCATTTGCAACATATTTAACATGGTTCCATCAGAAACCAACTGCCTACAAGTACATCCTCTCTTGGAAAGTTACAATGGCAGCTTTGACTAATTGCACCATCCCCTAATGTAATGTTCTACAGGAGCATGAAGGTTTTAGCTTAACCCTCTGGACATCTACAGCACCCCACAATTCTTTTTTTTTTTTTTCAAATATTTTATTTTAACCACAAAAAGGCAAGTCCAGGTTCTCACCGGAGCCACATATACACAGTAACATAACAAATGCATTGAGAGAGTAAAACAATAATCCACATGATAATCAAATCATACATAACACCTTCTATGTTTGTCTTGTAGAAATATAGCGTAGTTTTTATAGCGACCTAGGGGAGAAAAAGGAAACCCCTCAGTAGCTATATCCGGAATCACCCTATCCACTTTCCGTTTTCTAATTTACAAAACAAAAAAAGAAAAGAGAAGAGAAAGAAGAAAAAAAAAAAAGGAAACCCAGACACGAGGGAAAGGAGGGAGGGGGAGGGTGTCCCTAATGAGCATTGGATAACTGGTTATCGGCTATCCAATTATGATGTCTATACCAGACGATCATGAGTTGAGCAAAGTCAAACCTTCTTCAGAGAAGATAAATGTATTCCCCTGTCTCCATAACTCAGAATACCCTTCTTGTTTGTTTTGTGCTGAAAGTATGAGATCTTCCATCTTATTAATCTCTTCTACATTATGGAGCCAGCATCCAATCGTAGGAGGTAACCTATTTTTCCACCTAAGGGGGATGCATGCTTTTGCAGCATTTACTAAGTGTCTTAGGATAGATTTCACATATTGTTTAGCTGGGATAGTCGTAACATGTAGTAGGAAAAAAGCTGAGTCCTCTGGTATCTTATAGTCAGAAAATGTTTGGATAATGTTCCGTACTTCCCTCCAGTATGTTATTATCTTTGGACAAAACCCAAAAAATGTGTAGCATCGTACCTCCTTCCTCCTGGCATCTCCAGCAGTGATCTGGCATTTCGGGATAGAATTTGTGTAATTGTTGTGGAGTATGATACCACTGTGTCATTATTTTATAATTCGTCTCCTGGATCCTAGTACAAATGGATGACTTCAACGAGAGTCCAATTATGTTTTGTCTTTGATTGGTTGTGAACATACAGTTGAGTTCATCTATTCTTCCCACCTCTCCATCCAAGCTAGATATGGTTGTTCTGGGGGAGTAATCAGTAGACCATACATCTTCGAGAGTGTTTGCGTTAGAGTCCCCTCCTCCGAGCAACACTTCTCGAATATGGATAATTGTCGACTGAACCTCTCCAGGGACTTTAGTGAATGGAGAAAATGATGGAGCTGCAGAGCATTCCAAAACGGTAGACCAAAGGGGCCCGAGGGCTCCATTAGTACAGCTATGGATGGCCATCCATCTGATAGCAAAAAATGTGATGCTCGAAAGCAATTAGTCTGCCGTAAAGTGAGAAAGTGATAATCTCTCAAACCTGGGGGAAATCTTGGATTCCCAAGGATAGGCATCAATGGGGACTCCAGTTATGAAAGCAGAATTTTGGCAATCACCTGTGAACAGGTACATACTGTGGGGCCTATCAGAGGGTGTGCCTTTAAATAGGACAGGAGATTATCGTAACACCATGGTGCCCCTTTCAGTAGGACATCGGTTTGCGCCTGTTCAATCCGAATCCATACTTTGCTTATTGAATGGCGGTTCCAGTCTATTAGTCGCCCCGTATGTACAGCCTGATAGTATTTGGATATGTCTGGTAGTGCAATACCTCCACTGTGTTTAGGTAGGGATAGTTGGGCTCTGGAAGTGCGTGGTCTCTTATGCGCTCATATAAATTTAATAAATAGGGAATGAACCTGTTTAAAGTACTGAAGTGGTATCTTGATCGGTAAGGTTTGAAATAGATATAGATACTTTGGTAAGATACTCATCTTTAAAAGGTTGCATCTACCAAACCACAAATGCAATCCCCGGTTCCAGGTCTCTAAAGAGATGCGTGTTCTGGTCAAAAGGGGAGGAACGTTAAGTTCGAAGACCCGAGATAAATCAGAGGGGATATATGTTCCCAGATATTTCAAAGCTGTATCTGTCCATTTAAACGTAAAATTTGCCTCTAAATTTTTAAGCAACGCAGTAGAGAGGCCAACCCCCATAGCCTCCGATTAGTTAAAGTTAATCCGTAGGTTAGACAATCGACCATATGTCTCAAATTCGCATATAAGATTCGGAAGCAAAACTGAGGGGTTTGTAAGGGAAAAGAGCAGGTCGTCCGCATAAGCTGAAACTTTATGTTGCTCCTCTCCTACCCTGACTCCGGTGATATCTGGATTCAAACGGATCGTACAGAGGAAAGGTTCCAGAGATAAAGCATAAAGCAATGGAGACAGTGGGCACACCTGTCTTGTCCCATTCAAAACAGGGAAGGGATCTGATAAAATTCTGTTAACTTTGACTTGGGCTGTCGGATGTAAGTAAATCTTACTGATCCACTGCATATGTTCCCTTAGACCTATATGACGTAGGACCACAAACATAAAGTTCCAGTTAACGCGATCGAATGCCTTTTCAGCATCTGTACCTATTATAACTACAATTCTGCGTAGGTTGCCTTATGGATGATCTGGCTCTGGTTACAACACGTGACCATATGTTGCCTGAGGTACCTTGTATTGGGTCATATTTGGAGTTCACGCCACTGCCTCCTTATTTCCCCTTTACGTTTTCAGTAGGTTCAATCACTACTACTGGCAGGCTTCAAGCCCAAATCATGCTAATGTGAACACACACTGCCAGAAGGAGTCTTTGTACCCAAAGTCCTTGTACCACTCATGCAGTGAAATACAACCACACCATCCTCCATTCTACTTCTGGAGGATCAAGAGGCCTACTTATTAATTTCCAAATTGGGCCAATTCTTCTTCGTTCTTGCAACACCCAAACTCTCTCCCTCTACTGACCGCAGCTCTATTTATACACTACATCTATGGGGAAATGGGTTCAACTTCTTGTGGACAAACAGAGAACTACAGTATTAGTACTACACCCACTTATACTGTCACCTGTTGTTCTGATGACAACTCAAAATGTTTGGATTTCCCATCACTTTCTGTCTCAGTGACGATGGTCACCAGGCCAAACAGAGAGGGGGAAGCTTCTCAGTCGAGACACAGACAACACTTGACAAGGATCGAACCCTTCCCTTCTCTATGCAGAACTTAAAATAGGACTTGACATACACTTTAAAAAGTGTTTTTAAAGATGGTATTAATAATATTGTCAAATTTTGATTTAAAATATGTTTTCACACACTTGGAAACCTGAAAACAAAATGTGTCTATACTATTATACACCGCATGTTTGATGTTTGAAAACTGCTGTGCTGGGCTCTAATATATTAATACTATTAAGAGCAACTCAAAATGAATTTTCGGGTGGAGTTGGACTTAACAGCAAGTATGGACATTTACAATTTAAAATGTATTTTTTCGAATTTGATAGCGATTTAACTGATTTTTTTTGTTTAATCAGGTTTTATTAGGTATTATTATATTTACACACAGGTTCCACTCACAGCATAGAAAATAGCCTAATCGTGTATATCCATTCTAAGATTGTATTATTCCCTAAACACAACTCGAGATCTTATGCTGGCCATACACTGTACGAAAAATCGGGCGAAAATCGGTCGTTCAGACAGTTCTTTCGTTTTTCGAACAGTTAATGGGCACAAAATCGATAATCTTTGGGACGTTTTTGAGCCGAAAAAACGAAGGACAAGTTTGGAAATTTTCTGCCGAACGAACGATAAATCGGAAGGTTAATGTGTTTCCCGTCCGAACTTTCTGCACTAGGTATATGTAAAAAAAAAAAAAAGTGTTTTTTTATTTATGTCCAATGAACGATTTATCGGACATTACATGATGGCACTATCGTTTGCGCTCACGAACGAACTTTCGTTTTTCGAAAGTTCGTTCGGACGATTTTTCGTATAGTGTATGGCCAGCATTACTCTCTAGTACATAACGACTGAATAGAGAGATAAACAAGGATACAAAACAAAGAGAGAAAGACCATTAGGAATCGCAAAATCCTAAATACTAGGAAATATTACACAATCTTCCATATTAATTTCTTAATACTGTCGAGTGTACCTAAAACACATCTGCCTAAGTGCAGAATACAAAAACAAAACAAAAAGAAAGACAAGAAAAAAAGGAAAGAGGGAGAGAAAGAGAGAAAAAGAGAGAGAGAAAGGGAAAAAAAAAAACAGACAACTACCGACATATACAGACCTACAAATTCCTCTGGAATGCCCCCTCCCGACCTTCTACCACACCATGCCACGCATACCAAGCCCAGTCAAATCCGGATCACGCTCATTTACACAAATAAGATCTCAAAATGTTAGAGTAACTGATTTAATTATTCTCTCCTCTCCAGACTCTGCCCTGCCTGTTGTGACAACTGTGGCTCCACCATCAGACCAGTATAAGTTTGGTGATGCCAGCTACAAGTTTCAGAAAACAAAGATGAGGTGGGATGAAGCACAAAGAACGTGTAAACAATTGGACTACACGCTTACCAGCATTTTAGAAGCATACACGGCTTCCTTTCTAAGAGTGCAACTAGACAGATTTAAGGAACCTTTCTGGATTGGTCTTTACAGTAATAATAAGGTTAGTATGAAATGCTGTAAGTATACACAGAAACTATTGCAAAAGTGTAAGATGCCACAAGATGTATTGGTTTAATTTGGTCTCATATGTAAATACTACAGCCAACAAAGCAAGCTGACAATATAGTGCAGTGGCCCAGGTTATTTAAATGTAGCACCCTCTAGTGCAGGGGTGCCCAACCTTTTGAAGAGCGAGGGCCATCGAAGCGACTTGGTAACCGAAAATAAGTGTAATTGGCGGATGACAGGTCTGTGTCTACGCTGCATATCCAGAACGGTTACGGACACAGCCCACACTACTCTATGGGCCCTCCTATTCAATTTGATGGAGGGGGACGGATCCCCTTCTGTTTTTTTTTTTTTTGTGTATCGGATTAAAGGTAAGCAGGGGGTAAATGGACATAGAGGTGAATGGAGGGTCCGATTTGGTCCCAAAGCTGCTTTCACACTGTGGCTTTTCTGCAGGTTAGCTGCACTTTGCCATAGACTTCTATTATATCCTGATGGTATAGTGCACTTTCTGAAAGCGCACCAAACACACAGGTAATAACAGAAGTCTGTGGCTCAGTGCAGATAACCCGCAGGTGCAGGTTTAGTTTAAAAGCAGCCTAGTAACCACCGAAGAACAGATATGCCCATATATACACTGATTTCAGTTGTAGCTACCCGTCTCGGTCTCCAAACACCCGCAGACCCCTATTTGTTAATGGGATCTACTGGTTTCGTTATGTTGGGTCTGCAGCAATTACCTCCCACGAGTAGATCCTTCAGCTCCGTTGTCTAGGTACACCAATATCTTCAGGAATAAGGCCAATGTCAACACATGAGTAAAACGTAATCAGCAAGGCTTTATTCTTTTTCCACTTTGAGTTAACTTGAAGAAAGCAAGAGCAGAAAAGTTGAAAGACATAGGGGAAGGTTCAGGCATGCAACACTTAAATCCAGTATTTACACTCGTCGCCACTCAAGCCTGAGTGGGTATTGCTCACCTGGATAGTCCCTATGAGAGCGGTCCTAGCAGCCGGGATGGAGCACGGATGTCAGAGATGATGGATCCCCCTCTAGGCAGGTCTCCAGGCCTCTCCCCGAGACAGTAGTACCATCGCTAGTCTCCGCCGGGACTGTTCTTCCCCTGGAACTCCTTTCCTAAAGATGGGCCCCCTACAAACGGGCAGCCTGGGATCCTTCTCCGAAGCATAGGCCCTAGTCAGCGGAGCCGGGCCTACAATGCAGCAACAGGGCCTCGGGCTGAAGATGCCCAAGGCCTAAGCACTCTAGCGCACCTCGTGCCATGTGGGCCATGGGGCACACTCACTGGACCAGAGGTCCCCCTGAAAGCCTTGGGGTCCCCCTGGAATCGCCTCACGCCAAAAGGCGTCTGCCCCTTTTGTAACCTCTCCCAGCATGCACAGTGGGTAGACCACACCCACTGCACGGCTGCTGAGAGAGAACACCCAAGGTGTTGTGATACCCCCCGTAGTTTAACCTATGCCGGCGGTGACAGTGCCACCTGCAGGCAATGGAGATTACTACTGACAGGCAGTATCACACCCAGAGCAGAACAACAAAATTAATAATAATTGGTCTGAGCCCAATTATCGTCTCAGACCACCCTTAAATTTCCACATAGCGCCCCCAAATATTGGGGGGGGGGCGCTACACAGTAATAAACACACCTTTAATAACAGTCTTCCATTCAGTTTTCCCCAGCTGTTGCTGTTCCAGGCAAAGTGTATTTGGTATAGATTGTGACAGGAGCTGGCGCTATACAGGAAGCATCAGCTTATGCGGCTCTGCTCTGCAGCTGCTTGCTTTCTCTACCGCCGGCTTCATTCACAACACTAATGCTCTGGGATGGCGGGTCAGCAACCTGTGATCTGGGCTTGCCAAACCACCATCCCAGAGCAGGAGGTCACAGGCCACATGAGAGGGCTCCGCGGGACACATGTGGCCCCCGGTCCACTGGTTG
The DNA here is from genome assembly GCA_029206835.1 of Rana muscosa. Lineage (NCBI taxonomy): Eukaryota > Metazoa > Chordata > Amphibia > Anura > Ranidae > Rana > Rana muscosa. The sequence goes on along the minus strand of CM055122.1, from coordinate 264,288,757 downwards.
GGCACCCCTGCTCTAGTGGTATTAGGATGTGTACAGAGTTTTTCTAGTGTAGGTAAATTTCCAGGCTTGGCTGGCAACCAAGCCTGTTTGTTTTGATCTGGGTTGGGAGTGACTCAGGTAGAGCTGGGTGACTCACAGGCAGCATCACTGAGACCTCCCACTTCTTTCCAGAACATGCTGGAATCTTATGGAAAGGGAGGTGGAGAGGAAAGGGAGAGAGAAGTGGAGCTGCCTGGAGTATTCTGAGGAGCCCTGACCAATCCCCAACCTCCTCAAATACTCAGCCCAGCTAGGGAGGAGTTGTTCGGGAGGAAGCTGGAGATGGAGTGCTAGGCTGTCGTAGCCTTTGAGGGAGCTCCCCAGTCTGGGGGGGTTGACCTTGGGCCTGAGCTCGGGTGCGGATGGAACCTTCTTACAACACACGGAAGTGTCTTGGACAGGAGGCAAGGGAGCAAGAAGAGGACAGCAGGAGAGCACTGCCAGGCAAGTCTCCAGGGAGGAACAGGTCGCAGCCAGGAGGGCTGGTGAGTGACACACAATCAGGGGGACTGGGAGGCACGCCTGAGAGGAGATTGCAGTCTGGGATGGGTGCAGAGCCAGTGGTGTGGACTGTGGTGGTACAGGCAGTGGAGAGAGGCAGCTGCAGCCCAAGAGGCCTGGCAGGGCCTGAAGAAGTGGTGCTGGGATCAGTAGCCATGTGGACAGCTAGCACTAGGACTACCTATATTTTTGCTACACCCAGGGGGCCCACGGTCCCTGCCTGCAAAAAAAATTTGCTAAGGCCTTGCGGAGTCAGTGTCAGGCCTAATCTAAAGTGCTAGCTAGTCCTGAAAGTAAGGAATCAATTGATGCGCTGGAGAGTTAGATCAGTAGTCAAGTGATGTGCTGGAAAAAGAGAAGAAGATGGTGTTTTTTTTGTTTTTTGTTGAAGCACATGCTTAGAGCCTGAGGCTCGAATTTACTTTAAGGTGGGCTTGGGGCGCATTTGCTATTGTCTTCCTGTTTCTCCTCCTGGCCAATCTAAAAGCATTAGGAGCAGATTGGTCAAGAGGAGAAGCGTTCTTATTGGGCGGTACCGGGGCGGGGAGGTTGTACGGGGAGATCCAGGAGATAGCCGCTGACATCGGAGCATCGGTGCAACCTCTCTGCTCTGCATCACTGACAAGAGCCCCGCTGCGTGTGTACCACCCACCGGGTGTGCCCAATGGCAAGTCCTGCCTTTCTCAGGGGTTTCTTTTTTAAATAACATATCTAAGTAAATTCACCTACATTTAGTAGCCATTCACTGTACTGATATACCTTGTGTAATGGAGATGAGATGTGGTTAAGTCCAGCCTCTGTGACAGCTGTGGCTACTCCAAAGATACAATGGAAAACAGTAATGCCTCATACACACGACCGGTTTTTCATACGGGAAAACTGCTATGAGAGCTTTTGGTCGGGAATCCCGGCCGCGTGTATGCTCCATCGCAGTTTTAGCGACGGGAAAACTGCCGGAAAAAAAAAGAGAGCAGGATCTCTTTTTTCCGACAGGAAAAAATCCTGGCGGGAAAACCGTTCATCTGTATGCTTTCCGATGGGAAAAAAACGTGCATGCTCGGAAACAATTCGACGCTTGCTCGAAAGCATAGAACTTAATTTTGTCGGCTCGTCGTAGTCTTTTACGTCACCGTGTTCTTGGCAGTCAAAAGTTCACCGGACTTTTGTGTGACCGTGTGTATGCAAGGCAGGCTTGAGAGGAATTCCGTCGGGAAAACCATCGTTTTTTTTTCGACGGGAAAACTGGTCATGTGTACGAGGCATAAGAGTTTTTTATTCACAGGATCAAAAAAAATTAAAAACAAAACAAAAAAAATGTAGCAAACTAAATTTAAGCACTGGTAAGGACGAGTTTGGGTTCGGTCAGCTGTAAGTGGGAATTTCCTGTTCTGCAGCGGCACTTACACAAAGGGGTGGAGACGCTTGTATTATCAGTGACATCATTGACCCAACATGGTGGTTATATTTGGTCAATGACGGGGAGCTCCCTGCCTGCTGATTGGCCCAGAACTGACCGTTTACTTCCGATTTCGGACCAAACTCAAGCTGAACCCAAACTCATCCCTACTGGTAAGCTGCAATATATTACATACGTTTTTGGGTTTAGATACACTTTAATCTTTTGTGTTTCTTGTTCAGTGTCTTGAAAAAGTATTTATACCCCTTGCAATTTTCCACATTTTGTCATGTTACAATGTAAATGTATTTTATTGGGATTTTATGTGATAGACCAACACAAAGTGGCACATAATTGTGAAGTGGAAGGAAAATGATAAATGGTTTTCAATTTTTTTTACAAATAAATATGTGAAAAGTGTGGCATGCATTTGTATTCAGCCTCCTTTACTCTGATACCCCTAACTAAAATCTAGTGGAACCAATTGCCTTCAGAATTCAACTAATTGGTAAATAGAGTCCACCTGTGTTTAATTTAATCTCAGTATAAATACAGCTGTTCTGTGAAGCCCTCAGAGGCTTGTTAGAGTACCTTCGAGAACAAACAGCATCATGAAGGCCAAGGAACACACCAGACAGGTCAGGCATAAAGTTGTAGAGAAGTTTAAAGCAGGGTTAGGTTATCAAAAAATATCCCAAGCTTTGAACATCTCATGGAGTACTGTTCAATCCATCATCCAAAAATGGAAAAAATATGGGACAACTGCAAACCTACCAAGACATGGCCGTCCACCTAAACCAACAGGCCGGGCAAGGAGAGCATTAATCAGAGAAGCAGCCAAGAGGCCCATGGTAACTGGAGAGGCTGCAGAGATCCACAGCTCAGGTGGGAGAATCTGTCCACAGGGCAACTATTAGTCGTGCACTCCACAAATCTGGCCTTTATGGAAGAGTGGCAAGAAGAAAGCCATTGTTGAAAGAAAGCCATAAGAAGTCCTGTTTGCAGTTTGTGAGAAGCCATGTGGGGGACACAGCAAACATGTGGAAGAAGGTGTTCTGGTCAGATACGACCAAAATTTAACTTTTTGGCCTAAAAGCAAAACGCTATGTGTGATGGAAAACTAACACTGCACATCACCCTGAACACATCATCCACACCGTGAAACATGGCAGTGGGAGCATCATGTTGTGGGGATGCTTTTCTTCAGCAGGGACAGGGAAGCTGGTCAGAGTTGATGGGAAGATGGATGGAGCCAAATACAGGGCAATCTTAGAAGAAAACCTGTTGAAATTGGAAACAGAATTTTTTGGGACTTTTAGATGAAGCACACTGCTAACTAATGAACCAACTATGGTAAACATTGTTTATTGATTGCAAACAAGGCATGGCATACACATAATAAACAAGGATAAACTATAATATTCATAAGTCACATAAAGTAAAGTCTAGACAATGCAAGATAGTACCTAATTGTCTCAACGTAACATACATGGTAATGTATGGTAATCATAGGTCTCACTAAATAAAATCTAGACAATACATGGTTATAACATGTTGGCTCCAAGATAACATATATGGTAATAGGCCTTGGGCATGGAAGCCACATTTGCAACGGTAGCATATAAATAGGGATGGAGGTATATACTAGACATTGCCTCATTTAAAGTCCCAACCCTAGCTATAGTTTTAGGCAATTTTTCTTAGAAGAAAACCTGTTGGAGTCTGCAAAAGACTTGAGACTGGGGCAGAGATTCACCTTTCAGCAGGACAACGACCCGAAACATACAGCCAGAGCTACAATGGAATCGTTTAGATCAAAGCATATTCATGTGTTAGAATGGCCCAGTCAAAGTCCAGACCTAAATCCAATTGAGAATCTGTGGCAAGACTTGAAAATTGCTGTTCACAGACGTTCTCTATCCAATCTGACAGAGCGTGAGCTATTTTGCAAAGAAGAATGGGCAAAAATGTCACTCTCTAGATGTGCAAAGCTGGTAGAGACATCCCCAAATGTCTTGCAGCTGTAATTGCAGTGAAAGGAGGTTCTACAAAGTATTGACTTTGGCTGAATACAAATGTACGCCACACTTTTCACATATTTATTTGTAAAAAATGTTTAAAACCATTTATCATTTTCCTTTCCACTTCACAATAATGTGCAACTTTGTGTTGGTCTATCACACAAAATCCCAATAAAATACATTTGTTTCTGGTTGTAACATGACAAAATATGGAAAATGTCAAGGGGTATGTATAATATATATATATATATATATATATATATATATATATATATATAAAATTCACCTAAAAATCACCTTTATGTTATACCTTATTTGCCTCAAGTGTTAGTCCGTTATATGTTCTCGTAAATATCTAGGACTGGGTATATTCCAAGGGCTTAACTAAGCTCCCTGAGCCATTATAATAGTACATGAATTTGTCAGAAGTGGTGTGTTTCACATTAACTAAGCATAATAATAATAATAATAATAACTAAGCAGATAGACCTATTTCAGCTAGCTAGGAAACTGCCCTTAACAGAGTGAATGTCGCAGATTGCCACTAGGATTGTCCTTGTTGTACAGGATGTGAGCTGTCAGCAGATAGCTCGGATCCATCGCTCTGCCTCGGCAGTGATTACACTACACGAGCTGAGCGTACAGGGTGAAAAACCCTCCTCCTCTTTCTGGCTGTGAGCTGAGTTTAGGGAGGGATGGGGGGTTTAGAGAGATTAGAGCATGCAGCTCCTGCTCTCTATGCAAAGCAGAGCACAAATGGAGCAGTATTTGCTTCATTTTTTATGTTTAGAAGTGGTGCAAGCACTGTTCTTGCATCACTCTTTGTTAACTCCTCCCTTTATGTCAAAGTTACATTGAGAAAGGTTACTTAAAAGTGTTTTTTTTTTACATTTTATTTTCTTTATTAGGACCTATGAAATAAAATTTGTACATCCAAATCTGCTATCAATTAAAGCCTACAGGAAAATGTATATTATGCAGCACCCTCCTAGTTGGGTGCTAGGATTAGGTAAACTTGGTTCTGGCTCACTGTACTAAGCGGAGATGCAGTTTGTTGCTAGGCACATTTAGTTTTGGCTCACTAATTCAGTGTGGCTGCAATTTTTGGGTTGGGCAAATTTAGCTCTAGCTCACTGTAATCAGTGCAGCTGCATGTGATTGGCTAGGTCTGTTCTATGTCTCACAGGCTGCAGGTTTCATTGCTCCCCCTGTCTTTTCAGAAGCCTCTGGTTTGTTCTAGAACATAGGTGTGGATTAATCTAAATAGGAAAATATTTATACTGTCCCACCCAATTGTTGTGAAACCCTACACAGGTGGCTGCTGGTAAATGGGTATAAATAGTCTGAGACCTGGGGCAGAATCTTCTTTTTCCAGGAAGAAGATCACAGTCTTAGAAAGGGGGCTGCTTGTCCCCTTAGGCCATCCTGCCATGTGCCAGCGAGGTGTTGAGGCCTCAGGTGGGTGACCGGAGGGCCTGATTTGCTGGAAGCTGCAGAAAGCATGGATGTTGAAAGGAGGAAACCAACTTTCCAAGAACATTTGTACAGACTGGCAAGAGAGATCCTAGAGACTGTGGGCTGCTGCCAGCTAGAGAGTCAGCTGTGTATGTGTGTAAATGGGGACATTGGCTGGTGTCCTGAAGAGCTTAGTCCATTTAGTTCTTTGTGAAGGCACTCTGCTGAAATTGCTCAAAGGAGGAAGCTTTTGTGTCTTTGGCTACTACTACAAAGCCAAATCCATTGACTGCTATTAGAGTACACAATAAAAAAATGTAAGGACCCATTTACATTGCAATATGTAGGTTGAAAAATTCCATCTGTATTGTCATGGTCTGCATGTATGGGGTGTATTAACCGCTTCAGCCCCGGAAGATTTGGTTGCCCAATGACTGGGTCATTTTTTGCGATACAGCACAGTGTCGCTTTAACTGACAATTGTGCGATGTTGTACCCAAACAAAATTTACGTCCTTTTTTTACCACAAATAGAGCTTTCTTTTGGTGGTATTTGATCAACTCTGTGTTGTTTTATTTTTTGCGCTATAAACAAAAAAAAGAGCGACAACTTTGCAAAAGACACAATATCTTTTACTTTTTGCTATAGTAAATATCCCAATAAAAAAAAAAATGTTTTCCTCAGTTTAGGCCGATATGTATTCTTCTACAGATTTTTTGGTAAAAAAAAAAATGGCAATAAGTGTATATTGATTGGTTTGAGCAAAAACGATGGGAAAGATTTATGGAATTTATATGGCGTTTTTTTTTTTCTTTTACTAGTAATGGTGGTGATCTACGATTTTTTGTGGTATTGCGACGTTGCGGCGGACAAGTCGGACACTTTTGACACATTTTTGGGACCATTGACATTTACAGAGCGATCAGTGCTATAAATATGCACTGATTACTATGTAAATGTCACTGGCAGGGAAGGGGTTAACACTAGGGGGCGATCAAGGGGTTAACTGTGTTCCCTATTGTGTGTTCTAACTGTGGGAGGATGGGGACTCACTATAGGAGATGACAGATCGGGTTTTCTACTTTGTAGAAAGACACAATCAGTCCTTCTCTCCTCAGTCAGCACGGGGATTTTTGTTACACACACAAACCCCCGTGCTCCCGCTCATGCACGCGATCGCGCCCGCCAGGCCACGCGCATCGGGTACCCTGCCCTCTGGTGGCTCTCCTGGGCGAAGCCGTATATATACAAGATTTCGCCCAGGGAGCCATTCTGCCGCAGTATATCTGCGTGAGCCAGTCGGGAACCGGTTAACATTGGAACAAACTGCAAGGGAAAATAAATATAGCAAAAACACATTTGCCTGCCTCCCCCCCCCCCCCATTGTTGGTACATTGGCGGTATCAAAATCCAGAATAACACTGTTACTGTAATTGTTTCAGACGGACAATCGGTACAAATGGTCCGATGGCTGGATACTCCGCTACACCAAATGGGCTTCAGAAGAACCAAAGGAAAATAGCGGTTGTGTCTATATTGATGTGGACGGCAAGTGGAAGACGGCATCCTGTGATGAGAGTTATGCTTCACTCTGCAAGCAAAGCGGTGGTAAGTTGTATATGATTGTAGGAATGTACTGCTTCTTTCAGTACTGCTTGCTAGAACCTGTCACTGCCTTCTTTGCTTTTAGTCCATGTAACAACTACTAATGTGTAAACCGTAATGCAAATGACATAAAAATAGGAGAAAGGATACTAATATAATACTTTCATATGAAAGATACAATAATGAGGTGTATTACATTCTTGGGAGTTTGTATATAACCGAGTAATTGATAGTACAGTTTAAGGGCTCATTCAGATGGGTGCTGACACCTTTTCTAGATGCTGAGCTGCACACTGTCTGTGATCAGATCCGTGCACCTGATCCTGCTCTAGGGTTGCTGCCTGTACAGGAATGACCTGGATTTTCCAGGTTTTGAAACATGTGCCAAGGTTTCTGTCCTCCGGAAACCAGGACACAGGGCTGTCGCCATCATAGGGTAAGGTGACCAGATTTCTAAAATAAAATCCAGGGACATATTTTTCTTTTTACTAGTAATGGCAGCAATCAGCGCCCGCCGCCTGCCGGTCAATCAGCTGCTGCCGCCGCCCGCCTTTACAGCCTGTCAAGTCTTACTCTCCGGGCCCTGGCTACTACTGGGTGGGGAGTGGAGGAAGATCACTCCACCAGGGAAGGCAAGGCGATAAGCAGGCAGGCGGCTGGCCGGGACTTGAGCCAAGGCAGAAGAACATGTGAGCGGAGCTGAATGGGCATGCACCTGAAATTGAAGAAATATTCCCTCCGCTCCGACCAACACATGATCATCTTAAAGGGGCACAGATAATAGAAAAAATACACCCCCTAAGCTAGTAGGAGCGGCAGAATGGGGGTGTGTAATTCATACCTCCCAACATTTTAAGATAGGAATGAGGGACACCTATTAATTAGCAAAATAATGTAGTTATAGGACACACACCCTGCCACACCCCCTTAAAGGAGAATTATACAAATGTAGCACACAGACCCTTTTTTTCCACCTTTGGCTCACTTTCAGGAAAAAGGGCACACCGTACTATATGCCAGTACCCTCTTGTTTGAAGAGGTTGAGCGGTGTCATGTATTTGGGTCCCACAGCTAGGTTCTCCCTCAGTTGGTTCTCATCTCCCAGGATATAGGGACAAGTCTCTGTTCCCCCCCAAGTAATTCCAATGTCCACACCACTCTAAACTCCAACATTGAGTTTATTTTCTTCAATGTTCAGCAGATAGGAAAGGGTGGATAAGAGACAGGACAGCAAGGTTTTGGGAGGTAGGTCCAGGCACAAGTAAATGTCACAATCACCACTCTATCCCAGAGTGGGTTCAGCTCACCCGGATAGTCTCCTCTAAAAGTGGATCCTTGCAGCCGAAGTGATACTCGGACTCTTAATTAGGTTATTTTCCTTAGATACGATCGGGAGACCCTCTGCCACAGAATCTTTCATGTCCCGAACTTCTTAGCTTTTCCATGCAAGGACAGGTGCCAGCAACAGCACATTACTAGGCCCTTGGTGGATAGATGAATCCCTCCAGAAAGTTACCGGGCCCCTTCCTTCACCGTGAACTCTCACGGTCCCTCGGAAAGGTCCTCCCCCGGCCTCCTCTTCTTAGAAGCGGGCTCCCTCGCAAGGGACACCCTGGGATTCCTCTTCCCAGAAGTGGGCTCCAGCTAAAGGTGCTGGGCCAAGGGCTGAAGTTGCAGCCCCAGGGCTAAAGGTGCCTGGGACTGATGTACACGCGCACCCCTGGCCTTTCCCTATCAGCACACAACATTGATGGAGACATGAGGAGGAAAGAGGGACAGAGGGACATTGTTCCAAATCAGGGATAGTCCCTCGAAATCAGGGACAGTTGGGAGCTATGGTAATTCAGAGGTCTTTTTTTCCCACAGCAGATTGCGTTTTGCATGTAATAGACTTCAATGGAGTTGCACCAGAAACACAAGTGTTGTGTTGTTGTTGTGTTTTTAATGTGTTTTTTTTTGTATTCCCCCTCCCCTTTAAAAACACTGTATATAGCTGATTGCTCAGTAGGGGGCCGGGAAGCCGGCTGCCGCATCCTTACCAACTGCTCGGGGACCCCGCTGATAGCTGAATGTAAAAGAAAGAATTGCCGGATAAAAAATTCATGAAAAAAACAGCGTTGGGGTGCCCATGCCAAAATTTTAAAGAAAATAGGTGTCTGATCCACCCCCAAAATCCATTCCAATAAGCCCCCCACATCCACAGCCCAGGGTTGTGGGAAAGAGGCCCATGACCCCATAAGGTGCTTTGGGGTGGTGAGGGGCAGATCCCTCCCTGCCCCAAAGCACCCCCGCCCTTATGTTAAGGGCATGTGGCCTGGTATGGTTCAGCAGGGGGGGGGGCTCGTCCCCTCCCTTTCCTGACTTGCCTGGCTGCATGTTCGGGGAAGGGCCTGGTATGGATTTGGGGGGACCCCACGTTGGTTTTTTCACAAATTGTTTATCCAGCAATTCTTTTTTTTACATTCAGGTGCAGCGGGGAACACTGTTGACAGCTGATGATGGTTGTCACTTCTTTTTCCTTTTTTTTTTTTATTCTTTTTTTTTTATTTAGCATAAGAAAATAGTTCACATACAAATGGCAGGTAAGTGAAAAACCAGGCATGAGAACAGTATACATTTCACAGTAAACCGGCCAAGAAGGCCAGCACTACCAGTCATAGAAGACTCCAACCAGAGTCCCAAGTCCAAACCTGTTATCCAGGAAATCTGCTATAGTGTTTTTTTTTTTTTTTTTTTTTTTAATTATGAAACAACATGACAGTTTACCCCTACAATTACAACAGTAGGAAATTAACAGAATGCCCTTTCCCGCCCACACAAACCCCAGACCCCCAAAAGGACCAAGGCACTAACTAACCTCCCCCTCAGGTGACATAACTATATACATGAAATCATGGGCAATTGCAGTTGGAGTATATTGCTCTAAAACCACATCTTTTATAACAGTGTGCTGTACTTGTCCCCCCAACTTCAGTTGGGGCTTATCAAAAAACAGTGATCTTGCAGCGTCTCCTCACCCCTTTACCATTCAGTGATCCACATCCTCCTCCAACGTATCCTTTGAGTCCACCCACCGAAACCACACCTTCCTAAACTTCTTGGGGGAGACCCAGGCCTTATATGTCATACAATATAGAAGAATGTCAGCATTCACTACCTTCAACCACATCCCTAACACCAGTTGTTCCCTATAGATCCAACTCCTTACAATGAGCTTCCGGACCCCAAAATAGAGAATCCTAAGAAATAATTTAGTATAAACGTCCAACTCCTCTTGGTCAAAAACCCATCAAAAAAATCCTGGCAGTTGTGGCTGAAATTTTAGTTGGTCTACCTGACCCTGGTTTGCTTTCAACAGAACCCCTCATTTTACACTTCTTGATTAGAGTTTGAACACTGCTGATTGGCATTCTCAATTCCATGGATATCTTTTTATATCCCTTTCCTGTATTATACAGTTCAACTACCTTTTCCCGCAGAGCCTTTGGCCTCGTACACACGGCCGAGATTCTCGTCGAAAAAAACATGTCGTTTTTTTCGACGAGATTCTTGGACAAGAAAATTGTCCCGGCCGAGTGTACACACGCTCGATTCAAAGAACCCGCGGTTCTTTGAATGGAGCGTACGCAGTGACGTCATCGACTACGACGAGCATGCGCTCGTCACATTCGATGCTGTCGCCGCCATCTTGGTATACCCTACGTATGCCTAGGAAGCTACCGCGCATGTGTCGAATTCATTTCGAACATGCGCGGGCTTCCGGGAGGACAGGTAAGTGTACACACACTCACTTTTCTCGTCGAGAAACATGCCGACGAGAATCTCGATGAGAAAATAGAGAGCAGGTTCTCTATTTTCTCGTCGAGGTTACTTGTCGGTTTTCTCGACGAGAAACCATACACACGAACAAATTTCTCGGCAAGACATCTCTGCCAGCAAGTTTCTTGCTGGTTCTTGCCGAGAAACTCGGTCGTGTGTACGAGGCCTTTGACAATTCTTTTGCTTTCCCCATGACTCAGAATCCAGAAATGGCAGTGCAGCACTGGATGAAAGATGCAAGGATCTGTCAGGAGTCCAGAAACTCATTGACCTTTTATACACACACACACACACACACTAATTACAAGAAAACAGATCACAGGTGAGGATGGTTACCTTTAATAGCCATTCAAACCCCTTTGTGTCAACTCGTGTGCATGTTATCAGGCCAAAATCACCAGGGTATGTATACTTTTGATCAGGGTGATTTGGGTAGTTTCTGTTGTGATTATGATGTAAAAAGAGTAAACACAGTTGATTGATAATAAATGGCTTCAGCCAAACACTAACCATGAGTGAAAGAAAAGTTTGTGTTATTCATATTCTCAGAAAAATGACCAAGAAATCATAAATTCTGCCAGGGTATGTAAACTTATGAGCACAACTGTATATACAGTGTTTTTAAAGGGACATAAAAAAAATGCAAAGTGCATGAAATATGCATGCAAAAACACGGGTTTAAAAATGCAAAGTGTACCGCAAAACATGCCTGAAAAACGCATCAACCACATAGAACCTAGATTGAATGTTCTGAAGAGATTTTTCGTACGAATGCTTGTACAAAAATCTATCAGCGTATAGCCAGCTTTAGGCTTTACACAACGTGGCAGAAGAATTTTATTTCTCATGAAAGAATTAACTTCTCTTTTTATGTTTTCAGTGATAGCTCCCACCGCACCACCTGAAAAACCTGGAAAATGCCCAGACTCATCGTCCAGAAGTTGGATTCCTTTCCGCAGCCATTGCTATTTTCTGGAAGCTTCAAGAGAAGCCAGCTGGGGTCAGGCATCCATAGAATGTCTTCGGCACGGTGAGCACAATAAAACACTGTAAGGGCTCATTAACATGTGTGGCTATACTGCCACTCCTCTGAAAAAACATCCACAGTGTATTGCTTTTAAGAGGGTGTTTGAAGGCAGCAAGGAGGTGATATGTCAACTTCAAAATGCTGATGCACCGTGTTGCAGGGCAGTTGCGGCATGGCTCCATTCACTTGAATAGGTTGAGTTTAGCGGTACTCCCACCTGCTGACTGCGATATGCTGTTTAATGACTTATTCACACAGGGCACAGATATGCATCTCCCGTGCAGGGAGTCTGTGGGCGGGGCTTAAATGCCCTAATGGGGAGAACTAGAATGTCACTCGCTAATTGCCTAGAGGAAAGAGACCGCTGCTCACAGGTGATACAATCGGTAACACTCCAAGGTTGCTTCTGTGAGGTGGGGTACATGCCCTGCCACTGCAGCAGAAATCATGGAACAGGAAAACTTCGGATCAGCAGCACACCCACACAAGAAGTAAAGTAGAAAGTCTTTTTTGAAGCATAAATATAATAAAAGCAATGGATGGGTACAGGCAGGGAAAATGCAGGCAGATTGACGCGTTTCACACTGTAAAAGTTCTTTGTCAAAACCACATATTTATGCTTCAATAAAGACTTTCTACTTTACTTCTTGTGTGGGTGCTCTGCCAATCCGAAGTTTCACTAATTGCCTATGTTCTAGGCAGGAGTTTACTTCCATGCGAAAATTAGCATTAAGACATAACTCTAGACTTAGAAGCGAGAAACAATGAACACAGTTAACCCTCAATTAACCCATGGCTAAATGACTGTACTGTTAACACTAAACATTTTAGACACCACTACAGTTAGAGAACACCTACTCCCAGGTGCGCAGCATTTAGGAACTGGCGCCACAAAGCCTGCACCGGCACCCACCAACCCAATGATACCTATCACCCCACAACCAGTGACATGTCCACAGTTACGAATGGATACAGGAAATGCACCTCACTCTGTAACTGCTCACTCTCTCTGAGGCCCATCCACATGTCTCCTATGACCAGCGCCGCTGATAGGGGAGACCACCAGTCCTCCTGTAGGGGGCCCTGGGCACACGGGGGCCCAAATAACAGGAGGAGTCGATGTGGTCGGGCAGAGGGGCAATTACAGAAAGATGCCCTGTGCGGCTTTCTGCAGCAGCTGAAAGACGGTTTCTCTCTCTCCCATCAGCTTTCAGCTGCTGCAGGGAGAGACACAGGGCATCGTTCCTGTAATTTCTTCCACCGCACCGATTCCCCTACCTGTTCTGTCTGCTTCTGATCCCCCCCCCCCCCTCATGTGCTCCCCTGTTACTGTGCCAGTGTAATAAATAATTTTTAAATATTGTAAAATACAATCATTTTAAAAATGTAAAATTAAAAAAAAATTACTTTCTTTTTTAGAAATGTAAAAAAACTATTATAAAAGGGCTAATTCACACATGGTCTCTGTTATGTTTGTGTCTTCTTATGATTTTGTTTTTTCTGTTTTTGTGAAAATATTGCTTTGATATATTAGGGGGGGGGGCTGCCAGGTAGGCTATACGGGGCCCCCGTGATTTCTAACAGCAGCCCTGCCCATGACCCACAGGCTAGGTCCCTAGGCACTTTGTGCCTCAGGTCAAGTTCCCAAAATACAGGGAGCTGGCTGCCAGTGAAGGGGTCGACCACAACACCCCTTCACTAACAAAGTAACTGTCACCCCCCACCAGTCACCCATTCCTTTGCTGGTTAGTTGATTAGGCTATGATACATGTATGGTTGTTCCCAGCAATGGCAATATGACCTACACTAGACAGCAAACCACATGCTGGAATAAAGTGTACTATATCTACTCTAACCTACAGTCCCCTTGTTACAAGTCCTGTTCTTGGATACGCCATGCAACTTCAGACCAGGCAATTAAACAGTTAACAACAACTTTACTGAAGAGAGGCAACTTACAGGAACAGTTCTGGTAAAGCAACTTCTCACATAAAATCTTGTACAAAGGTGCCTTAGTGCCCATAGGGTAATCATACCTGAATAGGAGCACAGGGTTCTTAGTGTCCATTAGAGGCAGAGTCCATCATTGGTATATAATCCACAATATGTACCACAGAGTCCATGTTTGGCAAATATCCTGAAAGGCAGTAAGTCCAAGATTGGTAGTTAAGAGTACTCAGGCCCTCAGGGAGCCCCGGGTGCGCCCCCTCAAGCTGGATAATAGCCTACATCTTGTCAGTATTTCCACCAGCTCTCTCCTGGGGCACTGAAGAGACCCTTTTTATGTGAAAAATTTGTGGGAAAAACTAGCCAATCAATTCCTCAGATCTGCCACACATCAATATTGGAACAGTTTCACAGGAAAGACAGCAGACTTGACCCAGATAATCGAAGAACATGAGTCAGCACAGATAAAAACATTAACCCTTCTAACTAATAGTGCTTCTATCCTCCGTAAAACTTCAATTTATTAAAGGGGAGGGGCCAGGACGGTGACGACATCTGCATCCAGCATGTAGCTGTGAGTCGTATCGTTGTCTGCTAGGTTTGTGTGGAGAGAGCGGTGTGTTCAAAACACAGACTTTAATGCTTGTCACATAGCCTTGTGCGCTGGAAGCACCTGAGCAATGTGAGTAACCTGTAGTTATTTAATAAATTGAATTTTTATGGAGGATAGAAGCACTATTAGTTGTTTTGCTTTATACTGTGTAGCGCCCTCCCTAATTTAGGGGGCGCTATGATCAAATTTAGGGGTTAGTCTGAGCCCATAGTTGGGCTCAGACTGTTAATTTCCTAAAAACTTGCTTCTGCTCTGGTGTGATATTGCCTGGCTGCAGTGTTCCCTGTTGCCTGTGGGTGGCTTTGTCATCTCCGGCTCGGGTGGAACCACGGGGAGTATCGCAGCACCATTGGGTGTCCTCTCTCGGCAGCTGTGCAGTGGGCGTGGTCAGCCCGCTGTGCATGCTGGTAGAGGATACTTAAGGGGCAGACGCCATTAGGCGGGGGAGATTCCAGGGAGAGGTTCCAGGAGGGGACCCCTTGGTCCTGTTCGGCACACACCCCACCTTCGGTGGCCCTCATGGCCGGGGGTACGTGCATGTGTTTTGGTCTCGGGCACATTTAGCCCGAGGCTGCATCGCTGCAGGTAGGCCCAGCACCTTTGGCTGGGGCCTACACAAGAAAAGGAGTCTCGGGGTACCCAAGTGAGGGGGACCCACTCTGAAGGAGAGGAAGCCAGGGGAGGATCGTTCCCAAGGGGATTAGTGAAAAAGTCACTGTCTCGGGAGAGGCCTGGTTACCTGTCAGAGGGAAGGATTCCTATCCGCCAAAAGTCTGGTAACGTGCCCATTGGTACCTAAGGACTAATTATTACTAGGCCGGGAAGTTTGGGACTTAGGGATTCTGAGGTAGAGGATCTCCTGATCGTATCCCAGGGAAATCGCAAGTAGTTGTTTCGGGCTCCACACCGGCTGCTAGGACCCCTCTTAAGGGGACTATCCGGGTGAGCAAAACCCACTCAGGCTTGAGTGGCGACGAGTGTTGATTAAGTGTTGCGTGCCTGAACCTTCCCCTTCTTGTCGTTTCTACTCTCTCTCTTTTCCAAGTTTTGCCTCAAGAAAATAATAAAACCTCGCTGCTTAGTTTTTTTTACACCTGTGTGGACATTGGCTTTATTACAAAAGGGACTCCTGCCTAGACAACGGAGACCGGGGATCCACTCTGGGGAGATAACTCGCCGCAAGGCCCAAAAATCTAACACCGCTCGCCTCTCCATACCTGGAGTTAGACAACGGGCAAATAGCAGGTGTGCCTCTCTGCTTAGAAGGATGGAGCGGAAAGGGTCTGTGTGCCACAACTGTATATGCCTGTTGAATACTCAGAATTACCATGAGCCCTATCTAAAAGAACAGCAAGGAATTTCAAAGCCAGGGGAGGCTAAAAAGCTTGGAATGATCTCACTTAATTGTAGAGATCACACTCCCTCAGGTGAGATTATTCCTGGAGAGGGGGGGGGGCACTTGGAGGTGATCTGTTAATCTTTGAGCACTAATGAATAAAGGGGTCACATTATGGGGCCACTTTCCTGAGATTGCGGCCTCCCTAGCACAAATTTAAAAGGTAAATTATTAAGTTAGGTTTAGCTGCATTAGTACAGTGGGGTTAGGGGCCCCGCCCCTTTTGGGGCCAGTCCACAAGGAAGCAAGAAGAGCCAATCAGGTTTCAGGGAACTTTCTGGATTTTGGGATTGCTTATAAAAGGGCCAGCAGGCGCAGGGTTCTGCCTCTTTTCAGCTGAACAAGCAGGAAGATTTGAGCTCTTACCTCACACAGAACATCTTACATGATGGAAGCGCTGGTGATGCAGCTATTAGAGAAAGCTGGCAGCTCAGGAGGAGAGGCATGGCTTAGACGCTGCCTGGAGTCAGCCCCGGAGGAAGAAGGACGGCTGCTGGAGCAAGAGGGTGGAGACTTGGTAGCGAGCGGCGAGAGGAGGAATGACACTGACATGGTGCAGGGAGTTCCTGAACCAGCTCCGCCTGCAAAAGCGAGGAGACGTGCACCGCCGGAGAGGGAAGGCGGGGCTTCCGCAGAAGCTACAGACACCCGTGCGCCGCTAGTGATGCTGAGGGAAGATGGCGGCAGTGTGACGTCACGAGGCCGCCGCGGAGGTCAGAAGAGGCGGACCTGTTCGCAGTCGCCGGCTGGAAGAGGAGGACGGCGCGGCCAGCCGCAGCAGGCCGCACAGGACAGTCGGGGGAGACAGCGCGCGCAGCGGTCTCCCGGGAACCAGCGCTTAGAGTGTCAGCAAGGCACTCAGAACACAGACATGCCACAGCATGCAACAGGTGAGCAGATGCTACAGGTGCAAGACCCCCCTTCAATGCTGGAGCAGGTGGCTCAGCAGCAGGTGTTGCAGGCTCCAGCTGGTGGTGAGTTAAACCAATTGCATGTACTATCTGGTTTGGTAGGCTCTTTGTCTTCCATAATACAATCACTGTCTAAAGGTTCAGCACCTGCTGTGTCTGCTGCTTCTATTTCTGTTAACCCTTCTGTGTCATCTCTTACTCCAGTACTGTCTAGTCTGCCTGTCAGCTTACTATCTCAGCTAGATAAAGTTTCTGCTATGCAGTCTGACAAATCAGCTCCTGAGCTCTTGCAGACGGCTGGGCAAAGGTTACTGGTCCCTGAGATATATATGAAAGATTCCATGCCATGTGAAATGTCCCCTTTAGGATACCATTTAAGTGTAAATGTTAAGGAAAAGATTTGGAAAGGGGAATATGTTGACATTCTTTCTCTCCTGCCTGCGCATAAAGAATTTGTTAGAACAGAAAGGAGGGGGGAGGAGAGAAGCGAAGAAGAAAGGCGCAGGGCAATCCCTAGGTCGTTTAACAATTGGCTTCAAGCCTTTTGTATTTATTCTGGCATTATGGCGGAGAAGCACCCGGAAAGGTGTGGGGGGCTTTTCCAGCATCTAGATCACATCTTGGAAGCCTATAAAAATTTTGGGGGCCTGGGGTGGTTTTTCTATGACGAATCCTTTCGTCAGAAACTGTCCGTTCACCCGTCTCTAAGGTGGGGTATGAAAGATGTGGGCTTGTGGCTCAATTTGATTGTGCCACAAAGGCAGGTAGCGCCTAGACAACCCGCTGCGACAGGGTCGACAGCGGCCTTTAGGAAAGGCTGCTGTTTTGCATTTAATGACAGCCAGTGCCGCTGGAATAATTTGTGTAAATACAGACACGAATGTGCCATTTGTGCGGGGACGCACCCAGCGGCAAAATGTTTTAAGCGGAATGCAGTGACAGGAGCTAGCCCGGTCCAGCATATTTTTCCCAAAAGCCTGCACGCCAGTGAGGCTGGAAAAAATGCGCCCGTGGCTGGACATCTACCCAAACAGGGAGAAGGCTTGTTTACTCAGTAAAGGTTTTGATCAGGGTTTCCCGTTGCCTTCCTTTTCGGGGGAGGGGTGTAAATTGGTAGGTAATTTGAAATCTGTAGATCAATTTCCCCAGGTGGTAAGGGATAAGTTATGTAAAGAACTAAAGGAAGGTAGAATTGCTGGCCCTTTTGAGCACCCCCCCCTTCTATAATTTTCGGATTTCCCCATTGGGGGTAGTGCCAAAACGGGAACCCAATGAATTTCGTATTATACACCATCTATCCTTTCGAAAAGGTGACTCCTTGAACGATGAGATTGACGGGAGCCTGTGCTCAGTGTCGTATGCCACATTCGAAGAAGCGATTGGTAAGATCAGGAGGTTTGGCCCTGGGGCCTTGTTGGCGAAGGCTGACATAAAATCCGCATTTCGCCTCTTGCCCGTCTCCCCGGAGGCTTTCAACTCGTTGGGGTTTTATTTTGAGGGTCAATACTTTTTTGACATGTGTCTCCCGATGGGGTGTTCGTTGTCATGTTCCTACTTTGAATCATTCTCTACATTTCTCCACTGGGTACTTGGCATCCGATCTGGGCTGGATGGTGCGGTGCACTATCGAGATGATTTTTTGTTTGTTGGCCCAGCAGACTCTAGTTTTTGTTCTGACTTGTTGCTGTCATTTCAGGCCATGGCTTTTGAATTTGGAGTACCGTTGGCTGAGGGAAAAACTTGCTTGCCAAGCACTTCATTGGAGTTTTTGGGCATAGAGATAGATACTTGCGGTATGGAATTTCGTTTGCCGGAAAAAAAATTGAGTAAATTAAAATGGTTAATCACGACGGTGTTGCGGAAAAAGAAGGTACGCTTGAAAGAAATACAGTCGCTGCTGGAGGTTCTGGCATTTGCGTGCAGAATCATGCCTGTTGGCAGAATATTTTCGCGTCGGCTTTACCTGGCGATTTCAGGCTTGAAATCTCCTTTGGATCATGTTAGAATAACGGCCCCCATTAAGGAAGATCTTTTGGTTTGGGCCAACTTTCTTGACGGATATAACGGTAGGTCCTTTTTTCAGGCGGAATTTGTTGTGGCAAAGGATTTTTGTTTATTTACGGATGCAGCTGGCTCCAAAGGCTTCGGTGCCATCTGGAGATCGCACTGGTGTTGCGCGGCTTGGCCGGAGCCTTGGGTGAGTTCGGGAGTGACCAGGAACGTGGTATTGCTAGAATTATTTCCAATATTAGTGGCATTGGAGTTGTGGGGCTCAGAGTTCGCTAATAGGCGCATCTTGGTGGAAACGGATAACAAGGGTGTATTATATGCAGTGAACTGCCTTTCATCCAGTTCTTTGCCGGTAATCAAAATCTTGCGTCAGGTGGTCTTCAGATGCCTCAAATTTAATATTTGGTTGAAGGCTAGGTATACCCCGGGGATATTGAATAATATAGCTGATTCTCTATCTCGTTTTCAGGAGGAGCGTTTTCGGAGTCTGCTGCCGGAGGCGGACGCAGTTGGCAACTCATGCCCGGCCTATCTGTGGGAGATGATCTGAGTACTGTGACGAATGCTATAAAATGCTCTTTAGCTCCTAGAACCTGGTCGAGTTACTCGGCAGCCTGGAGCAGCTGGATATCCTTTGCAAGTGCTGAAGGTGGTCAGTTTGATAAGCCTTCGGAAGGTACCATTTTGGCTTTTATGTCAAGTTTAATGCGGCAGCAACTTTCACATAGTTATGTGACAAGAACGCTGGCCGGTATGTCCTTTTTCTTCCGTTTATTGGGTCTGAGACCTTGTTCTTCTTATTTTTCTGTAAAACAGGCACTGAAGGGATACAAGAAATTGACGTTTGTCATAGATGATAGGAGACCAATTTCTCTTGACATTCTCGGTGGCCTTTGCAGAATGACTTCAGTGGTTTGTTTTTCCTCCTACGAGGCCTTGTTATTCAGGACAGCTTTTGTGCTTGCATTTTTTGGGGCATTTCGCATCTCGGAATTAATTCCAGTGAGCAAACAAGGTGGTTCGGGTGTGCGATTTGACCAGGTGCTAGTTGATCAATCGGGTGTTCATGTGTGGCTGCAGTATTCCAAAACAGACCAATATGGTAAGGGTAGATGGGTTCATCTAAAAGAACAAAATGAGAGCTTATTGTGCCCGGTAGCCTTGGTTAAACAATTTATGGGGCTTAGGCCTCCCGGGGAGGGAATTTTTCTCATTCATGCTAATTTATTGCCCCTGACGAAATACCAATTCGATGCAGTTTTAAAAAAGAGTTTGGTGCCATGGGTTTAAGTCATTTTAAGTTTTCCTCCCACTCCTTTCGGATTGGCGCAGCTTCGGAGGCGGCCCGATCGGGCGTCTCCGAATCAGATATCAAGGCATTGGGTGGGTGGAAGTCAAAATGTTTTAAGTTGTATGTTCGTCCTAATTTGTTTATTTAATTTTAGGTACCCAGCACACAGTGTGGATTTTGGGGCATTCATTTATTTATTGGGCACAAAAAAGAGCGGCTCAACGCAACTATTCATCAAATTTATCCTTGCACCCGGACTCATTTCGTTTGTTCTGGAGAGGTATAAGAGGCCTTCAATGGCCGCAACTGGATTTGCATGTGTCTAGGTTATGTCAGCTGTGGCCATTGCCATCCATACTGATAATTCATTTGGGAGGTAACGATTTGGGAAATGTTAACACTTTGGACTTATTATTTATGATTAAGCGTGACCTGCATCGCTTCAGTGCGACTTTCCCAGGTACAACCTTAGTTTTTTCAGAAGTGGTTCCTCGTCTTTCATGGCTCTCCTCTGCGCAGAGGAGGGTGATGGAAAAAATGAGGAAGAGAGTCAATAGGGCTCTCGAAAAGTTCATGCCCCAAGTTGGGGGACTGTCTTATAGGCACATGGACTTGGAAGGGGGATATCCAGGTCTGTACAGACTGGATGGGGTGCACTTATCAGAAGTAGGAAATGACATTTTTAATGTTGGTCTGCAGAACATGATCGAAAAGGCCGCGACGATTGGGGTGTGCCGGTCTTGATGCTCAAGACCGGCGTGTGGGGACTTTTATTTATCTTTGAAGTTGTGCTACTGCTCGAGTTCTAACAACTGAGCAGGTAGAAATATGTTATTGGATGATTTATGAAGTTTGGAATGATAATAAAGATTTATGGAAAATTATTTGTGAAAAACCAATAAAGTTGTCGCGGCCAAGTTTTTGCCATTTAAAAAATGTGTTCAGTTATTTATTTTAGTTAAGTTGTATCTGGGGAAGTTCTGGTTTGGGCGGGTGGGGCCTGCAATCTCATGAATAAAGGGGTCACATTATGGGGCCACTTTCCTGAGATTGCGGCCTCCCTAGCACAAATTTAAAAGGTAAATTATTAAGTTAGGTTTAGCTGCATTAGTACAGTGGGGTTAGGGGCCCCGCCCCTTTTGGGGCCGGTCCACAAGGAAGCAAGAAGAGCCAATCAGGTTTCAGGGAACTTTCTGGATTTTGGGATTGCTTATAAAAGGGCCAGCAGGCGCAGGGTTCTGCCTCTTTTCAGCTGAACAAGCAGGAAGATTTGAGCTCCCTCCCTCCCGCCCCAGTCGCGTACACTTTTATGTGGTGGGTCACCCTGGATCCAGGGGGGACTTTTATTTATCTTTGAAGTTGTGCTACTGCTCGAGTTCTAACAACTGAGCAGGTAGAAATATGTTATTGGATGATTTATGAAGTTTGGAATGATAATAAAGATTTATGGAAAATTATTTGTGAAAAACCAATAAAGTTGTCGCGGCCAAGTTTTTGCCATTTAAAAAATGTGTTCAGTTATTTATTTTAGTTAAGTTGTATCTGGGGAAGTTCTGGTTTGGGCGGGTGGGGCCTGCAATCTCATGAGAAATGGACACTCGTCTGAGCACTAATTGGGATGCACTCTGTGGGATATTGCATTTTCGTTATTTCATTACTATTTCACTTTTATTATTTATACAATTTTTGCATGGACTATCCATTGTTTGCACTGATTTAAATTATCCACTAATATTTGATTCATCTATGCATATTTTGGTGTATTGAGCACTGTGATCCTTAATTTTTTATAATGGTTATTATTTTATTTGGTCCATTACTTCAGTTACTGTAACGCAGTACTATTTCAATTTGAAATATACTTGCCACATTTATGAGAGTGTGAACAGTACCAGCAGCATAGTCAGCCTACCTTTTGGCTATCAATTAGTAGCTCGCAGGATTTTCACAATATATTATGTCCGTAATGGCTCCCTCCATAGCTATGGTGTAGCTATGGGGAATTGTGTAACTAACAGGATGTGAAGAAAAAAGTTGCGCTACCAAAACATGGAGCTGTGTGAAAGGCTGCCAGCATCAACAATCAGACATATTGTGAACAAAAAATAGAAAATAAATAAATGCGGCGCCGTGAGAAAAAAATCAATCCTAAAAATTGATATATAAATAACAACCACAAATGCTACATCTGAAAATGTAATCTGTGAAACAATCGTAAATGAATGTGACTAAAAAATGGAATGTGGCCTATGAAGCCTGTGACCACCATAAATTGGACTAGTATGCACATAAACTGAAATGCACATACATTGATCCACACGTGTACAATCAACAATTGTGATAATATATAGAAATATGAAAAAACATATATATAAATGACACTGTGAAATAAAGAATAATAAACATAGAAATGGGTGTGTAAAGTCCATATACAAATATTCAATATGAAAAATGATGAAAAGGAAGGAATCCGTGTAAATTCTACATCAAATGTAATGTCCACATAAACCCATGTGGAGTAGCTGTACTGCTGGTGGATATAAAGGATGCACGACACCCAGGAATGTGACTTCCAACACCGGGGGAGTAGGGAGGGAGAAATAAATACTCTTACCCCTAACTATGGACTCACACGGCAGCAGCGGTGGGTCAAATAGGCATAGAGATGATCCACTCGGATTCACGTGTAGACTGGAACTCCTGTGGAGAGTGACGTCCTATATCGGCACCAGACAAGGTATACACGGAAAGTTGTGATTCTCCTGCCTTAGTATCTCCGAATTCCAGGCATCCAAACATCGATATCCACCATAGAAAGGAACAAGAAAAGCCTCCATATAGATCAGTCAGGTGGTGTATGGTAAAAAAGCTTGTTTATTCCAAAAACGAACACATCAAAAGAACAAAAAACAATAAAAAAGTACAGGCGTCCTGAAGCTGCTTGTAAAATAGTGATCACAAAAAGTTCATGTATGGCGTAGTAAAGCTTAGTAAGGGTACATGAACCTGCTTCAAGCTTTACTACGCCATACATGAACTTATTGTTTTTTGTTCTTTTGATGTGTTCGTTTTTGGAATAAACAAGCTTTTTTACCATACACCACCCGACTGATCTATACTATGTGGAGGCTTTTCTTGTTCCTTTCTATGGTGGATATCGGTGTTTGGATGCCTGGAATTCGGAGATACTAAGGCAGGAGAATCACAACTTTCCGTGTATGCCTTGTCTGGTGCCGGTATAGGACGTCACTCTCCACAGGAGTTCCAGTCTACACGTGAATCTGAGTGGATCATCTCTATGCCTATTTGACCCACCGCTGCTGGTGTGTGAGTCCATAGTTAGGGGTAAGAGTATTTATTTCTCCCTCCCTCCTCCCCCGGTGTTGGAAGTCACATCCCTGGGTGTCGTGCATCCTTTATATCCACCAGCAGAACAGCTACTCCACATGGGTTTATGTGGACATTGCATTTGATGTAGGATTTGCACGGATTACTTCCTTTTCATCATTTTTCATATTGAATATTTGTATATGGACTTTACACACCCATTTCTATGTTTATTATTCACAGGATCACCAGGTGAAAATAAAGGGGAAAAAACTTAAAGCTGAAGTTTAGGTATGGAAATTTTTACATAGTTATATTCGTCCATCTTGGACCAATGTGAGTATGTTTGTGTCATACTTGTGGAATCCCAGTTGAAGCTGGAAACTGGAAGCTGCTACTGCTACAGCGTTTGCTGCTAGCCTCTGATTGGACAAGGTGGAGATTGTGAACTGCCTCTCCACCTTGTCCAATCAGAGAACCCTTTGTATTCACTTAGAAAATGGAAAGTCTTCTCTGGATGGCACTTGTGCTGAGCGGGTAAGCTCCCGTGTTCAGAATACAGCAGGGCAACTGCTCGGCACAGGACCCTGAAACTAGTGGAAAACACTGGTGTGCCTACTGCCTAATATAGTAATTTCTAGTTTCCATGGGGATCCCATAGGTCCAAGGTGGATCAAGGTAACTATATAAAAATTGCCACACCCGGAATTCAGTTTTAGGACCCTTTCACATGGTGCTGATCTGCTCTATTCAGCTGGAGATCCGTGAGCAGACCCCCTGCTGAATCGGAGCTGAATGGGACAGGTGTCAGTTTTTTGAGATCCGTGCCTATTCAGTTTGTGTCTGCAGTTACGCAATGGACAGGGGTGGAGCTGTGACAGATCTGTAGGTGACCAGATGTAAATAGACTTTTGTCCGCTTACATCAGGCTGCATCCAATCCGTCACATTTAGATCCAGTAAAACCGAAGATGTTCTTTACCTATTTTTTTCTGGATGAACTCAGGGATAGGCGGGTGAAAGTAGACAGTCCATTCACATCAGTCTGCCCATAGACCCAAATGGAGTTTCCGATCAGGTCCGCTTGTCTGTTTTTTTAGAGCCTGTGTGAAAGGGCCCTTGGAGAATAAAACGAATGCAGCCACCACATGTAAGGGCTGGTAAGCTGTAAATTACATTTTTGTTTTTGGGGTTAGATACACTTTAATGATATAATAGTGAATACTGAGATGCATTAGTTTGTGTTATTTTTGTCTGCTAGGAGTTCAGCTTTTACACATAAATGCAGGGCTTTTTTTCAGCTGGAACTTGGTGGAAGTCGGTTCCTCCACCACCTCTGGCTCGGGCCTTCTGTTCCCTTCTCACCAGTCACCACTATCACATGTAAAAAAAGAAGTCTGGCTTTTTATCAATGACAGCTTATTTCCCAACAGCTCCCACAGATCTGATCTCCTTAGCAGGTCCCACTGAGTGCAGGATGGGGACAAAGTGTTGTGAAGGTGCCCGGGGTGTAGTGCAGATTACAAAACCCCTAATGGATGATCTCCCTGCAAGTGATAGAGGCAGAGCCACCTATAGTGTGCTGGGAGGCTCTAGAGCCGGCTGGGTGCTTCAACTTAATACAGCAACACAAGTAGGACATGTGGAAGATGGTGGAGCTTCTAAGGAGGGAGGGAGAAGATGGAGGCAGTGGAAAGGGGTTTCATACAGAGGCCAGACCTAAAGAAGGGTGAAAGTGAGATGTGGATAGGGGATGCAGAAGTAAGCAGCCCCTTTATTTCCCTTCCACTGTATTTGATGGAGGTTGGACGGATGGTTTGGAGGGTGTGTGTGTGGGGGGGGGGGGGGTTGGAGGGTCGGTGGTTGAGTTCCTGCACCTATTTTCTGAGAAAAAAAGCCCTGCATAAATGCATACAGTATATACACTATTATTGGTGTATTTTTTTATTCTTGAATTTGAGAAAAATATTGTTTCCATTCACTGTTTTGAAATTCTTCTTTTCAGGAGGCAAATTGGTTTCAATTGAAGATCAGCATGAAACAGATTTTCTCTTTGAGCATGCTGAGTTTCTCAGCGACATACAAAGTTTCTTTTGGATCGGTTTATATAAGAATGTAGAAGGTGCAGTATCTTGTCTAAGTTATCATATATGGTCAATGTTCAGTTATTACATCACATCAACCGTAAAGTGCAACTCCAGCCAATACATTTAGAGCATGTTAGGGTTAGAATCGCTTTCAGATTCTTATTGCTACCTGTGTTCCCACTGGAAAGATCTCTATTCACTTGTACCTGAGCTACAACAGGAAGTCTTTGAAAGTCTCCCCAAAATGAGACGATATCTCACTGATCATTATCACTGGCAAAGATTTCCCAAGTGGATGGTGTTAACTTTACTTCTGCGTTATGGTGACAACCATAAAATTTAGCAAATTTCCCTCTTTCACACACAGTAACCAAGGTCACCAGAATTAAAAGAGTGAATCTCTCCAAGGGAGATTATATTTAGCAATGAAACCCAGTAGCAGTTCTAACCCTATGTCCCCAACTAAAAAAAGATATTTTGCATGTTGGGGGCATTTGGCTTAGTATGGTTCAGGAGGGGAAGATACCCGCACCCCCCCTCCCTTTTTATGGCCTGCCAGGCTGCATGCATGGATATGTGTCAGGTATAGAATTCGGGAAACCTCATGCCATTTTTTGACTGGTATGATTTAGGGAGGAACCTCACAAGTTTTTTTTTGTGTCCCCATTAACATCTATACCAAAGCCTCATCGATATGAAGAATATTCCTAGTTGTTTGCTTTGGCACATGTTCCCCCAGGTTGTGCCCAGCCCCCATGCCATTTGTTTGAAAATCCCTTGCCTATTACCCTAGAAAATAGCTGTAGCACTACCCCCGTAGGAGCTGCTGGTTTGGTTTTGGGCCTGCACTCTGCCTGTCAACCCCCAGAATTTGGCTCAAATCCCCTCTGGCACAAATGGACAATAATATGATTGGGGACCCCAATTGGCTGTAAGGGACCTCAATGATACACACACAACAATACATGCAATAAAAGGTTGTTACCTTGGTGTTGTTCACCTGCCACTCAGCTGTAAAGACAGAGTCCCACACAAATGGTAGCTTAACCAATGGTAATATGTTTACTTGGTAAAGGAATGAAACAATGGTTATACAATAGGCATTCAATACATACAGCTCCCTGTATAAATCAATGGAATACCGCTGGTTCAAAATACCTCTGAAATCCGACCCCAATAACGTAACTTGAGGGCCAGACTTGAGCGAGGGTGTGGTGGAGGAATCTCCCAGTGCAGTAATATCAACACTGGGGCACCTCTCCACCAAGTCTCATGTGAACAGTGAAAAAACACGGGGCGATACAAACAATTATCATTAATATTGCAGAATCATGACTCTATGGCTCCCCCTGGTGGACAGTTCAATGGGTGCGGGTCCTGTAGCAACCACTTGCAAGGATAGAAAAGCAAATGACTGTTCCTTTAAGAGTCAGTTAATCTTCGGCTAGCCACGTTGGTGCACTTAAACAGTTGTAATCCAAAAGATAAGGTGAGGGAAGAAACTGCTAATTGAAGCACACAAGCTAACAGTACAAGGGGCACTAATCTCCCCCCGGCGTTGAGTTTCTACGTGCGGAGATGCAAACGCCAGCAAGCACAAGTAAAGCTTATGATAGTCACACTCCTGGCAGTCGATTAACTAAATCAATGGGCAAGTGCCCGCTCACCAGATGAGGCCTTGTGTTGCTGCTTTTCCTCTCAGCCCAGAGCCCTCCTTCAATGGTCCGTCTCTCAGTGACACGAGGCCCCTGGTTCTTCACCCGGCTGTTCTCTGGGTAACAATGGATAAAAGGCTCTGGATGCTACAGGCTGCAGACCGATCCTCCTCTGGTTGATCAGTGAGACTGAAGGTAGGAATCCCTCTCTGGCTAGGTGATCCGCTCTCAGTTCCAATAGGCCCAGGCTTCTCGGGCCTAGGCACACTCACAACTTTAAGATGGCGTCCCGAGAGCGCGTGCTATCCTGCGCGCTTGTTTTAAATAGCTCCTCCCATCAGGCTTTGCGCGGTGCACTGCCCTATGGTAGTGCAGTGGCCTTGTGGGCAATGTAGTCTCTGTGCTACTTACTGTAATGGAGTCTTTGTCTCTCGATAACTGAACCAAAACAACTAACTAGCATGAAATAAACACAGAAGGGAGCCAAACTTATTCACAGCACAGACTGCAGTCCTTTAACCACTTAACGACCGCTCACTGTATATATACGTCGGCAGAATGGCACCGACAGGCACAATCACGTACAGTGTACGTGATCGCCTTTGTACAGTTGGGGGGTCCGATCGGACCCCCCTCCTATACAGTGAGCGGCCGTTTATCGTTGGGGAGCGTTCCGAGATGAGGGGGTGGCCATTCGATTCCGGCCACCCCCCGCGATCGCTCCCGGCGAATGAAAATGCTCCCTCTGCCTGTGTAATGTAAACACAGGCAGAGGAAGTGATGTCATCTCTCCTCGTGTCGGTCTTTTTGTTCCCGGCGCCGAGGAGAGAAGAAGCAGGTTAGTGCACCAACAGTCCACTGACACATAGGTACACATAGGCACACATTTCACCCCCCAGATCACCCCCCAGGTCACCCCCAGCCCCCAATCACAGTGTCACTGATTGCAGTGATCATTTATTTTACTGATCACTGCATTTAGTGTCATCTGTGACAGTAAAAAGTTGCAGGGCAGTTAGGTTTAGGCCCCTTTAGGTCCAGGGTAGCCCCCCAACCCCCCCTAATAAAGGTTTAACCCCTTGATCGCCCCCCAGGTAACCCTTTCACCCCCTAACGCCAGCGTCACTAAGCGATCGTATTTTCGATCGCTGTATTTAGTGCCGGTAGTGCCCTAGATAGCCAGTTATTTATTTTTAGTTTCGCTGCAGGTTTTTATAGCGCCAGGTACTCCCATATATTATTTTAACCCCCTGATTGCCCCTAGAGTTAACCCTTTCACCAGTGATCACCGTATAAGCGTCACTGGTGACACTGGTTACCCAGTTAGTTATTTAGGTAACCCGTCGGGTACCCCCATATTTAACCTAATAAAGGTTTTAACCCCCTGATTGCCCCTAGTTAACCCTTTCACCAGTGATCACCATATAAAGCTTACTGGTGACGCTGGTTGGTTAGTTTGCTTTTTATAGCATCAGGGCACCCGCCGTATATAACCCAATAAAGGTTTAACCCCCTGATCGCCCGGCGGGTGAGATTAATTAGGTTTTAGCGCCAGAGAGGGTCTGCGTCGCCCCAGGCAGCGTTAGGTTAGTGCCAGTAACGCTAACACCCACGTGCAAAGCATACACCTCCCTTAGTGGTATAGTATCTGAACAGATCTATACTAGCGTCCCCAGCGGTTTAGGGTTCCCAAAAACACAGTGTTAGCGGGATCAGCCCAGATACCTGCTAGCACCTGCGTTTATCCCCTCCGCCCAGCCCAGCCCAGCCCACCCAAGTGCAGTATCGATCGATCACTGTCACTTACCAAACACAAAACACATAACTGCAGCGTTCGCAGAGACAGGCTTGATCCCTGCGATCGCTAACAGTTTTTTTTGTAGCGTTTGATATATTTGCTGATGACAGTCAGGTGCTTTTATTCCTGTGAATCTTACTAGTGTACCCCTAAATTTAGAGCCCAAAATGACAAGTCGAAGGTACACTAGTAAAGAGGCCTACGAGATTCTGAGCATGACAGATAGTGAAGAGGAGGTCACGTATCTGTCAGATTCAGGCTCAGAATATCTTCCCGTAGAAGACAGTGACATCAGCGGCCCCACGTCAGATAGCTCTGACGACGAAGTTGAGGTCCCTGCTAAGGTCAGGCGTACCCGATCCCGATCTTCTGAGGTTGTTGAGGAGCAAGAACCGCAGGGCTCTCGTATCATGGAGCAGAGGAGTACTAGCGCCGCTATTCCTTCTGGTGAATTGGCAAGCACCAGCGGCCTAGTACAGCCTGGACGTACATCCAGCACTGCAGTATCACGTGGTGACGTGGCGAGTCCCATAAGTGCAGTTCAAGCTGGCGAGGTGGCAAGCACAAGTAGTGTCCCGCTGCCACCAATAAGAAGACAAAGGCAGGCCCGTCGTACCCATAGTGCTCTTCCTGCAGAATTCGCCTATCCTGATTGGGTCCCCACCACTTCTGCAGAACCCGTACTTCCCCCATTCACTGCCCAACCCGGTATTCAGGTGGAAACAGCTGATTTTATGCCAATTGATTATTATTCGCTGTTTTTCACGGAAGATCTCTATAGATCTATTGTGGACCAGAGTAATTTATATGCTGGTCAATTCATCGCCGCTAATCCCCAGTTGCCTTCCATTGCCAAAGATTGGAAACCAATTACGGTTTCCGAATTTAAGACCTTTCTGGGCCTTTCCCTCAACATGGGCACACATAAATTCCCGTCATTGCGTGCTTATTGGTCCACGCACCCAATTGACCACATGCCCGTGTTCTCTGCCTCCATGCCCAGGAAACGATGAGAGCAGATCTTGCGGTTCATGCACTTCAACGACAATGAACTTTGTCGTCCACGTGGGGACCCTGAATACGACCGGCTCTATAAAATTTGGCCCCTCATAAACCACTTCAACGAATGTTTTGCAGCCTTGTTTACTCCCGATCAAGTTGTCTGCGTTGATGAGTCCCTGATTAAATTTTCTGGCCGCTTGGCTTTCAAGCAGTACCTTCCCAGCAAGCGTGCCAGATACGGGGTCAAGCTCTATAAGTTCTGTGACAGGGCAACAGGCTATGTATGGAGCTTTATGGTTTATGAGGGAAAAGATGGTCAGGTTGAGCCGGTCAACTGCCCAGATTACATAGGGAGCGCTGGCAAGATAGTGTGGAAATTGGTGTCACCCTTATTCGGAAAGGGGTACCACTTGTATGTGGACAATTATTACACGAGCGTGCCACTGTTTAGTCACTTGTTTGATCATCAGATTGGAGCATGTGGCACCGTGCGACCTAATCGCCGGGGCTTTCCCCAGCGGCTTGTAGATGCCTGACTTAGGCTGGGGGAGAGAGCCTGCGTAAAGTGTAATAACTTGCTCGCTATGAAGTGGAGGGACAATAAGAATGTTTTCCTTCTTACCTCCCTTCATGCAGACACGACAGTCAAAATTCCTACGGCGACTGGTGTTGTGGAGAAACCCCTCTGTGTCCACGAATATAACAAAAATATGGGAGGGGTGGACCTCAACGACCAGTTGTTGGCGCCATATCTAATTGACCGTAAGGCGAGACGCTGGTACAAAAAAGTGTCTCTATCCTTATTTCAATTGGCTTTGCTGAACGCTCATGTGCTATACAGAGCTTCAGGCGGGACTTTATCTCTTCTAAAATTCCAGAATGAGATTGTCACAGAACTCCTCTATCCAGGCGGTTCTGCACCTCACCATCCCCAACCAAATGCAGCAAGCCGGCTGCATGAGAGGCATTATACGTATGTCCTCCCGAGTACCCCTACCCAACGAGCCCCCCAAAAAAGATGTCGTGTCTGTAGCAAGCGCGGATTTAGGCGTGACACCCGTCATTATTGTCCACTCTGTCCTGACAAGCCTGGTATTTGCCTTGGTGAATGTTTTGAACGCTACCACTCAAAAGTGAAGTTTTAGCGTAGGGTACAGCATTTCACAGACTAGGACACACTTACACAGGGTCTCCCAAGATGCCATTACATTTTGAGAGACCCGAACCATTACAGTTGTTAAAGTTACAAAAAAAAAAAGTGTAAAAAAGAAAAAAAAAACTTAAAAAACAAAACACAAAAAAAATATAAAATAAAAAAAACAAAAATAGTTGTAGTTTTATTGTTCTCTCTCTCTCTCTCTCTCTCTCTCTCTCTCTCTCTCTCTATTTTCTCTCTATTGTTCTGCTCTTTTTTTACTGTATTCCATTCTGCAATGTTTTATCATGCTTGCTTTTCAGGTATGTAATTTTTTGTTTTCAGGTGCGCCATTCAACTGCAGCGCGGAATTATTTATCTTGACAGCAACAGTGTTTGCTCCCACGATACATAAAGCCGTGACTCCAGTGCTGTAGGAGGTGATTTCACCACCACAGTTAAAAAAAAAGAGCATATATGCCGAAGCATGGGGGCAGCAGGGGCGGAGGAGCGATTTTGCTCCTAATGCCGCGTACATACGGTCGAAATTCCGACGAAGGCTTGCCCGTGGAAAAGTCAGACCGTGTGTACGCGGCATAACTTTTTTGCGGGAGGATGCCCCCATGCTTCGGCATATATATATTTTAGGCACAGGTCGCGTTAAAAAAATGTTTTATTTTTTACTAGGTTTTGTTTTGGTATTTGCTTTGCAGGTATGGTATGGTAAGGTCTTACTATTGTACTGTAATGTTACTTTGTTTTAATGTTAAGCATCATTTGCTTAGCAGGTACACCATTCAGTTGCATCGCGGATCTATTTATCTTGACAGCAAAAGCGTTTGCTCCCACGATACATAAAGCCATGACTCCAACGCTGTAGGAGGTGATTTCACCACCACAGTTAAAAAAAAGAGCATATATGCCGAAGCATGGGGGCAGCAGGGGCGGAGGAGCGATTTTGCTCCTAATGCCGCGTATATACGGTCGAAATTCCGACGGAGGCTTGCCCGTGGAAAAGTCCGACCGTGTGTACGTGGCATAACCTTTTATGCCGTGTACATACGGTCGAAATTCCGACGGAGGCTTGCCCGTGGAAAAGTCCGACCGTGTGTACGCGGCATAACCTTTTATGCCGCGTACATATGGTCGAAATTCTGACGAAGGCTTGCCCGTGGAAAAGTCAGACCGTGTGTACGCGGCATAACTTTTTTGCGGGAGGATGCCCCCATGCTTCGGCATATATATATTTTAGGCACAGGTTGCGTTAAAAAAATGTTTTATTTTTTACTAGGTTTTGTTTTGGTATTTGCTTTGCAGGTATGGTATGGTAAGGTCTTACTATTGTACTGTAATGTTACTTTGTTTTAATGTTAACCATCATTTGCTTAGCAGGTACACCATTCAGTTGCATCGCGGATCTATTTATCTTGACAGCAAAAGCGTTTGCTCCCACGATACATAAAGCCATGACTCCAACGCTGTAGGAGGTGATTTCACCACCACAGTTAAAAAAAAGAGCATATATGCCGAAGCATGGGGGCAGCAGGGGCGGAGGAGCGATTTTGCTCCTAATGCCGCGTATATACGGTCGAAATTCCGACGGAGGCTTGCCCGTGGAAAAGTCCGACCGTGTGTACGTGGCATAACCTTTTATGCCGTGTACATACGGTCGAAATTCCGACGAAGGCTTGCCCGTGGAAAAGTCCGACCGTGTGTACGCGGCATAACTTTTTTGCGGGAGGATGCCCCCATGCTTCGGCATATATGCCCATCATTAGAAGTGGGTGAATGGAGGGAGGTATTCTAATGGTGGGCATACCCACCGATCAATCTCTTTTTTTCGTTCAGCCAACAGGCTGCATGAAATAAAAGATTACAATACATGTCCAACAAGGACCAGCACCGTACTGGTATGTTGCTGGAATTTGAATGGTTATACCAGAATGATGCCTGCGGGTTTAGGTATCATCTTGGTATCATTCTTTTCAGCCAGTGGCCGGCTTTCATGTAAAAGCAATTCTAGCAGATAATTAGCCTCTAGACTGCTTTTACAAGCAGTGGGAGGGAATGCCCCCCCCCCGGATATAAACAGCGCCATTGGGAAATTGGGAAAGCATTTTATCACACCGATCTTGGTGTGGTCAGATGCTTTGAGGGCAGAGGAAAGATCTAGGGTCTAACCCCCCAATTTTTTTCAAAAAAAGGAGTACCTGTCACTACTTATTGCTATCATAGGGGATATTTACATTCCCTGAGATAACAATAAAAATGGTAAAAAAGCAAAATAAATAATAATAAAAAAAAAAGCACCGCTGTCCCCCCCCCTGCTCTTGCGCAAAGGCGAACGCAAGCGTCGGTCTAGTGTCATATGTAAACAGCAATTGCATCATGCATGTGAGGTATCACCACGAAGGTCAGATCGAGGGCAGTAATTTTAGCAGTAGACCTCCTCTGTAAATCTAACATGGTAACCTGTAAAGGCTTTTAAATGCTTTTAAAAATGAATGTAGTTTGTCGCCGCTGCGCGTTTGTGCGCAATTTTAAAGCAGGTCGTGTTTGGTATCCATGTACTTGGCCTAAGATCATTTTTTTTATTTCATCAAACATTTGGGCAATATAGTGTTTTTTAGTGCATTAAAAATAAAAAAAGTGTGTTTTTCCCCCAAAAAATGCGTTTGAAAAATCGCTGCGCAAATACTGTGTGAAAAAAAAAATGCAACACCCACTATTTTAATCTGTAGGGCCTTTGCTTTAAAAAAATATCTAATGTTTGTGGGTTCAACATAATTTTCGTGCAAAAATTTAATTTTTTTCATGTAAACAAAAAGTGTCAGAAAGGGCTTTGTCTTCAAGTGGTTAGAAGAGTGGATGATGTGTGACATAAGCTTCCTAATGTTGTGCATAAAATGCCAGGACAGTTCAAAACCCCCCCAAATGACCCCATTTTGGAAAGTAGACACCTCAAGCTATTTGCTGAGAGGCATGTTAAGCCCATTGAATATTTTATTTTTTGTCCCAAGTGATTGAATAATGACAAAAAGAAAAAAAAAAATGTACAAAAAGTTGTCACTAAATTATATATTGCTCAAACATGCCATGGGCATATGTGGAATTACACCCCAAAATACATTCTGTTGCTTCTCCTGAGTACGGGGATACCACATGTGTGAGACATTTTGGGAGCCTAGCCACGTACAGGACCCCTAAAACCAAGCACCGCCTTCAGGATTTCTATGGGTGTAAATTTTTGATTTCACTCCTCACTGCCTATCACAGTTTCGGAGGCCATGGAATGCCCAGATGGCACAAACCCCCCCCCCCCAAATGACCCCATTTTGGAAAGTAGACACCCCAAGCTATTTGCTGAGAGGTATGTTGAGTATTTTGCAGATCTCGCTTTTTGTCACAAAGTTTTGAAAATTGAAAAAAGAAAAAAAAAAATGTCTTTCTTCATTTTCAAAACAAATGAGAGCTGTAAAATACTCACCATGCCTCTCAGCAAATAGCTTGGGGTGTCTACTTTCCAAAATGGGGTCATTTGTGGGGGTTTTGGGCTATCTTGGCATTTTATGGCCTTCAAAACTGTGATAGGTAGTGAGGAGTGAAATCAAAAATTTATGCCCTTAGAAATCTTGAAGGCGGTGCTTGGTTTTTGGGGTCCCGTACGTGGCTAGGCTTCCAAAAAGTCCCACACATGTGGTATCCCCGTACTCAGGAGAAGCAGCAGAATGTATTTTGGGGTGTAATTTCACATATGCCCATGGCATGTGTGAGCAATATATCATTTAGTGACAACTTTGTGCAAAAAAAAAAAAGTTTGTCATATTCCCGCAACTTGTGGCAAAATATAAAATATTCCATGAACCCAACATGCCTCTCAGTAAATAGCTTGGGGTGTCTACTTTCCAAAATGGGGTCATTTGGGGGGGTTTTGTGCTATTTTGGCATTTTATGGCCTTTAAAACTGTGATAGGTAGTGAGGAGTGAAATCAAAAATTTGTGCCCTTACAAATCCTGAAGGCGGTGCTTGGTTTTCGGGGGCCCGTACGCGGCTAGGCTCTCAAAAAGCCCCACACATGTGGTATCCCCGTACTCAGGAGAAGCAGCCAAATGTATTTTGGTGTGCAATTCCGCATATAACCATGGCATGTTTGAGCAATATATCATTTAGTGACAACTTTTTGTACATTTTTTTTTTCTTTTTGTCATTATTCAATCACTTGGGACAAAAAAATAAAAATATTCAATGGGCTCAACATGCCTCTCAGCAATTTCCTTGGGGTGTCTACTTTTCAAAATGGGGTCATTTTGGGGGGTTTTGTGCTATCTTGGCATTTTATGGCCTTCAAAACTGTGATAGGTAGTGAGGAGTGAAATCAAAAATGTATGCCCTTAGAAACCTTGAAGGCGGTGCTTGGTTTTGGGGTCCCGTACGCGGCTAGGCTCCCAAAAAGTCCCACACATGTGGTATCCCCGTACTCAGGAGAAGCAGCAGAATGTATTTTGGGGTGTAATTTCACACATGCCCATGGCATGTGTGAGCAATATATCATTTAGTGACAACTTTGTGCAAAAAAAAAAAGTTTGTCATATTCCCGCAACTTGTGGCAAAATATAAAATATTCCATGGACTGAACATGCCTCTCAGTAAATAGCTTGGGGTGTCTACTTTCCAAAATGGGGTCATTTGGGGGGGTTTGTGCTATTTTGGCATTTTATGGCCTTCGAAACTGTGATAGGTAGTGAGGAGTGAAATCAAAAATTTGCGCCCTTAGAAATCCTGAAGGCGGTGCTTGGTTTCCGGGGTCCCGTACGTGGCTAGGCTCCTAAAAAGTCCCACACATGTGGTATTCCCATACTCAGGAGAAGCAGCAGAATGTATTTTGGGGTGCAATTCCACATATAACCATGGCATGTGTGAGCAATATATCATTTAGTGACAACTTTTTGTAATTTTTTTTTTTGTCATTATTCAATCACTTGGGACAAAAAAAAAATATTTAATGGGCTCAACATGCCTCTCAGCAATTTCCTTGTGGTGTCTACTTTCCAAAATGGGGTCATTTGGGGGGGGGGGGTTTGTACTGCCCTGCCATTTTAGCACCTCAAGAAATGAGATAGGCAGTCATAAATTTAAAGCTGTGTAAATTCCAGAAAATGTACCCTAGTTTGTAAACGCTATAACTTTTGCGCAAACCAATAAATATATGCTTATTGACATTTTTTTTACTAAAGACATGTGGCTGAATACATTTTGGCCTAAATGTATGACTAAAATTGAGTTTATTCGATTTTTCTTATAACAAAAAGTAGAAAATATCATTTTTTTTCAAAATTTTCGGTCTTTTTCCGTTTATATCGCAAAAAATTAAAATCGCAGAGGCAATCAAATACCATTAAAAGAAAGCTCTATTTGTGGGAAGAAAAGGACGCAAATTTCCTTTGGGTACAACATTGCATGTCCGCACAATTTACAGTTAAAGCAGCGCAGTGCAAAATTCTGAAATCACCTCTGGTCCTCTAGCTACCAAATGGTCCGGGGCTTAAGTGGTTAAGATGCTTGCAATGGTAACACCTTGCTACATAGCCATTACTGTTTTTTAACATTAAAGGGGTTGTAAACCCTCCTGTTTTTTCACCTTAATGCATCCTATACACAATCCATAACATTGGATTGTTAGTACAGCGGCTCCCACCAGAGCTGTCAGTTTTTTTTCGTTCAACCCAATGGGTTTGATGAAACAAAAAAACATTAGTGTGTACCAGGCTTAAAACGGAGATGGTGGTGATCTATCAGAGACAAAAGTGACAAAAATAAGGCAAATTATCATCTTTTACTGAAAACCAAAGGATGGATATACAGATTTTTACATATCACAAATATCATTGCTTTTAGAGAGATGGCTGTGGATTGATGACACTCCGATGGACTACGTAAACTGGGGTGAGAGGGAACCAGCTGGCCAATTATTTCACGACTGTGTATCGATGTATGCAAAAAAAGGGACCTGGGACCTTAGTTACTGCGACTTCCGCAGAGGATACATATGTAAAACTCCGAAAGGTAAGTCATTATTTCCTCCTGTCTATGTGTGCTGTGCGTCAGCTTACATACATGAAGAGCCGAAAATGGCCAATAAATAGGAACAAAGCCACAAAAAAAAAATGTGGGATGGAGATCTGCAAGAAGTGGAAATCCCCACAGACATTCTTCACTTCCCCAGCATCTGATGATTTCTTCCTCTCCAAAAAATCAATGGGGTTAAAGACACTCTATCAGCACATGGTCAGAGAAATAAAAGGGAAACTATACTTAGATTTCCAAGAGCCTGTTTGTCGAAACGTCACCTCTTCATTGTTTGCCGGCTGCTGCCGGTATTCCAAATTTATTTGTGTGAGGACTACCTGCTCCCACACTGCACACTATGGTTTTTACCACACACATACGCTACTATAGGACGTTTGAGCCAGTGAGGAGAACCACAACATATAATGAGTTAAACAGGTATTCGGCACATCCGACCAGTCGAATACTTGCAGCAGTGGTGAGCATCAGAGAGGTGGCGTTTCAACAAATAGACTGCTGGAAAGGTAGGTTTAGATCCTCTTTTATTACAGGTACGTCATTCTTTATACTGTGTTGACAGAGTGTTTTTAAAGTGATATTAAACCCTCACTATTAAAATTCAGACTTTGGCACGTACCATCATGGTTGTGCATACCTTCCAACACGCTTGTGCGGGTTTGTCCCGCATACACAATGTTTTCCTGCAGCCCCGCAATAGGACTTTCTTTCCCGCAAAAGAAGATCAACGCCCCCCGCTCCCGCGTATACTCTCTCTAAGAAAGAGAAATCGCTGTACCGCGCTAGCATGCCCCCCCCCCCCCCGGCTCAACAAGTCTGATAAAAAAGACTGTGTAAGAAGGAAAAAAAAAATTCAGTACCGCGCTAGCCCCCACCCCCCCCCCTCTCAACAAGTCTGATGAAAAAAAAACACGAGAAGAATGTCCCGCAGTGGGACTTTGAAAAGTTGGGAGGTATGGTTGTGTGCCTTTCTTACCAGCGCTGTGGTTGCTTTTCTTTCCATGTTCAAAAATGCTCTCTCCCTGGTTCAGGTTTTCAGGTGTTTCCTTCCCCTTACAGCGCCCCACTGGAGACTTCTTTGAGTGCGCGCTTCCACTGACACTACTGT
Organism: Rana muscosa; assembly: GCA_029206835.1. NCBI lineage: Eukaryota > Metazoa > Chordata > Amphibia > Anura > Ranidae > Rana > Rana muscosa. The sequence goes on along the minus strand of CM055122.1, from coordinate 264,250,530 downwards.
TCTGTCTCAAGGACATTCAGCTAAACCATTCTTATCCCATAAACTTGATACCATATTTCTTCGATCTCAGTTTATTAGAACAAGCTAGGTGAAACTACAAATAACAAAAAATAAACCTTGATAAGTACAATATCCTATAAATTTCAGCATACATTGCAGAGACAACGATACACAATACAATATGAGACAATAAAACATACTTTTTAAGTTCTCTAAGGGATGATGGTAATGGATTGAAATAAGACATATCCTGCCTGCTGCAGTATCTTCTAAAGCATGGTGAATGTGTCTCTTCCTGTAAGATTTTACCCAGAATACTTTGCTTTCTAATTACTTCCTAGGTTACACATTTATTGCATTTAATAATAACAAGTTGAAACAATACCAAAAAAGGACGGTAGATGGCGTCTACGCTCTGCAAATGATTTCTATAGAAATGACAACATTAAATGTTATTTTAATCAACACAAATGCAGATAATCAGAATATAGACACCTGATGGACAGAAACTACGTACGCCTCCTCCTTTACCTGCCGGCATCCTCCTTTACCTGCTAGCATCCTTAGGGCGTAAAGTCACTCCCCTGCTTCTCCCTCTTCCAAAGACATGATTGACAGCACAGCTCGAGCCTGCACTGTCCCTAAGGGTAGATGTGATGGAATTAGGGCACGTGCTGAGGAAACCAGCACTTTGGGACCAGGGGCGGATCCAGAGTCTTTTCTCGGGAGGGGCACTGCCAAAAAATATGTTTTTTTTGTGGGAAATTTATCGGGGAAATGGCTGGTGTCGGCGCTTCAATCATTCTGGCACCATGGTTGTTATGGTGTCAGGATGATTGAAGCGCATTATTTCTATTATTGCATTGTAATATAAAATTAAATTGTTCAATGCAGAATCAGTGGGAGCCCCGAGTGTGTCACTTGCCACCGTCGCCTGCAATTAGTGGGAGCCCTGAGCGTGTCACTTGCCACACGTTGCGGATTGTCACTTGTTACGTCACCTGCCACATCTTGTGGATTGTCACTTGCCACACCTTGCGGATTGTCACTTGCCACTCACCTGCCACACCTTGCTGATTGTCACTTGCCTGCCACCAGATGCAGATTGTCATTTGCCACGTCACCTGACACAATTTGCGGATTGTCACTAACTTGCCTGCTAAGGTGTAGTTTTGGTTGTCTCTTGCTGTGTCCCAGACTCCCAGAGTCAGGCAGCAGAGAGATAATGTAATCTCTCTGCTGCCTGCACAGTGAGGGCGGAAGTCACTGCAGGAATGCAGGGCAGGCACGGGCGGTGAGAGATGAGCCTGCTCTCTCACTCTCACCTGCGCTGCCAACACACTGAGCAGCACGGTCTGCCCACGAACCGCGCCGCCCGCCCACAAAAAGCGCCGCCCGTGGAGCCGCCCGCTTTCTTACCCGTCTGTGGAGCCGCACGCTATCGCACCTGCCTGCAGAGCGGCCCGACGTGACTCACTGACGTCACTCGTTGCTAGACGCCAAGCGGCCCAGGCGTTAGCAACGAGTGCAGGGAAGAGGCTCCACCCACCTCCTCCTCCGCTCCTGGTATCGTGTCAGTGCGCCGCGTAACTACATTAGACGAGTCTCTCTCTCGGTGCCGCTGATTGGCTTATGTGAGAAACTGAGAGAGAGACTCAGAGGCAGCGGCAGCCGCAGCCGCAGAAAAAGTACTGTATATACTCAAGTATAAGCCGACCCGAATATAAGCCGAGGCACCTAATTTTACCCCCCAAAAATGGGAAAACGTATTGACTTGAGTATAAGCCTAGGGTGTCCATCTGCATGCCTCACTGTGCCTCACTTTGCCTCACTGTGCCCATGCGTCACTGTGCCCATGCTTCACTGTGCCCATGAATAGACTGATGTTTAACATGGGAGTCTATGGAAGGGGGCCAGCTTTGAAATATTGGTTCTCACCGGCCGTAGGTCTCCCAGACACAAAACTTTAAAAACTTGTAGAGGAGACATGGGGCTACATGTGTGCCAAGTTTGGGGTCCAGGGAACCTATTGCCGGCCAGTACCGGGTCCCCAAATTCCGGGAGATCAGGCGGAAAAAAAAAAAAGAGCAAGCAAGTTAGTGTGACAGATGGTCTCGGGTGGGGGGCAATTGCCCTGTTGCCCCCCCCCCCCCCCCTGGATCCGCCCCTGTTTGGGACATGGTGCCAGTGGCAGTGAAAACACATAATTAGAAGCACATAAAAGGAACAAAAAATTGAAAGGCCATTTTAGAGGCTTTTAGGATGCATTATAGTAAAACACGTGGAGCCTTTAGTACTATTTAAATAGGAAGTTCACCTTTATCTTAAACTTTTTAACAAAGGCACTATTAGAAATGTTTGGTAACGGTGACCTACAAACAGATACTTACAGATAATTGTAGGCTTTTGATTCCTTGCATACCTTATTTTTCTATTCCTCCCTATTCTTACCATGGTGATAATTTTCACTAAAGGCAGATGGATCCATCTCCTTTACTTCCTAGATGTCTGCCCATGCCTCTGGGTCTGCCTCCTTGAATGTATGACAGTGCACACCATTTGAGAGGGAAGGCACTGGTGATGTAGCCTTCTCAGGATGTATCTGTGAGGCCAGTGATACATCCCCAGTGCCTTACTGGTAAAACAGTAATTGTAAGTAAAATCAAAAGATGTTGTTTTAACTGATGAATTTTAGATGATTTCATAACAGCATGCAGAGCTGATTGAGTGATTTTTACTGAAAGTGGGGAAAGATCTGTTTTAATTAGGGATGAGCTTCGAGTTCGAGTCGAACTCATGTTCGACTCGAACATTGCCTGTTCGCCCGTTCTATGGGAGAAATCTAAAGTGCTAATTATAAAGGCTTATATGCAAGTTATTGTCCTAAAAAGTGTTTGGGGACCGGGGTCCTGCCCCAGGGGACATGTATCAATGCAAAAAGAAGTTTTAAAAACGGCAGTTTTTTCGGGAGCAGTGATTTTAATAATGCTTAAAATGAAAAAATAAAAGTGAAATATTCCTTTAAATTTCATACCTGGGGGGTGTGTATGATATGCATGTAAAGTGGCGCATGTTTCCCGTGCTTAGAACTGTCCCTGCAAAAAATGTCATTTTTGAAAGAAAAAAATGCATTTAAAACTGACTCGCGGCTATTAATGAATTGTCGGCTCCCGGCAATACATTCAAAAGTCATTGATAAAAAAAAAAGAAAAAGTGTGGGGGTTCCCCAGAATTCAATTACCAGGCCCTTCAGGTCTGGAATGGATATTAAGGGGAACCCCGCCGCAAATTTAAAAAAAAATTGACGTGGGGTTCCCCCAAATATCCATTCCAGGCCCTTCAGATCTGGCATGGATTTTAAGGGGAACTCCACCCCAAATTTAAAAAAAAAAATGGCGTGGAGTCCCCCTAAAAATCCATACCAGACCCCTTATCCGAGCACGCAACCTGGCCGGCCGCAGGGGAAAAGGGGGGGATGAGAGAGCGGCCCCCCCTCCCTCCTGAACCGTACCAAGCCACATGCCCTCAACATGGGGAGGATGTCCCCATGTTGATGGGGACAAGGGCCTCATCCCCACAGCCCTTGCCCGGTGGTTGTGGGGGTCTGCGGGCGGGGGGCTTATCGGAATCTGGAAGACCCCTTTAACAAAGGGGACCCCCAGATCCCGGCCCCCCCCATGTGAATTGGTAAGGGGTACATTGTACCCCTACCATTTCACGAAGAAAGCGTAAAAAAATGTTTAAAAAAACACACAAACACCTTCAAAAAGTCCTTTATTTAAAAAAAAAAAAAACATTCCAGCGGTGAAATCCAGTGTCCCGCGGCGATCCCGATGTCCAGCGCTGTCCTTCATTGGTTGTGCCTGAGCGGACCTGATGGGGAACTCCCTCTCAGTATTTTAAATGTATAGACCCGCCCCTTCTAAAGTTCCCCATCAGGTCCGCTCAGCGGACCAGATGCGGAACATGAGAAGGGGCGGGTCTATACATATATTACCAAAGTGAGAGCAGTTCCCCATCAGGTCCGCCCCCTCGGTATGTCGGACCCGCCTACGTCATTGGCTTGAGCGGGGAACTTCCTTCACTGTGTAATTTAAATTTACATAGTGAAGGAAGTTCCCCGCTCAAGCCAATGACGTAGGCGGGTCCGACATACCGAGGGGGCGGACCTGATGGGGAACTGCTCTCACTTTGGTAATACATGTATAGACCCGCCCCTTCTCATGTTCCGCATCTGGTCCGCTGAGCGGACCTGATGGGGAACTTTAGAAGGGGCGGGTCTATACATTTAAAATACTGAGAGGGAGTTCCCCATCAGGTCCGCTCAGGCACAACCAATGAAGGACAGCGCTGGACATCGGGATCGCCGCGGGACACTGGATTTCACCGCTGGAATGTTTTTTTTTTTTTTTTTTTTAAATAAAGGACTTTTTCAAGGTGTTTGTGTGTTTTTTTAAACATTTTTTTACGGCTTTCTTCGTGAAATGGTAGGGGTACAATGTACCCCTTACCAATTCACATAGGGGGGGCCGGGATCTGGGGGTCCCCTTTGTTAAAGGGGTCTTCCAGATTCCGATAAGCCCCCCGCCCGCAGACCCCCACAACCACCGGGCAAGGGTTGTGGGGATGAGGCCCTTGTCCCCATCAACATGGGGACATCCTCCTGATACGGTTCAGGAGGGAGGGGGGGCACTCTCTCGTCCCCCCCTTTTCCTCTGCGGCCGGCCAGGTTGCGTGCTCGGATAAGGGGTCTGGTATGGATTTTTAGGGGGACTCCACGCCATTTTTTTTTTAAATTTGGGGTGGAGTTCCCCTTAAAATCCATGCCAGATCTGAAGGGCCTGGAATGGATATTTGGGGGAACCCCACGTCAATTTTTTTTTAAATTTGCGGCGGGGTTCCCCTTAATATCCATTCCAGACCTGAAGGGCCTGGTAATTGAATTCTGGGGAACCCCCACGCTTTTTTTTTTTTTTTATCAATGACTTTTGTATGTATTGCCGGGAGCCGACAATTCATTAATAGCCGCGAGTCAGTTTTAAATGCATTTTTTTCTTTCAAAAATGACATTTTTTGCAGGGACAGTTCTAAGCACGGGAAACATGCGCCACTTTACATGCATATCATACACACCCCCCAGGTATGAAATTTAAAGGAATATTTCACTTTTATTTTTTCATTTTAAGCATTATTAAAATCACTGCTCCCGAAAAAACGGCAGTTTTTAAAACTTCTTTTTGCATTGATACATGTCCCCTGGGGCAGGACCCGGGTCCCCAAACACTTTTTAGGACAATAACTTGCATATTAGCCTTTATAATTAACACTTTAGATTTCGAACGTTCGAGTCCATTGTATTTAATAGGGTTCTAAAGTTTACACGAACATTTTGTCTGTTCGCAGGTTCTGGTGCGAACCGAACAGGGGGGTGTTCGGCTCATCCCTGGTTTTAATGCTGCTCATATCCATGAACCATGCAGTGGTGTCTTTCCAATATGTCAGTATTGTATCATACCATCATACTGCCACACTACAGAGGTGTGAGCTGCAGGTTTTTTTTTTTTTTTGAGTCCTAGAGCAGTGGTGTTCAACCTCAGTCCTCAGGTACCCCCCAACGGGTCATGTTTTCAGGTTTTCCTTTACTTTGCACAGCTGCTTTAAATCAATATCAATGACATGGTATTGATAAGAGCTATTTTATCTAAGGCAGTGGTTCTCAACTTCTGTCCTCTGGACCCACTAACAGGCCATATTTTAAGTATTACCTTGGGGAGATGCAGACTAGAATACTGCAATCACTGAACAGCAAATTATATCACCTCTGATGTATTTAAATTATCTTGCAAACCTGGCCTGTTAGTGGGTCCTGAGCACAGGAGTTGAGAACCAGTGATATAAGGGAATTTCCCAAACCATGGCCCGTTGGGGGTACTTAAGGACTGAGGTTGCGCACCACTGCTTTAGAGCAGTGGTGCGCAACCACCAGAGTGTGCCCTCTCCACCCTGGGCCTCGAGCCAGCTGCAAATCCCCTAACCTCCCACATTGCCTCTTAACTCCCATAGTGACCCTCTGTACCCTTTAACCCCTCACATGGCTCCCAGAGGGCCCTTAGCCCCCACAGTACTCCCCTTCCCCCCAACCTTTCACAGTGTCACCCAGCCTTCCACAGAGCCCCCTCCCCCCAGCCCCCTGTAATGCCCCAGGCTTGCTGCAAAGCCTCCAGCCCTCTATAGTGCCCCCTACCTCCAGGGTCCCAGTAGTGCACTCCGGTCACTGTCAGTCAACCACAGGGCTCCTTCAAAGCTCCCAGCTTCCTAGAGAGACCCCCAGCCCCTTCCAGACACCCCACCCCCACAGTTGCCCCACGGTCCCTCCCAAAGTCTTATCACAGGACCACCAGATCTGCTACAGAGTCCCTTAACCCCCTCCGGAACCCCTATACCTTCTTTATTACATAACTATAAACTTTTTTTTTTTTTACTGTTTGGGTACGGAAGGTACCGGGCCCTAATCTCAATAAGGCTGAGAAGCAATGCTTTAGAGAAACTGGGTCATCCTCATATACAGTCATAGCTGAAATTGTTGGCACCCCAGAAATTTTTCCAGAAAATCAAGTATTTCTCACAGAAAAGTATTGCAGTAACACATGTTTTGCTATACACATGTTTATTCCCTTTGTGTGTATTGGAACAAAACAAAAAGGGAGGAAAAAAAGCAAATTGGCCATAATACACAAAACTCCAAAAATGGTCTGGTCAAAATTCTTGACACCCTTAACTTAATATTTGGTTGAACACCCTTTGGAAAAAATAACTGAAATCAGTCGCTTCCTATATCCGTCAATAAGCTTCTTACAGCTCTCACCCGGAATTTTGGACCACTCTTCCTTTGCAAACTGCTCCAGGTCTCTCTTATTGGAAGGGCACCTTTTCCCAACAGCAATTTTAAGATCTCTCCACAGGTGTTCAATGGGATTTAGATCTGGACTCATTGCTGGCCACTTTAGAACTCTCCAGCGCTTTGTTGCCATCCATTTCTGGGTGCTTTTTGACGTATGTTTGGGGTCATTGTCCTGCTGGAAGACCCAAGATCTCGGACGCAAACCCAGCTTTCTGACACTGGGCTCTACAGTGCGACCCAAAATCCTTTGGTAATCCTCAGATTTCATGATGCCTTGCACACATTCAAGGCACCCAGTGCCAGAGGCAGCAAAACAACCCCAAAACATCATTGAACCTCCACCATATTTCACTGTAGGTACTGTCTTCTTGTCTTTGTAGGCCTCATTCCGTTTTCTGTAAACAGTAGAATGATGTGTTTTACCAAAAAGCTCTATCTTGGTCTCCTCTGTCCACAAGACGTTTTTCCCAGAAGGATTTTGGCTTACTCAAGTACATTTTGGAAAACTGTAGTCTTGCTTTTCTATGTCTCTGTGTCAGCAGTGGGGTCCTCCTGGGTCTCCTGCCATAGCGTTTCATTCCATTTAAATGTCGACGGATAGTTTGCGCTGACACTGATGCTCCCTGAGCCTGCAGGACAGCTTGAATTTCTTTGGAACTTGTTTGGGGCTGCTTATCCACCATCTGGACTATCCTGCGTTGCAACCTTTCATCAATTTTTCTCTTCTGTCCACGCCCAGATAGATTAGCTACAGTGCCATGGGTTGCAAACTTCTTGATAATGTTGCGCACTGTGGACAAAGGCAAATCTAGATCTCTGGAGATGGACTTGTAACCTTGAGATTGTTGATATTTTTTCACAATTTTGTTTCTCAAGTCCTCAGACAGTTCTCTTCTCCTCTTTCTGTTGTCCATGCTTAGTGTGGCACACACAGACACATAATGCAAAGGCTAAGTGAACTTCTCTCCTTTTTCATCTGCTTTTAGGTGTGATTTTTATATTGCCCACACCTGTTACTTGCCCCCGGTGAGTTTAAAGGAACATCACATGCTTGAAACAATCTTATTTATCCACAATTATGAAAGGGTGCCAAGAATTTTGACCAGCCCATTTTTGGAGTTTTGTGTGACATTATGTCCAATTTGCTTTTTTTCCTCCCGTTTTTTGTTTTGTTCCAATACACACAAAGGGAATAAACATGTGTATAGCAAAACATGTGTTACTATGCACCCCTAATGCATATGAAAATGCTTTGTGGGTTAAAGTGTATTTATACATAATTTAATTGCAAGTGTGGTTTGCTATGGAAGCTCCAAAGAAAAAGTTGTAGCTCTAGTTCATTAAAATTAGAAATAAAAAAATGATATTAGCACTACAAACCTTGACTAACGTATGACAATAGTGCTTGAATGTGGATTAACATACCATTTTTTTTTTTTATGAATATTTGGTTTACAATGACATCTAAAAATATTTTCCTGTAATTTATCTTTGCAGTTCCAGAGTCTACAGAAAACACAACTAATGCAGGTACAGTGAAACGTATACTCACTCAGCATACTGAATCAATTTTAAGCTAAACTTGTGGATAAACAATCATTATCCAGATATAAGAGTCATGTGTATTCTTCCTTGAATCTTGGAGTGCTTTGTGTACAGTATTTCTTCCAGATCTGTGCAGTAATCCAGTGTGAAACGTTATCTCTGTACAGGAGCTTCCTGTAATAAAGACTGCTCACTGCTGCTCTTTCCTTGTGCAGGAGGACTGGTCTTGTCTCCGAGGCCTCCTGTAGTTTTCTGTAAGCAGCCTTTAGTGGGTGGAGCCTGCTGAGTCTCCGCTCTGCTCTCTGCACAGGCTATGTCCAGCACAGTGATTACGTCACTGCCATTTTTACAAAGTAATATCCAGCTGAGCAATAGCATTTGTGCAGACAAAGTGGATTTATAAAATTTGTGGCTACTGAGGGATATAATAAAAGGGAGGTTTTTGTGCCCAGAATATAGCTTTTAAGCAAGTCTGTGCTTTGCACATTCAGTACAGGTTTGCTTTAACCCCTCTTATTCCTAGCAGCATATGCTCACCCTTTCTTCATTCCCAGATCAGAAGTGCCCAATTCCAGCTCTAGAGGATTTTAGGACAAGCAGAGTCTGTTTCACTAAATATCATACAATATATTACCAAAAGTATTGGTACGCCGGCCTTTACACGCACATGACCTTTAATGGCATCCCAGTCTTAGTTTGTAGGGTTCAATATTGAGTTGGCCCACCCTTTGCAGCTATAACAGCTTCAGCTCTTCTGGGAAGGCTGTCCACAATGATTAGGAGTGTGTCTATGAGAATGTTTGACCATTCTTTCAGAAGCGCATTTGTGAGGTCAGGCACTGATGTTGGGCGAGAAGTCCTGGCTCGCAGTCTTCGCTCTAATTCATCCCAAAGGTGATCTATCGGGTTGAGGTCAGGTCTCTGGGCAGAACAGTGAAGTTCCTCCACCTCAAAGTCACTCATCCATGTCTTTATGGACCTTGCTTTGTGCACTGGTCCAAATCATTTGGTGGAGGGGGGATTATGGTGTGGCATTGTTTTTCAGGGGTTGGGCTTGGCCCCTTAGTTCCAGTGAAGGGAACTTTTAAGGCATCAGCATACCAAGACATTTTGGACAACTTCATGCTTCCAACTTTGTGGGAACAGTTTGGGTATGGCCCAATCCTGCTCCAACATGACTGTGCACCAGTGCAAAAACAAGGTCCATAAAGACAAGAGGGAGCGTGTTTGGTGTGGAGAAACACCTTTGGGATGAATTTGAGTGGAGGCTATGAGCCAGGCCTTCTTGTCCAACATCAGTACCTGACTTTACAAATGTGCTTCTTGAAGAATGGTCAAACATTGCCATAGACACACTCCTAAACCTTGTGGACAGCCTTACCAAAAGAGTTAAATCTGTTATAGCTGCAAAGGGTGGGCCAACTCAATATTGAACCCTACGGACTAAGACTGGGATGCCATTAAAGTTCATGTGTGTGTAAAGGCAGACGTCCCAATACTTTTGGTAATATAGTGTATCTTACGTAATTCGCGCCTGTCTCTACATTGAAGTAATCCTAAAATGTGTGAATAAGAACTGTAGTTGGATGAAGTTTCTCTAGACTGTTTTGGTCACATGCACACTCGGCATGTAGCCAGTGGGTGGCCAATTCTGGCATATTCATGTGGGTGTAAGGCACAGGTGCACCATCTACCCCACTTCCATCAGCCTGTAAAAGTCTATATAAGGCTGAAAACTGCTGTGGTTGAACAGGGCTGGGTGTACCAAGTGGTACTAATATTTGGGGCCTTATGCACCCAAAGACAAACGCCAGGAACAAAAGAAGTCTTTGTTTGGGGCACTTGTCCCTGGGAACATACAGCTCTAAACATTAGTAGCACAGCATCCAGTGCCATCTAGCCACAACAGCTTTCATCCTCTCATAGACTTTTACAGGCTGCTGGCAGAGGAGCTGGATGGTGCGGGGGGTGCCCTCCACTCACATGGAAATGCCAGAATCTCAGTAACAAAGCCAAATATCCAGTGTCCATGAGTTATTTTACAATCTGAATGCCAAACTGTTAGATTCCTATTATTTGTTAAAAGCCCTACCAACAAAGCAAGCAACATTAATATTGATCAAGAGGTCATATGAAGTTTTGAGGACTCCTAGTAAAGTAGAACTTTTTTTTCCTGCAAAAAAAGTGTTGGAATCTCCATCACAATGGGGAGAGGGGAACTATTTCCCCCACTTTCTGTTGTATCACTGGGTTAGGCAACAGGGCAGTGATGACCTAAGGTTTGGACCAAATCTATGGTAAGCTGTCACTTGATAGCAGGTAGCAGGCCCAATCGGCTTTGGTAGGGATACTGGTGTCATCATGGATCTACTATGGCAACATGCCCATATTTTGTCAATGAAATCATCCAAATGTGTCCTGTGGCTGTATGTGGATAATGACATCAGCCACCTTTTTTTTAAGTTGAACGTCTACGATCATTGTACCAATATTCATTCCACCTGCAGTCTTGTGAAGGAGAACTCAACTTCATTTCCTGATGTTCATTTAGGGAACGCAATATATTTGTTACAAAATGTGAACACAACTTGAAAACAACATGGTGCGAACTGGAATTGCTCTTTAACACCACTGTACTACTTTATAACATTATTCCTTTTTTCTGCCTTCACTTACAGAGAATCACGCAAATGAACAGAACAAGCCAACACACGGTGTCGCTGGAGGCGTGGCTATACTTGTCATATTAGTCATTGCCGGAACAGCCATTGTAGTCTACTTAGTGTATAGGAAGAAGAACAATAGGGCCCCTCCCCCAGGCAACAGCTTTGACAACTCATTATACTTCAGCAGCAGCCCTGATGCCACAACCCAGGACACCAAAATACTTGTCAATAACATGGAACAAATATAACACAATATTTCCTACTGCCATGAACCTAAATAATAATTCTTGGATATGTTGAGACTCTAAATATGAGAGTTTCATTCATTATTTAATGACCTACTGTACAGCTGAACTCTATATTTTGCCTTCCTTCGAGTCTATGGATATGGACTGAACCCATTATGTACATTTTATTTTATTTTTTTAGTGGGTACCAGTAAGCTGAATCACGTGTTGGTTTATTTCTTCGGAAAATTCCTAGCATGACTTTCTCAAAATAGGATGAGTCATCTCTTAAGACCAAAACAACGGTGTCATATTGGCAGGTAGAGTCCTTAATTATTTATTTACTTACAGAGGATTCTACCATTTTTAATGGCACCTCAAACGTGACAAGCAAGGCACACAATTTTAGGCAAGACAAACATGGAAAAACATGCGACCAAATAACGCACAAAGTTCACAAAAATACTCAAGCTTCTTTGTTGCATTTGTTGTGTGTAGGGCAGCCCATTGAAATGAATAGGCATGACAGTGTGCAAAAAATGCACAAAAGCACAATATGCTACATAGTGTGAATGGGGAATAATTTAGCTTTGTACTGACAGTCAAGCTGAACTGGGGATTCAGTGGAGTCACTATAGAAGTCTCAAAAAAACATAAGCATCCAGCACATCATTCCACCTACCTGACTTATCAAAATATCATGTCACCCTAGCTGCTTGTAGTCTCCACTCATGACAATACAGGACAGCAATTAGGAGACCGGAAAAGAGTGTTGTCACCTCAAAAAAAAATTTCAGCTGTCAGTTAAAAGAGATTGAAAACAATATTAAAAAACAGAAACATGGTACAGATTGCAAAAGATTTTCATTTTTGGGTTTAATTATACTTTAATTATATATTAACAGACATTTTTGTACACTTTTAAATTAAGAAACTGTGAAAATGTCCTGGTCCCACACTCCTGAGTTGAAGTATAATTGTACAGGGTCTGTGAAGGCTCTCATTCATCCAGGTCATGGTAGTAGTTAGTCACATTCAATTGGATTGATTCTATAATGTTGAAGATGTTTTACCGCACATCTAAATAGCTACCTCAGCTGAGGAAGTCACCTGGATGGTTAGCAGAATGTCTTCAACGTTAGAGAACAAGAAGAGCAAAAAGCAAGTGAGTTCATCTAATCTAGGTACGAATTAAATAATTAGGGTACGTTCACACGTAAGGCCAGAGGGACTGTAAAAGCAAACTGTTGTTTAGATGGCCACCCATCTAAACAAGAACATGCAGCTGGTCAGGGCTGTAGACATGCCGTGGCAAAAAATTCAACCTCAAAGCTAAAGGTATTTTCAGCAATAACCTTCATGAACTGAACCTAATGTGGTATTTTATCCAGGAAGAGGGGGCAATGGATCACCAGTAGGCTCATGTGAGATGAGATTTAGAAATTCAATGACATATGGCCAACATATGTGACAGCACTGTCATATGGGAGTCTAAAGCCCTGTGTAAGCTACTACAACTCTAGTGAATTGTAGCTTACACAGGATCTTGCTTTCAGTCCAAGCAACTGAATGAAGTGCAGGAGGATGGGATGATGGAGAGAGAGGAAGTTCGACATATTATATGTCTCGTGAGGTCAGCCAACTGTATTCTGTATGCTTGCAGAATGTTTCAAATGTGGGACAAAAAATAACAGAATTTTTTCTAGTCCCCAATGAAGGTCCTATATAGGAAGCACAACTAAGAAGTCTCTTGGATGTAAAAGCTCTTAGAGGTTTGCTCAATTTCTTTGAAGTTTTTCTTGAGTCAGCCTGAGAGATGTTGTTGGACGAGTAAATCTATTTCATATTTGTTTAAGTTTGTTACCTTGTTAATTATCTTTCATTGTACTGATCAGTTGTAAATAAAGAAATGTCATGAAACCTTTGCCTCTTGAAGTGACTTTACAAAATTCTTTGAAGTGAATAATAGAACCAGTAGGAAGTATTGAAGAAGTGCTACAATTAGACATTTCTAAGGTGTTCCATTGAAGTAAATTAGGTAAATCAATGTACTGAGTAATTGTTGGTTGTTATTTTTCTGTTCTTAGGACGTATCTTTTGTAAATGGATTCAGTTTATGCTCAGTCCATCATAAAAAATTTGATGATTTGCTGATTACACAAGGGTTTTTCAAAAAGTTTCCACTCTTTTTAAATCTACTAAATAGAAAAAAGTGCGGAAACTTTTTGAAGACCTCTGGTATAAAATACTTGTTATTGAACAGACCACATAAAAGCTAGGGTTGAGTAAAGTAGCATATAGACCCCTGCTGCCCAACCTGACCCTCATTTCCTTTATTAGGTCTGCAGTTTCATATACAGTATTTCATATATTGAACATTGTGTGATATAGACAGATGTTCAAAGTTTGCTCTGTGTGAAGGGTGTATTCCAACATGCTCATTGGGCAAACCCAGCTCAAAAAAATAGAACCATAAACTTAGAAGGCATAGGCCTCATTTTAGTCTTGGTATGTAAATCACAGAATTGTGTCCAAGGAACATGCCCATGTGACCACACATATGGATCAGCTTGTGATATCAAAACATGCATCTAAAATAAATCCTGCTAAAGTATATTTAAAGCCAAAAAACTTTTTCATTATTTATTTTGGATAGAGGAAGGAATAGTTCAAAAACCAAGCAGTTTTTTTTTTGCCATCTATGTCACATTTAAGAAATTTTCATTCACATTCTGTTCTGTAGAGCAGACAGGAAGTGACAGGCAATATACAGTTTGTAAGGGGGTAGGGTGATGTGGTAGTTATCACGCCCTCCATATTTCCCTCCTCGGGCGCCAAGCAAGGGTCACATGAGAGACCTACCCCCGGGATGGGTTCTTTTGGACAACGCTAGGCACCTGTAACAGGATCACTGGACTACACATGTGGTACCTTTTACTCTTGTGCCATTTCCATCAATGCCCTGGGACAAGGCTGAGGCTCCTGTGGGGGAATCCTCAATCTTAAGGCGGACCTCTACTCTTAGAGATGGACATACACCACGTACACTTTCACCATAACTGTTCTCCAGTGAACTCTCGGGTCCCCGTGACAATGTACACCTTCTATGTGTAGCGGGTATACACTTTTCTGTGTATTTAAAACTGGCAGAGACACCAGTGATGTGCAGTTCCCTGCAGCCCAGTGGGTGGCGCTGTCGCCTTGGGCTGGGGTTGAACCATTGCTGTGTGCCGTGCTCCCTTTTTGTCCTCCCTCGGCAGCGGTATGGTGGGGCGGGGAACCCACCGTGCATGCTGGGAGAGGGTATAAAGGGGCCAGCCATCTTTGTCACGGGGTCGAGTCCCGGGCACCTTCAGCCTGTGGGCAGTGGTTCGTGTCGGTCCTCTAGGCGGCTTAGGCCTAGAGGACGTTCGGAGGTCGTGTTCCTTCCCAGGCACCTTTAGCCTGGGGTGAGGTACTCGGATGAAGGTCTGGAGCTCAGTGCCCAACACTGAGTTCCGCAAGGGAAGGAGATCCTAGGGGACCCCGGGAGTGGGTACCCGAATCCGGAGGGCGTAATGGACCGGTGGCGGTGGGAGATACTTGCTTGAAGACCTGGTGCAGCATATTGCCAGTGACAGGTGAGCTTTCCATCGGAGACCGCCTGGAAGGAAATCCCCCCTCGCTCGGAGACCGCAACCCACTTTCAGGAAGGAAAGTGGAGAGTTCATTGTGCCTGGGCCTACTCGCATCCACACTTCCCTGTCTGTTCTGTTCGTTGAGGGAGTCCAACTGTCTGTGCATTACTCTGTTATCGGAAGAATAAAGGAGTGTTGGACTTTAGTGGTGTGGGGCTCATTTACTGGCAGACACTGTTCGAGAAAACCAGGAGAAGGTCTCCAAATGCAGAACACTGACCCAAAGGTAAAAGAGGATTGTCTCTCACTGCACATACTCTGCAGGGGGACTTGGCGTGGTGACCCCGCACTCTCTCCTTCAGAGTACCCCTAGACAAAAGCCAGAGCAAGAAGAATAGAGAGGAGAGAGTGGAGGCCGCTACACGTGGGGGCTCGGGTCCGGGATGGTGTTCGTGCTACTACGGAGTTTGAACGTGTCTGCCCGGAGGAGTTCCGAGTAGGTCGGCCATATTATTGGCCAAAGTGCATCCCTGCTCGAAGTCGTGGACATGACCCAGTGAAGGGAAAGGCCCGCACAGAAGAGCGAGGAAAGGGGGGAGCTCAGCCGTGTGAAGCACTACACGAGGGGGCTTCTATTTGCACTGCGCCACCAGGCACACCCCCACCGCTTAGTTCGTGGGCGTGACTCAGGAAGAAAAAGCCTGCGAACTGGAGCAAAGGGGAGGAGTCCAATACGTGTGAAGGACTACACGTGGGACGTTGGCGCAAAACTTTGCAGTGCGCAATGGACCAGCAGCAAGTCACCATGTTCAGACAAACAGCATGGGTTCCACTTCATCCTTCCACCACGTCTTTGACTGCTGCTGCTCCGGTGACCGATACAGGGATTCGGCTAAAGCCAAGGGGACGATTCACCCTGTATTCATGCATGGACGTTGAGGCCCTGGGTGTGATTTGTCCCGGCTGTTCAGGACTGGTGTGTCATCTGAAGCCATTCGGGCGATGCGAAGTCTGTGGGGAGTTCCTATTCGAGGTGGATACAGTCATTGAGAAGCCAAGAACCATCTACCCCGGCCGTACCACAGGCAGCACCACTCAAGTTGGAGAAATCACTGCTTTGACGGCCATCCCTGTGCGCACTGCAGCGACCGCGGAGGAGGTCGCGAGTACTCAACGGGAGAAATCCGAGGATGCTGACTCGGTCACCACTGTCTCGCAGCGTCCACCGCTGAAGAGAAAGACCGGTATGGTAGCCCCGTCCAGCGGTTGCGGTGGACAATCTTGCCTGCCTATGCCCGGATGAATCCGGTAAGAAGAGTTCCGGACGTCCTGCCTCTAGAAAAGGCAGAGGTAAGCCAGGCGGAGGGACTTGGTGTGTGGGCGGAGGTTTCGGGGATCCACAACCCTGTGTGTCCTTGGGGGGTGGTAGTCCCGTTTCCACTACAGGCTACATACCCGCGGAGGAGTGCGACACCTCCGACCTAGAGTCGCTCTCCGATCTGGGAGACGATGTCGCCATAGACGAACTGTTTGCTCAAAAGGGCTGGGAGAAAGTACCTCTTGCCTCGTCCCGCAGAACCAGGGACCCACCCATGTCTACAGGGGATAGTACACCCCGGGTGGAGGCACCAGCGCCTGAGGAGGGGTCCCGTCCCCAGCCTACTCTTGCCTTCCCGGTGCCTCCTGCACCTAATGCCGGGGAAAAGAGACTGAGGTTGCGGGCACCTATGCCCAGACCAGATGTAATCAAGGTCCCTCGCCACCCGGACTCAATAGTTTTGCCTGGCGAAGGGAACAAAGCCACTATGCCTCCTCTGGCGAGACTACAACGCCTGTTTGGCCAGAAGGTTGCTGCTGAGTATGGATGGGAGTACCCGTACTTGTCCAAGGAGTTATTGTATGAAGTGGAAGTTTGCCGGGAGCGCTGGTACAATGACTTTGTGTGGACCCACCTTCAGGTTCCACACGTCCGCAGGTACCTTGCGCGTTTCCCCAAGGCCTCTCAGCGCTTTAAAGACTGCAAAGCAGAATGGATGCTGGGGCGACATATCCACGCAGACAAGGTGCTGATCCGACGCAAAGAAGGGGAAGATGTCGAGTACCATCTGGAGACCATGGATCAGCACTTGAAGCCACTTGTCCTGCCACACCCTCGATTCTATCTATAGGAGAAGAGAGACTCCGTTTTTGTTCTTTATGCTGCTGAACTTTCCGGGGTTGTTGTTCTTGTTACCCAGAGGAATGAAGGACTGTTCCTGTTTGTTCTTCAATTCTCCAGCAAGAAATCATGGACTCTGGGGTAGATAGGGCGCAAGAGAAGAAGGAAAGTTCCACGAGTGCAGCTACCACGATGCTGTCACCAGGTGGCAGTGTTGTGCATCGATTTCACTGTTCACACACACACTTTTATGAAGGAAAGGATTTCTCTGCGGAGAAGTTTTTTCATTCTCACACGAATACATGTGTCAGGGTTTGTGTTAACTTTCTTTTCCCCTCTGCAGGAGAGCATCCCATCAAGACCACTGAGTATGGGGTGGGTCTTAGTCAGGATGGGTGGGGAAAAGTGTAATGTGAAAATGTGATTTCAAGGTTGTTGTTAAGTGTTGTTGTTTCCTTTTCCCTCCATTTTCATGTGAGGCTCAGGCACAACTGCTCTAGCTAGTTTTAGTTTTCTAAAGTTTTTGGATTTTTTACAATTTTCAGTCGGTTTCTGGATTGGACTATGTCAGCCCTTGAGGGCATGGTTTATTCCAGACACTGGGGACCAGTGTCAAACCACCAGGGGGAGAGTGTAGTGTAGTTTTCTGTGTATTTAAAACTGGCAGAGACACCAGTGATGTGCAGTTCCCTGCAGCCCAGCGGGTGGCGCTGTCGCCTTGGGCTGGGGTTGAACCATTGCTGTGTGCTGTACTCCCTTTTTGTCCTCCCTCGGCATGGTGGGGCGGGGAACCCGCCGTGCTTGCTGGGAGAGGGTATAAAGGGGCCAGCCATCTTTGTCACGGGGTTCGAGTCCTGGGCACCTTCAGCCTGTGGGCGGTGGTTCGTGTCGGTCCTCTAGGCGGCCTAGGCCTAGAGGACGTTCGGAGGTCGTGTTCCATCCCAGGCACCTTTAGCCTGGGTGAGGTACTCGGATGGAGGTCTGGAGCTCAGTGCCCAACACTGAGTTCCACGAGGGAAGGAGATCCTAGGGGACCCCGGGAGTGGGTACCCGAATCCGGAGGGCGTAATGGACCGGTGGGAGATACTTGCTTGAAGACCTGGTGCAGCATATTGCCAGTGACAGGTGAGCCTTCCATCGGAGACCGCCTGGAAGGAAATCCCCCCTCGCTCGGAGACCGCAACCCACTTTCAGGAAGGAAAGTGGAGAGTTCATTGTGCCTGGGCCTACTCGCATCCACACCCCCCTGTCTGTTCTGTTCGTTGACAGAGTCCAACTGTCTGTGCATTACTCTGTTATCGGAAGAATAACGGAGTGTTGGACTTTAGTGGTGTGGGGCTCATTTACTGGCAGACACTGTTCGAGAAAACCAGGAGGAGGTCTCCAGATGCAGCACACCGACCCAAAGGTAAAAGAGGATTGTCTCTCACTACACATACTCTGCAGGGGGACTTGGCATGGTGACCCCGCACTCTCTCCTTCAGAGTACCCCTAGACAAAAGCCAGAGCAAGAAGAATAGAGAGGAGAGAGTGGAGGCTGCTACATATGTACCTTGCATTTAAGAGGGACACGCTAAGCCTTGTCCACATCCACCTGTCTAGCGTTTTCCACTACCTCTCCTGGTGACAGAATGGGCCCCGCCATGCACCTAATGCAGGCTCCGTACATGTACTTAACGCTAGAGCTTCCATACCTCTGTACAGGATGGGAGCCACTGTGGCGCAGATCTTCTCCTGTTGCTAACGGAGACAAACCGCTGGCAGAAGGAGTGCCGACAACATCTCCTTTGCTGCTAGAAGCCATTCCTCCTGTAACAGGCACACGCTACAGACAGGCTGTTTGATAACCTTTTGTTACCCTCTAGTCTTCATACTGTGTTGCTCTCATACTGAATTCTTCTTACCCCAAAGTACCTTAGTGACCTGAACCATGGGATGGTGCCAGTTACTTGCATTACACCCCTTTAGTGTCTTCAGACCAGGTGGGAACAAGGTTTCAAAACTTTAAAAAGTGCAAGGCATTACAAAGTCCAACATACAGAGACATTATTCTCCCTATGTCCCTAACCCTAACTCAGGCCATGTGCTGGCCCGGCATAGTCCATCAGTGGCATACTCCAGCAGCTGGTGTCTTCAGGGCGAATCCCAAGTTCTGATGACCTTTACATCACGGCAGTCATAAGTGACATTCTTCTGCTACTCACAGATGCTGTTCTCTGTCTCTCTCCCTTACGGGTCCTCGATCTCTCCACTTGGGGGCTCTCTGTTGGTGGAAGCCCTTGTGGGAACTCTGTTCCTGACCACTGTGCCTCTTTTATAACACAGGATGAGTGGGCCGGACCCAGAAAAACCCCCAGAAAAAAACAAAGAACCGGGAAAGTATTATCTCCTACCCTCTTGTCTAGGTCAGCACCTAACTAGCTATTTCCAACCCACTTACAAATTTACTCTGGAAAAAGTGTCCTCGTTGGAAGATTTCCCCTCTATTCTTGTTCTGGTGATAATTTGGATTTTTTCTCACTTTCATTCCCAGTGACAGTGGACAATCAAGAGTGAATCTCCCTATCAAGGACCTGGGCAGCAATACCAACCCTTCCCCTAAACTAAAAAAAGTGTTTGGCTTGAATACACAAAATAATAATCATTCCAAAGACTAGACTGTAGAGTATAGTGTGATGTAGGGCAAAAACAACAAGTTCACTTAAATGGCAGCACTAGCCCTATATACTAACCTTCATTTAACCTTCACCACTCTTGAGCTGCTGAGAGCTAAAAAAAAAATTGGTACTTCAAGATATGGGGAAGCATGTGGCTGTGTACTGTCACATGGTGGCATGCATGGAATCCATAGCCATGCAGATGCCTCAAGTTATTATTATTATTATAATACACGATTTATATAGCGCCAACAGTTTACACAGCGCTTTACAATGTAGAGGGGGGACAGCACAATTACAGTACAGTTCAATACAGAAGGTACAGGAGGGCCCTGCTTGTAGAGCTTACATTCTAAAGGGAAGGGGGTGGTGGTACAAAAGGTAATAGCTGCATAGAATTATTTGATGGGGGTGGCTCAGGGACATTCAGGTGGGTGTGGGATAGGTTTCCCTGAATAAATGAGTTTTCAGGGATCTACTAAAAGGTAGACAGAGTAGGGGCTGTGATGAAGCTGTGATAAGCGGCTGTGATAAGTTATGATGAAGCTTACACAGAGATTCATTGCTTTTTTCTATAGAGGCCAAATATAGCAGTGAAGTAGTGAACAGGTAAGTGTAAGCAGCACCATTAAAACAAACCTGTTGCTTTTCCCTGCATGGGCAAAGCACAGGTGTACTTAAAGGTGATGCTTCCTCGCCATAATAAAGCTGCTAGGGTCCAAAAAATGTTTTTGGGCAAAATGTGTTTTCGTTTGTTGGCTAAACATTAATAGTATGCAAGCTCTTGGAAGGGACGATATACAAGACTTTAGTAATGAGAACGGTATCATTAGCAGTAATCAGCATGGATTTATGAAGAATCGTTCTTGCTAAACCAATCTATTAACCTTCTATGAGGAGGTGATTTGCCATCTAGATAAAGGAAGGCCCATAGACGTGGTGTATCTGGATTTGGCAAAAGCATTTGGCACAGTTCCCCATAAATGTTTACTGTACAAAATAAGGTCTGTTGGCATGGACCATAGGGTGAGTACATATATTGAAAACTGGCTACAAGGGCAAGTTCAGAGGGTGGTGATAAATGAGGAGTACTCCGAATGGTCAGGGGTCGGTAGTGGGGTCCCCCAGGGTTCTGGCCTGGGACCAATTCTATTTAATTTGTTCATAAACGACCTGGAGGATGGGGTAAACAGTTCAATCAGTTCATTTGCAGACGATACTAAGCTAAGCAGGGAAATAACTTCTCCGCAGGATGTGGAGACATTGCAAAAATATCTGAACAAATTAATGGGGTGGGCAAATACATAACAAATAAAGTATAATGTAGATGTAGCGGGGTCTTTAGATTTAGGTGGGGTACACCTGGGTGGAAATTCAGGTATGTAGGTATGGGAGTAATGACCATTTGTATTCGTGGAGGATTGGGCGGTGTAATAATCTCCTTGGCCGGTGGGTGGTGAGTGCCTGCAGGCTCAAGGTAGATTCACTGCGATAGTGCTGGCCTTTTTGTCCCTTCTCGGAGATGGTACGGCGAGGGCGGGGAACCTGCCGTGGCGTCATTGGAGAGGATAAAAGGGGTAGACGCCCTGGTCATGAGTCTTGCTCTTCTGGATGTTCTTCATCACGCGCCCAGGCACCTTAGGCCTGGGTGCGGGCGGTTCCGGATTCCGGCTCAGGTGCCCTAGGCCTGACCGGAATGGAGTTGGAGTCCATCCCAGGCACCTTCAGCCTGGGGTGAGGTACTAAACCAGGAGGCCTGGGGCCCAGTGACTTTGACTGGGTCCCGCGAGGGTGGAGAAGTCCGAGGGTCCCTGAAGTGGATGGGGCCCATGTCTGAGGTGAGGAGGCCGGGGAGGTTACCCATTCGGAGAGTCTGGAGCAGCATCAACCCAGTGACGGATGGGCCTCTGGTAACTCCCTTGGAGGGACATCTTCCCCTGATAGGGGCCGCAACGCAGTGAAGGTACTCCTATCTATGTTCTCTTGAGTCGCTGGTAGAGACTCTCAAGTTCTAAGTCCTTTCAAGATATGGCTATAGTAACCGCTGGCGAGATCGCAGTGGTTTAGCTGAGAATTAGGATAGTGCCTCGGCCTGCTCATCCCCTGTATCAAAATGTTAACAAGTCGCAACCAGTTGGCTACTGAAGCACTGTTTATTGTGAGAAATGCAATAAAACAAGAGTTGGACTGTGATCGGTGTGTGGAACTCTGGTTAATGGGAGCAAAGGGAAGTGTTGGCACAACAGGACTTAATCCTTTACAGAAGCACATAGGCCCGAGGAAATATCTGGTACTGGCCTTCACCTCACCCACAGCTATGGGGAGGACATGGGCCGTAGCGCATCTCACCCTGTCGTGTGTGATACCCCTAGACGAAAGAGATGGGGTGAGGTCGCTACATAGAGAAATGTAAAATAATGCATTTGGGTGGCAAAAATATGAATGCAATCTATACACTGGGGGGAGTACCTCTGGGGGAATCTAGGATGGAAAAGGACCTGGGGGTTCTAGTAGATGATAGGCTCAGCAATGGCATGCAATGCCAAGCTGCTGCTAATGAAGCAAACAGAATATTGGCATGCATTAAAAAGATGATCAACTCCAGAGATAAAATTATAATTCTCCCGCTCTACAAAACTCTGGTCCGGGCGCACCTAGAGTATGCTGTCCAGTTCTGGGCACCAGTCCCCAGGAAGGATGTACTGGAAATGGAGTGAGTACAAAGAAGGGCATCAAAGCTAATAAAGGGTCTGGAGGATATTAGTTATGAGGAAAGGTTGCGAGCACTGAACTTATTCTCTCTGGAGAAGAGACGCTTGAGAGGGGATATGATTTAAATTTAAAAATACCATACTAGTGACCCCACAATAGGGATAAAACTTTTTCGCCGAAGGGAGTTTAACAAGACATGTGGCCACTCACAAAAATTGGAAGAAAAGAGGTTTAACCTTAAACTACGTAGATGGTTTTTTACTGTAAGAGCGGCAAGGATGTGGAATTTCCTTCCACAGGCGGTGGTCTCAGCGGGGAGCATCGATAGTTTAAAAAAACTATTAGATAAGCACCCGAACTACTGCAACATACAGGGATATACAATGTAATACTGACATATAATCACACACATTCAACCTCACCTGCTATGTAACTATGTAAAAAAAAATATTTAATGAGGATTGTACTTAGCGTGCATAATTAGTTGCTTCTTACTATTGGAAGGGAAGAAAAAGGAAAACGAAAGCCCAACTTGTGAAAAAAATTAAAAATAAATCAATTGACCAGCATTTCCACCACTGTAGATGTCTAACACCTCACCTTTTCAAGCTTCATCTAATCTACTTCTTGTGAGCCCAGGCTGTGATAGACAGGTGTCCCAGGCCTTGTGCATATGCGTGTCAATTTTTTTCGTTGTGTGCTGTAAATGGTGGGTGGGGAACAACCTTTAATTCATGCAATCACCATAGGGATGGTTTCCTCCGACAGGAGCATATGATGACAACTAGGGATGAGTTTTGAGTTCAAGTCGAACCCATGTTCAACTCGAACATCGTCTGTTCGGCCGTTCCCCAAATTTCGAACATTATGGGGCGTTCGCGCCAAATTCGAGTGGCGCGCTACGGCCCATAATTCACTGTGGCATCGCAGTGCATTGCTGGCTGATGATTGGCCAAGCATTCACTATGACCCGCATGCTTTGGCCAATCACAGCGTGGAAAAAACGGAGAGCCATAGTTGGCCAAAGCCAGGGTGGCTTTGGCCAATTATGTCTCAGGGGGTTTAGTACACTCCCCACACTATATAAGGCCGCCTGTGTGGCGGCCTTCTGTAGTGTGTTGCGGCGGTGGTTAAAGACAGACAGAGAGTGAGAGACAGTGTCATTTAATTTGAGTTAGATAGAGCAGGCAGGCGAGTCAGTTAGCTTCAGTTACAGTGTGTAGAGGATATATATGCATCCTAGGTGTTGTATATATATTTATACACTGTATTCAGTTTAGCTAGCTCCGTTCCTGTTATTCTCTTCATAATATACTGACAGGCAGGCAGGTGATTGTGCTAGCTGCAGTATTTTCACTTAGTGTACTGTGTGCTTTGCACAGTGTGCACCTAAACTTTACCTGAATACAATTGCTGGTGTTCTCATACAAATACAGGCATGGAGCTGCAGTATTTTGATTTAGTGTCCTTTGCACAGTGTGCACCTAAAGCTTACCTGCATACAATTGCTGGTGTTCTCATACAAATACAGGCAGGGAGCTGCAGTATTTTGTTTTAGTGTCCTTTGCACAGTGTGCACCTAAAACTTACCTGAATACAATTGCTGGTGTTCTCATACAAATACAGGCAGGGAGCTGCAGTATTTTGTTTTAGTGTCCTTTGCACAGTGTGCACCTAAAGCTTACCTGAATACAATTGCTTGTGTTCTCATACAAATACAGGCAGGGAGCTGCAGTATTTTATTTTAGTGTCCTTTGCACAGTGTGCACCTAAAGCTTACCTGAATACAATTGCTGGTATTCTCATACAAATACAGGCAGGGAGCTGCAGTATTTTGTTTTAGGGTCCTTTGCACGGTGTGCACCTAAAGCTTACCTGAATACAATTGCTGGTGTTCTCATACAAATACAGGCAGGAAGCTGCAGTATTTTGTTTTAGTGTCCTTTGCACAGTGTGCACCTAAAGCTTACCTGAATACAATTGCTGGTGTTCTCATAAAAATACAGGCAGGGAGCTGCAGTATTTTGATTTAGTGTCCTTTGCACAGTGTGCACCTAAAGCTTACCTGAATACAATTGCTGGTGTTCTCATACAAATACAGGCATGGAGCTGCAGTATTTTGATTTAGTGTCCTTTGCACAGTGTGCACCTAAAGCTTACCTGCATACAATTGCTGGTGTTCTCATACAAATACAGGCAGGGAGCTGCAGTATTTTGTTTTAGTGTCCTTTGCACAGTGTGCACCTAAAACTTACCTGAATACAATTGCTGGTGTTCTCATACAAATACAGGCAGGGAGCTGCAGTATTTTGTTTTAGGGTCCTTTGCACAGTGTGCACCTAAAGCTTACCTGAATACAATTGCTTGTGTTCTCATACAAATACAGGCAGGGAGCTGCAGTATTTTATTTTAGTGTCCTTTGCACAGTGTGCACCTAAAGCTTACCTGAATACAATTGCTGGTATTCTCATACAAATACAGGCAGGGAGCTGCAGTATTTTGTTTTAGGGTCCTTTGCACGGTGTGCACCTAAAGCTTACCTGAATACAATTGCTGGTGTTCTCATACAAATACAGGCAGGAAGCTGCAGTATTTTGATTTAGTGTCCTTTGCACAGTGTGCACCTAAAGCTTACCTGAATACAATTGCTGGTGTTCTCATACTAATACCACAGGCAGGGAGCTGCGGTATTTTCAGTTAGTGTACTGTGTCCTCTGCACAGTGTGCAACTAAAGCTAACTGAAGACAATTGCTGGTGTTCTCATACTAATAATACTACAGGCAGGCAGTTGATTCTGCTAGCTGCAGTATAATCAGTATATATATATACATCCCAGCTTTGTGCAGCTACATCTCCCTGCAGGCCATTAGTATGTCTGGAAGGACAACAAGGAGAGGCAGACAGTCACGAGCCAATAAAAGAGGGCAAGCAGGCTCTATGTCTAGAGGCAACAGTGCTGGTCGTGGACACGGTGCATCCTCATCAGCACGTGGCCGTGGGACAGGCTTGTCTTTTTTTTCGGCAGCTGGCCGCATTGAGCCGCAACATGCCGAAGACTTGGTAGAGTGGATGACCAAGTCGTCCTCATCCTCCTCATCCTCTCTCACCCAGGCTCAGGGTACTTTGTCTGGCAAAGCAGCTGCAAATGCGGCCTCTTCCCTGAGCTCAATGGCATCAGTCACTCCTTCCCTAGCCCCACCATGTCCTCCTGAGGAGTCCCCCGAACAGTTTGACCACAGTGTTGGTTACATGCTCCAGGAGGATGCCCAGCGTTTTGAAGGCTCCGATGATGGTACCAAGCTAGAGGAAGGCAGTAACGTGAGCCCAGAGAGAGGGGGTGCCCAAGAAGGACAGCAATCTGGCAGTCATGTTCCCCCAGCTGCAGCATACTGCCAGGTTTGCTACAGTGATGAGGAGGGAGGGGATGATGAGGTCACGGACTCTATGTGGGTGCCTGATAGGAGAGAGGAGGAGGAGGAGGCACATCTCCAACAAGGCAGGATGCCCTCCAGGGGCCAGCTTAAGGGCAGCACACCGACAGCATCACACCGCAGAGCTCCGCATGTGCAGGCCGCTGCTGTCTCTGCGCGTTATTCTAAAAGTTCTTTGGTGTGGGCCTTTTTTGAGACAAGTGCATCAGATTGCAGCGCTGCTATTTGCAACATATATCTCAGGCGTATCTCACGTGGCCAAAACTTCACCCGCTTGGGCACCACATGCTTGATCAGACATATGTCGACCTGCCATGCAGTTCGTTTGCAAGCACACCTAAAAGACCCACACCAAAGAACAAAGCGGACCTCTCCTTGCTCCTCATCAGCTGGGATCTCCAACCCCACTATACTGTACCTTCAGTCCTCTCTGAAACCTGCACTGAGAGGAATGAAGGTGTAGAATTAGGTGTGTCACAGCCAAGTACTTGCGGGCAATCTGCTATCGGTACACCAACGTCAGATTGTACCAGGCAAATCTCCCTGCCCCAGCTGCTGCACCGCCGAAAGAAGTTCTCTCCCAGCCATCCACATGTCCAGCGGTTGAATGCTAGCTTGGCTAAATTGCTAGTCCTTCAACTGCTGCCTTTTCAGTTGGTAGACTATGCCCCTTCCGTGAGTTTGTGGAATGTGCGGTTCCTCAGTGGCAGGTTCCCAAATGCCACTTTTTCTCACGGAAGGCGATTCCGGCTCTCTACCAGCATGTGTAAGGCAATGTCTTGGCCTCGCTGGACAGGGCAGTCACCGGTAAGGTGCATATTACCGCTGACTCATGGTTCAGCAGGCATGGACAGGGACGTTACCTATTTTTCACGGCGCATTGGGTGACTCTGCTGGCAGCTGGGAAGGATGCAGGACAAGGTGCAGTAGTGTTGGAGGTTGTTCTGTCACCACGTCTCCAAAATGCTACTACTGGTGATTCTGACACACCTCTCTCCTCCACCTCCTCCTCTTCTTCTTCCTCTATGGCCTCTTCCTGTGTTTTGTCCTCGACTCCTCGGAAACTGCGGTGCTCCGTAGGCATTCAAGGGGCTATGCAAGTACGCAGGCAAAGAGATGCCATGCGGTGCTTGAGCTGGTGTGCTTGGGGGACAGGAGCCACACTGGGGTAGAGATTCTGTCAGCTCTGCAGGGGCAGGCTCAGAGGTGGTTGATGCCATGCCAGCTTAAGCCAGGAATGGTGGTTTCCGACAATGGCACCAACCTCCTCTCCTCCCTCCGACAGGGACACCTGACCCATGTGCCCTGTTTGGCTCACGTCCTTAACTTGGTGGTGAAGCAGTTCTTGGGCAGGTACCCGGGCTTACAGGATGTCCTGAGGCAGGCCAGGAAAGTCTGTGTGCATTTCCACTGATCATATAATGCCAGTGCTCGGCTGGCTGACCTGCAAAAGGAATTTAACCTGCCCAAGAACCGCCTAATCTGTGACATGCCCACCAGGTGGAACTCAATGTTGGCCATGCTGCAGCGGCAGCACACGCAGCAGAGGACCATCAATGAGTATCTGTGCCAATATGGCACCAGGACAGGGTCAGGGGAGCTTGTTGTTTTTTTGCCACGCCAGCGGGTCATGATCAGGGATGCATGCACTGTCCTGTCACCATTTGAGGAGGCCACGAGGATGGTGAGCAGTGACAGTGCATGCATCAGTGACACTGTCCCTCTTGTCCACCTGTTGGAGCACACGCTGTGTGGAATAATGGACAGGGCACTTGAGGCAGAACAGAGGGAGGAAGAGGAGGACTTCCTTACCTCTTAAGGCCACCTTTATCCAGACAGTGTTCCTGCTGGCCTGCCTATCACACAGGAAGAAGAAGAGGAGGAGGATTGTGTCAGCATGGAGGTGGAGCCTAGCACTCAGCATCAGCAGCAGTCTTTAAGGGATCAATTACAGTCCCAAGACACCCATGGACTTGTACGTGGCTCGGAGGAGGTGGCTGCAGATCATGTCGTCCTGAGTGACCCAGAGGACTCCGGACCGAATGCATCAGCAAACCTACGCTGCATGGCCTCCCTGATCCTGCAAAGCCTGCGGAAGGATCCTCGTATTCGTGCTATCAAGGAGAGGGGTCATTACTGGCTGGCAACCCTCCTTGATCCACGTTACAAGGGTAAGGTTGCGGACCTTATCTTGCCGTCGCAGAGGGAGCAGAGGATGAAACATCTTTGGGAGGCTTTGCAGAAAGGTCTGTGCAACTCGTTCCCAGAGACTGGGAGGTTACAAATTCCTGGTCCTGGACAACATGTTGCTGAGGCTTCGGCCAGTCAAAGAAGGAGCGGTGGAGAAGGTGGCTGTCTGACCGATGCGTTCAGACAATTTTTTAGTCCGCAGCCCCAAGGTATGATCGATTCCAGCAACCATCGCCAGCGTCTGGTTTACATGGTGCAGGAATACCTAAGGGCAAGATCAGACTTGGACACCTTTCCCACAGAAAATCCTCTGGGTTACTGGGTCTTGAGGATGGATCACTGGCCAGAGCTTGCACAGTATGCAATTGAGCTACTGGCCTGTCCTGCATCCAGCATTCTTTCGGAACGCACATTCCGTGCTGCTGGAGGCTTTGTAACCGACTCGGTCGATTGACTGACCTTCATAAAAATGAATCAGTCTTGGATCACCACCAGCTACCAAGCACCTGATGCTGATGTAACCGAATATTTTTTTTTTAAATGTCAGATCCCTTCAAGACTGCCTATGCTGATGCTGAGTGACTATCCTGTTATGCTCAGTGACTATCCTCTTCCTCCTCAATGATCATGCTGATGGTTTCTAAGAACCTTTTTGGTTCTGGGCACCGCCACCAGTGGCTAAGGCCCAATTTTTCTGCCCCTGTTTAGCAGGGGCGTGCAATTACAATATTTGATGCAATACTTTGCAGCAGGGCTCATTCCTGCTCTCCAAGTAGAGTATCTGTGAGGTTTTGCAATGTTGTGGCACCAGCACCAGTGCCTAAGGCCCAATTTTCTGCCCCTGTTTAACAGGGGCGTGTAATTACAATTTTTCATGCAATACTTTGCAGCAGGGCTCATTTCTGCGCTCCAACTAGAGTATCTGTGAGGGGTTGCAGTGTTGTGGCACCAGTGCCTAAGGCCCAATTTTTATGCCCCTGTTCAACAGGGGCATGTCATTACAATTCTTGATCTAATATTTCACAGCAGGGCCCATTCCTGCGCCCACCAAGAGTAACTGTGAGGGCTTACAGTGTTGTGGCAACACCACCACCACCACCAAAGGCCCAATTTTTCTGCCCCTGTTCAACAGGGGCATGTAGTTACAATTCTTGATCTAATATTTTACAGCTGGGCCCATTCCTGCTCCCACCAAGAGTAACTGTGAGGACTTACAGTGTTGTGGCACCAGCACCACCACCACCACCAAAGGCCCAATTTTTCCTACCACTGTTCAACAATGGCATGTAATCACAATTCTTGATATAATAGTTCACAGCAGGGCATTCCAGCACCCACCAAGAGTAACTGTGAGGGCTTACAGTCTTGTGGCAACACCAACACCTAAAGGCCAAATTTCTGCAGAGTATATACATTCAAACATCCAACTTACAAACGACTCCTACTTGCAAACGGAAGGAGACAACAGGAAGTGAGAGGAAATCTACCCCTAGGAAGGGAAATTCTCTCCTGTAAGAGTTAATATGGGGAAAAGGTGTCTCCTCTCCACTGATGCTTTATCACCAATCCTTGTTTCACGAAAAACCCCAAATTTTCAAAAAACATTTGTCTTTGGGACGGAAAGTGAGGTTAAATGTTCTGAACAGGTGCACAGACAGCAAAACAAATGTTACGGAGTGATAACCCTTCCCTATGTTTTCCAAAAAGCTTAAAAATAGATTTTTTGTCTAGGCTACACTTTAAAAATGTACCAGTTCAAAATTACAAACAGATTCTACGAAACAACAAACCTACAGTCCCTGTCTTGTTTGCACCGCCTGTATACTGCTGTTCAGAGTATATTATTATTATTATTATTATACAGGATTTATATAGCGCCAACAGTTTGCGCAGCGCTTTACAACATCAGGGAAGACAGTACAATCACAATACAATTCAATACAGAGGGATCAGAGGGCCCTGCTCGATAGGGCCTGGGGGCCCCACGCCTTTCCTTTTTTTAATTTGGGTGCGGGATTCCCCTTAATATCCATACAAGACCCAAAGGGGCTGGTAATGGGCTGGGGGGGGGGGGGGGGGTACCCATGCCATTTTTCTCAATGATTTTCATCCATATTGCCGGTACCAGACATTACATTAAAGCCGCAAGCAGTTTTAAATGACTTTTTTTCCTTTAGAAATGTCATTTTGTGCAGGGACAGTTCTAAACACGGGAAACACGTGTCACTTCACAGGCATACTATAGACACCCCCCAGGTACGATATTTAAAGGAATATTTCACTTTTTTTTTCACTTTATGCATCTGTAGCACCCTTTCACTTTTTAGGGGTGTTATGTGCCTAAATTTAGGGGCTGGTCTGAGCTATTAGTCAGGCTCAGACCATTCTCATTGCTAGGTATTGCTTCTGCCAATGTGATGCTGCCTGATGTATGGTTCCCTGCGGCCTGTAGGTGGCGCTGTCATATCAGGTCAGGGTTGAGCCAAGGGTGGCATTACTACGCCTTGGGGTGTCCTCTCTCGGCAGCGGTACAGTGGGCGTGGTCGGCCTGCTGTGCATGCCGGGAGAGGGTACTTAAGGGGCAGACGCCATTGGTCCAGGGTTGGTGTGTGTTCGTCCCCGTCAGGGTCGGAGGAGTAGGAGCGAGGCACGTACCCCACCTCCGGTGGACCTCATGACTGGGGGTACGTGTGGGTGCGATCAGGCCCAGGCACCTTTAGCCTGGGGCCTGCAACTCTACTAGTGGGCCTTTAGCTGGGGCCTACCCCCGAAAGAAGAGTCCCAGGGTGCCCGGGGAAGGGAACCCGCTCTGACCAAGAGGAAGCCAGGGGAAGATCGGTGCCATTCAGGAGATGAGTAATGGAAGATTGCTGTCTCGGGAGAGGCCTGGTGACCTGTCAGAGGGAAGGATTTGTTATTTGGGGAAGCTAACCTGTAGAGTGCCCATTGGCATTATCCTGTTCTTAAAGTCTACAGAGGTTAGAGGATTTCTAACACCCGTCCCAGGAGGGGATAGGGTGGCGGAACTGTTTGAGCTCCACACCGGCTGTTAGGACTGTGAGACAGAACTATCCGGGTGAGCTAAACCCACTCGGGATCGAGTGGCGACGAGATTGCTGGTTGTGCCTGGATCTATTCTTCACATTATTTCTTCTTTCATCCACCTGTCTCTATCTACTACGCAGCAAATAGAAAATAAACTCTCTGTTGGAGTTAAAGTACTTCTGGACATTGTTTTCTTTGGGGGAAGAAATAGAGACTTGACCCCATACTCTGGGGGAGAAAACCAGTGGAAAGGGTAACTCGCTGAAAGACCCAAAATTTGTGAACACCGCTTAACCTCTTCAAACAGGAAGGTACGGGCATATAGCACGGTGTGCCTTGACTCGCAAGTGAGCCAGGCGAGAAAAAGGTACTGTACACATCAATAAAATCACTGCTCCCGAAAAAACTGCCATTTTTAAAACTTATTTTTGCATTGATACATGTCCCCTGGGGCAGGACCCTGGTCCCCAAACCTTTTTTAAGACAATAACTTGCATATTAGCCTTTAAAATTAGCACTTTTGATTCCGAACGTTCGAGTCCCATAGAATTTAACGGGGTTCAATAGTTTGAGCAAACTTTCGGTCCGTTCGCAGGTTCTGGTGCGAACCGAACCGGAGGGTGTTCGGCTCATCCCTAATGACAACTAAGGTAGAGAAAATCAGACACACGGGAAGAGAATGGAAGATTACTAAAAAGAGAGGTGGGTAGGGAGGTAAGTGCAACACTGAGCAGGAGAGCAGAGAGAGAAACATTTCATGAGCAACAAAGGTGTAAATCAAAGAAAGTCTATATACAAAGAAGAAGAATGCCCAGGGGACTTTGTGAGACACAAACCATAAGGTATACAATGTACAAAATTTATTGAACATTTGAACATTTTTGATACAAATTTTTTTTCTGGTAGACATAGGTACATACATATATGCATGGGTTTCCATAGTTACATAAATCAAGGTATAACTGACAGTCCAAGGTGTAAATGTATATATGATAATTTTCTCTATGTGTATTGCAAGACAATGCTCGCTTCCTCAGGAGATACATAAACTTTTGTATATACATTATATACAAAACTTTTATCAGATTATCATGCCCCAACCAAGTGAGGGTAAGATTCTGCCAGCTTTTCAAGTCTCATTTTATGATGCCAGCAAGCGCGGGTAGAGCTGTAAGCAAACCCTCCTTTTTCATAACTCAGTTAACTATGTGGATAGGCAAGTGCCTTCTCACCAATTGAGGCCTCGCCTCGCCTGTATGCTCCATCTGGACCCCTCTTGGCTCCCAGTCTCTATGTAGCTTGAGATCCCTGGTCCTCCGCGCAGCCACTCACAAGGTGCCGGTGGATGGGCGACTCCAGATGCTGAGGAGTGTAGATCGTTCCCTCTCTGGTCGGATCAGCTAGGCTATGGCAAGGATCCTCCTGTCCGGCAGTCCGGTCTCTGCCACTTTAGGCCCAGGCTTCTTCAGCCTAGCACACTCATAGCAGTCCTCTTGCCTGTTGAAGATGGCGTCCCAAGAGACCGGACTGAGGCGCCCCTCAGCCTTAAGTAAGTTCCCCCAGCAGGCTGTGCGTGGCGCAATGCACTTTGGTAGCTCAGTGGCGCTGTGGGCATTGTAGTCTATTTCCAACGCACAGCAATAGAGTCTCTGTCTCTTGCACTACAATGTCCATCATGCTTTGCTCTTGAAACAACTGAACCAAACAAACTGCAGCAATATGACACAAACGGACACCAGAGGGAGCTAAGTTGTTATTAGGCACAAATTGTAGTCTGTAAGCCACGTTCAAAAGTGACACCTTCCTCCCACTTGAAATCTTTGGTCCCCAAAGACAGCAGCAATTTGTGACCTGTTACATGCTTTGTTCAGATACACAAGGAGAAAAAGGACCAGTTAGTGAATACAAGAGATAAGGCAGTTCACACTTTCATAAGAACTAGGCAGAGGAACCCCCCACCATGCTTTGGAAAGGAGTTGTTCTGCCTACAGGACACCTTAACAGGAATGGCCCAACCAGATGTGCCAGGGGGTGAGCTGGGGTTGTCCTCCACCAAATGTGCAGTGGAAGGACCAGGCATCTCATTTGATCTCTTTGATGTAAGCACCGTCTCGTCAGAGCATTCACCCAATTGATCATAAGTCAGTCTCTTGGGTGGGTGAATGACTCTTCTCTCTCTCTGCTCCTTAGTTGCTAAGGTCTCAGATACACTGGACTCTGTTTCCTCCGCAACTTCTTCTCCCTGCTCAGGCACACTGGACACGGTCTCTTCCACAGCCTCCAGTTCTCTTTCTGGAAGGGATAGAACCTCTTCAGGGTCTTCCATTGCCAGGGAAACCTGATCATCCTCCAGCTCTTCAGAAAGCATACTTTGAAGCACAAACTCGGGGGCCTCTGGTCTGAGAGTCCCAATGTCAGTCACTTCAGGTGGGGACAAAGGAGTGGTCGTGGGCTTTGGTAGTTGAGATGACCACAGCCAGTCTGATTCCACCTCTTCATCCTCAGTGTCTTCATCGTTCACATCTTGAGGTACTGACTGAGACCTTGTGACTGGTCGAGACCCTTGAGAGGTTGAGGGAGTCGCCTGAAAATATGACATTGGTGGCAGGCGAACTGCCTCTGTGAGGGGCAGCAGGTAATTTCGATGCCAAGTCTTTAGTGGATCCATACTCCCTTCTGGCCTGATCTGGTACACTGGGAGTCCTGTTAGTTTTTTGCAGATGACATAGGACTGTGACTTCCAGCGGTCAGCCAACTTGTGCTTGCCAGGGACACCCAGATTTCTCAACAGTACCCTGTCACCTGGTTGCAAGTCCTGCACTCGGACTTTGAGATCAAAGTTCTTTTTATTTCTCAGTCCCCTCCTGTCTGAGGTAGCTTGGGCCTTGTCGTAGGCGGTCTTCAGGCTTTTCCGCAGGCGATCGACATACCCTTTGTGGGAGGTTGCTGAGGTGTGGTCCAGAGATATGCCAAAGGCTAGGTCTACTGGTAATCGAGCCTTTAGTCCAAACATTAAGCGATAAGGAGAGTATTAGGCTTGTGCAATTCGTTTCGTAAATAATCGAAATTCGTCCGAATTTAGCAACTTTCGGACATTCGGAAGCATTCGAATTTCCGAACAAAGCAATTATGAATAAAACCGAATCCGAAATAAATTATATCGCAAATAGCGAATGCCCGAATGTCTTTGGCATAATTCGTTATGAAAAAAGTTACGAATGTACGAATCCATTCGAAACACAATAACACTCTGCTCTGCTCTCTGCTTCTCCCTCACCGTGCTGAACTCCCTCTCAAAATGGTGTACAGGGGCGGAGGCTATAGCCGCATTTAAAAAACGAAAGTAAGATACGAGATTTCGAATCGTTACAAATAACCGCTATGTATTTAGAAAAGTACAAATCCATTCGAAGCACATTAGGCATAATAGGCAGCGTCGTTGTGAGAGAGACACGGAAAATTACGAATCAACGAACCCAAAAAAAGTTACGAAAGTAGGAGTTGTGTCCAGAATCAACGAAAAACAATGTACTCTACAGAAAGTACGAATTAGTCCGAACACGAAAAATCCCATCTAGCAAAATTACGAACGATTACGAATCAACAGGACCGAAAAGAAACAAACCGAAACTAAACAAATTTTTCCGTTGTGCACAAGAAACTAACCAAAACTAACCAAATTTTTCCGTTGTGCACAAGTCTAGAGAGTATCCTGTAGCGTCATTTGCACTATTGTTATAGGCATTGTAAGATTGGGGGTTGTTAGCTCTCATAGTAGATGCGTTTTTCAGTGATGCAAGCCAGTCAGCAACTCTGTTTAAGGGCATGGTAGCCCATTTTTATTTAAAAACACAAAAGTTCACAAACACGTCTGTAGTATTCACAGGGGGGTTCCACCATTCCTGTATCTTTCATACTAACCGTAGCCTCGTAGCTTTACCTTCTAGCGATCCAGGCCTTTAGCCTAGGCCTGACGGTCTGTTCCTCAGACCCACACATTGTCCAAGAGTTTCAGCTTTCTCCTAGCTTCTCCTGGTCAGCACCTTTGTTGCCGTATCACTAATGGTGTCTGCCTCCTGCAGACATGCACCGCCTCTGACTCCACTTCAGAGGATGAGAGCCCACCTGGCTCTCATGCACACAGACTTCCTCTCTGTTGGGTGGAGCCCTGTTCCATAATCACCTCTGAACTAAATAGCCCAAGACAAAGCTGTTCCATCAGCGTGTCTTTCTTTACCAAATCTGGCATAAACCAACCCTCTTGAAGATCGCACAAAGTCGCACCCTCACATACCCTCCCCCTTGTTTCGAACCGGAGGGAGGAACACATGATCCCGTCACCATAAACGGGACACCTCTGTGCCAGCCATTGGCTGCGTAGGCCCATTTCTTTTTTGGGGTATGTGTCCACCAGCACTTCACCTTGGCGCCTCTGTGCCAACTATCCGTAGCAGTAGTCCTAATCTGCCCAACCTTTTCTCTAAAGGGGCACTCCACCCACATCTTCTTCCGGGTGTACTTCCACCAGCCCTTCTTTCCGAACCATGGGCTCCCACTAATCTCTCTAACCCTTCTACCTTTTGGCCTCAGGACCCTTCTTTTTCCTCCCACAGACCGCCTCTCCCGGGACTGTTGGGGACCCCCTTTCATGACATCTGTCAGGGACTGGCCACTATCACTACCTGATGCAACATTAACCATCAACATTTGTTTCTCAGGTTCACCAACCCCTGTGTGGTCACTCTTGGCCACCAAACCATGATTAATACCATATCCTCAATAGCAATGTTCCACAAGGGGTTATTCAACACAATATTGTCATTCGGACCTCTTGTCCTGTTTGCTAGGACAGTGTCTATGGAGGGACCATCTACAGGCAAGCAGTTACTCCGTATGGGGCAGTCCCGTAGTTTCACATCGCCCCCTGTTGTCCAACACTCCAATAACAATTGTCCTACCAACGCACATGTTTCACCACATTTTCCCACACCAATCTCTTTAACCATTTCTGTGTCCATTGGTATCTCAACCAATAGCTCGGAGTTGTCTGACAGTGCTCCACAGGGCTTCTCATACATATTTCCGTTAGTTACCATCACTGTTATTTCCTGTCAAAGTGTCTCCGGGTACCTCAAACTGCACCTCTCTGCGCGTGATGGACTGAATTCCCACTACCGCCACGTCCGTTCCGGGCCCTTCCTTTACATGAGGTGTAGCAGGTGAGACAGTACGCGCGCCACGTACCAACCACTGCTCAGCCGCACCTCGGACTGCACCAGCAGGAATACACCCCATCACACCCGCATACGGAGAGACTTCCACTATGTCTAATATCTCTAATTTATCAAACAATTCCCCTGAGCGCCTTCCGCACATAACCGCCGCCGGAAGCACTCTCGCGGAGAACTGCGGGACAACTTTCCACAAAAGCAACCAACAGTGTAGCAACCAATTCTCATCAACAGCAAACAGGAACGAAAAAGTCTTCTGGACGGCAGCACTCAAAAATAAAAGCCTTCGTTTTAAAATAAGGAATCCAAAATACACACTGTACAACGGTACACAGGTCAAAAAAATATGGCTGACATGTTTCGCACTGTGCTAGTGCTTATTCATACTGTACAACGGTACACAGGTCAAAAAAATATGGCTGACATATTTCGCACTGTGCTAGTGCTTATTCATAGCTATGAATAAGCACTAGCACAGTGCGAAACATGTCAGCCATATTTTTTTGACCTGTGTACCGTTGTACAGTGTGTATTTTGGATTCCTTATTTTAAAATAAAGGCTTTTATTTTTGAGTGCTGCAGTCCATAAGACTTTTTCGTTCCTGTTTGCTGTCAATAGCATTGCTTGCACCTTTGTCTGCAGGGAGGAGGTGATTTGAAGGATTCCCACACCTGAGCGGCTCCCTTTCTCTTGCAATTCTCATCAACCTTGCTTAACAACGCATGTATCACCTGCATCCACCGATTGGTATTATGCAGTACCATGTCGCCCTTCTGCTGTGGATACACGCAGGTGTATATTGGAAAGATTCTCACCAATTCCCACAACATCTCAGAAATTTCTAGACATGCCGTATCTAACCACAGAACTCTAGGAACTTTTCCTTTACCAACGATGTGGAGGGACTCATTTGCTAAGGCGTGTCGAGTCCGGGACACTTAAAAGGACCTTTACCTCAGAGGCAACTAACAAAATTTGCGGCTCCCGCTGAGCACTGCCAATCGCATGTGTCACACTCATCCTCTCACCTTCAGCAACACTGAGCCCTTCCAAATCGCTATCCACTACCTCATCAATCTGACATTCAACATTACTCATCTCTTTTGCTGTGGACAAAACCTCTGCTATGTATGCGCCTTTTCAGATCCTTCCAACTGGAGAGGGTTAATTTCTGCAAAAGCCAACGCACCCGTGTCTACCGGCCCTGCAGCCTCTCTATTTAGCATAGCAGAAATTGTGTCCACGCCACTGTTACCCACTAAGCCTTCCTTGTTTAAATGCACTTGTGGCAAAACATTTTCAAACACAACAGGCTGCAATAACATAACTTCACCACTTTGTTCGGGTGGCGCTTCACTAAACCCATGAGGACTGTCAGCAGTGACAGACCGTAACAACTCATTATCAGTACAAGAAATTTTAAACATTTGAGTTTTACCATTTTTCTCTTAACCATGGTCAAGTACCCTCTTAACTATCAGAGCGGCACCACAGTTGTCCCAGGCAACCTCTGGCTCCAACACACAGAGCTCCCTGGAGGTTTCTAAGGACACCTCTGCAGCCTTAGACACTGTTGCCAAGGGGAATTGCATATCCTGCTTAGCGATCACCCCTACCTCATTAAGCATCACATTACCATCAGCACATGTGTCATCAGCATTCATAAACATAGCAGTTTTATAAACTCTATCAAATTGTCCTTTGTCAAAACGCATGGCACCCTGCGTGCCACTCAGCACACCACCCTTCCTCTCTAAAGGAATTATTTTGCCCACTAGGGCGTCTTCACAGTTGTCCTGGGAAACCACTTGCCTCACCACTGCAGGCTCCTTGGTGGTTTCCCTTGGCAACTGCACAGCACCTGTCACTAGGGAACATGGCATACCAACTGCTTTGGTCACCCCTAGCACATCCTTTCCAGCACTCCGCTGGATTACCTTAGCTGTACCCAGAGTCCATATGTCCCTTTCAATTTTTGACCTCGCTGCAAGCAGGATTTTAACCTGTGTCTCCCCACTGGTCTGGGTAGCACACTGCAGCAAGTTCATTTTTTCACCTTCAGTGGATCTCCGATCTGAGGTCACTTCCACTTCATTGTGAGCAACCACACAGTCAGCCTTTCCCATGATTTTAATAGGAACAGTCTTACCATTCTCTTTAGCATGGGTTGAAGACTTCAATTGAGGGTGTTGTCCCTTCTTTGCCATGCTCTCACAAGATGACGCCCCCTCCTGGAAACAGGATAACATTACATCCCTCTTGGATTTTCCATCATCGCCTGCAGGCAAAGCATTAAGCCCAACAACACGATCAGTAGCTGTATTCCACAAGCTTGGACAAGAAAAGATCCTGTGGCCCAGCTGACCACATTCCAGGCATGGCACTTGGCGACTTTCTCCTGTTGCTATGGGAGACCACCTTCTCCCCGCTGATCTCTTGCGGCGCTCTCTAGACTGGACTGCTCTTAGAAAATTATCGTAGTCATCTCGGTTACTATACATCCCACGGTACACCTCCTGGTACTCCTCGATCAGAAAAGGTTGCACCAACTCAACCCAGCGATTTCTGGGCCATCTACTGTAGGAAGCAATCATCGCAAACTCATCCAAAAAGTCCTCAACACATTCAGAAGGCAGCATAGGCCGTATGAAGTCAGCTGTACGGATTTCTGCTTTGTTGCCATGGGCAACCACACCCATCTGCTCACTCTTTACACTCAGAGCAGGCTTCTCATACCTTTGTTTTGGTAAAGCCTGGGACAAAGGGCATTTAGAAACTTCATGCCCCCACTCACTGCACCGCAAACAGTGCACTTGGTTCTTAACCCTTTGCACATTGATAGCTGGCCATCTTGCACCAGCGTTGCCAGGGGCAACAACATGTCCTTCCCTTTTAACTTGGTTCAGGGCAGCCAAGTGTCGCCTGCACCAATCCACTGCAGACTCAGACTCTGGTGAACTCTCTATACTTGCAGTCACCTATGCACTCCTTGCACCAGTGTTGCTAGGGCCAACACCCGCTCTGTCTCTCATTTCAGCAAACACTGCTTCCTTTTCACACAGGAAAATTTTAAAGTACTGTCTCCAAGACTTTGCAAACAGCACGCTTTCACATGTAGACTTTACTCTCTGCTTGAGCTCACTTCCACAGGCACATCACCTGTATAAAACACAGTCCATTAATTGAACTCCTGTGCAATGCAGTTCGCCTGGCTGCCACACACAGCTAGCAGCAGTTCACCGCAGAAAACTAACTTTTCCTTCAGATAGGCTGTTCATCACAGTATTGCTGTTAAACACACAGTTTCTTTTTACTCGCTGTTTTTGGTATGCGAGGATCTGGAACTCTTCCAAAAACTG
Source organism: Rana muscosa (assembly GCA_029206835.1). Classification (NCBI taxonomy): domain Eukaryota; kingdom Metazoa; phylum Chordata; class Amphibia; order Anura; family Ranidae; genus Rana; species Rana muscosa. The sequence continues at coordinate 264,210,789 of CM055122.1, read as the reverse complement.
CCCGCATTCTCCACCACTTGTAAGATTGGGGGTTGTTAGCTCTCGTAGTAGATGCGTTTTTCAGTGATGCAAGCCAGTCATTAACTCTGTTTAAGGGCATGGTAGCCCATTTTTATTTAAAAACACAAAAGTTCACAAACACGTCTGTAGTATTCACAGGGGGGTTCCACCATTCCTGTATCTTTCATACTAACAGTAGCCTCATAGCTTTACCTTCTAGCGATCCAGGCCTTTAGCCTAGGCCTGACGGTCTGTTCCTCAGACCCACACAGTGTCCAAGAGTTTCAGCTTTCTCCTAGCTTCTCCTGGTCAGCACCTTTGTTGCTGTATCACTAATGGTGTCTGCCTCCTGCAGACATGCACTGCCTCTGACTCCACTTCAGAGGATGAGAGCCCACCTGGCTCTCATGCACACAGACTTCCTCTCTGTTGGGTGGAGCCCTGTTCCATAATCACCTCTGAACTAAATAGCCCAAGACACAGTTGTTCCATCAGCGTGTCTTTCTTTACCAAATCTGGCATAAACCAACCCTCTTGAAGGTCGTACATGGCAGCTACATGTTTGCTCCAGTGTTGCTTCTTCTCTGAGCTTAAAGTTCCAAGCATGTCAAGAAGAGTGCGGTTAAACCTCTCAGGTTGAGCATTCCCTTGGGGGTGGTAAGGAGTGGTTCTGGACTTTTTGATGCCTAACAGGTCTAAAAGTCTTTTAACCCCTTCCATACTGGGCCATTGTAAAATGACGCCGGCAAGAACCCTCTCTCCCTCCGGGTGGACGTCATATGACATCCTGGGTTTGAGGGGGGATATCTGAATGATGCCTGCAGCTAGAGGCATCATTCAGATATCCTTTTTTTCAGCCTGCGATCCTGCGCACCATAAGAATGATCATAGCGGCGGTTCCGCCGCTTGATCATTCTTATAGGCGGCGGGAGGGGACATCCCCCCCTTCCGCCGCCATCCGGTGCTTCTCCGGGCTCTCCCGTGCCATCGGGGACCCGGAGAGAATCATCGGCGCCGGTGGTGGGTCACGTGACGAGCATAGAGATGACTGGTGACCAGATGGTCACCAGTCATCTCTATGATCGTCGGAGGCCCGGGCGCGATGTGATGACGTCACGCCCAGGTCCTCAAATGTAAACAAAGCCGCCATTGCGGCTGTAAGTATGAGATCAGTGGAATTTTTTTCACGATCTCATGCTTTCCAGCCTGGAGGAGAGATGTGGGGTCTTATTGACCCCGCATCTCTCCATTAAGAGGACCTGTCACACACATTCCTATTACAAGGGATGTTTACATTCCTTGTAATAGGAATAGAAGTGATCAAAAAAAAAAAAGTGTAAAAAAAAAAAAAGTAAAAAAAAAAAAAAAAAGTAAAATAAAAAAAAAAATATATATATATATTTTTAAACGCCCGTCCCCAATATCTCGCGCTTAGAAGCGAACACACACGTAAGTCCCGCCCGCATATGTAAACGCCGTTCAAACCACATATGTGAGGTATTGCCGCGTGCGTTAGAGCGTGTGCAACAATTCTAGCACTAGACCTTCTCTGTAACTCTAACCTGGTAACCTGTAAAAAATTTCAAAGCGTCGTCTATGGAGATTTTTAAGTACCAAAGTTTGGCGCCATTCCATGAGTGTGCGCAATTTTAAAGTGTGACATGTTAGGTATCTTTTTACTCGGCGTAACCTAAGCTTTCATATTTTATAAAAAAATTGGGCTAACTTTACTGTTTTGTTATTTTTTAATTCATGAAACCATTTTTTTCCCCAAAAAAGGCGTTTGAACATATATTGCGCAAATACCGTGCAAGATAAAAAGTTGCAACGACCGTCATTTTATTCCCTAGGGTGTCTGCTAAAAAAAACATATATAATGTTTGGGGGTTCTGAGTAATTTTCTAGCAAAAGAATGATGATTTTTACATGTAGGAGAGAAGTGCCAGAATAGGCCCGGCATGGAAGTGGTATAAAAAGCCCTGTATGGAAGTGGTTAATAAGGCTACTTTCAAAGTCTCTCCCTTGATCCGAGTGGATACGCTGGGGCAAGCCATAGTGTACAAATAACTTTTCCACTAAAACCTTGGCCACTGTTGATGCTTGCTGATCCTTTGTTGGGAATGCGTGGGCATATCTAGTGAAATGATCAGTCACCACCAGAATGTTTCCCTGCCCACTCAGATCAGGCTTCAGGCAAAGAAAGTCAATGCACACCAGCTCCATGGGTCCCTGACTTTGAAGATGGCCCATTGGAGTGGCTCTGGGAATCAAAGTCTTCCTTTGGATACATTGAATACAGGAGTGGCAGTAACCTTCAACTTCAGCCCACATGCAGGGCCAGTAGAATCGGTCCCTCACCAAATGGAAAGTCCTCTTAGGCCCTAGATGCCCATGGTTATTGTGGAGGGCCGTGAGCACTGTCTCTCTGTGTTTTCTGGGTAAGAACAGCTGCCATTTTTCTTCAAGACCATCAGAGGGGCCCCTTCGGTAGACCACCCCTTGATGCAGCTGCAACCGGTCCCACTCTCGGTGCAGCAAGCGAGCCTCCTTTGGAGAATCAGTGAGGAGCATGACAGAGCATTGATTCTCCAGAGCCTTCAATGCCAAGTTAACCAGAGGGTCTTCCAACTGGTCCCTTCTCAGATCCTTCTTTGAAAGTTTTGGCAGGCCTTTATCCCCTACCTGGGTCACATTGCAGTAACATTTGGGGACACCAGCAGCAGAAACTCCAATCTCTTTGGCCCTGGACCCTCCCCCAGCCTGACGTTCAGATCCCTGGTATAAGGCTCGCACTCCTTCTGGTGTCAGCTGGGTCCACTCTTCTGTGAGGTCACCAGGGCCATGAGGCCTTCTAGATAGGGCATCTGCATCCCTGTTTCCAACTCCCGGTCGATATTTCAAGCTGAAAGTGAACCTCGAGAGGACAGCCAACCACCTATATCCTGTGGCATCCAGTTTGACTGTGGTGAGTAGGTAGGTGAGTGGATTGTTGTCAGTCTTGACCACGAACTCTGCCCCGTTGAGGTAATCTCTCAATTTATCTACCACAGCCCATTTCAAGGCCAGGAACTCGAGCTTATGAGTGGGGTAGTTCCTTTTAGCGGGGACCAAACTCTGACTCACATAGGCAACAGGCTGTAAGTGACCGTCATGTTCTTGATATAGCACCCTGCCCAGCCCATCTCAGCTGGCATCGAAGTGTAGTTCGTAGGGCTTGGTGGTGTCGGCATAGGCCAGAACTGGGGCAGTGGTTAGGCTCCTTTTTCAGCTGATTAAAGGCCTCCTCACACTTGGTAGTCCACAGGTCCTGGATGGATTCTCTAGGTTTCCTAGGCCCTACCTCACAGGTTTGACCGGTTCTGGGACATCATCCTCTCCTTCACTCCTCAGTAGATCATTGAGTGGGCGAGCTATCTTAGCAAATCCTTCTACGAATCTTCGGTGTAGGAGCAGAATCCCAGAAATGACCGAAGCTCGGTCACATTAGTGGGTCTTGGCCAAGAGGTGACAGCAACCAGCTTCTCAGGGTCTGTGGCTACCCCCTCTGCAGACATGATGTGGCCAAGGTAGTGGACCGAGGGCTTATAGAACTGGCACTTTTCTATGGAGAGCTTCAGACTTTCTTCATGAAGTCTCTTCAGAACCTTCTCCAGCCGCTCTTCATGCTCTTCCAGAGTCCTGCCAAACACTATGAGGTCGTCCAGGTACACCAGCACCTCGATCAGGTTCATGTCTCCCACTGTTTTCTTCATCAGTCTTTGGAAAGTGGCTGGGGCTCCGGACAACCCTTGAGGCATGCGATCAAACTCAAAGAACCCCACTGGGGTAATGAAGGCAGTTTTCTCTTTATCTTCAGGATGCATGGGGATTTGGTAATACCCACTCTCAAGTCAGACGGTGCGACAATCCAGATTAAATCTGGGTATTTCAGGATACCGCCATCCTGCCGGGTTCTCAACAGGAGGGTCATGGGGTCTAAAGGTTGGGCCCCCTTCAGTACTTGCTTGGCTCTGATTTCATCCACCTCCCGAGGGTCTAACCCCTTCTTCAACAGGATCTGGTGTATGATCTTGTCCAGGCACCTTATGTACTCTGACAACTTCTCTCCTTCTTTTTGATAAGTGTTCCATTTGGTAGATGAGGTTGGTGACTTTTTCGGTGCGACCAAATACATCCTGTAAGATGCTCAAGTAGTCCTGGGCAGTACAGTCTTTTTTACTGAGCTTCAGGTTTTGAATGGCTTCCAAGGCAGGTCCCTTCAAACTCTCCGTGATCCTCTGTTTCTTATGTGGCTCTGGTATGTCCCATTCATCCAAAGATTGGGTAGCCTGGTCCAGCCACTCTTTAAAACTGTCTTCCGCTGAAGGTACTGGTTGCCTTCCGGAGAAGATCCTGAGCTTCCTGTAACCAGCTGCCAAGTAGTTTGGTGGATCTTTCTTACATTTGGCGACAAACTCCCCAAGGACAGCGCAGAGCTCTGGCACAATGATGGCAAGAGGTGACACAGCAGGAACTTTTTGTTGACTGGGACCAACTTGACTGGTCGAGGTAGGGCCTTCCTAAGTTCTGCCATGTTGGCTAATTTCACACTGGTGCCCTTGAAGTGCTCAGGAATATCCTTCTTCCATTCGCACAACGCATAGATATGGGAAGTCACTGAGTCTGTTTTCACAGTAGCCGAGTCCATCTTGGTGCCTATGGAGGGGGGGTTCGATTGCAGAGTAGCAAAAATTTCGGACGAGCCCCCACGTGTAGCACTACCCCCGTAGGAGCTGCTGGTTTAGATTTGGGCCTGCGCTCTGCCTATCAACCCCAAAAGTTTGGCTCAAACCCTCCCTTGGCACAATTGGACAATAACGTGATTGTGGGACCCACTGGCAGTAGGGAACCACAATGATACCATACAATAATACAGTATATATATTTGAATATTGTTACCTTGGTGTTAGTCACCTGCTTCATAACTGCAACAGACAGAGTCCCACACAAGATGTAGTTTAACCAAGGGTAAGATGTTTACTTGGCGAAGAGAACAGAATAGGGGTTACACAAATAACATTTGACTACAAACAGATCCCTGTGAGAGTCGATGATATACACATATATGTCAGTTTCAGTATCTTACTGTACAAAAGACCCAATTAACACAATCTGGAGTCAGACCTGGGTAAGTGCGCAGTGGAGGAATCTCCCAATGCAATGATGCCAGCAATGGGATACCTCTCCACCAAGTCCCACCCAGCTCACTGAAACCGCAAAGCAATAATAAAAGTAATGCAAACAGTTGTATCACATATGTGAGTTTGCAAGCTATTTGGCTCCCTCTAGTGGGCAGCTAAACTGGTGCGTGTCCTGTTATATTAACTTAAGAAATGAACAGAACTGATAATTGTTCCTTCAAGTTTCCAGTAAGCTTCTGCTAGCTCTGTTGGTGCACTTAGTTATCCAAACAATAATCCAACAATAGGGTGAAGAAAATCAATCACTTGGTGTATGAAGTGGAGCGGTAACAGAAACGTCAGTTCTCCCACACCGCTATTCGGCTCTCAGGTGTAGTGTATTCCCGCTTGTGGTATTTCAGATGCCAGCAAGCGCGGGTAGAGCTGTAAGCAAACCCTCCTTTTTCATAACTCAGTTAACTATGTAAATAGGCAAGTGCCTTTTCACCAAATGAGGCCTCGCCTCGCCGGTATGCTTCGTCTGAACCCCTCTTGGCTCCCAGTCTCTCTGTAGCTTGAGATCCCTGGTCCTCCAAGCAAGCCACTCACAAGGTGCCGGTGGATGGGCGACTCCAGATGCTGAGGAGTGTAGACCGGTCCCTCTCTGGTCAGGTCAGCTAGGCTATGGCAAGGATCCTCCCGTCTGGCGGTCCGGTCTCTGCCACTTTAGGCCCAGGCTTCTTCGGCCTAGCACACTCACAGCAGGCCCCTTGCCTGTTGAAGATGGTGTCCCAAGAGACCGGACTGAGGCCCCGCCTCAGCCTTAAGTAAGTTCCCCCAGCAGGCTGTGCGTGGCGCAATGCACTTTGGTAGCACAGTTGCGCTGTGGGCATTGTAGTCTATTTACAACCCACAGCAATAGAGTCTCTGTCTCTTGCACTACAATGTCCATCATGCTTTGCTCTTGAAACAACTGAACCAAACAAACTGCAGCAATATGACACAAACGGACACCAGAGGGAGCTAAGGTGTTTAAGGTACAAATTGTAGTCTGTAAGCTACGTTCAAAAGTGACACCTTGCTACATATGTATACCCAAGTAAGGTAACATGTGTTTTCCAGGTAAATGGGACATTTTGTCTTAAGCTGTGACATAATATTTGGCAGGACTGTGACTGGGAGAATTTCAGATTTACTGTAGACATTAGATAGATGTCTGTATCTTTGCATCTCAGATGTCCACATAGACCTCCTTAACTTTAGCATTTTGCCGAATTTTACTCAAGAAAGACTCTAGCACCAGCCGGAATAGGACTGGGGATAGATGTGCTTCAGCTTATATCTTTGTAAGTATTTTCATCAGCCTGCATGCTGGTACATTTTTGGCAAACTGTTGTATATTTGTATAAAACATGTTTAAATGTGTATCTGAATTTCACTCATTGTTATATAATTTATACTTGCATTTTAGAAAGGATTTAGTACTCAAATTTTCCCTGAAGAAGGATCATTATGCCGAAAAATGTTGGGATACATCGTAGCAACTCATGTGGACTGACCATGGTCTCTCTTTGGCAGTGCCCTGGGTGCAATGTGTATACTTTTCCTTTGAGTAATTGTTTTCTTATATGGATTAGATCTATGCATTTGTACCATGATATATATATATATATATATATATATATATATATATATATATATATATATTTGAAATAATCACCATCTTTTGGGCCTATGTAGCCCTTGGTTTTACCTTCCTCACTTTTTTTTTAATTCATAACAATACAAGTGCCATCATTGCCTTTTACCTACAGTATCTATGTCTACAACTGCTTTTTGCCTTTATAGTTCAGGGGGGTTATATCCTATGTGCACTTTTGTGCACTATACCTATATTGCTATTTGGATGTTGGCAGTTTTACACACTTAGCCCAGAACAATACCTTTGGGACATTGATCTTGAAATCTAAGTTCCAGTGTCTTCTCTTACCCTGTTTGACCATAATCCCAATACCCCCGACATCCTACCTACCAAGCATGTAGTGAGTTACAGCAAACAGTTCAGAGAGAAAGACAAAATTCAGACAGGGATGCTAGAAATCCACAACTGCCACGTGAATTAATGACACTCCATTAGTCACTTGGGAATCTTTTGTCAACATCCATCAGTAGAAAACAAAAGAGAAAACTAACTTTAGAAATGGGTTATCAAAGCTATTCCAAATACCACACAAAAAAGTGCTTTCACAGCTTCCTATCTTGAAAGAACAAGATGTTATGCGTCTGAAAATGTTGTGGCAGCATATTTTCCAATACGTTGGGGAACAGCAAGCTCCCGGAGGCTTGGCAAAACTGTGCTTAGTTAAGTCAAGCTTAAACTATATTTGTCAAAGGTACATGATGGTTTCTGATCATTGAACATGCAAGGGATCTAAAGGGTCAGCCCACCAAAACTGATATTAACTGATATTAAAATGGAAACGTGACAATTATATTAAAATCAAAAAGGTAACTCAATTTGTCTTAAACCAGGGGTCTCCAAACTTTCTAAACAAAGGGAAAGTTTACTGTCCTTCAGACTTTAGGGGGCTAGACTAACTGACACCAGTGGGAGTCAGTTAGTATATGCCCCAGCATCAATGGGAGTAATCAATGCCTCTGGCTTGGCATTAGAGATGGGCCAAATGACCCCCTATTCGGTTCTCACCAGAACTCTTGATCATCGCAAAAGTTTGGACACGAAGGAAGAAACCTGTTAAGTCTATGGGACCCGAACTCCACAGCTGCCACTCCGAATCTCTGCACACAGCAAAGCTGACACTAATTGATGTGCTTATATTCTCCATGTTTTAGTGAGTGCATTACCTTTTAAATAAAATTTGATTGTACTATTGCTACAATTAGATTGGTGCTGCTCTTCTAGCGGGGCGGTGGTGGGGTTCCCTCCTTCACTAAGAGTGAGGGGAGCATCAACTGCCTTATTATCTACATTCAATCTAAACATCTCTTGAAGAGGAGTTATAGTGTGGAAGCGAGCCAGCCAGATCCCCAGACAGCCATTAAATTATAGTGTGCCATGATGATTTAGGGATGGGTCGACCGGGCGGAGCGAAAGGGGAGGGGGGCATCCAGTGGCCTCCAGCTAACCTCTTCTCGTACACCACCCATGTCAAGACCACCCCAAGGCAGGGTATCTGCCCCATGGTGGGAAAACTATGCCATCCCCCTGGTAAGCCGGGCTGTCTCATGGCAACAAACTCTCCAGTCTGTCTGACTGGCCGGCACGTCCACACATCACCCACCACCTGATATTTCAACAAATGAATCACCTTTGGTCAATGGACCAGGGTAAGTCGAAGTAAAAGTAATAAAGAGTATAGAAAGCAGGGGAAGAAAGAAAGATTAATTGGAACATACCTGGAGTCTCACGTCGAGGTCCACCCCTCGCGCCTCGTCTTTTGCTGCCACGGCGAAATATGATGGGTAACTGAAAGGGAAAGGTAATTTTCCCTCCCCCTCAATCTATTAGATTAAATTAAGTTACATTACCTTCAGTCTCTATTCTCACTTGTGGAATCTGAGGGCGTCGCTTAAGGGATGGGTCTGCCAGTTCCAGCAGGGCTATGTCCAAGCTAGCGGACACGTGTCCTGGGTCTGAGACATATGTTATCCAAGCTGACCAAGTGCTGGAGAAGTGGTCTTTGACACCCCTGCAGGTGGCAATCCAGTCCTCTGCTATCCTTATTTCACTCACCTTACACCTCCACTCCTCCCTGCCTGGGATTTGTGGACGTTTCCAATATATGGGAAGCAGACATTTAGCTGCGTTCAATAAGTGAGGCAGTACACTTTGTCTATACTGGCTAACCTGCATGGGAGGAATGTGCAATAAGAAGTGAACTGGGGAGAGAGGGTCGTCTAGGCCCATAATGTCCTTAATCTGGGACTTAATGTTTTACCAGTAGGGTCTAATCACCGGGCAGTCCCGCCAAATGTGCAGGAGTGTACCCCTGTGACCACAGACCCCAAAGCACCGGTCCGACGTGGATGGGTAAATTCTTGCTAGGTCCGCTGGCACATGGTACTAACGCGACAGTATCTTATAGTTAATCTCCTGGGTCTTGGAGTCAATTGAGCTGGATCGGGTAAATTGGTAAAGGTGGGAAAATTGGGTGCGGATAAAGACTAGCTCCAGGTCTCGTTCCCAGGACCTGATGTATGTGGGCTTTACCGTGGAAGCAGTAGAGCCAATCAGATGGTAGAGTTCGGAGAGCATATGTGGGAGCGGTTCCTCTGCTATGAAGAGGCGTTCAAAGGGTAGAGATATCACGTATGGAGCATCTATGTGTTTAAAAAAGTGGTGTAGTTGCCTGTACCGCCAACAGTCCAAAGGAAACTCCTGTGCCATTCCCATAGGGTCACTAGGCGTATTAGTTTACCATCCTGCAGAAGTTTACCACAGCTGACGCTGCTATCATCCACCCAAGGGCCAAAAAAAGACAAATGTTTCCCAGGAAGGTACCACAGAAACCCTCCCAGTGGGGCCAGTGGGCACACAGAGGGTGCTAGGGCCAGTTTAGTGTTGAGGTGATCCCAGGTTTCTAGAGCCTGGGTCATCAGTGGGGAGGTAAAGTCTGACAACCCCCTGTGTTCCCGGGCCAGCCACGGGGCGTAGGACAGGTTTCTGCCTGCCATGTATTTCTCCAGGGAGACCCAGAGTTTGGATTGGGTGAGGAAATGCCAGTTGAGTATCCTCTGGAGGACAGTAGCCTTATAATACATCTGAATAGCTGATAGGCCTAGGCCTCCTGCTTCTCTTGGCTCAGCAGTCCAAGCCCAATTCTCGGTCTCCGATTATTCCAGACAAAGCTCGATATTATGCTGGACATTTGGGCAAAAAAAACTCTGGGCAAGGACACAGGTATCATCTGCATGAAAAACAGTATTCTTGGGAGGATATTCATCTTTACAATGTTGAGCCGCCCCCAACCAGGTAAAGGCTGTCTTAGTCCAGTGAGCTAAGTCTTTTTTTACTATTGCCAACAAGGTGTGCTAATTTGCCGCATATAGGGTATTGGGTCTATCTGTCAACCGTATGCCCAGATATTTCAGGGATGACTTAGACCAGGTAAATGGGAAGGCTGTTTGTAACCTGCTGGTCAGAGAGAGTGGTAGCTTAATGGGGAGTATTTCTTATTTTGTGTAATTAATTTTAAAGTTAGAGAGTGTCCCAAAATGTTGGAGCTCTTGCATCGGGTTAGGCAAGGTGATCAGGGAGTCCGTGAGGTAGAATAGCACATCATCGGCATATGCTGAGAGCTTGTGCTCAGTATGACCCATCGTCAGTCCTTTGATGTCTGTATTCGCCCGCACAGTACGTAGGAAAGGTTCAAGCACCAGGGCAAAAAGAATGGGTGAGAGAGGGTCATACCCCTGTCTCGTGCCATTCCTGATCGAGAATCTGCGGGAAAGTCCATTGACCTTGACCTGAGCACTCGGATCCGAGTATAGAGCCATGATCCATGTCAACATGTGTGTTCGTAGTCCTAGTGTCTCTAGCACTGCGCGTAGGTAGGTCCAGTCGACCCGGTCAAATGCTTTCTCCGCATCGGTGGACAGAATTAGATAGGGGGGGAGTCAGGGGAGATACGTGCCCAGTGGATAAGTTGTATTGCCCTGATGGAGTTGTCCCTGGCCTCTCGACCCATAATAAATCCTGTCTGGTCAGGGTGGACAATAAGTGGGACTAGATAGATAGACTTTAGTCTGGTTGCAAGGATTTTCGCTAAAATCTTAATATCCACATTAAGGATGGATATAGGTCGGTAACTTTGGGGCATAGTGGGGTCCTTACCATCCTTAGGGCCAGGGCTCTTCCCATTAGGTAAGGATTTCACCGTTGCCGCTAGGGATGAGCTTCGTGTTCGAGTCGAACATACATTCGACTCGAACATCGGCTGTTCGATCGTTCGACGAAGATCGAACGATTTGGGCCGTTCGCACCAAATTCGAGTGACGCGAACGGCCCACAATGCACTACGCCATCGCAGTGTCATCCAGGCGCTGTGATTGGCCAAGCATGCACTGTGACCCCGCATGCTTGGCCAATCACAGCGCCGGCAGCGAGGAGAGCAATGATTGGCCACAGGCAGGATGCCTGTGGCCAATTATTGCTGAGGGTGTTTAGTACACGCCCCACACTATAAAAGGCCGCCAGCACGGCGGCCTAGTGTAGTGTGTTCCGGAGCAGGGAAAGAGAAGCATAGGCAGGGACAGTGACATTTTTTTTTCTTGCTTAACCTGGATTCCTTTAGTTTAGGGAAAGAGAAGGATAGGTAGGGAGAGTGTCAGTCTGTTTTACTGTGCTAAACCTTGTTTGTAGGGACAGGGAAGGACAGTGAGGGAAATTCTCATTGTGCTATACTGTGCTAAAGCATTCCTCATCAACCATCTTTAAAAAAAAAATTTTATAGGGACAGAAAACTATAGGTAGGGAGAGTGTCAGTGTGTTTTACTGTGCTAAACCTTGTTTGTAGGGACAGGGAAGGACAGTGAGGGAAATTCTCATTGTGCTATACTGTGCTAAAGCATTCCTCATCAACCATCTTTAAAAAAACATTTTTTATAGGGACAGAAAACTATAGGTAGGGAGAGTGTCAGTGTGTTTTACTGTGCTAAACCTTGTTTGTAGGGACAGGGAAGGACAGTGAGGGAAATTCTCATTGTGCTATACTGTGCTAAAGCATTCCTCATCAACCATCTTTAAAAAAAAAAATTTATAGGGACAGAAAACTATAGGTAGGGAGAGTGTCAGTGTGTTTTACTGTGCTAAACCTTGTTTGTAGGGACAGGGAAGGACAGTGAGGGAAATTCTCATTGTGCTATACTGTGCTAAAGCATTCCTCATCAACCATCTTTAAAAAAAAAATTTTATAGGGACAGAAAACTATAGGTAGGGAGAGTGTCAGTGTGTTTTACTGTGCTAAACCTTGTTTGTAGGGACAGGGAAGGACAGTGAGGGAAATTCTCATTGTGCTATACTGTGCTAAAGCATTCCTCATCAACCATCTTTAAAAAAAAAAAATTATAGGGACAGAAAACTATAGGTAGGGAGAGTGTCAGTGTGTTTTACTGTGCTAAACCTTGTTTGTAGGGACAGGGAAGGACAGTGAGGGAAATTCTCATTGTGCTATACTGTGCTACAGCATTCCTCATCAACCATCTTTAAAAAAAAAAAAATTATAGGGACAGAAAACTATAGGTAGGGAGAGTGTCAGTGTGTTTTACTGTGCTAAACCTTGTTTGTAGGGACAGGGAAGGACAGTGAGGGAAATTCTCATTGTGCTATACTGTGCTAAAGCATTCCTCATCAACCATCTTTAAAAAAAAAAAATTATAGGGACAGAAAACTATAGGTAGGGAGAGTGTCAGTGTGTTTTACTGTGCTAAACCTTGTTTGTAGGGACAGGGAAGGACAGTGAGGGAAATTCTCATTGTGCTATACTGTGCTAAAGCATTCCTCATCAACCATCTTTAAAAAAAAAATTTTTTATAGGGACAGAAAACTATAGGTAGGGAGAGTGTCAGTGTGTTTTACTGTGCTAAACCTTGTTTGTAGGGACAGGGAAGGGCAGTGAGGGAAATTCTCATTGTGCTATACTGTGCTAAAGCATTCCTCATCAACCATCTTTAAAAAAAAAATTTTTTATAGGGACAGAAAACTATAGGTAGGGAGAGTGTCAGTGTGTTTTACTGTGCTAAACCTTGTTTGTAGGGACAGGGAAGGACAGTGAGGGAAATTCTCATTGTGCTATACTGTGCTAAAGCATTCCTCATCAACCATCTTTAAAAAAACATTTTTTATAGGGACAGAAAACTATAGGTAGGGAGTGTCAGTGTGTTTTACTGTGCTAAACCTTGTTTGTAGGGACAGGGAAGGACAGTGAGGGAAATTCTCATTGTGCTATACTGTGCTAAAGCATTCCTCATCAACCATCTTTAAAAAAAAAAAAAAATTATAGGGACAGAAAACTATAGGTAGGGAGAGTGTCAGTGTGTTTTACTGTGCTAAACCTTGTTTGTAGGGACAGGGAAGGACAGTGAGGGAAATTCTCATTGTGCTATACTGTGCTAAAGCATTCCTCATCAACCATCTTTAAAAAAACATTTTTTATAGGGACAGAAAACTATAGGTAGGGAGAGTGTCAGTGTGTTTTACTGTGCTAAACCTTGTTTGTAGGGACAGGGAAGGACAGTGAGGGAAATTCTCATTGTGCTATACTGTGCTAAAGCATTCCTCATCAACCATCTTTAAGAAAAAAAAATCATTTTTTATAGGGACAGAAAACTATAGGTAGGGAGAGTGTCAGTGTGTTTTACTGTGCTAAACCTTGTTTGTAGGGACAGGGAAGGACAGTGAGGGAAATTCTCATTGTGCTATACTGTGCTAAAGCATTCCTCATCAACCATCTTTAAAAAAAAAAAAATTATAGGGACAGAAAACTATAGGTAGGGAGAGTGTCAGTGTGTTTTACTGTGCTAAACCTTGTTTGTAGGGACAGGGAAGGACAGTGAGGGAAATTCTCATTGTGCTATACTGTGCTAAAGCATTCCTCATCAACCATCTTTAAAAAAACATTTTTTATAGGGACAGAAAACTATAGGTAGGGAGAGTGTCAGTGTGTTTTACTGTGCTAAACCTTGTTTGTAGGGACAGGGAAGGACAGTGAGGGAAATTCTCATTGTGCTATACTGTGCTAAAGCATTCCTCATCAACCATCTTTAAAAAAACATTTTTTATAGGGACAGAAAACTATAGGTAGGGAGAGTGTCAGTGTGTTTTACTGTGCTAAACCTTGTTTGTAGGGACAGGGAAGGACAGTGAGGGAAATTCTCATTGTGCTATACTGTGCTAAAGCATTCCTCATCAACCATCTTTAAAAAAACATTTTTTATAGGGACAGAAAACTATAGGTAGGGAGAGTGTCAGTGTGTTTTACTGTGCTAAACCTTGTTTGTAGGGACAGGGAAGGACAGTGAGGGAAATTCTCATTGTGCTATACTGTGCTAAAGCATTCCTCATCAACCATCTTTAAAAAAAAAAAATTATAGGGACAGAAAACTATAGGTAGGGAGAGTGTCAGTGTGTTTTACTGTGCTAAACCTTGTTTGTAGGGACAGGGAAGGACAGTGAGGGAAATTCTCATTGTGCTATACTGTGCTAAAGCATTCCTCATCAACCATCTTTAAAAAAAAAATTTTTTATAGGGACAGAAAACTATAGGTAGGGAGAGTGTCAGTGTGTTTTACTGTGCTAAACCTTGTTTGTAGGGACAGGGAAGGACAGTGAGGAAAATTCTGATTGTGCTATACTGTGTTAAAGCATTCCTCATCAACCATCTTTGAAATCCTTGTTTTTTGGACAGTCAGGGAAATTGTCATTGTGCTATTCTGTGCGAAAGCAATCATCCTCAACCAGATTTAGAAATCCTTAAGTAAAGGGACAGAGAAGGACACCTGAAGGTAGCCCTTATTGCTTTTTTCCCATCTCCCTGCAGGCCATCCATTACAATGTCTGGAAGGCAAACAAGGAGAGGCAGACAGTCAGGAGGCAATAAAAGAGGGCAAGCAGGCTCTGTGTCTGGGGGCAACAGTGCTGGTCGTGGACGCGGTGCATTGTCATCAGCACATGGCCATGGGACACGCTTTTCCTTCTTTTCGGCAGCTGGACATGTTGAGCCACATCATGCCGAAGACTTGGTAGAGTGGATGACCAAGCCCTCCTCCTCCTCCTCATCCTCTCTCACCCAGGCTCAGGGTACTGGCAAAGCAGCTGGCAAAGCGTCCTCTTCCCTGGTATCAATGTCAGACTCATCATCAGTCACTCCTTCCCTAGACCCACCATGTCCTCCTCCTGAGGAGTCCCCCGAACTGTTTGAGCACAGTGTTGGGTACATGCTCCAGGAGGATGCCCAGCGTTTCGAAGGGTCTGATGATGAAACCCAGCTAGAGGAAGGCAGTAGCGTGAGAGCAGACAGAGGGGATGCTCAAGAAGGACACCAATCTGGCAGTCATGTTCCAGCAGCTGCAGCATACTGCCAGATTGGCTCCAGTGATGAGGAGGGAGGGGATGATGAGGTCACTGACTCCACGTGGGTGCCTAATAGGAGAGAGGAGGAGGAGGAGGATGAGGAGGAGGCACATCTCCAACGAGGCAGGATGCCCTTTGGTGGCCAGCGTAAGGGCAGTACACCGACGGAATCACACCGCAGAGCTCCGCCTGTGCAGGGCGCTGCCTCTGCCCGTCATTCAAAAAGTTCTTTGGTGTGGGCCTTTTTTGAGGCTAGTGCATCAGATCGCACAGCTGCTGTTTGCAACATATGTCTCAAGCGTATATCGCGTGGCCAAAACATCAGCCGCTTGGGTACCACATGCCTGACCAGACATATGTTGACCTGCCATGCAGCTCGTTGGTAAGCCTACCTCAAAGACCCACACCAAAGAACAAAGCGGACCTCTCCTTGCACCGCATCAGCTGGGATCTCCAACCCCACTATAACTTCAGTCCTCTCTGAAACATGCACTGAGAGGAATGAAGGTGTAGAATTAGGTGTGTCACAGCCAAGTACTTGCGGCCACTCTGCTAGCAGTACACCGACGTCCGATTCTAGCAGGCAAATTTCCCTGCCCCAGCTGCTGGACCGTCGAAAGAAGTTCACTCCCAGCCATCCACATGGCCAGCGGTTGAATGCTAGCTTGGCTAAATTGCTAGCGCTTCAACTGCTGCCTTTTCAGTTGGTAGACTCTGCCCCCTTCCGTGAGTTTGTGCAATGTGCGGTTCCTCAGTGGCAGGTTCCCAAACGCCACTTTTTCTCATGGAAGGCTATTCCGGCTCTCTACCGACATGTGGAAGGCAATGTCTTGGCCTCGCTGGACAGGGTGGTCAGTGGTAAGGTGCATATTACCGCTGACAGCAGGCATGGACAGGGACGTTACCTTTCTTTCACGGCCCATTGGGTCACTCTTTTGGCAGCTGGGAAGGATGCAGGACAAGGTGCAGTAGTGTTGGAGGTTGTTCCACCGCCACGCCTCCAAAATGCTACTACTGGTTGTGACACACCTCTCTCCTCCACCCCCTCCTCTTCTTCTTCCTCCATGGCCTCTTCCTGTGCTTTGTCCTCTGAACCAGCGGTGCTCCGTAGGCGTTCAAGGGGCTACGCAAGTACGCAGGCAAAAAGATGCCATGCCGTGCTTGCGCTGGTGTGTTTGGGGGACAGAAGCCACACTGGGGCAGAGGTCCTGTCTGCTCTGCAGGGCCAGGCCGAGAGGTGGTTGACGCCACGCCAGCTTAAGCCAGGAATGGTGGTTTGCGACAATGGCACCAACCTCCTCTCCGCCCTCCGACAGGGACAACTGACCCATGTGCCCTGTGTGGCTCACGTCCTTAACCTGGTGGTGCAGCGGTTCTTGGGCAGGTACCCGGGCTTACAGGATGTCCTGAGGCAGGCCAGGAAAGTCTGTGTGCATTTCCGCAGATCTTATAATGCCAGTGCTCGCCTGGCTGAGCTGCAAAAGGAGTTGAACCTGCCCAAGAACCGCCTTATATGTGACATGCCCACCAGGTGGAACTCAACGTTGGCCATGCTGCAGCGGCTGCACACGCAGCAGAGGGCCATCAATGAGTACCTGTGCGACTACGGCACCAGGACAGGGTCAGGGGAGCTTGGTTTTTTTTCTCCACGCCAGTGGGGCATGATCAGGGATGCATGCACTGTCCTGGCACCATTTGAGGAGGCCACGAGGATGGTGAGCAGTGACAGTGCATGCATCAGTGACACTGTACCTCTTGTCCACCTGTTGGAGCACACGCTGCGTGGAATAATGGACAGGGCACTTGAGGCAGAACAGAGGCAGGAAGAGGAGGACTTCCTTGCCTCTCAAGGCCCCCTTTACCCAGACAGTGTTCCTTCTGTCCCACCCATCGCACAGGAAGAGGAGGAGGAGGAGGATTGTGTCAGCATGGAGGTGGAGCCTGGCACTCAGCAGCATCAACAGCAGCAGTCTTTTAGGGATGATTTACAGTCCCAAGAAACCCGTGGACTTGTACGTGGCTGGGAGGAGGTGGCTGCGGATCATGTCGTCCTTAGTGACCCAGAGGACTCCGGACCGAATGCCTCAGCTAACCTACGCTGCATGGCCTCCCTGATCCTGCAAAGTCTGCGGAAGGATCCTCGTATTCTTCGGATCAAGGAGAGGGACCATTACTGGCTGGCCACTCTCCTTGATCCACGGTACAAGGGTAAGGTTGCGGAACTTATGTTACCGTCGCAGAGGGAGCAGAGGATGAGACAACTCCGGGAGGCCTTGCAGAAATGTCTGTGCAACGCGTTCCCAGAGACTGGGAGGTTACAAACTCCTGGTCCTGGACAACGAGTTGCTGAGGCTTCGGCCAGTCAAAGAAGGAGCGGTGGGGAAGGTGGCCGTCTGACCGATGCGTTCAGACAATTCTTTAGTCCGCAGCCCCAAAGTATGATCGGTTCCAGCAACCATCGCCAGCGTCTGATAAACATGGTGCAGGAATATCTAGGGGCAAGGTCAGACTTGGACACCTTCCCCACCGAAAATCCTCTGGCTTACTGGGTCTTGAGGATGGATCACTGGCCAGAGCTTGCACAGTATGCAATTGAGCTACTGGCCTGTCCTGCATCCAGCGTTCTTTCGGAACGCACATTCAGTGCTGCTGGAGGATTTGTCACGGATCACAGGGTGCGCCTGTCCACCGACTCGGTTGATCGACTGACTTTCATCAAGATGAACCAGTCTTGGATCACCACCAGCTACCACACACCTGATGCTGATATAACAGACTAATTGATTTTAACATGTCACATCCCTTCAAGACTGATGCTGATGCTGAGTGCCTGTGCTGTTATGTTGACTGGCTATCCTCCTCCTCCGAGTCCTCAATGATACGATTGATGATGATAGCTTGGAAGATCATTTTTGTTTATGGGTGCCGCCACCAGTGCCTAACGCCCAATTTTTCAGCCCCTGTTTAACAGGGGCGTGTAATTACAATTTTTGAAGCAATACTTTGCAACAGGGCTCATTGCTGTGCTCCAAGTACAGTATCTGTGAGGGGTTGCAGTGTTGTGCCACCAGTGCCTAAGGCCCAATTTTTCAGCCCCTGTTTAACAGGGGCGTGTAATTACAATTTTTGAAGCAATACTTTGCAACAGGGCTCATTGCTGTGCTCCAAGTACAGTATCTGTGAGGGGTTGCAGTGTTGTGCCACCAGTGCCTAAGGCCCAATTTTTCAGCCCCTGTTCAACAGGGGCATGTAATTACAATTCTTGATCTAATAATTCACAGCAGGGCCCATTGCTGCACCCACCAAGAGTAACTCTGAGGGCTTACAGTGTTGTGGCAACGCCACCACCACCACCACCACCACGAAAGGCCCAATTTTTCAGCCCCTGTTCAAAAGGGGCATGAAATTACAATTCTTGATCTAATAATTCACAGCAGGGCCCATTCCTGCACCCACCAAGAGTAACTCTGAGGGCTTACAGTGTTGTGGCAACACCACCACCACCACCACCACCACGAAAGGCCCAATTTTTCAGCCCCTGTTCAACAGGGGCATGCAATTACAATTCTTGATCTAATAATTCACAGCAGGGCCCATTGCTGCACCCACCAAGAGTAACTGTCAGGGCTTACAGTGTTGTGGCACCAGCACCACCATCAAAGGCCCAATTTTTACTACCACTGCTCAACAATTATATGTAATTACAATTCCTGATATAATAGTTGACAGCAGGGCGTTCCAGCACCAACCAAGAGTAACTGTGAGTGCTTACAGTGTTGTGCCAACACCAACAACTAAGGGGCCTATTTCTGCAGAGTATATACGGCAGGTCCCTACTTTCAAACATCCAACTTACAAACGACTCCTACTTGCAAACGCAAGAAGACAACAGGAAGTGAGAGGAAATCTACCCCTAGGAAGGAAAATTCTCTCCTGTAAGAATTAATATGGGAGAAAGGTGTCTCCTCTGTACTGATGCTTTATCACCAATCCTTGTTTCAATAAAAACACCACATTTCAAAAACAGTTGTCATTGGGACGGAAAGTGAGGTGAAATGTTCTGAACAGGGGCACAGACAGCAAAACAAATGTTACAGGGGTGATAACCCTTACCTATGTTTTCCAAAAAGTTTAAAAATAGATTTTTGGGCTGGAGCTACACTTAAACAATGTACCTGTTCAAAATTACAAACAGATTCTACATAAGAACAAACCTACAGTCCCTGTCTTGTATGCACCGCCTGTATACGGCTGTTCAGAGTATATAGGGCCTTTTTTATTTTATGTGCGGGGTTCCCCTTAATATCCATACAAGACCCAAAGGGGCTGGTAATGGGCTGGGGTAGGGGGGGGGGGTCATGGGGTAGCTATGCCATTTTTTTTAAAGATTTTCATCCATATTACCGGGACCAGACATTACATTAAAGCCGCAAGCAGTTTTAAATGGCTTTTTTTTCCTTTAGAAGTGTCATTTTGTGCAGGGACAGTTCTAAACACGGGAAACACGTGGCACTTCACAGGCATACTTTAGACACCCCCCAGGTACGATATTTAAAGGAATATTTGACTTTTTTTTTTTCACTTTATGCATCATTAAAATGACTGCTCCCGAAAAACGACCGTTTTTAAAACTTCTTTTTGCATTGATACATGTCCCCTGGTGCAGAACCCGGGTTCCCAAACCCTTTTTAGGACAATAACATGCATAATAGTCGTTATAATTAGCACTTTAGAATTCGAACGTTCGCATCCATTGTATTTAATAGGGTTCTAATGTTCGTACGAACTTTCGGTCCGTTCGCGGGTTCTGGTGCGAACCGAACCCGGGGGTGTTCGGCTCATCACTAGTTGCCGCTATCTCAGTTGGTGTAATGGGGGATTCTAGGGTGGAGCACTGTTCGTCAGTGTAATGACACCCCGATTATGAAAGGGGTTTAAGTTGTTTAGGACATTCCATTCCCGAACACAAATGCAGCTACCGGACACTCCAACCAGCCGAACAAGAAACCCAAACGAATAATTCTCCCCCAAATACGAGACGAAGCTCCGTCTTGAGGGTCAAGCAGGAATGAATCTTTATTGAAAGCAATACAAGTTTTATACACAGTAAAAGAGGAGGTGCATACCTGCTCATATTACTCTGGAAAACACCTGTGACCAGAAACCCAATTAACATGAGCTCATTAACTAATCCCTTTAGACAGCCTAGGCATGACCTTTGAGTTCCTAGCCTGGCTGTCTCCTAACTACAATACACATTATCATACATGTCAACACAGAACTCCTTCATACAATTGCAGGGTCAATTAGCACAGACGACAATGGGTGAAAGAGAAGCCACACTAGGCTCATTTTCATTATAACAGACAACAGACAGACAGGTGGCTGGAGTTGACATCAGCACCTCCTAACAGTATGAATCAGTCAGTCTTTCTAATATGGCTTGAGAGATATTGTTAATGAATATTACTGTCCCATTTGAAGTAATCCAATCCTATTCTCAGGGTTCATTATTTTCTTGCTCACCCTGTGCCCCAATAGACACAGGGTAACTTAGACATAAGAGGTGCATGGGGGGGCTGAAACAAGGGTATCCCATACTTTCCAAGGGATTCTGGGTTCCACGGGTCCTCCCGTCACATCTCTCCCCTTTCGGCAGGAGACTAACACAGGAGGAGACCCCAGACGGGTTGACTCCAAAGTTAGTCAGTAGTTCCAGTCCCCCAATGCCGGTATCCACACAGTACCCCAAATAAATTGTCCCAAACAGAGCATTACTCACCCAGCCAACCTCTGCCTCTCTCAGAGAACATATCCGCCGCTGGAGAGAGGCCTGGACTGGCCCTTCTCCCTGGAGTCCTTTCAGCCACTGGAGAGAAGACAGGGTGACTGGGCTCAGTCCGTCATGCTGTTGGGCATCTGGGCCGACTGCCCAGCATCCCTGGAGTATACAAGTGGAGACTGAAGTCCCATCCACTTGTGGTAGGTGAAAGACCCCCAGTGCTTGCAAAGCAAGGCTGGCATCCTCCTGTCTCAGTGTCGCACCATTTTCTGGGGTTGTGTCAGTGAAGACCGAAGCCCCATCCACTACCACCGGAACTCCCTCTTCTGTTAGGTGAGGGCAGAGGCCAGCGGCACTCTGCTCTGTTGCCAGCTCTTCTGCTGGGTTGCTGTGAGTGCAGACCGCAGTCCCATCCCCCGATATAAGCTCAAGCTGCAGTAGTGTGCAGAGGCCAGTAGCATTCTGCCCTGCTGCCAGTGATTCAGCTGGGAGTAAAAGCTTTACTACCTCAGCTTGTCGCTGGAGAGAGGGGCCAACTGCCCCGGCTCATTGGAACTCCACAGTTGTTGCCGGTGCTGGGCAGAGGATGGTAGCACTCTGCCCTGTTGCCTGCACTTCCGCTGGGGACTCCACATCATCCGCTTCGGCTAACTGTTGGGGCAGGAGGCTGGCTTCCTCCCCTCCCAAACTGTGCAGCTGCCATTGGGAAGGTGAGCTGGCTGCTTCCTTTTACGTTCCCTCATCTGGCTGCTGGGAAGTGATTGCCACAGGTGTGGGGCAGAGGTATTGGACCCTCTGTCCAGTGACCAGCGCCTCAGCTGGGGAAGTTCCTTGCAACTCCACAGATACTGCTGTTGGTGCTGGGCAGAGCACACTGAAGTTTGGCCCCGATACCAGCTCTTCTGCTTGAGGCTCATCAGGTTGTTCTTCCTCAGCAGAAAAGTCTATCAAATCCCCTGTCTCTGCAACTGGTGTCTGGGGATAGAGGTTCACCATCTTCTGTCCGTGGAACCCAGAAGATGCTATCAGTGCTGAGCAGAGGTTAGCAGGACTCTGCCCTGTTGTCAGCACTTCAGCTTTGGGGATGGCAATCTCCAGATTTTCCACTGCCGATTCTTCAGCCAGGATTTCAGAGTTGTCAACTGGTATTTCCTGATAGTCCCAGGCAAAGGGAGCCACACCCTGCTGCTGAGCAGAGTCTAGCAGCTGTCTGTAGGCGATCTCCAGCTCCCATTCCTGAACAGCCAGGAACTCCAAATCTTCCTGTGCCCAGTGCCCTTCCGAGACATTCAGTCTTCGCTCTCTGTGCTCCATTATTTCCTCCAAACGCCACTCCCGATCACTCCCAAAGTCAGGGTCCCTGGACAGCCTCCAATACAACAATCCCAGGCCATCATAGTCAAAGCCTACCGTGGGGCTGTCATCCGCTGACCACGGGCACTCTTGGGCTACATCTGTAGGCACTCTTGGGCTACATCTGTAGCTCTCGTTCAACCGCATCTCTGCCCGGATCAGCCTGTTTAACTCAGCTGTCCACTCCTGCTTCAGTTGTTCCCCCAATAACAGCATTCGTACTTTATAATGCGACCAATACCTTACATGGATGGAGGGCAGAACTTTTCCCTGGTATTGCTGCTCGAGAGCTAGCTCTTTCTTCCAGAGTTCGCAGCGGATAGAATCAGACCATCCCAGCAGGACCTGCTCTGATACTGGTCCTCTATGCTGTATCTGCATCTCTCGCAACCTCCTTCAAAATTCCTCTTCCATGACGGCTGGTATCTGTACCTCTCCTCTCCTTTCAGTTGGTGCTGCTGTGACTTCTGCTGCTGCAGCACCTCTTTGCTGTAGCCAATTTGCGTCCACAGCCGCTATAACTAGGTCTATGAGCTCTGCTGTAGGGTTAGGACCATAATGTGCCAGTCTTATGTTAACAGCCCGATCAAAACTTGCCTCTTTGGGTGTCCTGTCTGTTACGCTTGGCCTTTCGGTTATGTTGGGTCTTTCGGCTCTATCCATTTCAACTAGTTCTGCGATAATGTCCCTCTTCTTACGGTTGTTGGCCGGTCACCCCTGGTTCTCCAGTAAGTCCTTGAGGGAAGAGCGCTTTAGCCGTTCATACTGTGCTTCCATTGTCCTGTGTCTTCTTGTAGCTGTCCTTCTGGCTGTGGGAATCATCCCGCTGCTTGCCACCAATGTAACGACACCCCGATTATGAAAGGGGTTAAAATAGTTTAGGACATTCCATTGCCGAACACAAAGGCAGCTACCTGACACTCCAACCAGCCGAACAAGAAACCCATACGAATAATTCTCCCCCAAATACGAGACGAATCTCCGTCTTGAGGGTCAAGCAGGAATGAATCTTTATTGAAAGCAATACAAGTTTTATACACAGTAAAAGAGGAGGTGCATACCTGCTCATATTACTCTGGAAAACACCTGTGACCAGAAACCTAATTAACATGAGCTCATAAACTAATCCCTTTAGACAGCCTAGGCATAACATTTGAGTTCCTAGCCTGGCTGTCTCCTAACTATAATACACATTATCATCCATATCAACACAGAACTCCTTCATACAATTGCAGGGTCAATTAGCACAGACTACAATGGGTAAAAGAGAAGCCACACTAGGCTCATTTACATTATAACAGACAACAGACAGACAGGTGGCTGGAGTTAACATCAGCACCTCCTAACAGTATGAATCAGTCAGTCTTTCTAATATGGCTTGAGAGATATTGTTAATGAATATTACTGTCCCATTTGAAGTAATCCAATTATATTCTCAAGGTTCATTATTTTCTTGCTCACCCTGTGCCCCAATAGACACAGGGTGACTTAGACATAAGAGGTGCATGGGGGGCTAAAACAAGGGTATCCCATTTTTTCCAAGGGATTCTGGGTTCCACGGGCCCTCCCGTCACAGTCAGTCAACAGAGGGAGGCCAGACGCAGTCATGTAAGCTTGAATGGCTGTCAGTTTTGCTGTCTGGGTTTCTGGGGACTGCACTGAGTCCAGGTTATAAAGGGTAGTGTAATACTCCCGGAACCCAGAGGCTATTTGAGAGGACCTGACTGAGAGTTCATCAGAGGGTAGTCGCAGCTTATGTATATACATCAGCGCACGTTTCCGCCTGAGAGCTCTGACCAGCATTCGGCCACATTTATTACCGTGCTCATAATATTTATGCGACATGTATCGCAATTGTTTACGCGCCTGACGGTCCAGTAAGCGTAGGAATAGTTTTCTCAATTCAGTTAGTTCCCTCAGAGCCCCTGGGTCTCCGTTCTGTTTATGCTTAAGTTCCGCCTGTTGAAGCGCCTGAAGTACCCTAGTGAAGTCCACTTGATGGGCCTTCTTGAGCTTGGAGCCCCAAGAGGTCAGCTCGCCCCTCACCACCACCTTATGTCCTTCCCAGATACTCATACCCTCCGTAGTATTTTCTTTGAAATAGTGGGTCAGGACACTCGTGACTCCAGAAACCACCGCCGTGTCCTCCAGCAGGGACTCATTTAGTCGCCCTGACAAGGCCCTGTGGGTGCCTGGTAGCAAAGATAATGTGGCCGCCACTGGGGCGTGGTCTGAGATGGTGAGATTCGCTATGGTTGAAGCCTGTAGCAGCTCCAGAGTCAGATGATCCACACAGATAACATCTATACCGGTATAGATATCATGTACCTTTGAGTAATAGCTTTGAGTAATAGCTGTAATCTCTGTCTGAGGAATGAAGCACTTGCCAGCTGTCTATCAGGCGGTGATTCTGTAGGGATCTGCAAAAGTCTTTAAAGCGGTTGTATACCCGCTGAACATTTTTTTTATTTTTTTAACCCTGTAAAGCAAAAAGGCATAATGAGCTAGTATGCACTGCATACTAGCTCATTATGAAATACTTACCTTAGAACGAGGCATCAGTAACTTACCTGGTCCACGCCGAGGGAGATGACATCTTACCTCGCCGTGTCTTCCAGGTATCGCGGCTCCAGCGCTCTGAGTGGCTGGAGCCGCAAAGTTGTCACTTCTGCGCATGCGTGCGGGAGACTTCTTTCTGGCAAGATCCGGCGTCCGCCGGGCCTTAAGCTGAAAATCCCCTGTGCGCATGCGCCGCTGCATTCAGCGGGGGTTTGCGAGGGGAATATCTCCTAAACCTTATAGGCTTACCTGTAGGTAAAAAGTTAGATAAATAACTATACAACCGCTTTAAGGAAGGCGTGTGTCATGATCAGTCTTATTACCGGGGTCACCTGCTGGTGGCACTATTGCTTCCAGCAACAAAGGGTGTAATTCTGGTGGCCACCAACGGGTGTCTCCCAGTAGATGGACTCCTCATTAATCAAGTTGCACTTGATGTGAGCTGCTGGAAGAATATAAGCCCGCCCTTCACTGAGGTTTAGGGCTTCAGTATTCCCTCTGCAAACTTGTCCCTGCCTGTTCCGATCCGTGTGCCTGAACCTGGTTCCGATCTGCTTCCTGTACCCTGTCCCTGAGACTTGTCCCCTGATTCCTGCTTCCAGCTCCCCCTTGCTACTGCTCCCTCTATCTGGCCGCCTGTTCCCCTTGTCTCTGATCCCTGCCTTGCTGATGTATATATGTTCCTGTTCTTGTATATATTAGTTAGTTAGTTAGATTAGGTGTTTTGGGGTTTGCTGTGTTTCCTTGTATTTATTCCTTGCATGCATTTCTCGTTTTTGGTTTGCTATGGTTTGGTTTGCACGTGTGCCTTATCTTTAATAAATATATATTTCTCACCTACCTTTGTGCCTGTTTCCTTAAGTGCAGCCCACTGATCTGTTTAAACCTGTGTTGGAAGCCTGCGCTTGACTTCCCTGACAGCATGTGAGTGAGAGGGATGTCGGTGTGATGTGTCAAGCAGCGGGTCTGGTCTGTTAAAGTTGCCCCCCAGAATCAGGGAGCCCTCTCTGAAGTCTGCTAGGCTATCTAGTGTGTTATCTCTAAAGGTAAGTTGGTTGGAGTTAGGGGCGTAAACTGTAGCAAATGTGAGCTTCTGACCTGCAATAGTCCTCTGCTCCCTGTGACTTGGAAGGGGCAAGATTTGTGTATGGCAATAGCCGTGCCCCTGGATTTCGTGACCGGCGAGTTGCTCAAGAACCACTGGTTATATAGGTGAGTTGGCAGTTTGGTCATTGACTGGGGGGTGAAGTGTGTCTCCTGCAAAAAGACTACCTGGGCACCTATCAGGGCTGGGCTCAGCCCTTCCTTCTCTGAGCTGGCAGCTCAGCTGTCAGCTAATTACCAGTTCCTATCTCTCCGCAGTGACTCACCTGTTGTTGATCTGGCTCGTCAGTCCTGCCTACTTAAAGCCTTCCAGTTCATTTGCTCTCTGCCTTCGCTTTTGTCAACATCACAGAGACTTTCTCCTGCGTTCCAGTTGAAGACTTTCTCGGCTGACGTCCCTTCTGGCTACTGATCCTGCTTGCTGTACGACTACGTTTATCTCTGGCTCTCTGACATTGGCTTGGCCGACTACCCGATCCGGTTACTGAACTCTGGCTATGTTTTGACTACGCTTACTCAGTTTACCTTTTTATTATTATTATTATTATTATTATTATTAAACAAGTGTGATTTAACTGTACTTCTGTCTCGGTCTGATTCATGGTTTCTGACAGTAGGCAAAGGCCATGAATTCAGAAGATGCAGCCAATCCACTTGTTGGTAATATTTTTTCCAGATTGGATGACCTGGATCACCGCATGGATCAGTTTGCCATGCCGTTAGATGCTCCTGAGTCGTACGGCTCGTCTGGAATCTCCCACTTTGGCCGCTCCGGTAGAACCTGTGTTGCAGGCCGTCCCTGCTGCTGCTCCAGTCTCTGGGCAGGCACCCGCCTTAAGTGTTACCTCTATAAGAGGTATGTCTGGTTCCGCTCCGCTTCCCAAGTGATTTGGGGGCGATCCAGTTCAGTGCAGAGGGTTTCTCAACCAGGCGGCACAGTGGTGTAGTGGGTAGCACTCTCACCTAGCAGTAAAAAGGGTCGCTGGTTCAAATCCCAACCACGATACTACCTGCCTGGAGTTTGCATGTTCTCCCTGTGCCTGCGTGGGTTTCCTCCGGGTACTCCGGTTTCCTCCCACACTCCAAAGACATGCTGGTAGGTTAGATGGCTTCTGTCCAAAATTGGCCCTAGTATGTGGGTGTGAGTTGGGGGCCTTGGATTGTGGGCTCCTTGAGGGTAGGGACCGATGTGGGTGTGTGATGTGTGTGTGGAGCACTGCGTAGGTTGACGGCGCTATATGGGTACCTTAAATAAACAATTGTCAGGTCACCTGTGGCCAGGTGACAGATGCACACCGTAGGGGGACAGGAGTGCACCGCAAGGTAGTGAACCCTATGGCTGACTGCTGCGGATAGGAAACTGGGTGGTTGTGGAAAGCGGGACCAGAGGAGCACAACCGGGATCCTATGGGAAGCTAGAGCCAAGATCTTCTCCAGAGCAGGTCTTCTCCAGAGCCTCTAGTGGTGAGGATGTTATGCTGCAGGCTGGGTCCAGGTCGCGGCCCCTAGAGTCTCCTAGCTCACGCCCCGTAGGATAAGGGGATAAGAGGGGAAGCAGCAGCACGAGATATAAGAGTAACAAATAACAAGCTGAAAGTCAAGGGCCACAAGCAGACAAGGATAACGAAAGACAAGTCGAAGGTCAAGGGTCACGAGCAGACAGGGATAGTCGGGGACAAGCCAATAACGTAACAGAGAGACAGACGTAGCACACGGCAGGCAGGAACCCAAACACACAATGCCTAACAAACACGTTGATCAGCAAAGCAGGCTTGCAGTGCACAGGTTAATATAGTGTTCTGTGATAGGGCCTGGGGTGGAGTCAGGCTGGGAGGAGATTATAAAGGAAGCCAGGTGAAAGGGTTCTGGCCTCTAAGATGAACACATGGGAAGGAAGGTAAGCTGACAGACAAACACTACTGCATATCCATGACAACAATAATATAATGAGACGCTATGTACAGGGATAGGGAGAAGTGTAGGCACCCACACTCACTCAGGTTGAACTGGATGGACTGGTGTCTTTATTCAACCTTACTTACTATGTAACTATGTAACTAGGTTGAGATATACTTTGAGATGCTGCCCCAGGCGTTCCCCACGGACAGAAGCAAAGTAGGTTTCGTGACATCTTTGCTTTCTGAGAGAGCCTTGGCCTGGGCAAACCCTTTATGGGAGACGCAAAATCCAGTGGTCCTGAGTTACCCAGAATTTGTAGCCTCCTTCAAGAGGGTATTTGACGTTCTTGCACGCTCCGCTTCTGCTGCCAAGAGCCTCATGTCCATCAAAGAGAGTAAAAGAACGGTTGCCGATTACGCCATTGAATTCTGTACTCTGGCAGCAGAGGTTGCTTGGAACAATGAGGCCCTCATGGCTGCCTTTTCTCACGGTCTCTCGGATAACATCAAAGATGAGATAGCAGCCCAAGATATACCCACTGAGCTGGAGAGCTTGATCACATTTGCCATCCTCATTGACTCCAGACTCAGAGAAAGACTCTCTTTTAACCACTTCCATACTGGGCACTTAAACACCTTCCTGCCCAGACCAATTTTCAGCTTTCTGCGCTGTTGCACTTTGAATGACAATTGCGCGGTCATGGTACACTGTACTCAAACTAAATTTTTATCATTTTGTTCCCATAAATAGAGCTTTCTTTTGGTGGTATTTGATCACCTCTGCGATTTTTATTTTCTGCTAAAAAATAAAAAAAAAAACGAAAATTTTGAAAAAAAAAAGTTTTTTTTGGGTTTCAGTTACAAAACTTTGTAAATAAGTTAGTTTTCTCCTTCACTGATGGGCACTGATGGGGCTGCACTGATGGGCACGGATAAGGCGGCACGGATGGGCACCGATGAGGTGGCACGGATGGGCAACGATCGGCGGCACGGATGGGCAACGATCGGCGGCACGGGTGGGCACAGATCGGCGGCACGGGTGGGCACAGATAGGCGGCACGGGTGGGCACAGATAGGCGGCACAGGTGGGCACAGATAGGCACGGATAGGCGGCATGGATGGGCACTGATAGGTGGCACGGGTGGGCACTGATAGGTGGCATGGGTGGGCACTGATAGGTGGCACTGTACTGTACTAATGGATGCCAATCAGCGCCAAACAATAATGCCTGCCAATCTGTGGTGCCCATTGTGGGCACTGATTGGCATCTATTGTGGCACTGATTGGCATCCATTATCCCTGGTGGTCTAGGGTGACATACCTTATTGTGGGCTTCCCTGGTGATCTAGTGGCATCCCTGGTGGTCTAGTGGCATCCCTGGTGGTCCAGTGGGCATCCTCGGGGGGGCTGTGCTGATAATCGATCAGCACAAACCCCCCCCTGTCAGAGGAGCAGCCGATCACTGACAGACGCGAGTGAGGAAAAGCCGATGACCGGCTTTTCCTGTTTACACTGTGATCAGCCGTGATTGGACACGGCTGATCACGTGGTAAAGAGTCTCCAGCAACGATCGCCGCGATGTGCGCCCCCGGGGGCGCGCAGCGGCTCAAAATCCTGAGGACGTCATATGACGTCCTGTCAGGATTCTGCAACCACTTTGCCGACGTCAATCCGCTATAGGGCGGGCGGCAAGTGGTTAAGGAGCGCTTGCGGAAGCCTCCTGTACGTTTGTCTCCGAGCTTTGCAGTTCCACCCTTGCCTCCCTCACCTCCCATGCCTCCTGGTACCGAGTCGGTCTATTAAGATGAACCCATGTACTTGGGCTTCTCGCGTCTCTCTGCAGACGAGAGAGCCCTTAGGAGGAGGGAGAGATTGTGCCTTTATTGTGGCCAGGCTGGTCACTTTTTGAAGTCTTGTCCTACCCGTCCAGGGAACGCCCGAACCTTGAGGTCCTGTCACGGACAGACCTTAGGTGGCGTTGTTTCGTCTCCAGTTTCCCAGAAGGATAAGCCCCTGGTTTCAGTTACCCTGTCTTGGGTATCTCGTAATGCCTTTTGGCCTTTGTAACACTCTGGCAGTTTTCCAGGAGTTTTTGTTAATGATGTCCTCCGAGATTTGTTGCGGTTATGTGTGGTGGTTTATCTCGACGATATCCTCATATTTTCCAAGTCCTTGGAGAGCCACCACACAGATGTCTGTCGTGTGCTTCAGAAACTAAGAGAGAACAATCTCTATTGTAAGTGGGAGAAGTGCGAATTTCATCGTGAACAAGTTAAATTCCTGGGTTATGTCATTTCCACTGCTGGCTTTTCGATGGACCCAGAGAAACTTTCTGCAGTCCTACAGTGGCCTCGACCCTTGGGTTTACGTCCTCTGCAGCGCTTCCTTGGTTTTGCCAACTATTATCGGAAGTTTATTCATAATTTCTCGTCTCTGGTCAAGCCCCTAACTGATATGACCAGAAAGGACGGCAACCCACAGAGTTGGTCTCCGGAGTCCATTAAGGCTTTTGAGAGTCTTAAGGCTGCCTTTGTTTCTGCTCCTGTGTTGGCACATCCTGATCCTACGTTGCCTTTTATCCCTGAAGTTAATGCTTCTGAGACTGGAGTTGGCGCCCTTCTGTCTCAACGTCCTAGCTCTGAGAGCGCTATGCATCCGTGTGGTTATTTTCCAAGAAATTGTCACCTGCGGAGTGCAGTTACGAGATCGGTGACATAGAGCTATTGGCGATCATTTTAGCACTGAAAGAATGGAGACATCTCCTCGAAGGTACCCCTGTGCCGGTTTTCATTCTTACTGACCATAAGAATCTCACATTCTTGTCTGAGGCTAAGCGCCTCTCTCCCAGAAGGGCACGATGGGCTCTTTTCTTGTCGAGTTTTAATTACATTGTCTCATTCTTACCCGGTACTAAGAATGTAAGGGCTGATGCCTTGTCACGACAATTTTCCTCCACTTCCAAGATGGAGTCGGTTCCGGTTCCTGTGATTCCTCCTGATCGTATTCTGGCTACGGTTCGCACCAGTCTCACTTCTCCTTTGGGAGACAAAATTCTTGCTGCTCAGGTCGATGCCCCCCCATAGAAACCTTGTGACCGTTGCTTTGTTTCCGAGAGTCTCCGTACTGCCGTACTCCAGACTTACCATTCTCCCAAGGCTGCTGGCCACCCTGGGAAGAATCAACTCTTTTGGGCCATTTCCCAACAATTCTGGTGGCCTAGTCTACGTGCTGATGTAACAGCCTTCGTAGCTGCCTGTTCCGTGTGTGCTCAGAGTAAGACTCAACGACACCTTCCAGTGGGTCTCCTACAACCCATACCCAATGTAGAGAGGCCCTGGACCCACCTGTCTATGGATTTCATTGTGGAGTTATCCAACTCCCAGGGCAAAACAGTTATCCTTATGGTGGTAGACCGGTTCTCGGAAATATCTCACTCTATTCCACTTAAGAAGTTGCCTACGTCTAGGGAACTGGCTTCCATTTTTGCTCGGGAGATCTTTCGCTTACATGGTCTACCCAAGGTCATTGTCACGGACAGGGGAAGTCAGTTTGTGTCCCGCTTCTGGCGAGCCTTTTGTGCACAGTTGGGGATTCAGCTTGCTTTCTCTTCTGCGTATCACCGGCAGTCTAATGGGGCTGCAGAACAAGCAATTATTTGGAGCAATTCCTGCGTTGCTATATTTCTGACCATCACAGCAACTGGTCAGACCTTGGGAGGAATTTGCTCACAATAGCGTTCTGAATTCTGCTTCCCATTTGTCCCTGTTTATGGCGAACTATGGTTTCCAACCTTCCATGTTGCCTGACTCATTTGTTCCTGCGTTAGAGGAACATCTCCGTGATCTTCGTTACACTTGGGTACAAGTCCAGGAGTCTTTGCGACAGGCTAACGAGAGATACAGACTCCATGCTGACCGCAGACACCTGCCTGCGCCTTCCTACCAGGTCGGGGACAGGGTCTGGCTGATCTCGCAACCTCCGACTTCGTGTTCCTTCTATGAAGTTTGCACCTCGGTTTTTTGGGCCTTTCTGTATCCTTCACAGGATAAACCCAGTGGCTTACGCATTGGACCTTCCTTCCAGTATGCGTATCTCTAATGTGTTTCATGTCTCTTTATTGAAACCTTTGGTCTGCAACCGTTTTACCACCTGGGTGCCACGTCCTCACCCTATACAGGTTGAGAACCGTGAGGAGTATGAAGTACGGTCCTTTGTTGACTCCTGTAGGTTCCGTGGGCGCATACAGTACCTGGTGCATTGGAAGGGGTACGGTCCGGAGGAACGCTCTTGGGTCCCATCCTCGGACGTACATGCCCCTGTCCTCCTCCGTGATTTCCATAGATGTTTTCCCCTCAAGCCTGGTGGTCCTCCGAGGGGGAGGGGGTACTGTCAGGGCTGGGCTCAGCTCTTCCTTCTCTGTGCTGGCAGCTCAGCTGTCAGCTAATTGCCAGCTCCCATCTCTCCACAGTAATCCACCTGTTGATGATCCTGCTCGTCAGCTCTGCCTACTTGAGGACTTCCAGTTCATTTGCTCTTTGCCTTCGCCTGTGTTAACATCACAAGAGACTTTCTCCTTCGTTCCAGTTGAAGACCTGCTTGTCTGAAGTTCCCTCTGGCTACAGATCCTGCTTGCTCTACTACTACCTTTATCGCTGGCTCTTGGACATTGGCTTGGCCATCTACCCGATCCGGTTACTGAACTCTGGCTATGTTTTGACTACGCTTACTTTGTTTACCTTTTTATTTTTATTATTAAACAAGTGTGATTTAACTGTACTTCTGTCTCGGTCTGATTCATGGTTTCTGACAAGGAGAGAGTTATCCAACGGCACCCAGAGGGACATCTGCGGACAGCATCACTTCTTATCTGGAGCGATCCGGAGGCTGTTCCTGATCCTACCACGCTACCTGCACTTTAGATCCGGGTGGGCAGCGACGTGGTGTGACGGAGGTCAGATGCATTCCCTGAACCAGGACCCAGAGGGAGATCCTGAAAGAATCATCATCATCTGCATTGCTACCAGCAACTTCAGTTACACTGTCGGTGAGCGGACACCTGCCCATTTGATCCTATAGACACTCCATACAGACACCACTGTCTTTGTTCACATTTCTGATACTTGAAGTGCTACTGGATGCCAGTTCATTTGATCCCATAGACACTGTATGCAGACACCTGTGCTTTTGCACACATCCCTTACATCTGGAGTCCCACTGGATACAATACCATTGAACCAACATATATGATGACCATTTGTGTTTAGGCTATATGGCCAAAATCGTCATTTCTCTAACCACATATTAGCTAAATTTCCTCTGCTCCACCATCTAGGATTATTTCCACTATTCTTTAAGTGCTAGCTAAAGATTTTCCGAGTTTCACAGAGTTACAATAAACCCCTTTTATTCTCCCTTCATCTTCAAAAGTGACTACTGTTGATAACATAAGGGGGTCTGCTCTCATATATCTGGAACTCTGCTTAAAGGAGCCAGTCAATTTAAACACAACAGTTTGCTGAATGTTTTGCCAGTTGTTTTGATGTTAGGTGTCTGTGGGCTGAGGAGACAGAAAGGAGTGGTCTGACATATTCTATCAAGTGCCAGTCCCCTACCTTTCTTCTGCCTGTTAACATAGGCCACATATGTTTACATAGGGGCTACCGATACCTAATTGTTCCTTATATTTGATTATCTGACATTATTCACTGCTGTTACTGTTTTACCACCAGTGAAGTTTCACCTGGAGTATTTATGTAAGTTCATGTTGCTCACCTTTAAATGCTTTATTCTTATACCTTCTGGTTTACTGCAGTTGTGTTTCTTTTCTAGTGCTGTGCTTTTGCACTAATATTGCATATTAGGTGTGCCAGAGGGGTTGGGACTGTTTTTGGAGTTGAGAGGCAGAGTACGGAACCAAATATACTTAAAGCGGAGCTCCACCCTAAAGTGGAACTTCCGCTGATCGGAACCCTCCCCCCCTCCGGTGTCACAATTGACACCTTTCAGGGGGGAGGGGGGTGCAGATACCTGTCTAAGACAGGTATTTGCACCCACTTCCGGGAGTCCTCTCTGCGGGAAATTTGCGGGAAGCACGTCACTTCCCACAGATTCCCCGTTGTGTTCTGGGAGACACTCGGCTCCCAGAACACAGGGGACCATTCAAAACGGCGCAGCGCGACTCGCGCATGCGCCGTAGGGAACCGGGCATGAAGCCGCAAGGCTTTACTTCCCGGTTCCCTCACCGAGGATGGCGGTGGGGGCAGCAGAGTGACGAGCGATTGCTCGTCCTCTGCTGCAGATGTCGCTGGACTCCAGGACAGGTAAGTGTCCATGTATTAAAAGTCAGCAGCTGCTGTATTTGCAGCTGCTGGCTTTTAATATTTTTTTTTCCGCTGCACCTCCGCTTTAAGTGGCTCATCCGGGGGTAGCGCTACATTTAGTTACACTTTAAGGCTGGTTTCACACTATTACAAATTGGATGTGGGTTTCCTAAATTCACAAGTCAGTAGATTGTGACCGGCTCTCAATGGAGCCGGTTCACACATCTCCCGGGGGGCTCCTGTGCTTCTTCTGGTCAGTTTCAGGTCCGAATTCAGCCAAAAATTCAGACCGAAATCGGACCTGAAACGGTGAACAGGAACGCACCGGACCCCTGCTGTGAGCCGCTTCATACAGCAGTGTGAACCCAGCCTTAACTCATTGAGGAAATCCATACATTTTCTTGAATTTTTAAGATGGACCAAGTCAAACCAGCATTAGGTAAAAGAAAAGAGGGTTAATAACTAAAAAGTTTCTGAAGCCAAACTGCTGTCGATATATATTAAAGCATATTAATGGCCAAAATATAAAGTCATATACTCATTCACACACTGTACTTCAATTATTTATATCCTACTACCATTAATGTGAATGATGAAGTATTTAAACTTACTTTGTGAAGATCCCCACACATTTCCTTCCTTGAATTCTGTGACACATTAATTATGTTACTTTAAATTAGGAAGACTATACTGCGCTCATATACAATACAGTAATACAACCACAATAAGGCACAGGAGCACTTTATAAGAGATGATTCTATCTAGCCAGCTAGAGGCTTAGGACTCCATTGGAGGACTGAGTATATGTTATATATCTGAGACAAAAGGGAACTGACATCTGCAAGATTGTATTGGTTTAACAGTCACCACATCCCAAAAATTAAGTAAAAAACAAAAAACCCCCTCAGAGGTGGGACTTTGAAAGTGACTGCAAAACACACAAAGTATATTGAAATTGTATAGATTTAATAAATAAGTACAAAAAGGACAAATGAATATAAATCACATGAATTGTGTACAAGTCCAGAAAATTGGTTGCGTGGGTAAGGAGAAAAATTGAAACATTGATAGTCAAACCCGACAGCTGTTTCGGTTACGCCCTTCTTCGGGGGAATTGTAGACATACAGTTCAATAAGACAGACAAACTAGTAATCTATCCAAAGAGAAATTAATATTTGGTGCACCGGGGGACCACATGCACGGCAGTAAATGTGGGGTGAAAAAAGAGAACACCCCACCAATGAGGGGGCTCCAAGATCGATGGGGTCCAATATCCCAACAACGGGGGTCCCCAGGCGACGACACGCAGACAGGCCAGAGAGAGACCAAGGAATCCGGTAAGGTAATTATCAGTATGGAAAAGTATTCCAGATCAGGGAGGTGTCTGGTGGAAACTTGAAACGGCTTCAAAAGTAGAGGGAGTCCTCAATACAAAAATTGCATCCAATATGCACTATTGTAGTGATGAAGCAAATATGTGCATCGTTTCAATCTGATTTAAATCCAGAGAATCTGTAGGGATCCCGGGTGTCCCAATGATCGCTGCGTGAGGTACCTCGTGTGGGTTTATTATTTTTATGTTATATATCTGGTGACATACTTATCTCAAGCGAGTTTGACCTTCTTTGCGAAAAGAGGTCATATAATTCTAGTGAGTGCAGAGTGTTAAGCCTCGTACACACGGCCGAGAATCTCATCAGGAAAAAACTCGTAGTTTTTCTTGACGAGATTCTTGGACAAGAAACTTGTCCCGGCCGAGTGTTCACACGCTCGATTCAAAGAACCCGCGGTTCTTTGAATGGAGCGAACACGGTGACATAATCGACTACGACGAGCGTGCGCTCGTCACATTCGATGCCGTCGCTGCCATCTTGCTACACCCTACCTATGCCTAGGAAGCTACCGCGCATGCGTCAAAGTCATTTCGAGCATGTGCGGGTTTCCACGGCAACAGGTAAGTGTACACACACACACACTTTTCTCGTCGAGAAACATGCTGACGAGAATCTCGACGAGAAAATGGAGAATCCTGACGAGAAAATAGAGAGCAGGTTCTCTATTTTTCTCGTCGAGATTCTTGTCGGTTTTCTTGATGAAAAACCTGATAGCCGCATACACACGACCGATTTACTCGGCAAGAAAGCTCTGCCAGCAAGTTTCTTGTCGTTTTTCGACGAGAAACTCGGTCGTGTGTACGAGGCACACGGCCGAGAATCTCGTCAAGAAAAAACACGTCGTTTTTCTTGACGAGATTCTTGGACAAGAAACTTGTCCCGGCCGAGTGTACACACGCTCCTTTCAAAGAACCCTCGGTTCTTTGAATGGAGCGAACGCGGTGAGGTAATCGACTACGACGAGCGTGCGCTCGTCACATTCGATGCCGTCACCGCCATCTTGCTACACCCTACCTATGCCTAGGAAGCTACCGCGCATGCGTCAAAGTCATTTCGAGCATGCACGGGCTTCCCGGAGGACAGGTAAGTGTACACACACACACTTTTCTCATCGAGAAACCTGCTGACAAGAATCTCGACGAGAAAAAAGAGAGCAGGTTCTCTATTTTTCTCGTCGAGATTCTTGTTGTTTTTCTTGACGAGAAACATGATAGCCGCGTACACACGACCGATTTACTCGGCAAGAAAGCTCTGCCAGCAAGTTTCTTGCTGGTTCTTGCCGAGAAACTCGGTCGTGTGTACGAGGCTTTACTGTCTGAGAGAAGTGGGAGAGCATGGCTTGTTGTTTTGGGTGTCGTTTTTTTTTTTCAAGCCATGATCTACACTACTTTTCGCTTCAAAGCTGTTTTGACTTGTAACAAGCACTTTATTGGGTCTTTTTATGTATGTACCGAATGCATGAAGGTTAACCACTTGCCCACTGGGCACTTATACTCACTTCTTAACCAAGCCAATTTTCAGATTTCAGTGCTCTCACAGGTTGAATGACAATTACTCAGTCATGCAACACTGTAACCATATCAAATGTGTGTCCATTTTTCATACAAATAGAGCTTTCTTTTTTTCTTTGTTTCTGTTATAAAATTTTGCAAGTTAGTAATTTTTCTTCATATATTTTGACCAAAATTTATACTGCTACATTGCTTAGGTAAAAATAACCCAAATCAGTGTATATTATTTGGTCTGCTACTCCTCCTGAGTATGGCGATACTACATGTGAGACTTTTTCACAGCCTGGCCATAGAGAGGCCCAACATGCAGGGGGCACCGTCAGGTGTTCTAGGGACATAAATTACACATCTATTTTCTTGACTACCTATCACATTTGTGAAGGCCCTGGAGCACCAGGACAATAGAAACGCCCACAAAATGATCCTATTTTGGAAAGCAAGCACCTCAACATATATTTTAGGAGGCATAATGAGTCTTTTGAAAAGTCATTTTTTTTCCACAAGTTTTTGGAAAATGTTGATAAAAAATGAAAACGCATTGTTTTTTAAACAAAGTTGTCCATTTATAAGATATTTCTAACACACAGCATGTACATAGCAAAAATTACACCCCAAAATACATTCTGCTACTCCTCTTGAGTATGGCGATACCACATGTATGAGACTTATATGCAACCTGTCCACATACGGAGGCCTAACATGCAGGGAGCACCATCAGGTGTTCTTGGGACATAAATTACACAACTAATTTCTTGACTACCTATTACACTTTTGAAGGCCCTGGAGCACCAGGACAATGGAAATGCTCACAAAATTACCAAATTTTGGAAAGCAAACACCCCAACGTATATTCTACAAGGCATGAGTCTTTTGAACATGTAATTTTTTGGGAAAACGTGGAAAGAAAATTAAAACGCATTTTTTCGGCACTGACGGACGCTGATCAGGATCCACTGATAGGGTGACACTGATGAGCACTCACTGAGGAGCACTGATGTGCACTATTGGGCACTGATGAGCACTAATAGAGCACTGTAGTGGCACTGATAAGCACTGTAGTGGCACTGATGAGCACTCACTGATGGCAATGTAGGGAACTGATGATAACTGATAAGCACTCACTGATGGCACTGATGTGCACTGTAAGGCATTGATAAACACTCACTGATTGGCACTGCAGAACACTGACATGTAGTGGCACCTTAGGGCACTAATGAGCACTGTAGTGGCACTGATGGGCACTGGAGTGGCACTGAGGACACTGTAGGGCACTGTAGGGCACTATAGTGGCACTGATGAGCACTGTAATGGCACTGATGTGGCACTGATGAACACTGTGATGGCACTGATGAGCACTGTGATTGCACTGATGTGACACTGATGAGCACTGTGATGGCACTGATGAGAACTGTGATGGCACTGTAATGGCACTGATGTGGCACGGGTGAGCACTGTGGGGCACCCCAAATCCAGCCCACTCACGCTGCTGCAGGCTGTCTTTCTCCTCACCTCACACGCTGTATTGGTGTTTAGAGAGGAGAGAGCTAAACCAGACATAATGCCGGTTTGTTGACAAAGTGATCGCTCCGTCATTGGACGGAGCAATCACGTTGTAAAGGGACGTTGTGATTGGGCCTTCACCCTGATCCATGATGCCCAGGGTTTCGCGGACTTCGCAATCATGGGCACTTCCGGATGTGTGCCCCAATAGACACCCTCCCAGAAATAGCTGGCCGCGCTGTAGCTGTCATTCGGCTATAGCGCGGTGGGCAAGTGGTTAAAAACCTTCTGTGTGCGGTGTGCGACTCCCCCTAATACTTACCTGAGCCCAATCCAGATCCAGTGATGTGCACGAGAGCAGCTGCTCTCCCGGCTCTCTCCCTCTTCATTGGCTCAGACACAGCAGCAGGAGCCATGGGCTCCCCTGCTGTCAATCACAGCCTGTGAGGAGGGGGCGGGGCTTGGGAGTGAGCATATACAAGTGCCCCCATAGCAAGCAGCTTGCTATGGGGGCACTCAGCAGGGGGGAGGAGACCCGATAAGAGGAGGGTCAGGACTGCTCTGTTCAAAACCATTACACAGAGCAGATAAGTATAACGTGTGTTATTTAAAAAATAAAAAAATAAACATGAGTCTTTAATACCACTTTAAAGGCCAGCTCACGCCACAATTTCTACGTTCAGGATGCCCTTCTGCATATGCATTTTTAATGAAAAAAAAATAATTCCTTTAGTATAACTTTAAATGTAAACCGTGTTAATGATATGTGAATTTTGTTTCCATCTTAATTAAAAAGAAAACATATTTATTTTTTTTAATTTCCTCCCAGAATATCTTGTTTTCTAGATACATTTTTCGAAAGGAAAAAAAAGGGACCTACGTTTTGTCCAATCAGCCAATTTTGAGACCTTTATTAAAGAATAATTTAGCAACAACCTGATTCTGACCCATATTTAGAAACCTTTTCCAAGAAATTACATAGTTAGCCAATAGGAACCAGCGTGCAGCGTCATCAGAATTGCTAGCTCATACACAAAGCCAGTAACAGCAGGTAATAGCATTTGGCTTATGGAAGCAAAATTAGGAATGGGAGTTCCTGTTTGCTTTAATGTTCCATGTGACAGGATATTCCTTTATCATTTAGAAGCCACATTGTTCCCTGTGTCCTGCAGTCTTTCCAAAGTGAAGGACTGGACTGAGGCTCCAGCAAGTTTCTCTAGGACTTCCATAGCCGCAGTATTTAAATCAGCACTGTTTTCTTAAACCCTGGGAAGAATAATGCAATATCTACAATGATTGCTTCCATTCTACTTATACTTCTGCAGGTGATCCAGCCGACACTTCAGTTAGGTAAGTCATTAGTGAGCTTGCATGTTTCCATGATTCTTTTTGTATTGGCAACCAGCACAAGCAATAGAATGAGCATAAAAACAGGGCTGTGTTCACCATGTACTGTTTGTTTCTTTAAAAAAAAAAAAAATCTCAGTATCTAATGTAATCTAACATCAGCTTAAATTATAC
Source organism: Rana muscosa (assembly GCA_029206835.1). Lineage (NCBI taxonomy): Eukaryota > Metazoa > Chordata > Amphibia > Anura > Ranidae > Rana > Rana muscosa. The sequence goes on along the minus strand of CM055122.1, from coordinate 264,170,597 downwards.
CATCTTGGTGATATTAGTACTTGTTAAATGATATGAATAAGAAGTTGATTTTTATGAACACGTGGATTAAATACATTGGTGTACCTAATAAGTTTGCTATTTCACCTGTTGGGTATAATTTTGTCTATATCTTGGATGTGGTACCCTATTACATTAGCCCATACTTTTCTCTAGTGTCTCCTAACATCAGATTGACCAAGACTCTATAGAGAATGGAAGTACTTAAACTTCCATTTCTAGTTTTAAAGTTGCAAGCTTTTGGAGTCCTTCGGTATTTAAAATACAGTATATTGTCAAAAGTATTGGGACACCTGCTTTTACACGCACATGAACTTTAATGGCATCCCAGTCTTATTATGTAGAGTTCAATATTGAGTTGGCCCACCCTTTGCAGCTTTAACAATTTCGACCTTTCTAGGAAGGCTGTCCACAAGGTTTAGGAGTGTGTCTACGGCAGTGGTCATCAACCCTGTCCTCAGGGTCCACTAACAGGCCAGGTTTGCAAGATAACTGAAATACATCACAGGTGATATTATTTGCTGCTCAGTGATTGCAGTATTCTAGTCTGCATCTCCCCAAAGTAATACATAAAATCTGGCCTGTTAGTGGGCCCTGAGGACAGGGGCTGATGACCACTGGTCTACGGGAATGTTTGACCATTCTTCCAGAAGCACATTTCTGAGGTCAGGCACTGATGTTGGAACGAGAAGGCCTGGCTCGCAGTCTCCACTCTAATTCATCCCAAAGGTGATCTATGGGGTTGAGGTCAGGACCAGTCAAGTTCCTCCACCCCAAACTCGCTCATCCATGTCTTTATAGACCTTGCTTTGTGCACTGGTCCAAATCATTTGGTGCAGGGGGGTTTATAGTGTGGGGTAGTTTTTCAGGGGTTGGGCTTGGCCCCTTAGTTCCAGTGAAGGGAACTCTTAAGGCGTCAGCATACCAACACATTTTGGACAATTTCATGCTCCCAACTTTGTGGGAACAGTTTGGGGGATGGCCCCTTCCTGTTACAACATGACTGCATACCAGTGCATAAAGCAAGGTCCATAAAGACATGGATGAGCGAGTTTGGGGTGGAGGAACATGACTGACCGGCACAGAGTCCTGAACTCAACCCACTAGAACACCTTTGGGATGAATTAAAGCGGAGACTGCGAACCAGGCCTTCTCGTTCCAACATCAGTGCCTGACCTCACAAATGCTCTTCTGGAAGAATGGTCAAACATTCCCATAGACACACTCCTAAACCTTGTGGACAGGCTTCCCATAATAGTTGAAGCTGTTATAGCTGTGAAGGGTGGGCCAACTCAGTATTGAACCCTATGGACTAAGACTGGAAAGCTATTAAAGTTCATGTGCGTGTAAAGGCAGGCGTTCCAATACTTTTGGTAATATAGTGTATATGATGCATGACCATGACATCTAGAAGAACTTGTTGGAGACCTATTCCAAAACAATGGAGAGCAATATGGACCTCTTCCTTCCCTTCCCTTTTTACAGACCTAACGGCCTACACTATCCTGGGATGGATTTCTGCAATATTTTGGAGTGTGCCTGTGGGAATTTGTGCCCATTCTTCCAAAAGTGCATTTGTGAGGTCAGTTAGTTACTGATGTTGGATAAAAGACCTGGCTTCCAATTTATCCTCAAGTGTGGGCCAAAAAATCACTATTGAACCCTACGGACTAAGACTGGGATGCCATTAAAGTTCATGTGCGTGTACAGGCAGCCATAATTTTAACAATATAACGTACTAATGGGTGCAGCCAGCTTTTACACAGTAGTTGCAAGCTTTAAGCAGCCTTATGAAAGGTTTTTTCTTTTTTTTTTTCAAGGTAAACTTCATTTCCACAAAGGGGATGTAAAATTTAGATGTTACTGAGTGTGGTGACTGTCAACAAGCTGTTAGCTGGCTTCAGCAGACTTTTAAATTGCTTACTGAAGTCTGATGTCAGGTTCTTTATAGTGGCAGTCAGCCCTACTAAGAAAATCTATGCTTCGGGCTCATGCACACTAGATGTTTGGCGTTTTTTTTTTTCCTGCCTCTAAGAAAGGCAGATAAAAAAAAACAGCCAGTACGTCCAGGAGCAGTGGCATTTTGGCAGAAAAAATCCTTAACACGTTCAAATGCGTGTTAACGCTAGGCACATTTGGAGCTTAAGCATTATTTAATTTCAATGGCCAGAATAAATTATTACAATGAAATGAATTAACTCTGAAGTGCTTGAATGCACCTAAATGGGCCTAAACGCATTACATACATTTACAAGCGTTTTTTCTGCCAAAACGCTGCTGTCAGGAGGAAAGGATTCTAGAAGAGTTATTAAAGCCTCCATCCAGTGTGCATGAGGCCTTAAATTAACCTGTGTCCAGATCATGCCTACTAAAGTACATACTTTTACCAAACAAGAAGTAAAGGCACTTAACCTCCTTGGCGGTATTCCCGAGTGTGGCTTGGGGTTAAATTTCAGTACTATTAGCGGTAACTCCGAGCCACACTCGGGATTGCATTGCAGAATCCTGGTGCATTGTATTTACCTTGTCCCCAGGATCCTGCGATGTACCCCCCGCTGTGTCCGCTGGCTGTGTCCTCCACCAGATGCCTGTGTGTGCCAGGCTCCATTCCCTGCAAGCGTCACAACGCACAGGGGCAGAGCCTGGCGGCAAATTCAAAAATTTCAAAATTCATAATACATACAGTATACTGTAATCTTACAGATTACATTACTGTATGAAATTATTTCATATCCCATTTGTCCCTAGTGTTTTGTCCAGTGCCCTGCATGCAGTTTTATATTATATATACTGTTCTTTCTGCCTGGAAACTTGAGATTGTCCATAGCAACCAAAAAGTGTCCCTTTATGTCAAAAGTGGTTTGAGACCAGTTAGAAAACAGTGATAGTAAAAAGAACACTTGCAAAATTGAGCGATATTGATTTGTGGGGAAATTCATTTTATTATAATTATTATATAATTATTTTTTATAATTATTTATAGTTATTATATTATAATTTATTATTTTGTGTTTCAAACTTTATCATACCCGGGATGTCTACTAGACTTTTGTTTGGACAGATTTAAGTGTGTTATTATTAAGAATTATAGGCCTAAAATATAAAATGCCAAATTTCTATGCAAAACAATTGTACCACTTTGAGACGCAAAAATCTGACATAATCATACCGCCAGGGAGGTTAAGGCAAAGCCCCCCTTAAACAGTAAAACAATTCATTTTCAAAATTTGACATTTTCAAATTTCAGAATACATGCATTGCAATCTTAGCTTTAAGAGGGTATATCTTGGCAGAATGCCATCCCTCTATTGCAAACAATCAGCAATTCTTTCTATACTGTTAGAAATCAATTGAAACCTTTTTCGGAAGCTTTGTTGTAATCTTTGAGGATCTTTGCGATTGAATTACTTCAAAATACATGTCATTAGAGAGGTCAGTGGGGGCTTGTTTTAATTATATTTTACTGCTTGTTAAGAATATGTACAGTACATAAATCATTGTCCATAGTTTGAACCCATGTGCACTTTAAACTCCCCAAACTGGAGCTGAATAGTGTTTTAAATGCTTCAACAAAAATCTAAAGCTTGCAAAACTTACTGTACACACTGCTCCTACACAAACTAATGCCCAGAGTTTTAGCAAATCTCAGATGTAACAGATATGCAGTTCAGGAGATCCAATTTCAACAGCTGCATAATTATTCAAGATCAGTGACTAGGTAGGGATAGGCAAGATTTTTCACCTTTGAGATGGGAATGAGGGACACCTATCAGCAAAAGTATGCAGGCATAGGACACAACCCATTGCCACACCCCCTTAAAGGAGAATTGTACAAAAAACAAGATTGGCTAAACCCACAAGTGCTTTTTTTACCACTACTATTCCTTTATATTGGCTTTTGGAATTTACAAATGCAGAAATTTAGAAATCAGATGAAAGGTTTAGCACTGGGAAACACTTTTTGATAGATAAAAAGTGCATTTTATATACAACTATATAGATCAGACCAAAATGAGAGACAAATGAGGATGAATGAGGGACAGAGGGACATTGCTCTAAATCAGGGACAGTCCCTTGAAATCAGGGACAGTTGGAAGCTATGTTATACTTTCACACAGTTTAGAAACCCTTGTGTGACCTTATGGACAGGGTATGCAACCACTGGGTCATGAACGCAAATTACTGTATGTCTCAAATCTTTTAAAGTCACTAGATTATCGCATATGCTTTGTGAGCTAACTCAGTGTTTCTCAACTCCAGTCCTCCAGTCGCCCCAACAGGTCATGTTTTCAGGATTTCCATTATTTTGCACAGGTGATTTTATCAGTTTCACTGCCTTTGTAATTACCACAGCTGTTTCACCTGAGGGAAATCCTGAAAACATGACCTGTTGGGGCGCCTTGAGGACTGGAGTTGAGAAACACTGAGCTAACTGACAAAGGTGGTCCACAGCACTATGTGCCACTGTTTTCCTGTTTTGCAGGTGGTATGTAATTAAATTAATATTCCCTAAAACGTTGGTGCTTTACTGGTTTGTCCTTTACTTGATGTGCTGTATTTACTAAGCTACCAATCTTCTGAAAATAAGGGTTTGCAAGATCTTATGAAGTTCCATAAAATATTTTATGTACTATAGGGAGTGCTATAGGGGTAGAGGCTTGTTGTAAATAAGGTAATCCTGTGTTCACTTTGAATACCCAATCATGTGCAAAGGAAAAGTTAATAATCATATTTTTGCTAGCACATAATTAGATGATTGAAGGGAACCTAACTTCACCATATTTATTAAGCTACGTAAGCTTTTGTTTTACTGCTTTAGTAAATGAACCCAACTAAGGCTACATGTATACAAGCCTACTCTGACCGCGGCCATGGGAAAATGCAAACCACAGCAAAAACGCAAACCACGTTTTTACAGCGATTTGTATTTGCCCACGGTCAGCGGTCAAACTGTTCCTATTCTGAATGTGATTACGTGTTCAGGAGAGGGAGGTTTCACCTTACCTAACTGCAGCAGCTCCTAAACTCTACTAAAAGCCTATGTGTGTGTAGCGGTGTGCTAAATTTAGGGGAAGTGTTTGGGTGGTAGTTGTGCCCAAACACCCTAATTGATAGAGTTCTTGAAACCATTTTTGTCCACAGGTGGAGTACTGGTGTGCAGTTCCCTGTGGCCTGCAGGTGGCGCTGCCATAGTAGGCCAGGGTTGAACCACTGATCCAGTGCTGTGCCTTGTGTGTCCCCTCTCGGCAACCATACAGTGGGTGTGGTCTACCTGCTGGGCATGCTGGGAGAGGATATAAAAGGGGCAGACGCTGCCTGTTTGGGGTTCTCGTTCCTGTCCGCCCTGGGCACCTTTAGCCCAGGGGCGGGTCTGCGGTTCGTTGTCAAGGGTCCCAGGCACCTTTAGCCCTGGGACTGCGCCAAAGGTCTGGGCCCAGCACCTTCGGCTGGAGCCCCGGGGATCGAGAAATCTCAGGGTGCCGCCTTGCGAGGGGACCCATATCCTAGATGAGGAGGCCGGGGGAGGAACCGTTTCGAAGGACTGGTGCGGAAGTCACAGTGAAGGAAGGGTCCCGGTAACTCTCTGGAGGGATGTCTTCTCCTTGAACAGAGACCAAGTTCACCAGGTCTGTGGCAGAGACCAAGGGTAAAGTTCGAGCATCATTTCGGCTGCTAGTCCTAAGTTAGGGAGACTACCCGAATGGGCTGAGTCTGCTTGAGAATTGGAGCAGTGAATTGTGTAACGTTTGTGCCTGGACCTCATCCACATCTTAAGCTGTCCTGTTCTCCCTCCAACCTTTTCTGGCAGAGACTGTGTTTTATGAGAAATAAACCTCTACGTTGGAGTGCAGCTGGTGTAGACATTCAAGTTACTGCGGGGATACAAGGACTTGTCTTTATTAAAAATAGAGGTGAGAGACATTCTCTGGTTGTCTAACTGTGGAAGACCCATCAAAAACACTGCTCAACCTCCTCACATGGGAGGGTACGGGCTTGTGGTGCGGTGTGCCTCTCTCTTCCTGCGAGGAGCCAAAGTTATTGCAGGTAAAGAAAGGGGTCAGTGTGCTACACGTGGGGGCTTGAGTCCGGGATATCCACAGTAGAAAGAAGCCAAGAGTTTGAACTTGTTTCCCCTGTGAAGTTCCGTGGAGGTCGGCCATCTTTGGAGAAAAGTAACTGCGCCACGAGGAGAGCTTCAGCTGCGTAGTTTGTGGGCGTGCCTAAGGAAAGAAAGCCCGTGAACACTGCAGAGAGATGGGAGGAGCCCCTCCATGTGAGGAGTTGCACGTGGTGACTTTGGTTGTCAGAGAGACAGTGCGCGATGGATCGGCGATTGGGTAACATGGCGTCTAATGCCGCATGGATTCCGAATTCAACCACCATGAACGTTATCTCCTTTGCTGCTTCTTTGACCGATACGGGGATCCGACTGAAGCCTCTGGGTCGTTTCGCTCTCTATGTCTGCAGAGAGGCGGAGGCCCTTGGAGTGGTTTGTCCTGGATGCCAGGGACTGGTGGTGCATCTTCGGCCTTTCGGGAGATGTGAGCAGTGTAAGGAGTTTTTATTTGAGGTGGAGCAGCCTACTTAAAAGCCTCGGGCCTTTCGTCTAAACTGCCTTACAGGCGTCACCACTTTGGAAGAGGGAACCAGAGCTTCCGCAGTCACCCCTTTGCGCACTGTTGAGACTTCAGAGGAAGTCGTGGATGAAAGTGTTCCGGTTGTTGAGGAACATGAGTCGGAGAGACCGAAGGATGCTGTTTCGGTCTTTACGGAGTCCTCGCTCCCACCGCCCAAGAGGAAGGTCGGCTATGTTACAGCTTCCTGCGGCCGTGGTAGAGTCACACCCCAGCGCTTGCCCGGATCGGATGCATCCACAGGGAAAAGTCCTGGACATCCTGCTTCAGCTACAAGCCGAGGTAAGCCGGGGAAAGGGACCTTGGCTAAGGTCCGAAGTGTCGGGGATGCGTGGGCCAGGGACCCCAGGGCCCTTGAACTTGTTTGAGGCGGTGATTCATCATCCACCCGGAGTTACCTGCCGGCGGAGGAATATGATACCTCCGACCTGGAGTCAGTCTCCGATCCAGGGGATGATGTGGCCGTTGATGAGTTATTTGAGCGGAAGGGTTGGGATAAGGTACCCCTGTCCTCGTCCCGTAGAAAAAGGGACTCACCCATAGTCACTGGGGATGCTATACCCCGGGTGAAGGCCCCGGAGCCTGAGGAGGACTCTGTCCCGTTGTCTGCCCTTCCACCACTGGAGATGCCTGTACCTGTTGCTGAGGTAGCGAGAGTGTCATTGTGGGCCCCTATGACTGGCCTGGAGGCAGTGAAAGTGCCTCGACACCCGGATACCATAATTTTACCAGGGATGGGAGATCGAGCAACCATGCCACCATTGTCCCGGTTACAGAGGCTGTTTAACCAGAAAGTTGCAAGCGAGTACGGATGGGAATACTCGTACCTGCCTAAAGAGTTGCTGTTTGAAGTGGAGGCCTATAGATATCGGTGGTACGCAGACTTTGTCTGGACTCATTTGAAGCAGTGAATTGTTTAACGTTTGTGCCTGGACCTCATCCACATCTTAAGCTGTCCTGTTCTCCCTCCAACCTTTTCTGTCAGAGACTGTGTTTTATGAGAAATAAACCTCTACGTTGGAGTGCAGCTGGTGTGGACATTCAAGTTATTGTGGGGATACAAGAACTTGTCTTTATTAAAAAGCGGTACAAGGAATGTAGAGAGTCATGGATGCTCGGCAGACACATACATGCCGATAAAGTGGTCATTTGCCGAAAAGATAAAGACAATGCTGAATATCACATTGACACCTTTGATAAAAACTGGAAACCATTGGTGTTGCCGCATCCGTAGTACTATCCTTAAGAGACTGAACTCTTTTGTGTTTGCCTTTGTTTATTCTGGAGTATATTCTCCTGGAGCCCAAGAACTTTAGCCCTTGCATATGGGGTTGTCTACTTGTTGGGAGAGCGGGAGTAGTTGTTTTTTTTTTTCCTCCCTCTTACAGCGCCTAAGAGACAGAGACTTTTGGGGTAGAAGTAGCTCAGGGCCAGGGCCAAAGGAGAAGAAGAAGGAAGATTTACCCTCAAGGAAAAAAAGAGTTTTAGGACAAGTGTCTTGACGGTGACACTTCCACTAGGTGGCGGTGTTGCATAACTTTTATATTGCATTTTAAGTGTAACTTACTTTTTAGAAGGAAAGGGTTTTTCCTTCGGGAGAATTCTTTCACTTCTAGTGTAAATAGGTTGGAATGTCAATTATTGGTTGTATGTATTTTTTTTCTTCCTCTGCAGGTGGACACCAAGCAAATCACTGAGAATGGGGTGGGTTTAGCTATTGCAGAGGGAAGGGAAAATGTAAATGATAAATGTGTTTTATGTGACATTGAGAATGTGATGTACACATGTGTTTTCTCTGCTCTTCTTTCATTTCTGCATTTAACTCCCTTTCCCCATGTTCAAGTCCCGGCACAAACAAACATATTATTTCCAAATAGTTTTTTGTAGATAGTTTCTGGAATAGGTCTATGTTGACTCAGGCTTGAGGGACATATGTTTGCTCCAGACACTGGGGACCAGTGTCTATTTAGTGGGGGGAGTATGTAGCGGGGTGCTAAATTTAGGGGAAGTGTTTGGGTGGTAGTTCTGCCCAAACACCCTAATTGATAGAGTTCTTGAAACCATTTTTGTCCACAGGTGGAGTATTGGTGTACAGTTCCCTGTGGCCTGCAGGTGGCGCTGCCATAGTAGGCCAGGGTTGAACCACTGGTACAGTGCTGTGCCTTGTGTGTCCCCTCTCGGCAACCATACAGTGGGTGTGGTATACCTGCTGGGCATGCTGGGAGAGGATATAAAAGGGGCAGACGCTGCCTGTTCGGGGTTCTCGTTCCTGTCCGCCCTGGGCACCTTTAGCCCAGGGGCGGGTCTGCGGTTCGTTGTCAAGGGTCCCAGGAACCTTTATCCCTGGGACTGCGCCAAAGGTCTGGGCCCAGCACCTTTGGCTGGAGCCCACCGGGGATCGAGGAATCTCAGGGTGCCACCTTGCGAGGGGACCCGGATCCTAGATGAAGAGGCCGGGGGAGGAACCGTTCCGAAGGACTGGTGCGGAAGTCACAGTGAAGGAAGGGTCCCGGTAACTCTCTGGAGGGATGTCTTCTCCTTGAACAGAGACCAAGTTCACCAGGTCTGTGGCAGAGACCAAGGGAAAAGTTCGAGCATCATTTCGGCTGCTAGTCCTAAGTTAGGGAGACTATCCGAATGGGCTGAGTCTGCTTGAGAATCAGAGCAGTGAATTGTGTAACGTTTGTGCCTGGACCTCTTCCACACCTTAAGCTGTCCTGTTCTCCCTCCAACCTTTTCTGTCAGAGACTGTGTTTTATGAGAAATAAACCTCTACGTTGGAGTGCAGCTGGTGTGGACATTCAAGTTACTGTGGGGATAAAAGGACTTGTCTTTATTAAAAATAGAGATGAGAGACATTCTCTGGTTGTCTAACTGTGGAAGACCCATCAACAACACCGCTCAACCTCCTCACATAGGAGGGTACGGGCTTGTGGTGCGGTGTGCCTTTCTCTTCCTGCGAGGAGCCAAAGTTAATGCAGGTAAAGAAAGGGGTCTGTGCTCTACACGTGCAGTGGCGTATCCAGGGTATGGCAAGACATGGCAAGTGCCATGGGCGCTAAATGAAGGGGGCACTGGTGAGTGGCTGGCAGTCTACACACTGCTCAGAGATGACCCCAAGCAAAGCACACAGTCGGTGCTCTCCTCTCCATGAAGGTCTGGGAAAGTGTTTAGTGTGTGGGTCAGGTGACTCCCCCCCCCCCTCGGCACATCCCAGCAATGTTCTCCCTGCAGGGTGGGCGCTCACTCTCCGTGTATACGGGTGGGCAGTGGGAGGAAGTTGCTGCACATGAGAAGAGCGGAGTTGTTGCACATCTGTGCCCATCCCCCCCTCCCCCCTCCCCAATTACAACGAGAGTCACGGCAATTGCAGAGCGATTCTCTGTGTGTGTGTGTGTGTGTCTCCCTTCCCCTCCTGTAAGCTCTCAGCTGCTGGAGGGATAGACAGAGAATCGCTCTGTACTGTGTGAAGTGCTCACATGATGATATTTGAGTGTCCCGACTCCCGACCATCACAGGGAGGGGGGATATTTGCATCTCATCTCATCAGCCAATAAAACGTTGCTCATGTTGCAGCCCCTCCCACCCGCCACATTTTGACTTCACTTCCAGGAAGAAGCCAGAATCAGTCCTCAGTGTGCCAGCAGCCATGTGAGTTTTTTTCTTTATGTTTACTTAAGTTCAGGGAGGGGGAGAAGAAGGTTCTGCAGCAGATTTGTGCTTTTAATGCAGGTGATGGAGGAAGAGGGGATCAGGATCAGTATTCTTTTATCTAAGCATGTTGTCATATATTTACTTTGACACTCTACCACCCTAACCTGGCACACTACCACCCTAACCAGGCACTCTACCACCCTAACCAGGCACTCTACCACCCTAACCTGGCACACTACCACCCTAACCAGGCACACTACCACCCTAACCAGGCACACTACCACCCTAACCAGGCACTCTACCACCCTAATCAGGCACTATACCACCCTAACACTACCATCCTAACCTGGCACTCTACCACTCTAGCCTGGCACTACTGTATATCACCTAACCTGGCACTTTGTGTTGGTCTATTACATAAAATCCCAATAAAATACATTTTTGGTTGTAACATGACAAAAGGTGGAAAATTTCAAGAGTTATGAATACTTTTTCAAGGCACTGTGTGTGTGTGTGTGTGTGTGTGTGTGTGTATATGTATATATATATAGTTGGACCCCCTACTTTTGTTCCTGTCCCTCCCATGTGCCCCCCCTAAATATGAACGCCAGCGATACCACTGTTGCACAGAAGACAGAGTGACAGCGCAGCAACAGGTGATTCAGGGGCTACTTGTGCAGCAATCGGAGGCACAGCGCTGTCCCGGAGTGATCGGTGGGGACAGATGGTGCGGGGTGCCGGGCACTGATCACACCGTTGCTCGAGTATCGCTATGTCCTGTGGCTCGGGATCATGCAGAAGAGTGTGTGCTATAACGAGGGTTACACTCTGTACCTAGCTCTCCTGGCCTGCAAAGAGGGCACCAAGAGGGGGCAACTCACCAAGACCAACAGTTAGCATGACAAGTGGTTCTCCCTCTTCTGCTTCGAGGGAGAGCAGAGCACCTGACCCTCCAGGCTCTACATGCTGGAGGGTGCCAGCTGTGAGAGGATGCCACCCCACCCATAGTGGGCAGCGAGGGCAAGAAGAGCATGGAGAAGCAGGTATCCACCTACCAACGTCTACCTATATATACTGGGCTCCATTCCTGCCCAGGACACTAGCTACATGGAGTTAGCATGTTCTCCCTGTGTGGTTCCTCTCCTACTCCAAACACATGCAGGTAGGTGAATTGTACCCAGCAGTGTACATGGCTGATCACATTAAAAACTGACCCTACAATCATAGAGGACTCTACACATATCTATGTATACTTCCATTCAGTCCTGTCCAGCTCTTGGCAGATTTTAGGCCATTGCTCATCTTGGATCATTTTTCGGACATGGGGTGATCACCCATGTAGATTGCCACTTTATACAGACAGGGGACCATCACCTACCAACATGGCTTTGGAGTGTGCCCACACCAAGAGAACATGCAAACTACATGCAGATAGCTTCCTGGCCCAGATTCAAACCAAGTGAGGCAAGTCCCAACCACTAACCTACTGTTCTCACTATATACCTGTATATACTGACAGTATTATCTGAAAGACGGGTTTCAAATGTTTTGACAGGGGCGCAGTTTCAGTGTTTGCCATAGGCGCCATTTTCACTAGATACGCCTCTGTACACATGCATGGACACATAGGCTTTTATCGAGTTTAGTTTAGGAGCTATGGCAAAAAAATGCCAAAAGCTCCTAAACTCAAGTTTAGGAACTGCCAGGAGCTGCTAGTGTACATGAAGCCTAAGGCCCCTTTCACACTGGGGTGTTTTTCATGCGGTTTAACGCTAATATTAGCGCTATTATACCGCATGAAAAATTCGTGGCTGTAGCCATTAATGTGAAAGCCCGAAGGCTTTCACACTGAAGCGGTGCGCTAGCAGGACCGCTCCAAAAGTCCTGCTAGCCGCTTCTTTACAGCGGTGAAGGAGCGGTGTGTTCACCGCTCCTTTACCGCGGCTGCCCATTGAAATCAATGGGACAGCGCGGTAATACCGCCCGAAAACCGCGGCAATAGCCGCGGTTTGCGGGCGGTATTAACCCTTTTTCGGCCGCTAGCGGGGGTTAAATTCACCCCCCTAGCGGCCGCATACCGCGGTAAGAACGACGGTATAGCAGCGCTGAAAATCGCGCTGCTATACCGCCACCGCACCTGCCCGCCCCAGTGTGAAAGGGGCCTAACTGTGGTGATTCAAGAACAATCTTGCATTGACATAATGGAACACATTGAGTCAAACACCGCTGCCCTATGGTTCCATTGTTCAGGAGAAGGGGGTATATTTAAAAACTGTAAAACATATACAATTACACTTTGTCTTTTAACATTGGCTGACAACCATTCAAAACTAAAAGCTCTCACCAGCTTAGATGTTAGGTACAGGTGAAGCCTGGTGGGCTAAGCCAGGACCCCTTATATGTCTTGGATCTTCCAGCAGAGATCTCCCTGCCATCATTTCTGACTCTGTTCCTGTACACCAGGGAACATTAAAATAATGAGTTAATAAATCATCCATCTTTTGTGAATAGTATGTCATACTTACTGGCCCCTTCCCCACTCTTCCTCCTGAAACAATCCCCCTGTGTGCCGCAGCAGCAGACGGTGGGACAGGAGAGGAGGAAAGATGGAAGTATAGGGGAAAGGGGCACACAGAGGGTCTCAGACAGCAGGGGGATGGGCAGAGTACTAGAACCATGCCCCTTGCAGCGCAGCCAAAGGGAGAAAGAGGATCAGAAGCCGGCACCGCTGCAGTTGGGAGGTACAAGAGGATCGGTGTCTGCAGTGATGCAGTATAGCCAGCTCTCCTGCTCAGCAGGTTTTTGGCCTCCCCTTTTGAACTGATAGGGCCTGGGCCTGGTACATGAGGACCGGCTGTACTGCCTTATCAGTGGCCCTGATTCTAACTCTTTGGCATGCACTGTCTGGTACAATACAAAATTAAAATCCTGGAGATCCCAGGGTGCGGCTGTTTTTTTTTCTAATACTACTAGTATGAAAAACATGGCAGGTTTTTCCTATGTGCACACTTGATGCAGCTAACCAATCTCATGCTGCAAGATTTTTTTCACCCAGTTGGTATCTATATTTTATACCTACATTATATAGCTCTGCATTCAATGTCAGGATCCTACCTGTGTGGTGCATTATGCATGCATGTTAATATGCATAGCATTAAGGCAGCCCATTTATTCTGAATGGGCTGCCAATGCACCCCAGCATGGCCATAACTGCACCTGACCGTTTTGCTGGGAATGTCATGCATGGCAATGCATAGTAGTGACTTGTGGCATGCTGCAATGCAGGTGCATTGACTTGGCATGTTTGGGGGGCAATTGAAAATCAATTGCACTGCAATGCACTAATTGCATAGTGCCGTGTGGTATTATACTCTTTACCACAACGCAGAGATGTGATCCCAGCCCAGGCTGTTTCTGTGCTATACATCAGTGGGTCTTAAGGCATGTTTGATAACTGGGTAAGTTGGGTATAAAAAAATACTTTTTACAGCTTCACAACTCTCAATGGAAAGGTTTCTAATACAGTAAGGGCCTGTGTCAATGGGCTCTGGGCTTGTGTCAATGGCATCAGTTTGAGATGCTTCTGAGCCCATTTAGAATTCAATAATAAATTAATTTGACTTTCAGTTCCGTTCCAAACTGCTTCAAGTGGGATTAGACTTGTATAGCTACATATCTAATACTGTGACTCTAAAATGGGCTTAAACCAATCAAACCCACTGCCTTACAACTTTATTTTTATCCTAATCTGTATGGATTTATGATTATTATTATTTTTTCTGTAATATTGCACCTGTTGGGGGTAATTTATCACAACTAGGGCAGACAGAATCTGGAGCAGCTGTGCATGGCAACCAATCAGCTTTTATTTTCTGCTTGATCAGTTAAAGCGGATGTAAACCCGCACATATACCCAGTGAAGTGAACTGCCTCAGATGATACACAGAGATGAAACATATCTCCCTAAATAAGTTTTACATGCATATCTGCTGTCTTCAGCTTTCTACACTCTTTGGAAAGTACAGATCGTGTTACAAATCTTTCTTCCTCTTCCAGCAGTGGGTGGCGAGTCTGGGTTTACACTGTGTGTGGGTTTATTGGAGGAAAGGCACACCCCCCCCCCCTCCAAATAGGCAGAGGAACAAAGGAACTTGCAGAGCTGTACTGGAATTAGACAAGCTCTCTGCTAATCTACCTCTATGCTCCCTCCCAGACACAAATTTTCAGCTGCTTTTATATTGTGTATCAGAGAACTTATCAGAAGTTATCAAGCTGATAAATGAGGAACAGAGCAGCAGAAAGACATGGGACTTACAGCTTTGGAGAGAGATAAATAAACACTACAGATACTGTATGTGCCTAGTAGACATGTGCAATTCGTTTCGTTCCGAATTTGTTTTTTAACGAATTTCGACAAATTCGTTAATTCGGAAATATCCGAATTAACGAAAACTCATTTAACGAATTTTAACGAATATTCGTAAATTCGAATATCCGAAAATTCGTAAATTCGTACATTCGTAAATTTGTACATTCGTAAATTCGTACATTCGGAAATTAGTAAATTCGGAAATCTGAAATAATAATTAACTAATAATAACTTAACTTTTACTAACTATTAAATTATAGGTATTGGAATTTCCTTTCAAATTTGTCTGTTAGTGAACTTAACAAAGTTACGAATTGTTTTCCGAAATAATGAATGCCGTATCTAAACGAATGGAACGTAATGAATTCATAATTTTAATAAATAACAATAATAATAATAAAAACGTTTTATTATTATTATTAATTATACATTTTTTCCGTTCCATTTGTTTAGATGTGGCATTTGTTATTTCAGGTTATGCGTAACTTCGGGTAAATTTGTATTCGTTACGTTCGCTAACAGCCAAATTTGAAAGGAAATTACAATACCTATAATTTAATAGTTAGTTTTTCAGTTTTTCGGATTTTCGAATTTCGAATTTCCAAATTTCCGAATTTCCAAATTTACGAATGTACGAATTTACGAATGTATATATTTACGAATGTACGAATTTACGAATGTATAAATTTCCGAATGTACGAATTTACGAATGTACGAATTTACGAATTGCGATCATAACGAATGACCCGAAAAACGAAAAAACAAAACAAAAACGAATGAAACGAAAACTAACAAATTTTTTGGCAGTGCACATGTCCAGTGCCTAGGTCAGATTTCACGAATGAGGTTTACAACCACTTTAAGTTTTGAAAATGAGAGCTAAAAACTGATTAGCTGCCACACACAGCTATGCCAATTTCAAGAAATTCCCCTCAAGAGTACATGAGTTTTTTAACCAAACTTATTCTGTGAATAACTGTTTTATTTGTACATAAAAGGTATGCAGCCTCAAAGACTATCATACCTTGCTTCCATGGTGCAAGATTTCTATACATACTGTAGCTCTGAACAAAGCCACAACAACTAGCTTATTTAATACTTACCTTGGATGTTTGTGACATAGGGGTTGATTTACTAAAACTGGAAAGTGCAAAATCTGGTGCAGCTCTGCATGATAGCCAATAAGCTTCTAACTTCAGCCTGTTCAAATACGTTTTCACAATAAAACATTGAAGCTGATTGGTTTCTTTGCAGAGCTGCACCAGATTTTGCACTCTCCAGTTTTAATAACACAACCCCACAGTACTGTATATATATATTTATATACCATAGGTAGTAGAGAGCTCCACGTATATGGTCATATATAGGTAATGGAGAGCTCCATCATATTTAGTTATATAGGTAATACACAGTTGCAATGGATTTTTGGTTTTAATTGAATGGTTCTACTTATGATACCAGTATACTTTTATGTGCAGGCATCCTTGCTGTTATGTATGTTGATTATGATTGCATCACAAATGGTACACCTTGACAGAGGACCATTGTAGTCCCCAAATGTGGTTTAAAGCCCAACTCCCGTAAAATGTAAAATTGTCCCTTGAGGTGGGTTTGAGGGCTCTTTTTTTGTCCAGGGGAGAGGAGAAACACTTTTATTTATCTGATCCTCCCCACCAAAATGGAGCCCCCCCCAACGCTTTGGCTGTGGACTGGTCCTTGGCATCAACATGTCCAATGTCTCCTGATTTCATCTCGATGACATTCAGGATCCTAGATCGCTATGACATAGGGGAGAAGATACTACAGGGACTGGTTTAGCAGAGAAGAGGAGCAGAGGGTCAGATAAGTAAACCTTCTTTTTTGTTCCCCTAGACCTAAAGGGATAATATTTTTAATTGCCCAAAGTTGGGTTCTAAATGTGGGACTCTGTGACTCATACAAGATGGTAATAAGGACCTTGTAGTCAAAATCTTTTTGATTAGCTGCTGATATTAATCTTTTTTTCATTTCAGAATCAGACACATTTTTAATCTACAATGAAGACCACAAGAAATGTTTACAAGCTCAGAAGAACATCATTATGGTGACTTCCTGTAATGTGGACAATAAAGCACAGAAATTCCGCTGGATCTCTAAACACCAGCTGATAAACGTGCAAGAGTCGCAGTGCTTGGGGGTGTCCGCTAAAAAAGACACAGGCTTGGTTAACTTGTTTTCATGTGATGGAGTTAGTGAGCTCCAGAAGTGGGAGTGTAAAAATGACACTTTGTTCGGGATTGTAGGAGACGACCTTCATTTGAACTTTGGCAATGCAAAAGAAAAAGCGATTATTTATAAAGGAATGGGAGGCTGGAGCCGGTGGAAGATCTACGGAACGCCCGATGACTTGTGTATTAAAGCCTATGAAGGTAAGGTGTTCCATTAAAGTACCTGTCCTGAGAGATATATGGCGGTTGTCATTGCTGACCTCATTCTAAAAATGCTCGTTGTCTGGCTGTAGCTTTAGTACTTCCTATAGGCTTCCCACACTTATGCCGCGTACACACGATCGGAATTTCCGTCGGAAAAACCTTGGATGGTTTTTCCAACGGAATTTCGCTCAAACTTGGCTTGCATACACACGGTCACACAAATCCTGTCGGAAATTCCAACCGTCAAGAACGCTGTGATGTACAACAGGTACGATGAGCCGAGATCAATGAAGTTCAATAGGCAGTTCGGCTCTTCTGCTTGATTCTGAGCATCCATGTTTTTTTGCGCGTCGGAATTGCACACAGACGTTCGGAATTTCCGATGGGAACTTTTCCCGTCGGAAAATTTGAGAACCAGCTCTTAAATTTTTCTTTGTGGAAATTTCGACAGAAAAATTACGATGGAGCCTACACACGGTCGGAATTTCCAACCAAAAGCTCACATCTGACTTTTTTTTCGGAATTTCCGATTGTGTGTACGCAGCATTAGATTACCTTGGAGGTGTGAATGTGATTGATGATACTACAGAAATCTTTGAAGTTACACAGCACTAGCTTCAAGAAGTACATTCTCAGTGACCATGTCAGGTACTTTCTGGATACATGCTGCATGGTTAAGTCTTATGCACACTGTATGTTTTTTAATGCTGCTCCTAGGGGCATCTGGCATTTTGTTTTTCTGCCCCTGCATGTTAGCCTATGTGTCCATGCACACATAGGCAATTTATAGGAGTTTAGAGGCAGGGGTGTTTAGAGGCAGAAAAAAAACCCCAGTTCCAGTGCATCCAGGACCAGCAGCATTTTGGCAGAAAAAACGCTTGATGCATGCACATGTGTCTAATAGGGATGAGCCGAACACCCCCCGGCTCGGTTTGCATCAGAACATTCGAACGGACCGAAAGTTCGCGCAAACTTTCGAACCCCATTAAAGTCTATGGGACTTGAGCGTCAGAAATCAAAAGTGTGAATTTTAAAGGCTAATATGCAAGTTATTGTCGAAAAAAGGGTTTGGGGACCCGGGTCCTGCCCCAGGGGACATGTATCAATGCAAAAAAAAGTTTTAAAAACAGACGTTTTTTCGGGAGCAGTAATTTTAATGATGC
This sequence comes from Rana muscosa, assembly GCA_029206835.1. Classification (NCBI taxonomy): domain Eukaryota; kingdom Metazoa; phylum Chordata; class Amphibia; order Anura; family Ranidae; genus Rana; species Rana muscosa. The sequence continues at coordinate 264,152,347 of CM055122.1, read as the reverse complement.
TTAAAGTGAAAAAAAAGTGAAATATTCATTTAAATATCGTACCTGGGGATGTCTATAGTATGCCTGTGAAGTGGCGCGTGTTTCCCGTGCTTAGAACTGTCCCTGCACAAAATGACATTTCTGAAGGAAAAAAAGTAATTTAAAACTGCTTGCAGTTTTAAAGTCATGTCGGGTCCCGGCAATATGAATGAAAATCATTGAGAAAAAGGGCATGGGTACCCCCCCCCCCCCCAGCCCATTACCAGCACCTTTGGGTCTTGTATGGATATTAAGGGGAACCCTGCACCCAAATAAAAAAAGGAAAGGCGTGGGGCCCCCAGGCCCTATATACTCTGAACAGCAGTATACAGGCGGTGCAAACAAGACAGTGACTGTAGGTTTGTTTTTAAGTAGAATCTGTTTGTAATTTTGAACAGGTAAATTTTTAAGTGTAGCTCCAGCCAAAAAATCTATTTTTAAGCTTTTTGGAATACATAGGGAAGGGTTATTATATTTCTTTAGTTTCGGGCGCGTGCCCATTCATCTCCGCTCGCATGTTCTTCTGCCTTGGCTCAAGTCCCAGCCAGTTGCCTGCCTGCTTATCTCCTTGCCTTCCCTGATCTTCCCCCGCACCCCACACAGTAGTAGCCGGGGCCCAGAGAGTAAAGCCTCGTACACACGATCGGATTTTCCGACAACAAATGTGTGTATAGCGATACCCCCAGTTAAGAGGGCTACCTTGTTTGTTTTGGGCCCTGTAGTGCACCGTTGTCAACCCCTGGCAATCGGCTCTAACCTCTCGTGGCACAGTTAGTAAAGGGGATGATAGAATTTGCAATCACTCTAATATTCTCTATGACACAATCCCACAGTATGGTATAGCTGGTATAGCACAGTAAATGACACTGACAACCAATATACTTAACTCTATTATTTTACTGTTGGTAAAAGTTAAAATGATAAAACAGTATGCAATGTCACATGCAGAGCCCTGCAATATGGGTATACTTATTAAAACATCAAACGTTCAGCAATATGATAGACAGTGTAGCGGGTACTTACTTTCCCGGGTGCATTTTTTTAATCTGGCTGTGACATCAGTGCTATGCTCCCTGCGGTCCATGAGGTGGCGCTGTCACTGTGACCGGAGGGACGAATATCACTGTGTGCCGGGGCCCTTTTTGTCCTCTCTCGGCAGCGGTATGGTGGGGCAGGGAACCCGCCGTGCTTTCTGGGGGAGGGTATAAAGGGGGCCGGCCATCTTGGTCACGGGGTCTTCGTCCCAAGCACCTTCAGCTTGCGGACGTGAGTTCGTGCTCGTCCCCTAGGAGGCCTCGGCCTAGGGGACCAACGGAGATCGTGTTCCACCTCAGGCACCTTCAGTCCTGGGGTGAGGTACTTACAAGAAGGTCCGGAGCTCAGTACCCAACCCTGAGTTCCGCGAGGGAAGGGTCCTAAGGCACTTCGGGGATGGAGGCCTGAATCTGAGTAAGACGCAATGGACCGGGGAGAGCTCCTCACTCGAAGACCCGGTGCAGCAGACTGCCGGTGACGGGTGAGTCTCTTGTCGGAGACCGTCCAGAAGGATCCCCTTCAGCTCGTGCGGAGACCATAGCCCACTCTCAAGGAGGAGAGTGGAGGACCGAAGTTGTGTCTGGGCCTATTCACACTCACACCCCCTTTTCTGTCCTACCTATCAAGGAAGTCCCTGTATGGTGTGTTCTAATAAAGGAGTGTTGGACTTTAATGGTGTGAGGCTCACTTCCTGGCGGACGAAGTTCACGGTGACTCTTGGAAGGAGGATCCGAGTGCACAGCACAGACCCGAAGGTAAATAAGACATTGCTGATACCACAGGTATTCCTACGTGGTGGAAGCTAGGTGTGGCCCACCCGCTCTCTCTCTCTTCCCCATCAGATACCCCTAGACAAGAGATAGTGCGAGTTTCACGGAGAGAGAAGAGGGGAAGGCGCTACACGTGGGGGCTTGGGTCCGGGATTGTGTTGTGCATCACAGTACTGAACAAGTCTGCTGGATGAGTTAACTGAATAGGCCAAAGTGCAGCCCTGCTCGAAGTCGTGAAATTGACCCTAGACAAGGGAAAGGCCCGCGCAGGAAGAGCGGTGAACGGGGGGAGGCCCAGCCGTGTGAGGTACTACACGTGGGGGCTTCTAATTGCACTGCGCCAACAGACACAACCCCCGCCGCTTAGTTTGTGGGCGTGGCTCAACCAAAGAGAAAAAAAAAAAGCCTGCGAACTGGAGCAAAGGGGAGGAGTCCAATACGTGAGAGGGCTACACGTGGGACTTTGGCGCGAAAACTCTGCAGTGTGCGATGGACCAGCAACAAGTCACCATGTTTGGACATACTTCATGGATCCCAGTTCACCCTGCTACTACCACGATGACTGCTGCTGCTCCGATAACGGATACCGGGATCCGGCTGAAGCCAAGGGGTCGATTCGCCCTGTATTCGTGCATGGACGTAGAGGCCCTGGGTGTAATTTGTCCCGGGTGCTCGAGACTAGTGTGCCACCTGAAGCCCTTCGGACAATGTGAAGCCTGTGGGGAGTTCCTGTTCGAGGTGGATCCGGTAGTAGACAGGCCGAGAACCATCTACCCAGGCCGGGCTTCAGGTAACACTACTCGCAGAGGAGGAATTACTGCTGTAAAAGCCATTCCAGCGCACACTGCAGCGACCGAGGAGGTGGTCGTTAAAACTCAACGGGAGAAATCCGAGGATGCTGACTCGGTCACCACTGTCTCACAGCGTCCGCCACCGAAGAAGAGAACCAGCGTGGTGGCCCCGACCAGCGGTGGTGGCGGACCATCTTGCCAGCTTACGCAAGGCATAGACGGACCTGTTGACGAGTGTTCCTGACGTCCCGCTTCAAGGAAAGGCCGAGGTGAGCTGGGCAAAGAGACTTGGTGCATGGGCGGAGGTGCCGGGAAGGCATGGCCCAGTATGCCTGCGGGAGGTGTTAGCTCCGTCTCTACAACGGGCTACATACCCGCGGAGGAGTGTGATACCTCGGATCTGGAATCGCTCTCTGATATGGGAGATGACACTGCCATTGACGAGCTGTTTGCAGAGAAGGGCTGGGACAAAGTACCGCTAGCTTCACTCCGAAGGCCTCGAGATTCACCCATGTCCACGGGGGAGAGTACACCCCGGGTGGAAGCACCAGCGTCTGAACAAGGGTCCCGACCCCAGCCCACATCTACATCTCCGGTGCCACCTGCATCAGGTACTGGGGAGCAGAAGTTGATACTACGGGCACCTATGCCTCAACCAGAAGTGGTCAAGGCCCCTCGCCATCCGGACTCTATAGTTCTACCCGGCGAAGGGGACAAAGCCACAATGCCTCCGCTGTCCAGGCTTCAGAGACTCTTCTGCCAGAAAGTTGCTGCTGACTACGGGTGGGAATATCCGTACCTCCCCAAGGAGTTACTCTACGAAGTGGAGGTGTACCGAGAGCGCTGGTATAATGACTTCGTGTGGACCCACCTTAAGGTTCCACACTCCCGCAGGTATTTGACATGCTCTCCAAAGACATCTCAGCGGTTCAAAGACTGCAAGGCAGAGTGGATGAGGGGAAGACACATCCATGCGGACAAGGTGTTGATTCGACGCAAAGAAGGTGAAGATGTGGAGTACCATTTGGAGACCATGGATCGGCATCTAAAACCTATTGTTCTGCCGCATCCCCGCTTCTACCTCTGAGGAGAAAAAGACTCTATTTGTTTGCTTTTTGAAAGGATTTTGCACCCCCTGAACTTTGCTGTTTGACTTTCTTGTTGGTGCCATCATCAGTGCTTTTGCCCCGCAAGAGGGGTGCTTGTGTCATTCCGAGGAAGAACTGTTCCAGTTGTTGTTTTTTCCTCTCCGGTGAGAAGTTGCAGACTTTGGGGTAGATAGGGCCCGGAGTCAAGCAGCAGGAAAAAAAAAAAGAAGATGGTTCAACGGGTGCAGTTACCGCGAGGCTGTCACCAGGTGGCAGTCTTGTGCAACGTTACACATTGTACACACTTACACTGGAGGAAAGGATATTTCTCTTCGGAGGAGTTTTTTTTTTTCTCTCACACATACACATGTGTCAGGGTTTTATTGTTTCTTTTCTTTTCCCTCTGCAGGAGAGCGTCTCGGCAAGATTATGGAACCTGGGGTGGTTCTTAGTTAGGATGGGAGGGAAAAGTATAATGTTTTAAATGTTGTCTTTCACTCCTCTTTTGTTGCAGGGCTCAGACACAACTTCTCCGTTAGGATAGTTTCCTAAAATTTTTTTTGTTTTTTTCAAATTGTTAGTTGGTTTCTGGATTGGATTATGTCAGCCGTTGAGGGCGTGATTCACTCCAGACACTGGGGTCCAGTGTCAAAAGACAGGGGGAATGTGTAGCGGGTACTTACTTTCCCGGGTGCATTTTTTGAATCTGGCTGTGACATCAGTGCTATGCTCCCTGCGGTCCATGAGGTGGCGCTGTCACTGTGACCGGAGGGACGAATATCACTGTGTGCCGGGGCCCTTTTTGTCCTCTCTCGGCAGCGGTATGGTGGGGCGGGGAACCCGCCGTGCTTGCTGGGGGAGGGTATAAAGGGGGCCGGCCATCTTGGTCACGGGGTCTTCGTCCCAAGCACCTTCAGCTTGCGGACGTGAGTTCGTGCTCGTCCCCTAGGAGGCCTCGGCCTAGGGGACCAACGGAGATCGTGTTCCACCTCAGGCACCTTCAGTCCTGGGGTGAGGTACTTACAAGAAGGTCCGGAGCTCAGTACCCAACCCTGAGTTCCGCGAGGGAAGGGTCCTAAGGCACTTCGGGGATGGAGGCCTGAATCTGAGTAAGACGCAATGGACCGGGGAGAGCTCCTCACTCGAAGTCCCGGTGCAGCAGACTGCCGGTGACGGGTGAGTCTCTTGTCGGAGACCGTCCAGAAGGATCCCCTTCACCTCGTGCGGAGACCATAGCCCACTCTCAAGGAGGAGAGTGGAGGACCGAAGTTGTGTCTGGGCCTATTCACACTCACACCCCCTTTTCTGTCCTACCTATCAAGGAAGTCCCTGTATGGTGTGTTCTAATAAAGGAGTGTTGGACTTTAATGGTGTGAGGCTCACTTCCTGGCGGACGAAGTTCACGGTGACTCTTGGAGGGAGGATCCGAGTGCACAGCACAGACCCGAAGGTAAATAAGACATTGCTGATACCACAGGTATTCCTACGTGGTGGAAGCTAGGCATGGCCCACCCGCTCTCTCTCTCTTCCCCATCAGATACCCCTAGACAAGAGATAGTGCGAGTCGCACAGAGAGAGAAGAGGGGAAGGCGCTACAACAGTTTAACAGACCCCGCTGCACCTATCCTCCCTCGTGAGCAAAATGGCGTCCAGCAATGTCCTATACTACCCAGTCAGGCCTGACTATGATTTGGGTATAGTTCTGTAGAAAAAATCTTTGCTAGCAAAACACGGTGGTGCTTTTTTAACCACTTAAGCCCCGGACCATTTGGTAGCTAAAGGACCAGAGGTGAATTCAGAATTTTGCACTGCGCTGCTTTAACTGTAAATTGTGCGGACATGCAATGTTGTACCCAAACGAAATTTGCGTCCTTTTCTTCCCACAAATAGAGCTTTCTTTTAATGGTATTTGATTGCCTCTGCGATTTTTATTTTTTGCGATATAAACGGAAAAAGACCGAAAATTTTGAAAAAAAATGATATTTTCTACTTTTTGTTATAAGAAAAATTGAATAAACTCAATTTTAGTCATACATTTAGGCCAAAATGTATTCAGCCACATGTCTTTAGTAAAAAAAATGTCAATAAGCTGTGAGGGGGTTAGCTCGGCAGCGGGTGTGTGTGACCCCCGGGATGGGCTCCCCACACAAAACAGGCCCAGCAAACGGAGGTTGTGGTTTTCAAAATCAAAAAAAAGGTGCGGTTTATTTTCTATTTACAGTGACAAAACACAGCAAAGCAAAAGAAACATAACCAAAATAAATCCTGGTCAAGTTGACCTCTGACTAAACATACAGGTTTCCTAACTAACAACTGGGATCAGCCTAGTGCTGTCCTAGTCCCTAAGTCCCTGGTTTAGTAAAAGTCCAAACAAATAGCCACACAGGCTTTGCCTCACCGCACAGGGGTTCACTCTCCCTAGACAGTCCACACAGGTCTGGTTCCAGGCATGAGCTAACATCTAATGAAGCTGGGAGTTCTTATAGAGGCCTAAATGAGCTGACAAGCTTCAGCTGGCCTCATCAACTCCCTGTCTGTACGACGCCCAGCCCTCTCCCTAGAGGTATGAGTCATCCATGAGCCCACTAGCCTTATACAACTCTCCACCTAGTTGTATAAGTCGGCGTAAAGCCTAAATCTGGGCGAAATATATCTACCCCCCTGGATGCAACCAGGTGACTTTACCTTCCTGCTGTCACATACCCCCCCCCTCTTGTTTTAACCTCGGGGTTGGAACACCAGCAATCAGGCATTCATGTACTCGAGACAAAGCATCCACATTCCCCATTTGAACGCCAGGGCGATGCTTTACTGTGAAGTTGAATTCCTGGAGGGCCAGGAACCACCTATTCACTCTTCTATTTGTTTCCTTGTTTTGAGCCATCCACTTTAACGGAGCGTGATCCGTAACCATGTCAAAGTGCCTACCTAGCAGGTAGTACCGAAGGGAATCTAGAGCCCACTTCACCGCTAAGCACTCCTTTTCAACGGTGGCGTAATTTACCTCATGGGACTTCAACTTCCTGCTGAGGTAAATGACTGGGTGCTCTTCCCCGTTCCAGACCTGGGACAATACTGCTCCTAACTAGTGATGAGCCGAACACCCCCGGGTTCGGTTCGCACCAGAACCCGCGAACGGACCGAAAGTTCGAACGAACATTAGAACCCTATTAAATACAATGGATGCGAACGTTCGAATTCTAAAGTGCTAATTATAACAACTATTATGCATGTTATTGTCCTAAAAAGGGTTTGGGAACCCGGGTTCTGCACCAGGGGACATGTATCAATGCAAAAAGAAGTTTTAAAAACGGTCGTTTTTCGGGAGCAGTCATTTTAATGATGCATAAAGTGAAAAAAAAAAAGTCAAATATTCCTTTAAATATCGTACCTGGGGGGTGTCTAAAGTATGCCTGTGAAGTGCCACGTGTTTCCCGTGTTTAGAACTGTCCCTGCACAAAATGACACTTCTAAAGGAAAAAAAAGCCATTTAAAACTGCTTGCGGCTTTAATGTAATGTCTGGTCCCGGTAATATGGATGAAATTCTTTAAGAAAAATGGCATAGCTACCCCATGACCCCCCCCCTACCCCAGCCCATTACCAGCCCCTTAGGGTCTTGTATGGATATTAAGGGGAACCCCGCACATAAAATAAAAAAGGCCCTATATACTCTGAACAGCCCTATACAGGCGGTGCATACAAGACAGGGACTGTAGGTTTGTTCTTATGTAGAGTCTGTTTGTAATTTTGAACAGGTACATTGTTGAAGTGTAGCTCCAGACCAAAAATCTATTTTTAAACTTTTTGGAAAACATAGGTAAGGGTTATCACCCCTGTAACATTTGTTTTGCTGTCTGTGCCCCTGTTCAGAACATTTCACCTCACTTTCCGTCCCAATGACAACTGTTTTTGAAATGTGGTGTTTTTCTTGAAACAAGGATTGCTGATAAAGCATCAGTACAGAGGAGACACCTTTCTCCCATATTTATTCTTACAGGAGAGAATTTTCCTTCCTAGTGGTAGATTTCCTCTCACTTCCTGTTGTCTTCTTGCGTTTGCAAGTAGGAGTCGTTTGTAAGTTGGATGTTTGAAAGTAGGGACCTGCCGTATATACTCTGCAGAAATAGGCCCCTTAGTTGTTGGTGTTGGCACAACACTGTAAGCACTCACAGTTACTCTTGGTTGGTGCTGGAACGCCCTGCTGTCAACTATTATATCAGGAATTTTAATTACATATAATTGTTGAACAGTGGTAGTAAAAATTGGGCCTTTGATGGTGGTGCTGGTGCCACAACACTGTAAGCCCTGACAGTTACTCTTGGTGGGTGCAGCAATGGGCCCTGCTGTGAATTATTAGATCAAGAATTGTAATTACATGCCCCTGTTGAACAGGGGCTGAAAAATTGGGCCTTAGGCACTGGTGGCACAACACTGCAACCCCTCACAGATACTGTACTTGGAGCACAGCAATGAGCCCTGTTGCAAAGTATTGCTTCAAAAATTGTAATGACACGCCCCTGTTAAACAGGGGCTGAAAAATTGGGCCTTAGGCACTGGTGGCACAACACTGCAACTCCTCACAGATACTGTACTTGGAGCACACCAATGAGCCCTGTTGCAAAGTATTGCTTCAAAAATTGTAATGACACGCCCCTGTTAAACAGGGGCTGAAAAATTGGGCCTTAGGCACTGGTGGCACAACACTGCAACTCCTCACAGATACTGTACTTGGAGCACAGCAATGAGCCCTGTTGCAAAGTATTGCTTCAAAAATTGTAATTACACGCCCCTGTTAAACAGGGGCTGAAAAATTGGGCGTTAGGCACTGGTGGCGGCACCCATAAACAAAAATGATCTTACAAGCTATCATCATCAATCGTATCATTGAGGACTCGGAGGAGGAGGATAGCCAGTCAACATAACAGCACAGGCACTCAGCATCAGCATCAGTCTTGAAGGGATGTGACATGTTAAAATCAATTAGTCTGTTATATCAGCATCAGGTGTGTGGTAGCTGGTGGTGATCCAAGACTGGTTCATCTTGATGAAAGTCAGTCGATCAACCGAGTCGGTGGACAGGCGCACCCTGTGATCCGTGACAAATCCTCCAGCAGCACTGAATGTGCGTTCCGAAAGAACGCTGGATGCAGGACAGGCCAGTAGCTCAATTGCATACTGTGCAAGCTCTGGCCAGTGATCCATCCTCAAGACCCAGTAAGCCAGAGGATTTTCGGTGGGGAAGGTGTCCAAGTCTGACCTTGCCCCTAGATATTCCTGCACCATGTTTATCAGACGCTGGCGATGGTTGCTGGAACCGATCATACTTTGGGGCTGCGGACTAAAGAATTGTCTGAACGCATCGGTCAGACGGCCACCTTCCCCACCGCTCCTTCTTTGACTGGCCGAAGCCTCAGCAACTCGTTGTCCAGGACCAGGAGTTTGCAACCTCCCAGTCTCTGGGAACGCGTTGCACAGACCTTTCTGCAAGGCCTCCCGGAGTTGTCTCATCCTCTGCTCCCTCAGCGACGGTAACATAAGGTCCGCAACCTTACCCTTGTACCGTGGATCAAGGAGAGTGGCCAGCCAGTAATGGTCCCTCTCCTTGATCCGAAGAATACGAGGATCCTTCCGCAGACTTTGCAGGATCAGGGAGGCCATGCAGCGTAGGTTTGCTGAGGCATTCGCTCCGGAGTCCTCTGGGTCACTAAGGACGACATGATCCGCAGCCACCTCCTCCCAGCCACGTACAAGTCCACTGGTTTCTTGGGACTGTAAATCATCCCTAAAAGACTGCTGCTGATGATGCTGAGTGCCAGCCTCCACCTCCATGCTGACACAATCCTCCTCCTCCTCCTCCTCCTCCTCCTCCTCTTCCTGTGCGATGGGTGGGACAGAAGGAACACTGTCTGGGTAAAGGGGGCCTTGAGAGGCAAGGAAGTCCTCCTCTTCCTGCCTCTGTTCTGCCTCAAGTGCCCTGTCCATTATTCCACGCAGCGTGTGCTCCAACAGGTGGACAAGAGGTACAGTGTCACTGATGCATGCACTGTCACTGCTCACCATCCTCGTGGCCTCCTCAAATGGTGCCAGGACAGTGCATGCATCCCTGATCATGCCCCACTGGCGTGGAGAAAAAAAACCAAGCTCCCCTGACCCTGTCCTGGTGCCGTAGTCGCACAGGTACTCATTGATGGCCCTCTGCTGCGTGTGCAGCCGCTGCAGCATGGCCAACGTTGAGTTCCACCTGGTGGGCATGTCACATATAAGGCGGTTCTTGGGCAGGTTCAACTCCTTTTGCAGCTCAGCCAGGCGAGCACTGGCATTATAAGATCTGCGGAAATGCACACAGACTTTCCTGGCCTGCCTCAGGACATCCTGTAAGCCCGGGTACCTGCCCAAGAAGCGCTGCACCACCAGGTTAAGGACGTGAGCCACACAGGGCACATGGGTCAGTTGTCCCTGTCGGAGGGCGGAGAGGAGGTTGGTGCCATTGTCGCAAACCACCATTCCTGGCTTAAGCTGGCGTGGCGTCAACCACCTCTCGGCCTGGCCCTGCAGAGCAGACAGGACCTCTGCCCCAGTGTGGCTTCTGTCCCCCAAACACACCAGCGCAAGCACGGCATGGCATCTTTTTGCCTGCGTACTTGCGTAGCCCCGTGAACGGCTACGGAGCACCGCTGGTTCATAGGACAAACCACAGGAAGAGGCCATGGAGGAAGAAGAAGAGGAGGGGGTGGAGGAGAGAGGTGTGTCACAACCAGTAGTAGCATTTTGGAGGCGTGGCGGTGGGACAACCTCCAACACTACTGCACCTTGTCCTGAATCCTTCCCAGCTGCCAAAAGAGTGACCCAATGGGCCGTGAAAGAAAGGTAACGTCCCTGTCCATGCCTGCTGGACCATGAGTCAGCGGTAATATGCACCTTACCGCTGACCGCCCTGTCCAGCGAGGCCAAGACATTGCCTTCCACATGCCGGTAGAGAGCCGGAATAGCCTTCCGTGAGAAAAAGTGGCGTTTGGGAACCTGCCACTGAGGAACTGCACATTGCACAAACTCACGGAAGGGGGCCGAGTCTACCAACTGAAAAGGCAGCAGTTGAAGCGCTAGCAATTTAGCCAAGCTAGCATTCAACCGCTGGGCATGTGGATGGCTGGGAGTGAACTTCTTTCGACGGTCCAGCAGCTGGGGCAGGGAAATTTGCCTGCTAGAATCGGACGTCGGTGTACTGCTAGCAGAGTGGGCGCAAGTACTTGGCTGTGACACACCTAATTCTACACCTTCATTCCTCTCAGTGCATGTTTCAGAGAGGACTGAAGTTATAGTGGGGTTGGAGATCCCAGCTGATGCGGTGCAAGGAGAGGTCCGCTTTGTTCTTTGGTGTGGGTCTTTGAGGTAGGCTTGCCAACGAGCTGCATGGCAGGTCAACATATGTCTGGTCAGGCATGTGGTACCCAAGCGGCTTATGTTTTGGCCACGCGATATACGCTTGAGACATATGTTGCAAACAGCAGCTGTGCGATCTGATGCACTAGCCTCAAAAAAGGCCCACACCAAAGAACTTTTTGAATGACGGGCAGAGGCAGCGCCCTGCACAGGCGGAGCTCTGCGGTGTGATTCCGTCGGTGTACTGCCCTTACGCTGGCCACCAAAGGGCATCCTGCCTCGTTGGAGATGTGCCTCCTCCTCATCCTCCTCCTCCTCCTCTCTCCTATTAGGCACCCACGTGGAGTCAGTGACCTCATCATCCCCTCCCTCCTCATCACTGGAGCCAATCTGGCAGTATGCTGCAGCTGCTGGAACATGACTGCCAGATTGGTGTCCTTCTTGAGCATCCCCTCTGTCTGCTCTCACGCTACTGCCTTCCTCTAGCTGGGTTTCATCATCAGACCCTTCGAAACGCTGGGCATCCTCCTGGAGCATGTACCCAACACTGTGCTGAAACAGTTCGGGGGACTCCTCAGGAGGAGGACATGGTGGGTCTAGGGAAGGAGTGACTGATGATTTGTCTGACATTGATACCAGGGAAGACGACGCTTTGGCAGCTGCTTTTCCAGTACCCTGAGCCTGGGTGAGAGAGGATGAGGAGGAGGAGGAGGGCTTGGTCATCCACTCTACCAAGTCTTCGGCATGATGTGGCTCAACATGTCCAGCTGCCGAAAAGAAGGACAAGCGTGTCCCATGGCCATGTGCTGATGACAATGCACCGCGTCCACGACCAGCACTGTTGCCCCCAGACACAGAGCCTGCTTGCCCTCTTTTATTGCCTCCTGACTGTCTGCCTCTCCTTGTTTGCCTTCCAGACATTCTAATAGATGGCCTGCAGGGAGATGGGAAAAAAGCAATAAGGGCTACCTTCAGGTGTCCTTCTCTGTCCCTTGAAACAAGGACTTTCACAGTGAAAGAAACTGACACTCTCCCTACCTACAGTTTTCTGTCCCTAGAAAAAATGTTTTTTTTAATCACAATATAGCACAAGGACAATTCACTCACTGTCCTTACAGGTCCCTGGAAACAAGGACTTGCAGAGTGAAAGAAAAAAAACACTCTCCCTACCTACAGTTTTCTGTCCCTAGAAAAAATGTTTTTTTTAATCACAATATAACACAAGGACAATTCACTCACTGTCCTTCCAGGTCCCTGGAAACAAGGACTTGCAGAGTGAAATAAACTGACACTCTCCCTACCTACAGTTTTCTGTCCCTAGAAAAAATGTTTTTTTTAATCACAATATAGCACAAGGACAATTCACTCACTGTCCTTACAGGTCCCTGGAAACAAGGACTTGCAGAGTGAAATAAACTGACACTCTCCCTACCTACAGTTTTCTGTCCCTAGAATAAATGTTTTTTTTAATCACAATATAGCACAAGGACAATTCAGTCACTGTCCTTCCAGGTCCCTGGAAACAAGGACTTGCAGAGTGAAATAAACTGACACTCTCCCTACCTACAGTTTTCTGTCCCTAGAATAAATGTTTTTTTTAATCACAATATAGCACAAGGACAATTCAGTCACTGTCCTTCCAGGTCCCTGGAAACAAGGACTTGCAGAGTGAAATAAACTGACACTCTCCCTACCTACAGTTTTCTGTCCCTAGAATAAATGTTTTTTTTAATCACAATATAGCACAAGGACAATTCAGTCACTGTCCTTCCAGGTCCCTGGAAACAAGGACTTGCAGAGTGAAATAAACTGACACTCTCCCTACCTACAGTTTTCTGTCCCTAGAATAAATGTTTTTTTTAATCACAATATAGCACAAGGACAATTCAGTCACTGTCCTTCCAGGTCCCTGGAAACAAGGACTTGCAGAGTGAAATAAACTGACACTCTCCCTACCTACAGTTTTCTGTCCCTAGAATAAATGTTTTTTTTAATCACAATATAGCACAAGGACAATTCAGTCACTGTCCTTCCAGGTCCCTGGAAACAAGGACTTGCAGAGTGAAATAAACTGACACTCTCCCTACCTACAGTTTTCTGTCCCTAGAATAAATGTTTTTTTTAATCACAATATAGCACAAGGACAATTCAGTCACTGTCCTTCCAGGTCCCTGGAAACAAGGACTTGCAGAGTGAAATAAACTGACACTCTCCCTACCTACAGTTTTCTGTCCCTAGAATAAATGTTTTTTTTAATCACAATATAGCACAAGGACAATTCAGTCACTGTCCTTCCAGGTCCCTGGAAACAAGGACTTGCAGAGTGAAATAAACTGACACTCTCCCTACCTACAGTTTTCTGTCCCTAGAATAAATGTTTTTTTTAATCACAATATAGCACAAGGACAATTCAGTCACTGTCCTTCCAGGTCCCTGGAAACAAGGACTTGCAGAGTGAAATAAACTGACACTCTCCCTACCTACAGTTTTCTGTCCCTAGAATAAATGTTTTTTTTTAATCACAATATAGCACAAGGACAATTCAGTCACTGTCCTTCCAGGTCCCTGGAAACAAGGACTTGCAGAGTGAAATAAACTGACACTCTCCCTACCTACAGTTTTCTGTCCCTAGAATAAATGTTTTTTTTAATCACAATATAGCACAAGGACAATTCAGTCACTGTCCTTCCAGGTCCCTGGAAACAAGGACTTGCAGAGTGAAATAAACTGACACTCTCCCTACCTACAGTTTTCTGTCCCTAGAATAAATGTTTTTTTTAATCACAATATAGCACAAGGACAATTCAGTCACTGTCCTTCCAGGTCCCTGGAAACAAGGACTTGCAGAGTGAAATAAACTGACACTCTCCCTACCTACAGTTTTCTGTCCCTAGAATAAATGTTTTTTTTAATCACAATATAGCACAAGGACAATTCAGTCACTGTCCTTCCAGGTCCCTGGAAACAAGGACTTGCAGAGTGAAATAAACTGACACTCTCCCTACCTACAGTTTTCTGTCCCTAGAATAAATGTTTTTTTTAATCACAATATAGCACAAGGACAATTCAGTCACTGTCCTTCCAGGTCCCTGGAAACAAGGACTTGCAGAGTGAAATAAACTGACACTCTCCCTACCTACAGTTTTCTGTCCCTAGAATAAATGTTTTTTTTAATCACAATATAGCACAAGGACAATTCAGTCACTGTCCTTCCAGGTCCCTGGAAACAAGGACTTGCAGAGTGAAATAAACTGACACTCTCCCTACCTACAGTTTTCTGTCCCTAGAATAAATGTTTTTTTTAATCACAATATAGCACAAGGACAATTCAGTCACTGTCCTTCCAGGTCCCTGGAAACAAGGACTTGCAGAGTGAAATAAACTGACACTCTCCCTACCTACAGTTTTCTGTCCCTAGAATAAATGTTTTTTTTAATCACAATATAGCACAAGGACAATTCAGTCACTGTCCTTCCAGGTCCCTGGAAACAAGGACTTGCAGAGTGAAATAAACTGACACTCTCCCTACCTACAGTTTTCTGTCCCTAGAATAAATGTTTTTTTTAATCACAATATAGCACAAGGACAATTCAGTCACTGTCCTTCCAGGTCCCTGGAAACAAGGACTTGCAGAGTGAAATAAACTGACACTCTCCCTACCTACAGTTTTCTGTCCCTAGAATAAATGTTTTTTTTAATCACAATATAGCACAAGGACAATTCAGTCACTGTCCTTCCAGGTCCCTGGAAACAAGGACTTGCAGAGTGAAATAAACTGACACTCTCCCTACCTACAGTTTTCTGTCCCTAGAATAAATGTTTTTTTTAATCACAATATAGCACAAGGACAATTCAGTCACTGTCCTTCCAGGTCCCTGGAAACAAGGACTTGCAGAGTGAAATAAACTGACACTCTCCCTACCTACAGTTTTCTGTCCCTAGAATAAATGTTTTTTTTAATCACAATATAGCACAAGGACAATTCAGTCACTGTCCTTCCAGGTCCCTGGAAACAAGGACTTGCAGAGTGAAATAAACTGACACTCTCCCTACCTACAGTTTTCTGTCCCTAGAATAAATGTTTTTTTTAATCACAATATAGCACAAGGACAATTCAGTCACTGTCCTTCCAGGTCCCTGGAAACAAGGACTTGCAGAGTGAAATAAACTGACACTCTCCCTACCTACAGTTTTCTGTCCCTAGAATAAATGTTTTTTTTAATCACAATATAGCACAAGGACAATTCAGTCACTGTCCTTCCAGGTCCCTGGAAACAAGGACTTGCAGAGTGAAATAAACTGACACTCTCCCTACCTACAGTTTTCTGTCCCTAGAATAAATGTTTTTTTTAATCACAATATAGCACAAGGACAATTCAGTCACTGTCCTTCCAGGTCCCTGGAAACAAGGACTTGCAGAGTGAAATAAACTGACACTCTCCCTACCTACAGTTTTCTGTCCCTAGAATAAATGTTTTTTTTAATCACAATATAGCACAAGGACAATTCAGTCACTGTCCTTCCAGGTCCCTGGAAACAAGGACTTGCAGAGTGAAATAAACTGACACTCTCCCTACCTACAGTTTTCTGTCCCTAGAATAAATGTTTTTTTTAATCACAATATAGCACAAGGACAATTCAGTCACTGTCCTTCCAGGTCCCTGGAAACAAGGACTTGCAGAGTGAAATAAACTGACACTCACCCTACCTACAGTTTTCTGTCCCTAGAATAAATGTTTTTTTTAAGCACAATATAGCACAAGGACAATTCAGTCACTGTCCTTCCAGGTCCCTGGAAACAAGGACTTGCAGAGTGAAATAAACTGACACTCTCCCTACCTACAGTTTTCTGTCCCTAGAATAAATGTTTTTTTTAATCACAATATAGCACAAGGACAATTCAGTCACTGTCCTTCCAGGTCCCTGGAAACAAGGACTTGCAGAGTGAAAGAAACTGACACTCTCCCTACCTACAGTTTTCTGTCCCTAGAATAAATGTTTTTTTAAGCACAATATAGCACAAGGACAATTCACTCACTGTCCTTCCAGGTCCCTGGAAACAAGGACTTGCAGAGTGAAAGAAACTGACACTGTCCCTACCTACAGTTTTCTGTCCCTAGAATAAATGTTTTTTTTAAGCACACTATAGCACAAGGACAATTCAGTCACTGTCCTTCCAGGTCCCTGGAAACAAGGACTTGCAGAGTGAAATAAACTGACACTCTCCCTACCTACAGTTTTCTGTCCCTAGAAAAAATGTTTTTTTTAATCACAATATAGCACAAGGACAATTCAGTCACTGTCCTTCCAGGTCCCTGGAAACAAGGACTTGCAGAGTGAAATAAACTGACACTCTCCCTACCTACAGTTTTCTGTCCCTAGAAAAAATGTTTTTTTTAATCACAATATAGCACAAGGACAATTCACTCACTGTCCTTACAGGTCCCTGGAAACAAGGACTTGCAGAGTGAAATAAACTGACACTCTCCCTACCTACAGTTTTCTGTCCCTAGAATAAATGTTTTTTTTAATCACAATATAGCACAAGGACAATTCAGTCACTGTCCTTCCAGGTCCCTGGAAACAAGGACTTGCAGAGTGAAATAAACTGACACTCTCCCTACCTACAGTTTTCTGTCCCTAGAATAAATGTTTTTTTAATCACAATATAGCACAAGGACAATTCAGTCACTGTCCTTCCAGGTCCCTGGAAACAAGGACTTGCAGAGTGAAAGAAACTGACACTCTCCCTACCTACAGTTTTCTGTCCCTAGAATAAATGTTTTTTTAAGCACAATATAGCACAAGGACAATTCACTCACTGTCCTTCCAGGTCCCTGGAAACAAGGACTTGCAGAGTGAAAGAAACTGACACTGTCCCTACCTACAGTTTTCTGTCCCTAGAATAAATGTTTTTTTTAAGCACACTATAGCACAAGCACAAAACACACTGACACTCTCCCTACCTATCCTTCTCTTTCCCTAAACTAAAGGAATCCAGGTTAAGCAAGAAAGAAATAACAGTCACTGTCCCTGCCTATGCTGCTCTATCCCTGCTCCGGAACACACTACACTAGGCCGCCGTGCTGGCGGCCTTTTATAGTGTGGGGCGTGTACTAAACACCCTCAGCAATAATTGGCCACAGGCATCCTGCCTGTGGCCAATCATTGCTCTCCTCGCTGCCGGCGCTGTGATTGGCCAAGCATGCGGGGTCACAGTGCATGCTTGGCCAATCACAGCGCCTGGATGACACTGCGATGGCGTAGTGCATTGTGGGCCGTTCGCGTCACTCGAATTTGGCGCGAACGGCCCAAATCGTTCGATCTTCGTCGAACGATCGAACAGCCGATGTTCGAGTCGAACGTATGTTCGACTCGAACACGAAGCTCATCCCTACTCCTAACCCCACATCTGACGCATCACTTTGTACGACAAAGTCTTTAGAGAAGTCGGGTGAGTACAACACTGGCTGGCTACATAAGGCTTGTTTCAAGAACTGGAATGCTGCCTCAGCCTCGGGGGTCCATTTAATCA
Source organism: Rana muscosa (assembly GCA_029206835.1). Taxonomy (NCBI): domain Eukaryota; kingdom Metazoa; phylum Chordata; class Amphibia; order Anura; family Ranidae; genus Rana; species Rana muscosa. The sequence goes on along the minus strand of CM055122.1, from coordinate 264,134,729 downwards.
TGACCGACCCTTTCCCCTTCGTCAGGTTGGTTAGGGGCACAGCCTTAGAAGCAAAGTGGGGAATGAATCGCCGATAATACCCAGCGATTCCCAGAAAGGCTCGTACCTGCTTCTTGCTGTTGGGACGTGGCCAACTCTGGATGGCCTCGACTTTGTTGAGTTGGGGTTTTATTACTCCCCTCCCAATGGTGTACCCAAGATATTTGGCCTCCTCCTGCCCAATGGTACACTTCTTGGGGTTAGCCGTAAACCCCGCTTCCCGAACAGAGTCCAGGACTGCTTGCACTTTTGGCAGATGTGAGGCCCAATCTGTGCTATGGACAATTACGTCATCCAGGTAAGCCGCAGCATACTTCCGATGGGGCCTCAGCATCTGGTCCATTTTCCGCTGGAATGTGGCCGGCGCATTCTGTAACCCGAACGGCATTCTTTTATATTGGAACGCCCCGTCTGGGGTTACAAATGCGGTTTTCTCTTTGGCCGACTTGGCCAGGGGGATTTGCCAATACCCTTTTGTGAGGTCAAGAGTCGTCATGTATCGGGCTGTTCCCAGCCGGTCGATCAACTCATCTATACGTGGCATGGGGTAGGTGTCAAATTTTGTAACTTTGTTCAACTGACGAAAATCGTTACAAAATCGCCAGCTCCCATCCGGTTTAGGCACCAACACGATGGGACTAGACCAATCACTTTGGGACTCCTCTATCACCCCTAAGTTCAGCATTTTCTGTACTTCCTCCCGTATTGCCTCCCGTCGAGCCTCTGGGATCCGATAGGGTTTTAACTTCACCCTTTCACCGGGCGGGGTAATGATGTCATGCTCTACCCCAGATGTTTGTCCCGGCAGCTCAGAGAATACCTCCTTGTTGCGAAGCACAAACTCCTTAACCTCCTGTTGTTGGGGTTGTGACAAGGTGGCTGCTATTCCAACCTCAGGAATCACGCAACCAGTTTGAGCTGGTGACCAAGTGTCTGCGACTAGGGACTCTCTATCCCTCCAGGCTTTCAACAGATTAACGTGATAGATCTGTTCGGGCTTTCGCCTTCCTGGTTGTCTGACCTTGTAATTCACTTCGCTCACTTTTTCCATTATCTCGTAGGGGCCTTGCCATTTGGCAAGGAATTTACTTTCAACCGTAGGGACAAGTACCAATATCCTATCCCCCGGGGAAAAGGTACGGGTCTTGGCTCCACGGTTGTACACTCTCTGCTGTGCCAACTGCGCTTGGGCCAAATGTTCCTTCACGATGGGCATTACCTGTGCAATTCGATCTTGCATCAGGGCGACATGCTCAATCACACTCCTGTGGGGAGAACTCTCACTTTCCCAAGTTTCCTTGGCAATATCCAACAGCCCTCTTGGGTGTCTCCCATACAGTAACTCAAAGGGGGAGAATCCCGTAGAGGATTGGGGCACCTCCCTAATAGCAAACATCAAATAAGGAAGTAAACAGTCCCAATCCTTTCCATCTCTATCCACCACTTTCTTCAACATTTGTTTTAGGGTTTTGTTGAATCTTTCAACCAGCCCATCGGTTTGGGGGTGATACACAGACGTACGCAATTGCGTCACTTTGAACAATTTACACAGCTCTTTCATAACCCGGGACATAAAGGGTGTACCTTGGTCCGTAAGCAGTTCTTTACAAATACCCACCCGGCTAAAAACAAGAGATAGCTCTTTGGCTATGGTTTTGGCCGAGGTATTTCGGAGAGGGATCGCTTCTGGATAACGGGTGGCATAGTCCATTATAACTAATATGTACTGGTGCCCCCTAGCGGACTTGATTATAGGACCTACCAAATCCATGGCGATCCTCTCAAACGGGACCTCAATGATGGGTAGAGGGACCAGCGGGCTATGGAAATGTGGCATCGGGGCCAACCTCTGACACACAGGGCAGGAGGAACAATAATTTTCTACGTCCTTCATCACCCCCGGCCAATAGAATCTCTGTAATACCCTCTCTCGGGTTTTCTCTGTCCCCAGATGACCTCCAAGAATGTGCCCATGGGCCAACTCCAACACCAACTTCCTGTAAGGTTTGGGCACCACAAGCTGCTCAACGGTTTCTTCTGCCCTTTTTGCCACCCGATACAGTAGGTCCTTCTCTACGCTGAAGTATGGGTAAGTGCAGGTATTATCTGGGTTCACTAACTCGCCATCTATTTTCACTACGTTTTCCCGTGCCTTTATTAGGGCGGGGTCTTTCAACTGTTCTGTGGCAAAGTTTTCCCTGTGAACCTCAAGATCAGAAAACTCCACAGACGGTAGGTTTTCGTCTGAGGAGGTGGGCTCCTCTCCAGTTTCTTGAGTCTCCCCTGCCAATACTGATAAGGGAAATTCCGGAGAGTCCTCACCACTCTCAGGGGAGTTCTGGCTATCACATTCCTGGTACATAGGGGCACCAGTGAGGGGCTCAGGATCATCCCACAGTTCCCAGAACTTCGGAAAATCCCTTCCCACAATGGCGTCATGCGGTAACTGAGATACTAAGCCCACTGGATGAGAGAGGGTACCTTTGGGGGTCTCGAAACACACTGTAGTCACTGGATACTCTCGGGTGTCCCCATGCACACAAATAACAGCTACCTTGCTATTCCCAGAGACCTCTGTTTTAACTAACTCAGCCTTTATCAGGGTCACAAGGCTACCTGAATCCAGCAATACCACAACCTTTCTACCATTAACACACATTTTGCATAAATGTTTCTCAGTTCCTCGAATGGCAGTGCATGCGACTGTCGCACACAGCGACTGACGTCTGCCCGTCAGAAAGTCACACTGCATGGGTTCCTCCACAACCGGGCAATTGGCTGCAATATGTCCCGCTTGCCGGCAGCGGTAGCAAACGATCCTTCTTGCCGCCTCTTGAGCCGCTGATTTCCCAGGCTGTTCTCGCCAAACTTGGGGTAGAGCTCCCACCCTCTCACTCTCTCCACCCTCACCCCTTGGAATCCTCTTATCCGCCCCTGGGGATGGTCTGGTCTTAGGGTGGAAAGTCCGAGTGTCTCTGGAAGAGGCCGTCAGGTTCTCTGTAGCCAAGTATTTCTCCACACGATCCACAAGACCATCGGCCGTCTCTGGGTCTCCATGGCTTACCCACTTTTGGATGGCAGTAGGAAGAGCTCTCAAAAACCGATCCATTACAACACGTTCCACAATCTTTGGTGCGGACAAAGTCTCTGGCTGTAGCCACTTTCTGCTCAGGTGAATGAGATCATACATTTGAGACCTGGGGGGTTTTCCAAGCTGGAAAGTCCAGTTATGCACACGCTGAGCCCGGACAGCCTGGGTGACACCCAGCCTTGCCAATATTTCAGCTTTTAGCATCACATAGTCTTTTGCTTGGTTAGGCTCTAGGTCATAGTAAGCTTTCTGCGATTCACCAGTTAACAGAGGAGCCACCAGTCCAGCCCACTGCTCCTCAGGCCACTTTTCTCTTTCAGCGGTCCTTTCAAATGTGGTCAAAAATACCTCTGGATCATCCTCTCCAGTCATTTTTGTCAATAAACGACTCACCCCAAAGGACGCGGTATTAGTGGGACGGCTTTCCTCACTGGTCTGCGGACGTTGCTGCATTACTGCTTCCATCTGTTGTTGTAGTCTCTGCTCTTGCTTCTGCAACAGGTCTATGAAGCGGGCCTCAGATTGCTGCTGGGCTCGTTGCTGAGCCTCCAGACTCTGTTGCAAAGTTGCGTTTGTCTGCTGCTGGGCTGCAAGGCTCCTTTGCAAACCTGCATTTGTCTGCTGTTGATTGGCATTTGCTAGAGCCAGCTGCTTCAGTATCTCCTCCATGCTGGCTTAAAAAAAACTGCCACTGGTTCTCCACCAACTGTGAGGGGGTTAGCTCGGCAGCGGGTGTGTGTGACCCCCGGGATGGGCTCCCCACACAAAACAGGCCCAGCAAACGGAGGTTGTGGTTTTCAAAATCAAAAAAAAGGTGCGGTTTATTTTCTATTTACAGTGACAAAACACAGCAAAGCAAAAGAAACATAACCAAAATAAATCCTGGTCAAGTTGACCTCTGACTAAACATACAGGTTTCCTAACTAACAACTGGGATCAGCCTAGTGCTGTCCTAGTCCCTAAGTCCCTGGTTTAGTAAAAGTCCAAACAAATAGCCACACAGGCTTTGCCTCACCGCACAGGGGTTCACTCTCCCTAGACAGTCCACACAGGTCTGGTTCCAGGCATGAGCTAACATCTAATGAAGCTGGGAGTTCTTATAGAGGCCTAAATGAGCTGACAAGCTTCAGCTGGCCTCATCAACTCCCTGTCTGTACGACGCCCAGCCCTCTCCCTAGAGGTATGAGTCATCCATGAGCCCACTAGCCTTATACAACTCTCCACCTAGTTGTATAAGTCGGCGTAAAGCCTAAATCTGGGCGAAATATATCTACCCCCCTGGATGCAACCAGGTGACTTTACCTTCCTGCTGTCACAAGCGTATATTTATCGGTTTGCGCAAAAGTTATAGCGTTTACAAACTAGGGTACATTTTCTGGAATTTACACAGCTTTAAATTTATGACTGCCTATCTCATTTCTTGAGGTGCTAAAATGACAGGGCAGTACAAAACCCCCCCAAATGACCCCATTTTAGAAAGTAGACACCCCAAGGAAATTGCTGAGAGGCATGTTGAGCCCATTGAATATTTTTTTTTTGTCCCAAGTGATTGAATAATGACAAAAAATAAAATAAAATAAATAAATTACAAAAAGTTGTCACTAAATGATATATTGCTCACACATGCCATGGTTATATGTGGAATTGCACCCCAAAATACATTCTGCTGCTTCTCCTGAGTACGGGGATACCACATGTGTGGGACTTTTTAGGAGCCTAGCCACGTACGGGACCCCGGAAACCAAGCACCGCCTTCAGGATTTCTAAGGGCGCAAATTTTTGATTTCACTCCTCACTACCTATCACAGTTTTGAAGGCCATAAAATGCCAAAATAGCACAAAACCCCCCCAAATGACCCCATTTTGGAAAGTAGACACCCCAAGCTGTTTGCTGAGAGGCATGGTGAGTATTTTACAGCTCTCATTTGTTTTTGAAAATGAAGAAAGAACATTTTTTTTTTTTTTTTTTTTTTTCAATTTTCAAAACTTTGTGACATAAAGTGAGATCTGCAAAATACTCACAATACCTCTCAGCAAATAGCTTGGGGTGTCTACTTTCCAAAATGGGGTCATTTGGGGGGGTTTTGTGCCATCTGGGCATTCCATGGCCTCCGAAACTGTGATAGGCAGTGAGAAGTGAAATCAAAAATTGACACCCTTAGAAAGCCTGAAGGCGGTGCTTGGTTTTGGGGTCCCGTACGCGGCTAGGCTCCCAAAAAGTCTCACACATGTGGTATCCCCGTACTCAGGAGAAGCAACAGAATGTATTTTGGGGTGTAATTCCACATATGCCCATGGCATGTTTGAGCAATATAGTGACAACTTTGTGCAAAAAAAATAAATAAAAAAATTTAATTTTTTCCGCAACTTGTGTCAACATATAAAATATTCCATGGACTCGACATGCCTCTCAGTATATAGCTTGGGGTGTCTACTTTCCAAAACGGGGTCATTTGGGGGGGTTTTGAACTGTTCTGGCATTTTATACACAACATTAGGAAGCTTACATCCACTCTTCTAACCACTTGAAGACAAAGCCCTTTTTGACACTTTTTGTTTACATGAAAACATTTTTTTTTTTGCAAGAAAATTATGTTGAACCCCCAAACATTATATATATTTTTAAAGCAAAGGCCCTACAGAATAAAATGGTGGGTGTTGCATTTTTTTTTTCTACACAGTATTTGCGCAGCGATTTTTCAAACGCATTTTTTTGGGAAAAAATACACTTTTTTTAATTTTAATGCACTAAAACACACTATATTGCCCAAATGTTTGATGAAATAAAAAAGATGATCTTAGGCCGAGTACATAGATACCAAACACGACATGCTTTAAAATTTCGCACAAACGCGCATTGGCGACAAACTACATACATTTTTAAAAGCCTTTAAAAGCATTTACAGGTTACCCCGTTAGATTTACAGAGGAGGTCTACTGCAAAATTACTGCCCTCGATCTGACCTTCGCGGTGATACCTCACATGCATGGTGCAATTGCTGTTTACATATGACGCCAGACCGACGCTTGCGTTCGCCATTGGGCAAGAGCAGGGCAGGACAGGGGTGCTTTTTTTTTTTTTTATTATTAATTTTGCTTTTTTATTTTATTTTTAAACTGTTGCTTCCATATTTATTTATTTTTATCACTTTTATTGTTATCTCAGGGAATGTAAATATCCCCTATGATAGCAATAGGTAATGACAGGTACTCTTTTTTGAAAAAACTGGGGTCTATTGGACCCTAGATCTTTCCTCTGCCCTCAAAGCATCTGACCACACCAAGATCGGTGTGATAAAATGCTTTCCCAATTTCCCAATGGCGCTTTTTATATCCGGGGGGGGGCATTCCCTCCCACTGCTTGTAAAAGCAGTCCAGAGGCTAATTAGCCACTAGGATTGCTTTTACATGAAAGCCGGCCGCTGGCTGAAAAGAATGATACCAAGATGATACCTAAACCCGCAGGCATCATTCTGGTATAAACATTCAAAGTCCAGCAACATACCAGTACGTTGCTGGTCCTTGTTGGACATGTATTGTAATCTTTTTTTTCATGCAGCCTGTTGGCTGAACGAAAAAAAAAGATTGATCGGTGGGTATGCCCACCATTAGAATACCGCCCTTCATCCACCCACTTCTAATATTGGGCATACATGCACCATTTATATATGCCGAAGCATGGGGGCATCTTCTCGCAAAAGTTATGCCGCGTACACATGGTCAGACTTTTCCACGGGCAAGCCTCCGTCGGAATTTCGACCGTATATACGCGGCATTAGGAGCAAAATCGCTCCTCCGCTCCTGCTGCCCCAATGCTTCGGCATATATGCTTTTTTTTTTTAACTGTGGTGGTGAAATTACCTCCTACAGCACTGGAGTCGCAGGGATCAGGCCTGTCTCTGCGAACGCTGCAGTTATGTGTGCTGTGTTTTGCAAGTGACAGTGATCGATCGATACTGCACTTGGGTGGCCTGGGCTGGACGGAGGGGCAAAACGCAGGTGCCAGCAGGTATCTGGGCTGATCCCACTAACAGTGCGTTTTTGGGAACCCTAAACTGCTGGGGACGCTAGTATAGATCTGATCAGATCAGATATTGAGCTGATCAGATACTATACCACTAAGGGGGGTGTATGCTTCACGCGTGGGTGTTAGCGCTACTGGCACTAACCTGACGCTGCCTGGGGTGTGACGCAGACCCTCTCTGACGCTAAAACCTAACTGATATCACCCGCCGGGCGATCAGGGGGTTAAACCTTTATTGGGTTATATACGGCGGGTGCCCTGACACTATAAAAAGCAAACTAACTAACCAGCGTCACCCGTAACACTTATATGATGATCACTGGTGAAAGGGTTAACTAGGGGCAATTAGGGGGTTAAAACCTCTATTAGGTAATATATGGGGGTACCTGACGCTATATAAAAACCTGACGGCGAACCTAAAAAAAAATTACTGGCTACCTATCGGCATCACCGACACTAAGACAACGATCATAAAAACGATTGCTTAGCGACAGTGGTGATAGGGGGTGAAAGGGTTACCTGGGGGGCGATCAGGGGGTTATACCTTTATTAGATAATATATGGGGGTACCTGACGCTATAAAAACCTCCGGCGAACCTAAAAAAAATTACTGGCTACCGATCAGCATCACCGACGCTAAGACATCGATCAGAAAAATTATTGCATAGTGACGGCGGTGCTAGGGGGTGAAAGGGTTACCTGGGGGGTGATCAAGGGGGTTACACCTTTATTAGGTAATATATGGGGGTACCCGACGCTATAAAAACCTGCGGCGAACCTAAAAAAAATTACTGGCTACCGATCAGCATCGCCGACGCTAAGACATTGATCAGAAAAATTATCGCTTAGTGACAGTGGTGATAGGGGTGAAAGGGTTACCTGGGGGGGCGATCAAGGGGGTTAAACCTTTATTAGGTAATATATGGGGGTACCCGACGCTATAAAAACCTGCGGCGAACCTAAAAAAAATTACTGGCTACCGATCAGCATCACCGACGCTAAGACATCGATCAGAAAAATGATCGCATAGCCACGGCGGTGCTAGGGGGTGAAAGGGTTACCTGGGGGGTGATCAAGGGGGTTAAACCTTTATTAGGTAATATATGGGGGTACCCGACGCTATAAAAACCTGCGGCGAACCTAAAAAAAATTACTGGCTACCGATCAGCATCGCTGACGCTAAGACATCGATCAGAAAAATGATAACTTAGTGACAGTGGTGATAGGGGGTGAAAGGGTTACCTGGGGGGCGATCAAGGGGGTTAAACCTTCATTAGGTAATATATGGGGGTACCCGACGCTATAAAAACCTGCGGCGAACCTAAAAAAAATTACTGGCTACCGATCAGCATCACCGACACTAAGACATCGATCAGAAAAATGATTGCTTAGTGACAGTGGTGATAGGGGGTGAAAGGGTTATCTGGGGGGTGATCAGGGGGTTAAACCTTTATTAGGGGGGGGGGGGGGTTAGGGGGCTACACTGGACCTAAAACTAAATGTAGTGACACTTTTACAGTCACAAATGTCACTGATTGCAGTGATCACTAAATAAATGGTCACTGCAATCAGTGACACTGTGACTGGGGGCTGGGGGGGCTGGGGGTGATCTGGGGGTGTCTGGGGGGGCCTGGGGGGGCGATTTATGTGCCTATGTGTCCTGGTGTCAGTGTGCTGTTTTGTGTACTAACCTGTCATCTTCTCCTGTATGGCTCTCGGTATATGTGAGCGCCCCAGGAGAGATGACATCACTTCCTCCTTCCTGGCAGGCAGGGGAAGCTCTCTCATTCGCCGGGAGCGATCGAGAGGGGGTGGCCGGAATTGAACGGCCGTCCCCTCATGCCGGATCGCTCCCGAAGGTAAAACGACCACCCACTGTAAAGAAAGGGGGTCCGATCGGACCCCCAACTATACAAAGGCAATCACGTACATATACGTGATTCTGCCTGTCGGTGCCATTCTGCTAACGTATATTTACAGTGGGCGGTTGTTAAGTGGTTAAGAACAATTGTAATCCAACAAAGTAATGATGATCGGTAACTTTGTAATGCCAGGGAGACTAATAACTCAGTTCTGCAGATAGTCTCCCCAGAGTGTAACTGCAATCACTGTGATGGCCCTGAATAAAGTTAATGGGCCTAGAGATGCTGTGGTGTAGCTCTGAGCAGGTGCTCTCTCACCCAACAGGACTAGTCCTTGTCCGTTACTTCCGTTACTGTGACTCGCTTCACAGTGTCCACGACACCCGTGTCTTCAGTCCACCTGATGACAGCACTCAGCAACAGGATCAGACACTCCGCAGGCTCCTCGGTGGAGCGACAGCCTCTTTGGAAGAAAACACAAGGCCCAGGCTTCAGGCCTTGTGCTCACAGCAGATCAGCACAGGGATCCTCTTGCTGGGCGGGCGGTATCCAAAGAGAGAGAGAACAGGGGCCCGCCTCCCTCTTATAAAGTCCACCCCAGCAGTCTTTGCACAGGGCAATGCACCCTGGGTGCCTCAAGGTGTACTGGGTAGTGTAGTCTCTGGGGAATTAAAGGGCAATACCCTGCTACATGTGATTGCAGGGTTTTGTCGGATAATCCTAACGTTTGTACGCTCCATCGGACAATTGTTTTTTCCGGCAACAAATAATTTATAGCATGCTTTAAAACTGTCCGACAACAAATGTGTCTTGTCGGATTATCCGATCGTGTGTACACAAGTTAATCGGAAAAAAATCCAAAGTACAAACACGCATGCTTCAAACCAATGCTAACCATAGCACAACATTAGCAGAAGTTGCCCAAAGGGTGGCGCTAAAGAGCTGAAAAAAACCGTAGTTTTGTGTATGTTGGCTGAAAAAGTTCTGCCGTCTGTATGCAGAACAAGTTCACGGCCAACGCCCTTCGCACAAAATTCCACGGATTTGTCCAATGGAAATCCGAGTGTGTACGAGGCTTAAGACTTGACAGGCTGTGAGGCGGGCGGGGACGGGCAGAGAGTCGCTGATTGCCGCCATTACTAGTAAAAAAAAAAATATTTTAAAAATCTGGTCACCTTATATTATTAGGAAGAGAACACCAGGAATTGTCTGCAGTTAACTTTAGCTGCACACTGTGCACAGGATACAGTACACTGACTGAACATACTGCAGCTACCACAATCAACTGCCTGCCTGTCAGTATATTAGGAAGAGAACACCAGGAATTGTCTGCAGTTAGCTTTAGTTGCACACTGTGCACAGGATACAGTACACTGACTGAAAATACTGCAGCTACCTGTCTGTGGTATTATTAGAAACAGAACACCAGGAATTGTTTGCAGTTAGCTTTAGTTGCACACTGTGCACAGGATACAGTACACTGACTGAACATACTGCAGCTACCACAATCAACTGCCTGCCTGTCAGTATATTAGGAAGAGAATAACAGGAACGGATCTAGCTAAACTGAATACAGTGTGTATATATATATATATATATATATATATATACACAACACCTGGGATGCATATATATACTAAATACACTGACTGCAGCTAACGGACTCGCCTGCCTGCTCTATCTAACTCAAATGAAATGACTCTCTCGCTCTCTCTATCTCTCAGCATGCCGGAACACACTACACAAGGCCGACTTCCAGGCGGCCTTATATAGTGTGGGGTGTGTACTAAATCCCCTGAGGCATAATTGGCCAAAGCCACCCTGCCTTTGGCCAATTATGGCTCTCCCTTCTTACCGCGCTGTGATTGGCCAAAGCATGCGGGTCATAGTGCATGCTTGGCCAATCATCAGCCAGCAATGCACCGCAATGCCGCAGTGAATTATGGGCCGTGACGTGCATCTCTAATTTGGCACGAACGGCCCATAATGTTCGTAATTCGACGAACGGTCGAACAGCCGATGTTCGAGTCGAACTTACGTTCGACTCAAACTCGAAGCTCATCCCTAGTGTTTAAATGTGCATAGAATAAATTATTATTATTATGGCCAGTGAAATGAACGAACGGCCAAGCACTTGAAATTTCTAAACGTGCTACACATGCTTAAAGCATCAAGTATTTTTTCTTCCAAAACACCACTGCCAGGAGGAAAGGCATCTAGAAGAGCTGGGAAAATGGCCTGTGTGCATGAGGCCTTGAAGAAAACAGATTAGGATCAATTTCAATGTCAGGTGTGTAGCAATTAAAGCTCACTGACTGATTTCACTTTTTGTTTAACCCCTTGGCGCTGGCCGTACGTAAATATGTGGCCTATCGGTGGCTGGGCCTTGGCGCAGAGCGGACGCATATTTGCGTGAATTTGTGTAAGTACAGCTGTGCTGAGAGTGCGCTCCTGATACAGTTACCGGCGGCTAATGGAAAACTCTGGATCGTCTGGAGCTTTCCAATCATGTGACAGCCGTGACAGCCAACCACGGCATCAAACGATCATAACCCCGCCTCGCCTCCCTACATCCTAAATCCCATTAAGGGGGCGGCTCCAAGGGGTTATTAATATTGTTCTTTAACCACTTGCCGACCGCCGACAGTACATTTACTGTTGGTGGGCAGCTCCCCCAGGCACCGCAATGTACCCATATGTAGCAGTGTACTTCCCGGCTTAGAGGTGCGTATGTGCAAGCCCCCTGGTGATCTGTGCTGTGGTTGGGCACAGCACGAGTTTGTTAGCAGGTTACAGCCAATCATTTTGGCTGTATACCTGCTGATCGGCTGTGGACAATCACAGCACAGTGATCTGTTTGTAAACACAACACACAGGTTCTGGCTGGATTTCTATTTCTGTTCAGAACTGAAAGCAAGGAGAGACACAGCCAGATGATCTGTGAGTAAATGCAGCACACATACATACACTTGCATACACTTGTTAGGCACACAGTTAACAACTTGATTGCCCTCCTGATCACTCCTCTCACCCAGCCAGTGTCATTAGTACAGTGTTAATGTACAGTATTATCACTAATCACTGTATTAGTGTCACTAGGGACATCACAGTCCATTAGTCAGTTAGTGTCCCTCCCAGCCAGTGCCAGCATCAGATTGCCCGCCATAGTCACACTATTAGTTGCTAATCACCGCCATGACTAGTTTAGTGTCTGTACAGATCATTATCTTGATCACGATCAGAACTATATTAGTGTCCCCAATAATATAGTGTCCCCAAAAACGCAGTGTTAGCAGGATCAGCCCTGATCACTGCCAGTACTTGCGACATGAAGCAGAATACATTTTGGCATACATTTATGAAGACATTTGATGTTATTGGATATGTTTTAGAAAGTATAAAATATTGCTTTTTCTTCAGTTTTCAGTAAAATGCTACAGCTGTCCTTCGCTGGCTCTAATCCTGAGAACTGAGAAATCACATGACCACTAATCACTCAGTTCTTGGGTCTACTCTGAGCACAGAGCAATGACCATCAGTCATCACTCTGTGCTCTGCCCCGCCAGCGCTCACTGGAGCACCTAGCAGGAGAGGGGGTGGGAGCAGCTGGCTCAGCCTCTCAGTAGTGTGCTGAGAGGCTGAGCCAGCTGGCAGTCAGGAATCCGGGCAGATTCTGACATTATTATCAGGATCCCTCCAGAATCTGGAGCAGCTCTGTGACATCAGTTGACAGTGGACTTTAGCACACTGTCAGCTGATTCTGGGCCACATGAGTGCACAAGTTAGTGCACTACTGTGACCCACATGAAAAGTATGGCCAAAGGACCTTTGATCATACTTCTCTTTTAAGTTATGCTGCTTGTGTCTCATATTGTAAGAAGATTATACAATATCTTCACATCCATGCTTGACAGGGCTCTGCCACATACAATTTAATTAAAATGAATCTGTAATTCTATTTTGAGTGTATTTATTTTATACTTGTGTAGTTATTTAGTAAAATAAGAAAAAGAAAGAGGTTTTTGGACTTTAAATGAGGCAGGAACCAAAGGGGTAACTGCCTCCATCCCTATCATAATTTGTTTAAAAAAGGGGAGAGCGAGAAATGGGACTTTAAATGAAGCACACAGCAGCAAAATGGGAAGTCAAGCGACTGGGAAAATTATGTTTATTTATATTGTACATTCACATATAATACATTTTGGGCATAAAGCCTCTAAACAATAAACATTGGAGCATTATCAATACAAGGTACATAGTAATCCACAATCTAGTGTACAATCACATATTAAATGCAGAAAAAGCAGCTGATATATATCAAATACATAGCCAAGATGAAATAAGAGCCTAAACGGTCTGAATGATGCTTCTGATTAAAATGAAGGGAGAAACAAAAAATGAGTAAAATGATTTTAATAGTAATGATTAAAATCATGAATTTGGTCATTTAAAGTATAATATGGGTCCATGGTAAAAATGGTGGCGAGAATTGGTGGCTCGACGCGTTTTGCAGCCTTGTAGCCGCTCATCAGGAGCATAAACCATGGAATAGGTCTATAAAAAGAGAATATATATATCTGGGTAATCTCGGGTAGTTTAAATTGAGAGGTATAAAAACGGAAAGGGAAAATAATAATTTAATTATGATTATATACAGGGAAAATTTAGGGGGGATTTTTTGTGTCCAACTCACATCTGTGAGCCGTGCAGCCGTTGCGCGCCATCGAGAATCGCCAGTGCACATCAGAACCCCTACTCCGGGCGCTGTGGTGGTCTGGACGGGCAGCAGCAATCGGTAGAGACAGATCCCAGGCAGGTAGGTGTTGGTGAATACCATGGCAAGGGTGAAAATTATAACCCCTATGGGGAACCTATGTGAAAAAAATTATGGTGTATTTATAGTTAGTGTATGAAAATTGTGTGTGGGAGTAGTGTGTGTAGGGTGTGTGAGGTGTGGAAGCATGGGAGAGTTGGTATTCACCAACACCTACCTGCCTGGGATCTGTCTCTACCGGTTGCTGCTGCCTGTCCAGACCACCACAGCACCCGGAGTAGGGGCTCTGATGTGCACTGGCGATTCTCGATGGCGGACTACGGCTGCGCGGCTCGCAGATTGTAAGTTGGACACAAAAAATCCCCCTTAAATTTTCCCTGTATATAATCATAATTAAATTATTATTTTCCCTTTTCTTTTTTATACCTCTCAATTTAAACTACCCGAGATTACCCAGATATATATATTCTCTTTTTATAGACCTATTCCATGGTTTATGCTCCTGATGAGCGGCTACAAGGCCGCGAAACGCGTTGAGCCACCAATTCTCACCACCATTTTTACCATGGACCCTTATTATATTTTAAATGACCGAATTCATGATTTTAATCATTACTATTAAAATAATTTTACTCCTTTTTTGTTTCTCCCTTCATTTTAATCAGAAGCATCATTCAGACCGTTTAGGCTCTTAGTTCATCTTGGCTATGTATTTGATATATATCAGCTGCTTTTTCTGTATTTAATATGTGATTGTACACTAGATTGTGGATTACTATGTACTTTGTATTGATAATGCTCCAATGTTTATTGTTTAGAGGCTTAATGCCCAAAATGTGTTATATGTGAATGTACAATATAAATAAACATCATTTTCCCAGTCGCTTGACTTCCCATTTTGCTGCTGTGTGCTTCATTTAAAGTCCCATTTCTCGCTCTCCCCCTTTTAAACAAATTGTTTAGTTATTATTTCCATGGGTAAAAGCTAAAAATAAAGTGTGAGATGCTTAACCTCCCTAGCGGTAATCCCGAGTGGGGCTCGGGGTGAAAGTTCAGTACCAAAAGCGGTAACCCCGAGCCACACTCTGGATCGCATTGCAGGATCCAGGGAAAGTTATTTACCTTGTCCCCTAGATCCTGCGATGTCTCCCCACTGTGTGTGCGAGCCGTCTCCTCCTCCGCTCGATTCACACAGTGCCCGAGTGCCGAGCTCCCTTCCCTGCAAGCGTTGCGACGCACGGGGACGAAGTTCGGCGCCAAATGCAAAAAAATAAAAACACAGTATAGATACAGTATACTGTAATCTTACAGATTACAGTACTGTATCATATTATTTCACATCCCCTTTGTCCCTAGTGGTGTGTCCAGTGCCCTGCATGTAGTTTTACATTATAAATACTGTTTTTTCTGCCTGGAAACTGGAGATTGTCCATAGCAACCAAAAAGTGTCAGTTTACGTTAAAAGTGGTTTTAGACCAGCTAGAAAACAGCGATAATAAATTAGAATCACTTGCAGAATTGAGCGATAGCGATTTGTGAGGAAATTCGTCATCAAACACTGAAAGTAATGACAGCGACAATTCTGCAACTGGGCAAATTTCAGTGTTTTTGATTTGATTACGTTATTGAATAATTTTTATTATAATTATATTACTATTTGTTATAATTATTTATAGTTATTTATTTTATTATAATTTATGATTTTGTGTTTCAAACTTTATGATACCCGAAATGTCTGCTAGACTCTTGTTTGGACAGATTAAGGCCCCTTTCACACGGAGGGTCCGTTCAGGTCCACCTGTCAGTTTTTTAGGCGGACCTGGACGGACGCTCCATGTAGCCCTAT
Source organism: Rana muscosa (assembly GCA_029206835.1). Classification (NCBI taxonomy): domain Eukaryota; kingdom Metazoa; phylum Chordata; class Amphibia; order Anura; family Ranidae; genus Rana; species Rana muscosa. Next base: position 264,119,093 of record CM055122.1, on the reverse strand, counting down.
GGAGCCACGGATGTCAGCGGTGACATGTCCGCTGACATCCGCTCCGCCAAAGTGTGACGGAGGAAAACCCTATTTTTCCTTCCGTCGGCGGAGCGGATCGGATGAACACGGACAGACGAGGACCGCCCTGTCATCCGCCGGCTCAGCGGGGATCAACTGAGCGATCTCCGCTGAGCAAGCGGAGCTTCACGGGGCGGATCTTCACGGATACGCCCCGTGTGAAAGAGCCCTTAAGTGAGTTATTCTTAAGATCTACAGGCCTACCAATTTTTGCACACCTGTTTGACAGGTGCATATCATTAAAATTTTTGACAGCAAGGCCAATTCTTGCTTTCATGAAGAGTACCTCTATAAGGTTACGGTGTGAAGGCACAATTTTTCTGCACCTGTTACTTCTATCCAAAGTCTGAGAAAGAGACACCAGAACTTATTCAAAAAATCTCTAATCTTGTTCCGAGTGCATATTAATTACACAGGTTCTGGGGCTAATTTAATGCAGATAAGGCTCTAAATTAAGTTAATTACCACCTTAATCAGCCACAGAACCTGTGCAATTAATATGTGTTCGGTTTTAAAGGGACGAGGTGGCAACCCTAATAGGGTTATAGAGTCTTACAATAGACCTGTGGCAGAAGATATTAGTAGTAGTAAGTAGCCTGTTTGAGCTCTGTGAGATGTCTATAAAGTGGAGGGAATATTGCTACTGTTTTTTGGTACCCTTGAAACCAAGGGGTAGGCCAGGGTGCCACTTTTTTCCATAGGGCCAGGGCTGGCAGTCACACTCACAGTGATTTCAGGGTAACTCTGGGTTACATGCAGTCAGAGACTTCAGCTTATGGCACTGAAAATTTATACTAACAAAGACACAGTGTCTGCAGGGGGTTACTAAAACTGGAGAGTACAAAATCTGGTGCAGCTGTGCATGGTAACCAATCAACTTCTAAATTCAGCTTGTTCAATTAGGCCCCTTTCATACGGGCTGTCCGATCAGGTCCGCCTGTCAGTTTTTCAGGTGGACCTGATCGGACCTTGCACTCTTCCCTATGGAGTGGCAGATGTCAGCGGTGACATGTCCGCTGACATCCACCGCTATCCAATCCTGTCCGGAAAATCCAGATGGATGGTGGTCCTATTTTCCATCCGTCTGGCAGATCGGATTGGATCGGATCAGATGAAAACAGACAGGCGGTTTTCCCATAGAGGAGAGCGTGACTGGGTCTGTCTCCGATTTGCACAGTGAGAGAAGATGGACCTGTGATTCGCCTGCTCAGCAGGGATCAGCAGACCGATCCCCCGCTTAGTGAGCGGAGTCCATCAAGCGAAATCGCTCGTGTGAAAGGGGCCTTATGCCGCGTACACACGACCGTTTTTCATGACGAGAAAAATGCAATTTTTAAAAATGGTCGTGAAAAACGGTGGTGTGTATGCTCCAGAGCATTTTTATCGACAAGAAAAATGCCAGAAAAAAATTAGAACCTGCTCTATTTTTTCTCGTCGTTTTTCACGTCGTTCTTTTTAACGTCGTGAAAAACAGTCGTGTGTATGCTTTTACGAGGGGGAAAAAAATGTGCATGCTCAGAATCAAGTATGAGACGGGAGCGCTCCTTCTGGTAAAACTAGCGTTCATGATGGAGATAGCACATTCGTCACGCTGTAACGGACTAAAAAGCACGAATCGTCTCTCACCAAACTTTATTAACACGAGTGTAGCGGAACCTCACTCTCCCTCTTGCCTATTGTGAATGGCTTGTGTCTAGGGGTACCTGGGAGAGGAGAGTGCAGGAACACTACGCCAAGCTCTCCCCTCGTGTGTATAAGAGGGTTGAGCAAAGTTAGTTGATTTACCTCCCGGGTCTGTCCACTGCATACGAAGCCTCAGTTGTTCCATGGAGACGTGTCTGCCAATAATAGAGCCCCACACCAATTGAAAGTCCAACACTCCTTTATTTCTCGTACAATACGGTGAACACAATCAGTTGAACTTCCAATAACAGACGAACATCGGGGTGTGGGAACGAGTAGGCCCAGGCACAACTGAACTCTCCTATTCCTTTTTGCTAGCGAATAGGCCTGGCGCACAGTCTCTGCCACCGACCGTGAGTTTTGGTCGCTGCCACCGACCGGATGAACTGTTGAGGCCCCTGCCACAGGCCTAATAGCAGGCCTCTGCCACTGACCTTATTGAAATAGCTGGACCGCTGCCACCGGTCATTGAACGTGGACTGAACTTCCTCTTTGAACTTGGCTCCTGTTCGGGAAAGATATCCCTCCGGGCGGTCTCCAGAGGTTCACCCGGCACTGGCAATCTGCTGCACCAGGTCTTCGGGTGAGTCCCTCCTCCGGTCCCTTACGCCTCTGGATTCGGGTGCCCAACTCCCGGGGCCCCCTAGGATGATCCCTCCCTCGCGGGACCCAGCGGAAGGTACTGGGCCCCAGGCCTCCGGCTGAGTACCTCACCCCAGACTGAAGGTGTCTGGGATGGAACACGAACTCCAAGTGTCCAGGCCTAGGCCACCTGGACACCAACCGCAACCACAGCCCTCAGGCTGAAGCTGCCCGGGACTCCAACCTCGTGTCGAAGATGTCCGCCCCCCTTAATACCCCCTCCCAGCAAGCACGGCGGGTTCCCCACCCCACCGTACAACCGCTGCGAGAGGTCACAACGGGTACGGCACTATAGCGATGGTTCAACCCCGGCCCAAAATGACAGCGCCACCTGACGGGCCGCAGGGAACTATGCATCACTGGTGTCCTCACCAGTTTAAAAGCGTCCCAAAGGGTGGCGCCAATCGAATGGAACTTCCCCTTTATAGTGCCGTCGTACGTGTTGTACGTCACCGCGCTTTGCTCGAGCATTTTTTTTTCACGAACGTGTGTATGCAAGGCAGGCTTGAGAGGAAACACGAAAAATCACGTCGAGAAAAACTTTGTTTTTTTCCATGACATGAATAACGGTCGTGTGTACGCGGCATAAAGCTCTGACAAAAAAATAATGATCTGGAAGCTAATTAGTTTATATGCAAGTTTTTGTACTCTCCAGTTTTAATTGATCAACCCCATACTGTTTTCCTCTTTCAAGCTGACTCAGGTGCTCACTAAAGCTGTATACACACTAGACAACTTTTGTTGTTAGATTTTCTTTAGATTTACCTTCAAATATGTAGTGCAATGGCCTGTCTAATTGCATACAAATTGAAAGTGTTTAGGTTTGACCTCATATTATATATTTTTTGACGTCCGATTTTCGTTTCATTAGTATGCTTTTCAGACTGAAAAAAACATAAGAGCAAGACTACTACGCATGCTCAGAAACTAAAGAATACATACAAAACTATTCAACACATTATGTCACTTCTGACGTAGTATTCTGTCGTATGAAAATTTTCGTATTGTTAGTAACCTCTTTACTTTTGACATGAGACTAGCATGCCACAAAAAATGTTCGGACATCCGAAAATCTAAGCGTGTGTACGAGGCTTTAGTGGTTACCCATAACTATCTTCCCCAGGTAGCTCTAGCTTCCAATTGGAGGATATTTTCCCAAAAGGATTCTTACAAAGCATGGCAGTTTCTTTTGTACACCCATTTTAATGAGAATCCTTATTTGCTCACTCTTTCCTGCCAACTCTTCTGCCCTGGCTTTTTACGCTAAACTCAGATGGACCCATCCTGTTACATCACATACCCTCAACCCCCTCTCCCCAAGACAACTAAGCCAATAAAGTGCAAGAAAAGGATTGGGGATGTGAAGTCTATCTATCTGTTGCCATTAGGATTCAGGAGAGCCTGTTAAAAATCCAGCAGCTCCTAAGGGGATTTTTGGTACACATTCCATAGACAACTATAGATAAATATATACAGTATGTATAACATGATGACACTTTCAGCAACAATTTATTTTTATTTTTTGCATAAGTTGACTGTTCTGCAATTTTACCTACATTTTACTTTTAGGGAAGTAAATCCACAATAAATCCATCATCTGCTTCCTGAAATTCATTATTGAATCTATTTTAGCTGAAGGCGATTTGGACAGATTTATTTCAGCCAGGAAGTTTGCTCCAGTGTCTTTGTTATTCTGTAAAAAAGTTACCCCTGAAAACCTTTATCATGGTTCCAGCAACCAGACACCAGCATAAAAATGGCACTTAAATTGCTTATAGCTAAACTGCTTCTTTTAAAGAGTTGTGTAGGCAAGATGCAAAAAATTCACACATTAACTAGACATGTGCAGAACGGAAAAATTTGTTTTGTTTTGTTTCGGATAGATTTGTTATGTTACTAATTTTGTTTCGTTGATTTGTTTCGGAATTCATTTTGTTTCGTTTAAGGCGGAGTACCACCTATAAAAAAAAAATCCTTACTGTGCAGGAAATAATCTAAAAAAAATAATTTGGAGAATTTTTTTTTTTTACTTACATTTTCATGCCTGTTGCTATGTGGTCCCTTGAAATCTTCCCCTTCCTCACGTCACTTCCCCTTCCTCTGCGCCTCCGGTCGAAATAAGATCAGCTTTAATTTGTTAGTGTATTTAAATCTTCTAGTACATCTAACACTCCCCTCCCCCTAGACTGACAATTCTGCTGTCCAAAGGCACACCCTGTGCTCCTTCATCCAGAGTGGGGGCACTCTAATGCAGGAGATGTGTTACTCGTCAGATCCCCAGGTGAAAACAGAAGGAAAAAGCCTAAAAAATAAAACTAACGCAGCCACCACAACTAATGATTGGTAGGATGCAATATACAGTATTACCTTTTTGGTTTGGGGTTTAATAAAAGTTCACACAGCTGTCAATAATTGAGTTTGTATCCTGGACCAATGTTACTATGTAAAAATATTCATATCTGGAATTCTTAATTAAAGACATTAGTTAATAAATATGTTGTTTTAATCCAATAAAGCCTTGTCCTTGTCCTTTCAATTCAAGCTGTCTTGGGTAATACTTGGGTAATTGTTGTATAATTGGGTTACAGTCAACTAGGCCAATGGTTCTAAGCTGTCAGGATGCTCCAATTCTGTACAAAAATCTGATTGCTTGATATGCGATTTATCAGACATTACTCTCTCTTGATAACTATTCGTATCCATTGTGTTATTGCAAAATACTTCTGTATATTTTTTCTCACTTGGTAACTCAGTTTTACCTTTTGTCCACAGAAATCTTTACTTTAAATGGAAACGCTGATGGTCAGCCCTGCGTCTTCCCGTTCAAGTTTAACTCCAAGTGGTATGCGGACTGTACTGTGGATGGAAGAACTGATAATGGTCTCTGGTGCTCTACAACAGCAGATTATGATAAAGATAAGCTGTATGGATTTTGTCCACGTACATGTAAGTGTTGTGATTGGTTTCCTGATGATATACTGTTAGTTTAATAAAGTTCCAGACTTAAAGCGGAGATTCACCCGGTTTTGTGGTTATTAAACGTTAGCAGCTACAAAAAGTGTAGCTGCTGACTTTTAATAAACAACACACACTCACCTGTCCCACGATCCAGCAATGTGACCATCCGAACCCTCGGTTCTCTCCGGCACCGGCATCACAAGTGTGGGCACCCGACTTTGACAGCTTGACAACCGGGTGCGCACTGCACATTCACGAGTCGCGCTGCGCCTTCTCAATGGCCAGACAATCTTCTGGGACCTGTGACATGTCCCAGAAGATTTCAGGGAGGGAGGGGGAAAAGAGAATTTCCACCTGAGTCGCCTAGGTGGCCCAAGAGGAAGTGGGAGCGGGTGTCTGTCAAAATTAGGTACCCACCCCCTCCCCCATGCCACTGGGTTAGGAGTCCTTAAAGCGGAAGTTCCACTTTTGGGTGGAACTCCGCTTTAACTCTACATTAGTAGAACAGTTGTGATGTTTAGGCCCTAAAAGCTTACAGATACTATCTGTGGTTCTGAATAGGTATATGTTTGTCACCATAAGCTCCCTTCAAATATCCCAGAACATGAAACACATCTCTAAATATTACTTTTTTTTTTCTTCTAATGCTTAATTATTCTGCCACTTTGGATTTCTCTGTATTGCCTAAATCAGGGATCTCCAAACCTTCTAAACAAAGGGTCAGTGTACTGTCCTTCAGACTTTAGGAGGGCCGGATTATGGCCAGTGGGAGTAGAAAAGGTCCTGATGTCAGTGGGAAAAAATAATGCCTCATTGTTTGTTTCAGTGAGGGTAATTGTGCCCCATTATCGGTGTAAGTGGGAGGAATTGTGCCCCATCGTTGATGTCTTTGGGCCCCATTGTTGGTGTCATTGAGAGGAATTGTGCCTCATCATCGATGTCATTGGGCCCCATTGTTTATGTCATTAGGAGGAACAATGCTGTATCTTGGTCTAGGCCAACAAGGCCCAGGCCTAGGGTGGCACTTTGCAGGGGGACGGCACAAAAATAATCCCTGCTGGCTTGCGCTACACTTTTAGTGTAGTGCCAGTCTTATGGGGTGGACTGGGCCTGGAGACAAATCGGTATTGCACCCCCATAAAGTGGCCGCACTGCTGCGGGTATGTGGGCGGCTGGCGTTCCGCACCTGTGGGGAGGGGCCGCCGCTTCTAGTTTTGACTGTCCTATAATCACAGTGGACCTCTCACCTGAGTTCTTAGCTAGAGAGAGACAGATGCCATGTCGGGAGGCTGAAATTGTCTGGAGGCGAAAGTCAGCTGATGGGGCAGGCCAGTAGAGTGAAAGGGGAGTATCTCTCCACTGTGTACCCAGAGTAGAAGGAAAGCTACACTATTTGGGTGAAAATTGCATGGCACTTACCTAGCTGCCAAGGGCTTTTAATCTAGGGATGGTGCAGACTAGGGATGAGCTTCGTGTTCGAGTCGAACATACGTTCGACTCGAACATTGGCTGTTCGATCGTTCGACGAAGATCGAACGATTTGGGCCGTTCGCGCCAAATTCGAGTGACGCGAACGGCCCACAATGCACTACGCCATCGCAGTGTCATCCAGGCGCTGTGATTGGCCAAGCATGCACTGTGACCCCGCATGCTTGGCCAATCACAGCGCCGGCAGCGAGGAGAGCAATGATTGGCCACAGGCAGGATGCCTGTGGCCAATTATTGCTGAGGGTGTTTAGTACACGCCCCACACTATAAAAGGCCGCCAGCACGGCGGCCTAGTGTAGTGTGTTCCGGAGCAGGGATAGAGTAGCATAGGCAGGGACAGTGACTGTTATTTCTTTCTTGCTTAACCTGGATTCCTTTAGTTTAGGGAAAGAGAAGGATAGGTAGGGAGAGTGTCAGTGTGTTTTGTGCTTCTGCTATAGTGTGCTTAAAAAAAAACATTTATTCTAGGGACAGAAAACTCTAGGTAGGGACAGTGTCAGTTTCTTTCACTCTGCAAGTCCTTGTTTCCAGGGACCTGGAAGGACAGTGAGTGAATTGTCCTTTTGCTATATTGTGATTAAAAAAAACATTTATTCTAGGGACAGAAAACTCTAGGTAGGGACAGTGTCAGTTTCTTTCACTCTGCAAGTCCTTGTTTCCAGGGACCTGGAAGGACAGTGAGTGAATTGTCCTTTTGCTATATTGTGATTAAAAAAAACATTTATTCTAGGGACAGAAAACTCTAGGTAGGGACAGTGTCAGTTTCTTTCACTCTGCAAGTCCTTGTTTCCAGGGACCTGGAAGGACAGTGAGTGAATTGTCCTTTTGCTATATTGTGATTAAAAAAAACATTTATTCTAGGGACAGAAAACTCTAGGTAGGGACAGTGTCAGTTTCTTTCACTCTGCAAGTCCTTGTTTCCAGGGACCTGGAAGGACAGTGAGTGAATTGTCCTTTTGCTATATTGTGATAAAAAAAAACATTTTTTTCTAGGGACAGAAAACTGTAGGTAGGGAGAGTATTTTTTTTCTTTCACTCTGCAAGTCCTTGTTTCCAGGGACCTGTAAGGACAGTGAGTTAATTTTCCTTGTGCTATATTGTGATTAAAAAAAACATTTATTCTAGGGACAGAAAACTCTAGGTAGGGACAGTGTCAGTTTCTTTCACTCTGCAAGTCCTTGTTTCCAGGGACCTGGAAGGACAGTGAGTGAATTGTCCTTTTGCTATATTGTGATTAAAAAAAACATTTTTTTCTAGGGACAGAAAACTGTAGGTAGGGAGAGTATTTTTTTTCTTTCACTCTGCAAGTCCTTGTTTCCAGGGACCTGTAAGGACAGTGAGTTAATTGTCCTTGTGCTATATTGTGCTGAAAAAAACATTTATTCCAGGGACAGAAAACTCTAGGTAGGGACAGTGTCAGTTTCTTTCACTCTGCAAGTCCTTGTTTCCAGGGACCTGGAAGGACAGTGAGTGAATTGTCCTTTTGCTATATTGTGATAAAAAAAAACATTTTTTTCTAGGGACAGAAAACTGTAGGTAGGGAGAGTGTTTTTTTTCTTTCACTCTGCAAGTCCTTGTTTCCAGGGACCTGTAAGGACAGTGAGTTAATTTTCCTTGTGCTATATTGTGATTAAAAAAAACATTTATTCTAGGGACAGAAAACTCTAGGTAGGGACAGTGTCAGTTTCTTTCACTCTGCAAGTCCTTGTTTCCAGGGACCTGGAAGGACAGTGAGTGAATTGTCCTTTTGCTATATTGTGATTAAAAAAAACATTTTTTTCTAGGGACAGAAAACTGTAGGTAGGGAGAGTATTTTTTTTCTTTCACTCTGCAAGTCCTTGTTTCCAGGGACCTGTAAGGACAGTGAGTTAATTGTCCTTGTGCTATATTGTGCTGAAAAAAACATTTATTCCAGGGACAGAAAACTCTAGGTAGGGACAGTGTCAGTTTCTTTCACTCTGCAAGTCCTTGTTTCCAGGGACCTGGAAGGACAGTGAGTGAATTGTCCTTTTGCTATATTGTGATAAAAAAAAACATTTTTTTCTAGGGACAGAAAACTGTAGGTAGGGAGAGTGTTTTTTTTCTTTCACTCTGCAAGTCCTTGTTTCCAGGGACCTGTAAGGACAGTGAGTTAATTTTCCTTGTGCTATATTGTGATTAAAAAAAACATTTATTCTAGGGACAGAAAACTCTAGGTAGGGACAGTGTCAGTTTCTTTCACTCTGCAAGTCCTTGTTTCCAGGGACCTGGAAGGACAGTGAGTGAATTGTCCTTTTGCTATATTGTGATTAAAAAAAAAAAATTTTTCTAGGGACAGAAAACTGTAGGTAGGGAGAGTGTTTTTTTTCTTTCACTCTGCAAGTCCTTGTTTCCAGGGACCTGTAAGGACAGTGAGTTAATTTTCCTTGTGCTATATTGTGATTAAAAAAAACATTTATTCTAGGGACAGAAAACTCTAGGTAGGGACAGTGTCAGTTTCTTTCACTCTGCAAGTCCTTGTTTCCAGGGACCTGGAAGGACAGTGAGTGAATTGTCCTTTTGCTATATTGTGATTAAAAAAAACATTTATTCTAGGGACAGAAAACTCTAGGTAGGGACAGTGTCAGTTTCTTTCACTCTGCAAGTCCTTGTTTCCAGGGACCTGGAAGGACAGTGAGTGAATTGTCCTTTTGCTATATTGTGATTAAAAAAAACATTTATTCTAGGGACAGAAAACTCTAGGTAGGGACAGTGTCAGTTTCTTTCACTCTGCAAGTCCTTGTTTCCAGGGACCTGGAAGGACAGTGAGTGAATTGTCCTTTTGCTATATTGTGATTAAAAAAAACATTTTTTTCTAGGGACAGAAAACTGTAGGTAGGGAGAGTATTTTTTTTCTTTCACTCTGCAAGTCCTTGTTTCCAGGGACCTGTAAGGACAGTGAGTTAATTGTCCTTGTGCTATATTGTGCTGAAAAAAACATTTATTCCAGGGACAGAAAACTCTAGGTAGGGACAGTGTCAGTTTCTTTCACTCTGCAAGTCCTTGTTTCCAGGGACCTGGAAGGACAGTGAGTGAATTGTCCTTTTGCTATATTGTGATTAAAAAAAACATTTATTCTAGGGACAGAAAACTCTAGGTAGGGACAGTGTCAGTTTCTTTCACTCTGCAAGTCCTTGTTTCCAGGGACCTGGAAGGACAGTGAGTGAATTGTCCTTTTGCTATATTGTGATTAAAAAAAACATTTATTCTAGGGACAGAAAACTCTAGGTAGGGACAGTGTCAGTTTCTTTCACTCTGCAAGTCCTTGTTTCCAGGGACCTGGAAGGACAGTGAGTGAATTGTCCTTTTGCTATATTGTGATTAAAAAAAACATTTTTTTCTAGGGACAGAAAACTGTAGGTAGGGAGAGTATTTTTTTTCTTTCACTCTGCAAGTCCTTGTTTCCAGGGACCTGTAAGGACAGTGAGTTAATTGTCCTTGTGCTATATTGTGCTGAAAAAAACATTTATTCCAGGGACAGAAAACTCTAGGTAGGGACAGTGTCAGTTTCTTTCACTCTGCAAGTCCTTGTTTCCAGGGACCTGGAAGGACAGTGAGTGAATTGTCCTTTTGCTATATTGTGATAAAAAAAAACATTTTTTTCTAGGGACAGAAAACTGTAGGTAGGGAGAGTGTTTTTTTTCTTTCACTCTGCAAGTCCTTGTTTCCAGGGACCTGTAAGGACAGTGAGTTAATTTTCCTTGTGCTATATTGTGATTAAAAAAAACATTTATTCTAGGGACAGAAAACTCTAGGTAGGGACAGTGTCAGTTTCTTTCACTCTGCAAGTCCTTGTTTCCAGGGACCTGGAAGGACAGTGAGTGAATTGTCCTTTTGCTATATTGTGATTAAAAAAAAAAATTTTTTCTAGGGACAGAAAACTGTAGGTAGGGAGAGTGTTTTTTTTCTTTCACTCTGCAAGTCCTTGTTTCCAGGGACCTGTAAGGACAGTGAGTTAATTTTCCTTGTGCTATATTGTGATTAAAAAAAACATTTATTCTAGGGACAGAAAACTCTAGGTAGGGACAGTGTCAGTTTCTTTCACTCTGCAAGTCCTTGTTTCCAGGGACCTGGAAGGACAGTGAGTGAATTGTCCTTTTGCTATATTGTGATTAAAAAAAACATTTATTCTAGGGACAGAAAACTCTAGGTAGGGACAGTGTCAGTTTCTTTCACTCTGCAAGTCCTTGTTTCCAGGGACCTGGAAGGACAGTGAGTGAATTGTCCTTTTGCTATATTGTGATTAAAAAAAACATTTATTCTAGGGACAGAAAACTCTAGGTAGGGACAGTGTCAGTTTCTTTCACTCTGCAAGTCCTTGTTTCCAGGGACCTGGAAGGACAGTGAGTGAATTGTCCTTTTGCTATATTGTGATTAAAAAAAACATTTTTTTCTAGGGACAGAAAACTGTAGGTAGGGAGAGTATTTTTTTTCTTTCACTCTGCAAGTCCTTGTTTCCAGGGACCTGTAAGGACAGTGAGTTAATTGTCCTTGTGCTATATTGTGCTGAAAAAAACATTTATTCCAGGGACAGAAAACTCTAGGTAGGGACAGTGTCAGTTTCTTTCACTCTGCAAGTCCTTGTTTCCAGGGACCTGGAAGGACAGTGAGTGAATTGTCCTTTTGCTATATTGTGATTAAAAAAAACATTTATTCTAGGGACAGAAAACTCTAGGTAGGGACAGTGTCAGTTTCTTTCACTCTGCAAGTCCTTGTTTCCAGGGACCTGGAAGGACAGTGAGTGAATTGTCCTTTTGCTATATTGTGATTAAAAAAAACATTTATTCTAGGGACAGAAAACTCTAGGTAGGGACAGTGTCAGTTTCTTTCACTCTGCAAGTCCTTGTTTCCAGGGACCTGGAAGGACAGTGAGTGAATTGTCCTTTTGCTATATTGTGATTAAAAAAAACATTTTTTTCTAGGGACAGAAAACTGTAGGTAGGGAGAGTATTTTTTTTCTTTCACTCTGCAAGTCCTTGTTTCCAGGGACCTGTAAGGACAGTGAGTTAATTGTCCTTGTGCTATATTGTGCTGAAAAAAACATTTATTCCAGGGACAGAAAACTCTAGGTAGGGACAGTGTCAGTTTCTTTCACTCTGCAAGTCCTTGTTTCCAGGGACCTGGAAGGACAGTGAGTGAATTGTCCTTTTGCTATATTGTGATTAAAAAAAACATTTATTCTAGGGACAGAAAACTCTAGGTAGGGACAGTGTCAGTTTCTTTCACTCTGCAAGTCCTTGTTTCCAGGGACCTGGAAGGACAGTGAGTGAATTGTCCTTTTGCTATATTGTGATTAAAAAAAACATTTATTCTAGGGACAGAAAACTCTAGGTAGGGACAGTGTCAGTTTCTTTCACTCTGCAAGTCCTTGTTTCCAGGGACCTGGAAGGACAGTGAGTGAATTGTCCTTTTGCTATATTGTGATTAAAAAAAACATTTTTTTCTAGGGACAGAAAACTGTAGGTAGGGAGAGTATTTTTTTTCTTTCACTCTGCAAGTCCTTGTTTCCAGGGACCTGTAAGGACAGTGAGTTAATTGTCCTTGTGCTATATTGTGCTGAAAAAAACATTTATTCCAGGGACAGAAAACTCTAGGTAGGGACAGTGTCAGTTTCTTTCACTCTGCAAGTCCTTGTTTCCAGGGACCTGGAAGGACAGTGAGTGAATTGTCCTTTTGCTATATTGTGATTAAAAAAAACATTTTTTTCTAGGGACAGAAAACTGTAGGTAGGGAGAGTATTTTTTTTCTTTCACTCTGCAAGTCCTTGTTTCCAGGGACCTGTAAGGACAGTGAGTTAATTGTCCTTGTGCTATATTGTGCTGAAAAAAACATTTATTCCAGGGACAGAAAACTCTAGGTAGGGACAGTGTCAGTTTCTTTCACTCTGCAAGTCCTTGTTTCCAGGGACCTGGAAGGACAGTGAGTGAATTGTCCTTTTGCTATATTGTGATTAAAAAAAACATTTTTTTCTAGGGACAGAAAACTGTAGGTAGGGAGAGTGTTTTTTTTCTTTCACTCTGCAAGTCCTTGTTTCCAGGGACCTGTAAGGACAGTGAGTTAATTTTCCTTGTGCTATATTGTGATTAAAAAAAACATTTTTTCTAGGGACAGAAAACTGTAGGTAGGGAGAGTGTTTTTTTTCTTTCACTCTGCAAGTCCTTGTTTCCAGGGACAGAGAAGGACACCTGAAGGTAGCCCTTATTGCTTTTTTCCCATCTCCCTGCAGGCCATCTATTAGAATGTCTGGAAGGCAAACAAGGAGAGGCAGACAGTCAGGAGGCAATAAAAGAGGGCAAGCAGGCTCTGTGTCTGGGGGCAACAGTGCTGGTCGTGGACGCGGTGCATTGTCATCAGCACATGGCCATGGGACACGCTTGTCCTTCTTTTCGGCAGCTGGACATGTTGAGCCACATCATGCCGAAGACTTGGTAGAGTGGATGACCAAGCCCTCCTCCTCCTCCTCATCCTCTCTCACCCAGGCTCAGGGTACTGGAAAAGCAGCTGCCAAAGCGTCGTCTTCCCTGGTATCAATGTCAGACAAATCATCAGTCACTCCTTCCCTAGACCCACCATGTCCTCCTCCTGAGGAGTCCCCCGAACTGTTTCAGCACAGTGTTGGGTACATGCTCCAGGAGGATGCCCAGCGTTTCGAAGGGTCTGATGATGAAACCCAGCTAGAGGAAGGCAGTAGCGTGAGAGCAGACAGAGGGGATGCTCAAGAAGGACACCAATCTGGCAGTCATGTTCCAGCAGCTGCAGCATACTGCCAGATTGGCTCCAGTGATGAGGAGGGAGGGGATGATGAGGTCAATGACTCCACGTGGGTGCCTAATAGGAGAGAGGAGGAGGAGGAGGATGAGGAGGAGGCACATCTCCAACGAGGCAGGATGCCCTTTGGTGGCCAGCGTAAGGGCAGTACACCGACGGAATCACACCGCAGAGCTCCGCCTGTGCAGGGCGCTGCCTCTGCCCGTCATTCAAAAAGTTCTTTGGTGTGGGCCTTTTTTGAGGCTAGTGCATCAGATCGCACAGCTGCTGTTTGCAACATATGTCTCAAGCGTATATCGCGTGGCCAAAACATCAGCCGCTTGGGTACCACATGCCTGACCAGACATATGTTGACCTGCCATGCAGCTCGTTGGCAAGCCTACCTCAAAGACCCACACCAAAGAACAAAGCGGACCTCTCCTTGCACCGCATCAGCTGGGATCTCCAACCCCACTATAACTTCAGTCCTCTCTGAAACATGCACTGAGAGGAATGAAGGTGTAGAATTAGGTGTGTCACAGCCAAGTACTTGCGCCCACTCTGCTAGCAGTACACCGACGTCCGATTCTAGCAGGCAAATTTCCCTGCCCCAGCTGCTGGACCGTCGAAAGAAGTTCACTCCCAGCCATCCACATGCCCAGCGGTTGAATGCTAGCTTGGCTAAATTGCTAGCGCTTCAACTGCTGCCTTTTCAGTTGGTAGACTCGGCCCCCTTCCGTGAGTTTGTGCAATGTGCGGTTCCTCAGTGGCAGGTTCCCAAACGCCACTTTTTCTCACGGAAGGCTATTCCGGCTCTCTACCGGCATGTGGAAGGCAATGTCTTGGCCTCGCTGGACAGGGCGGTCAGCGGTAAGGTGCATATTACCGCTGACTCATGGTCCAGCAGGCATGGACAGGGACGTTACCTTTCTTTCACGGCCCATTGGGTCACTCTTTTGGCAGCTGGGAAGGATTCAGGACAAGGTGCAGTAGTGTTGGAGGTTGTCCCACCGCCACGCCTCCAAAATGCTACTACTGGTTGTGACACACCTCTCTCCTCCACCCCCTCCTCTTCTTCTTCCTCCATGGCCTCTTCCTGTGGTTTGTCCTATGAACCAGCGGTGCTCCGTAGCCGTTCACGGGGCTACGCAAGTACGCAGGCAAAAAGATGCCATGCCGTGCTTGCGCTGGTGTGTTTGGGGGACAGAAGCCACACTGGGGCAGAGGTCCTGTCTGCTCTGCAGGGCCAGGCCGAGAGGTGGTTGACGCCACGCCAGCTTAAGCCAGGAATGGTGGTTTGCGACAATGGCACCAACCTCCTCTCCGCCCTCCGACAGGGACAACTGACCCATGTGCCCTGTGTGGCTCACGTCCTTAACCTGGTGGTGCAGCGGTTCTTGGGCAGGTACCCGGGCTTACAGGATGTCCTGAGGCAGGCCAGGAAAGTCTGTGTGCATTTCCGCAGATCTTATAATGCCAGTGCTCGCCTGGCTGAGCTGCAAAAGGAGTTGAACCTGCCCAAGAACCGCCTTATATGTGACATGCCCACCAGGTGGAACTCAACGTTGGCCATGCTGCAGCGGCTGCACACGCAGCAGAGGGCCATCAATGAGTACCTGTGCGACTACGGCACCAGGACAGGGTCAGGGGAGCTTGGTTTTTTTTCTCCACGCCAGTGGGGCATGATCAGGGATGCATGCACTGTCCTGGCACCATTTGAGGAGGCCACGAGGATGGTGAGCAGTGACAGTGCATGCATCAGTGACACTGTACCTCTTGTCCACCTGTTGGAGCACACGCTGCGTGGAATAATGGACAGGGCACTTGAGGCAGAACAGAGGCAGGAAGAGGAGGACTTCCTTGCCTCTCAAGGCCCCCTTTACCCAGACAGTGTTCCTTCTGTCCCACCCATCGCACAGGAAGAGGAGGAGGAGGAGGAGGAGGAGGAGGATTGTGTCAGCATGGAGGTGGAGGCTGGCACTCAGCATCATCAGCAGCAGTCTTTTAGGGATGATTTACAGTCCCAAGAAACCAGTGGACTTGTACGTGGCTGGGAGGAGGTGGCTGCGGATCATGTCGTCCTTAGTGACCCAGAGGACTCCGGAGCGAATGCCTCAGCAAACCTACGCTGCATGGCCTCCCTGATCCTGCAAAGTCTGCGGAAGGATCCTCGTATTCTTCGGATCAAGGAGAGGGACCATTACTGGCTGGCCACTCTCCTTGATCCACGGTACAAGGGTAAGGTTGCGGACCTTATGTTACCGTCGCAGAGGGAGCAGAGGATGAGACAACTCCGGGAGGCCTTGCAGAAAGGTCTGTGCAACGCGTTCCCAGAGACTGGGAGGTTGCAAACTCCTGGTCCTGGACAACGAGTTGCTGAGGCTTCGGCCAGTCAAAGAAGGAGCGGTGGGGAAGGTGGCCGTCTGACCGATGCGTTCAGACAATTCTTTAGTCCGCAGCCCCAAAGTATGATTGGTTCCAGCAACCATCGCCAGCGTCTGATAAACATGGTGCAGGAATATCTAGGGGCAAGGTCAGACTTGGACACCTTCCCCACCGAAAATCCTCTGGCTTACTGGGTCTTGAGGATGGATCACTGGCCAGAGCTTGCACAGTATGCAATTGAGCTACTGGCCTGTCCTGCATCCAGCGTTCTTTCGGAACGCACATTCAGTGCTGCTGGAGGATTTGTCACGGATCACAGGGTGCGCCTGTCCACCGACTCGGTTGATCGACTGACTTTCATCAAGATGAACCAGTCTTGGATCACCACCAGCTACCACACACCTGATGCTGATATAACAGACTAATTGATTTTAAAATGTCACATCCCTTCAAGACTGATGCTGATGCTGAGTGCCTGTGCTGTTATGTTGACTGGCTATCCTCCTCCTCCGAGTCCTCAATGATACGATTGATGATGATAGCTTGGAAGATCATTTTTGTTTATGGGTGCCGCCACCAGTGCCTAACGCCCAATTTTTCAGCCCCTGTTTAACAGGGGCGTGTAATTACAATTTTTGAAGCAATACTTTGCAACAGGGCTCATTGCTGTGCTCCAAGTACAGTATCTGTGAGGAGTTGCAGTGTTGTGCCACCAGTGCCTAAGGCCCAATTTTTCAGCCCCTGTTTAACAGGGGCGTGTCATTACAATTTTTGAAGCAATACTTTGCAACAGGGCTCATTGCTGTGCTCCAAGTACAGTATCTGTGAGGGGTTGCAGTGTTGTGCCACCAGTGCCTAAGGCCCAATTTTTCAGCCCCTGTTCAACAGGGGCATGTAATTACAATTCTTGATCTAATAATTCACAGCAGGGCCCATTGCTGCACCCACCAAGAGTAACTGTCAGGGCTTACAGTGTTGTGGCACCAGCACCACCATCAAAGGCCCAATTTTTACTACCACTGTTCAACAATTATATGTAATTAAAATTCCTGATATAATAGTTGACAGCAGGGCGTTCCAGCACCAACCAAGAGTAACTGTGAGTGCTTACAGTGTTGTGCCAACACCAACAACTAAGGGGCCTATTTCTGCAGAGTATATACGGCAGGTCCCTACTTTCAAACATCCAACTTACAAACGACTCCTACTTGCAAACGCAAGAAGACAACAGGAAGTGAGAGGAAATCTACCACTAGGAAGGAAAATTCTCTCCTGTAAGAATAAATATGGGAGAAAGGTGTCTCCTCTGTACTGATGCTTTATCAGCAATCCTTGTTTCAAGAAAAACACCACATTTCAAAAACAGTTGTCATTGGGACGGAAAGTGAGGTGAAATGTTCTGAACAGGGGCACAGACAGCAAAACAAATGTTACAGGGGTGATAACCCTTACCTATGTTTTCCAAAAAGTTTAAAAATAGATTTTTGGGCTGGAGCTACACTTCAACAATGTACCTGTTCAAAATTACAAACAGATTCTACATAAGAACAAACCTACAGTCCCTGTCTTGTATGCACCGCCTGTATACGGCTGTTCAGAGTATATAGGGCCTTTTTTATTTTATGTGCGGGGTTCCCCTTAATATCCATACAAGACCCAAAGGGGCTGGTAATGGGCTGGGGTAGGGGGGGGGGGTCATGGGGTAGCTATGCCATTTTTCTTAAAGAATTTCATCCATATTACCGGGACCAGACATTACATTAAAGCCGCAAGCAGTTTTAAATGGCTTTTTTTTCCTTTAGAAGTGTCATTTTGTGCAGGGACAGTTCTAAACACGGGAAACACGTGGCACTTCACAGGCATACTTTAGACACCCCCCAGGTACGATATTTAAAGGAATATTTGACTTTTTTTTTTTCACTTTATGCATCATTAAAATGACTGCTCCCGAAAAACGACCGTTTTTAAAACTTCTTTTTGCATTGATACATGTCCCCTGGTGCAGAACCCGGGTTCCCAAACCCTTTTTAGGACAATAACATGCATAATAGTTGTTATAATTAGCACTTTAGAATTCGAACGTTCGCATCCATTGTATTTAATAGGGTTCTAATGTTCGTTCGAACTTCCGGTCCGTTCGCGGGTTCTGGTGCGAACCGAACCCGGGGGTGTTCGGCTCATCACTAGTGCAGACACAAGGGACACTGACATGGTCACCTATACCTGGCAGGTAGGTAGTAGGACTCTCCTGCAATCCTTTGCTTGTGTAAATTGTGCATATTAAGGAATCCTAATTTTATTTCTGTTGATTGCTGATGGAAAAAATAAACAGATGAATTTATTTGCTCAATGCCTGAACCACATACCTTCTTCACTGTGCTATATGTTTTCTTCTGCACCACTGGCATGGTTATATCCTCTTAGTCCTCACGATAAATTTAGCAGACATTTGTGCTTAAAGTATAACTATAGGCAACACTTTTTTTAAATTTTGGATAGAGTAAGGGAAGGTTATACCCCCCTGTCAGTTTATTTTTTGCTATCCCTGTCTCAATGTGGAGATTTCTCTTAATTTCCTGCCCTATAACCAAACAGTAAGTGAGAGGAAATCTCTGCAAATTAAGAGAATTCATTGCCCCCCCCAAGTCCCTCAGAACTAGTGTTCCCACTGAAAAATGTCAGGGCGGATGTGGCCTTGACAGGAAGGGGTAGGTCATATTTAAATTAGGGGGTGCACAAGTTTAGTCAGGCCTAGGGCAGCACAAAACCTACATACACCACTGAGGAGGAATTGTGCCACATTATTGGTGTCAGTGGGAGGAATTGTGCCCCATTGTTGGTGTTGTCACGTACCTTGGAGATGAGCCTGAAGTGCAGAGGGAGGCCTATCGTACAGCCCCTGCTCAGGGACCACTGGAGTTGCGACAGTGGCCACGAGAGCACGGTGAGGTAAGAGTGCCTGCAAGGTTCTCTTGCTTGAAGTGGTAGGAGCTGATGAGTAGCAGGACCAGGCTGGATCACTGAGCAGAAGATGATAGCAGGAACAGCGGATACAGGTGTGCTGCGGATGCAAGACAGCAGGCTGGAGCGGAGTCAGACAAGTCAGGTCATACACAGAGGGTCAGTCTGCATAAATAGCAGGCAGAGAGTGGTCAGAGTTCAGGCCGGGTTTGGCATTGGAGAATCAGGCAAACAGGCAGGAATAGCAAGGTCAAGCAAGCCAAAGGTCAGGACTGGAGATAGCAGCGTAGTCAGGAAGCCTGGTCAGTGCTGGATCAGATACAGGCACAGGATCAGAACACAGGGTACAGCTGCAGATCAAACAGCAAGGAACTAGTGCAGCTGAAGCATCTTTATAGACCACTGGGTGCCAAATCACGGCTACTGTGCACACATACGCACATCCATGCACGATCTGTGCATGCGTATGCGCGCTGGCGCACGTCTCTTCGCAGCTGGATGGTTATCAGCCTGACTGCGCCTTTGTGCCCCTGTATGCCTCAGAGTTACTGCAGGACCCAAATCAGTGTGTTCCTGACAGGTGTCATTAGGAGGAAATGAACCCCCTTCATTGGTGTCAGTGGGGTGAATCATGCCCCATTGTTGGTATCAGTGGATGAAATAGTGCCCCACATAGGAAACCACGCACTTCCAGATCCCAACTATCTCGACGAAACATAGTGGAGGAATTGTACTCCCAGATGTACTTAAATACTATCAGGCTGTACATATGGGGAGACTCATAGATTGGAGTCGCCATTCAACAGACAAACTCTGGGTTCGGATTGAACAAGAGCAAACTGACGTTTCATTGAAAGGGGCACCATGGTGTTACGATAAGCTATCGTCAGATCTAAAGAGGCACCCTCTGATAGGCCCTACATTACAAATCTGTTCGCAAGTGATTGGTAAAACCTCTCTCTCGACAGTGGACTCTCCTCTGATGCCCATTCTTGGAAACCTGGAATTCCCTCCAGGCTTGAGAGACCACCACTTTTCCACCCTGCGACAAATTAATCACTTCAGAGCATCGCATTTTTTAGTATCGGACGGCTGGCCATCTATTACTGCTCTAATGGAACCCGCGGGCCCTTTTAGTTTACCTTTTTGGAATGCTCTGCAGCTTCACCACTTTCTCTTTACACTTAAATCACCAGAGAGGTTCAGACGACAATTAACCATATTCGAAGAATACTGTTCGAAGGAGGGGACTTTGTCACACACACTTTCAAAAATGTATACTTTACTGATTCCCCCCCCCCCCCCGGAACAACCAAATCTATCTTGGATGGAGGAATGGGAGAGAGAGATAACCTGTAGCTTTACAATCAGTCAGAGACAAAATATGATTGAACTTTCGCTGAAATCATCTATTTGTACTAAGATTCAGGAGATGAATTATAAAATATTAACAAGATGGTACTATACCCCACAGAGGCTACATAAATTTTTTCCTGAAACACCAGACCGTTGCTGGAGATGCATGGAGGAGGGAGGTACGATGTTACATATATTTTGGTCATGTCCAAAAAGAACATCTTACTGGAAGGAAGTACGGAACATTATTCAAAGATTTTTGGATTGTAGAATACCGGAAGACCCAGACTTTTTTTTACTACATGTTATGAATATCTCTGTAAAAAAATATAAAAAATCTATCATACGACATCTAGTAAACATGGCCAAAGCATGTATTCCACTCAGGTGGAAAAACACGTTACCTCCCACGGTTGGATGTTGGCTCCATAAAGTGGAAGAGATAAATAAGATGGAAGATCTCACACTTTCAGCACAAAACCAACAAGAAAAGTATTCCGAGGTATGGAGACAGTGGAATATGTTTATTGTTTCTGAAGAAGGTCTGATTTTGCTTAACTCATGATGGTCAGATATAAATAATATACTGTATATATTTGAGTATAAGCCGACCTGAATATAAGCCGAGGCACCTAATTTTACCACAAAAAACTGGGAAAACGTATTGACTCGAGTATAAGCCTAGGGTGTCCATCTGCATGCCCCACTGTGCCTCACTTTGCCTCACTGTGTCCATGTGCATGCCTCACTGTGTCCATGCCTCACTGTGTCCATGCCTCACTGTGTCCATGCCTCACTGTGCCCATGCCTCACTGTGCCCATGCCTCACTGTGCCCATGCCTCAATGTGTCCATGACTAGACTGACGTTTAACATTGGAGTCTATGGAAGGGGTGCCCGGCTTTGAAAAATCGGTGCTCCCCGCCGTAGGTCCCCCAGACAAATGACTTTGCACACTTATAGAGAAGAAATGGGGCTACATGTGTGCCACGTTTGGGGTCCAGGGGACCTACGGCCAGCCAGTACTGGGTCCCCAAAGTCCAGGAGATCAGGCGCAAAAAGGTGACTCGAGTATAAGCCGAAGGGGGCATTTTCAGCACAAAAAGATTGCTGAAAAAACTTGGCTTATACTCGGTACCGGGTCCCCAAAGAATAAAGAATGGTTCAAAAACATACTCCGAGAGCAACTTCTCCCAACCATCCAAGGACAATTTGGTGAGGAACAATGCCTTTTCCAGCATAATGGAGCACTTTGCCATAAGGCAAACGTGATAACTAAGTGGCTTGGGAAAAAACATTGAAATTTTGGGTCCATTATTCCATTGAGAACTTGTGGTCAACCCTCAAGAGGCGAGTGAACAAAAAAAAAACACAAGTTCTGAAAAACTCCAAGCAATGATTATGCAGGAATGGGCTGCCATCAGTCAGGATGTGGCCCAGAAGTTGATTGACAGCATGCCAGGGCGAATTGCAGAGGTCTTGAAAAAGAAGGGTCAACACTGCAAATTTTTTGACATTTGCATAAACTTAATGTAATTGTCAATAAAAGCCTTTGGCACTTATGAAATGCTTGTAATTAAACTTCAGTATACCATAGTAACATCTGACAAAAAGATCTAAAAACACTGAAGCAGCAGACTTTGTGAATATTAATGTTTGTGTCATTCTCAAAACTTTTGGCCACGGCTGTAGTTCTGGTGACCTCGGGATCCCCAAAGAATTCCCTGAATTTGCAGGGATTTCCTCTCACTTTCTGTTTAGCTATGGGACAAGAAGTAAAGGGAAATCTCCTCAATGGGACACAGATGGTGAAAAAAAAAAAAAAAAATTCTGACAAGGGTTATAACCCTCCCTTGCTCTATCCAAAATGGAAAAAAAAAAAAAAAAAGTTTTGCCTATAGTTCTACTTTAAGTTTTTATTTCAGGAAAAACTGCAAATTTGTATAATTAAAATTCCAGTTATAAAGAACACAAAACAGTTAATTTTTCTGTGTGAGTGCTTTGGAGGATGTGGTCTGTATTTGGGCATAGCTTCCAACTGCCCCTAAATTGGAGGAGCTGTCCTTCTTTTCATACCAAATCTACCTCTCTGTCTTTCCTTCTCATTTGTCCTGTTTTTGACCTGATATATAGATCTATATAAAAATGTTTTATTTAATTATTAAAAATGTTACACATGGTCAGTTTGCATCCTCCATCATGCTGTACTCAGATACAGGCAGGCTGCGCATCTTCCATGGTCTGTGTGGCCATGCCTCAGGCCTGTCCCTCCGCTGTTGATTGACACAGCAGGTTCCGGAAGCCGGAGCCTTGCTTTGACTGGCTGCAAGTCCTCTGTAAAAAGTGATGTTATGCCACTGAGTATGCGTTTGCGTTTCATCTTCTTGGAAACGCTGATGCTCAGCGGCATAAATCACTTCCATTAATGACGTACATGCCTTCCGATTTGGAAACACCCAACTGCAGGTTCGTGATCTGCTAAGCAAGGGAAAGCGATCAAGTGATGTGCACATTAAAAACAACATTTTCTTTGCAATTACATATACTATATTACCAAAAGTTGTGGGATCCCTGCCTTTACACACACATGAACTTTAATGGCATCCCAGTCTTAAGCCCTGTACACACGGTCAGACTTTTGCCCAACAAACTTAGTTTTAATAAAAATGATAAAGCTGCGCAACGTTTGAATTAAACACCAAACTTGCATAAACATAAGGTGTGACCAAAAATAACTCCTATACAAAAATGTTTCAACCACCAATGATGGTGAATTGAATAAAATAACAAATCCCAACCAATAAAAAATCACAACCACTAAAATTGATTGATAACTAATCGAAAATGCTGAAAAATGCTGAAAAAAAAAGGGAGAAGAAGAAAGTTCGGTCCTGTGGATAATTATTGCAATCAATAGAGTATAAAGATCGTGTAAGCAAAGGACAGCAAACAGGGGTCTTCTCACTGGTGACTTCAAACTCTAAAAACACCCTTGGAATAGTGCCTGGTATTGGATAGACAGAGATTCCACCACCACTAGTAATCGCTGCCGCTTACCAGAGCAAAGGATCTGTGCACAGATCAATATCAACAGATGGCCAATTCCCTGCCAGGGTCTCTTTAATGATGATTACTTCCCCTCCTCTGGATTCCACGCCACTTCTCTCCAAATACCACCATAGATCTGTGTGCCGGAGCACTATAATGTGACATGTAGTGGCATCTTCTGACCCAAGAACAGATATTGAACTGTCATTTGGAGTTGTAGCAGCCAGGCATGCCTGTGTTAATTGGGAGTCAAAGGTTCGATGTTACCCAGCCCATAGCTCGGATTATACAGATGCACGGTCAGATTAAGGAGCGAGCCCAAGAGCTAACCAGTCAACAATTACAGATATTTGGACCTAAAGGTTGTCTATACATTCATCAAAGGGAACTGGCTGCTACAACTCCAAATGACAGTTCAATATCTGTTCTTGGGTCAGAAGATACCACTACATGTCACATTATAGTGCTCCGGCACACAGTGGCGTGGAATCCAGAGGAGGGGAAGTAATCATCATTAAAGAGACCCTGGCAGGGAATTGGCCATCTGTTGATATTGATCTGTGCACAGATCCTTTGCTCTGGTAAGCGGCAGCGATTACTAGTGGTGGTGGAATCTCTGTCTATCGAATACCAGGCACTATTCCAAGGGTGTTTTTAGAGTTTGAAGTCACCAGTGAGAAGACCCCTGTTTGCTGTCCTTTGCTTACACGATCTTTATACTCTATTGATTGCAATAATTATCCACAGGACTGAACTTTCTTCTTCTCCCTTTTTTTTCAGCATTTTTCAGCATTTTCGATTAGTTATCAATCAATTTTAGTGGTTGTGATTTTTTATTGGTTGGGATTTGTTATTTTATTCAATTCACCATCATTGGTGGTTGAAACATTTTTGTATAGGAGTTATTTTTGGTCACACCTTATGTTTATGCAAGTTTGGTGTTTAATTCAAACGTTGCGCAGCTTTATCATTTTTATTATTGTTTACTGTGTGTGTCTCACTTTTAAGTTGCAGCATTTGTAGGGATTTTTAGATTACATTCACGTTTTATTATGTGGAATTAGATCTACACATAGACAGCGCAGTATATTTAAAATTTTTATAAAATTTAGTTTTAAGCAAGTTGGACCAACAATCCGACCGTGTGTACGCTCCATCGGACAAATTTTTTTGAGTTTGGTTTTGTTTTCATCGGACAAAAGTTGGGTCTGCGAACGGACAAACTTTTGCCCAACAAAAGTCCTATGGAGCAAAGTCCTACCGTGTGTACAGAAAACCATAGGACTTTTGTCCGATGGACAAAACAACCAATGTTAAAATCAACCAACAATAGCAGAAGTTGACCAAAAGGTGGCAGTAAAGATCAGAAAAGAGCAGAAAAAACAAGTGATGTTGTAAGAAGTTTTAAGAAAGTTTGCAGAAAAGTCCTGTAGTGTGTATGCTATGGGTGTTCCCGACCAACTCCGTTCGGACAAAAATCCACGGAAAAGTCCGATGGAAGTCCGACCGTGTGTACGAGGCTTTAGTCCATAGGGTTCAATATTGAGTTGGCCCACCCTTTGCAGCTATAACAGCTTCAACTCTTCTGGGAAAGCTGTCCACAAAGTTTAGAGCATTTTTAACTCTTCTTTAACGCTTTTAAAACGCCAGTCTAACGCCCATACTAAAGCTCATGAATGTGAGTCTAACGCCCATACTAACGCTATAGGAGCATTTGTTCATTTAGTCTAGTTTCAACAAGCCCTTAAGCCTACTTAAAGCCTAAGCAAGGATCTCATGGTCTCTAGCCACCAGGAAAATTGGGCTCATAAAATACTAAGGGCCCATACACACGATAAGAAATATTTTGCACGACGCACGATCAGCCAATTATCTGATTGTTAGTATAATGCTTTCGACAGCCGATTATAAATTTTTGGATGACAAATCCTGAAGGTGCATGCTAGAAATTTTTTATCACACGTGAAAACAATGTTTCGTTTAAATACTACAGTTTTCGTCTGCAAAAAATCGTAAAAGCAAGACTACACATGCTCGGAAACGAAAGAATACATTTCAAATCAATTCAAGAGATTACATCACTTCCGACATTGTATTCTGTCGTATGAGAATTTTCATAAGTTCAGTAACCTCTCTATTTTCGATATTAAACTAGCATGCAAAAAAACAAAAACAAATTAAAAACGGACGATTATTCGTTCGATAATCTCATTATGTGTACCAAGCTAAAGACTGCTCTGCTAATGCAATTAAGAGACTGCAGCATTTTTTTTTTATTATTATTCTGCCCGTAGATTTAATTTAAGTTACTCTCTTTCACATGTGTAAAAAATTCAAAAGACTATAGTACCCTTTAAAAAAAAAAAAAAATTTTTTTTTTTTGTAGGTGGTGCAGGGTGCTGGTGCTTGTTTTGTAATATACGGTAATTGTTATTTTAGGCAAGACACAGGCATCTGATTGGAATAACACCATACATCTGCTCTAATCATTAACCTCCGACAATGTTTCTGTCATCAAGAGGTCCTGATCACTCTCTGTCTACATATCCTCTGTGTCAGCAACATTTGTGTTTGGTGTATCATTTCAGGTAGACCTCCGCTACATGATAACTGATAGGTAACAATGACTGCTGTGATCCTAAACTTGTGTCCATGTCCATGTTCCACTGATCATTCTATGTTGTACTTCCCTTCCTGCTTTTATGTGTGTTTTATATAATATAAACTTTTCTGCTGGCATTGTTTCATGAAAACAAAAAACTCCACTACAAACTCCACAGTGCAGTTTTCCATAATCCCCTGCCACACTTTCTAAAATCACTTTATAATACTTTGTTGGTTACTTGGTAGAGATTCTCTTTCCTATATCAGGTACTTTGACCATAATACACCCGCCACGTTGGACATGTTTAACCACTTCAGCCCCAGAGGAATTTACCCCCTTCCTGACCAGAGCACTTTTTGTGATTCGGCACTGCGTCGCTTTAACTGACAATTGCGCGGTTGTGCGACGTGGTACCCAAACAAATTTGACATCCTTTTTTTCCCACAAATAGAGATTTCTTTTGGTGGTATTTGATTACCTCTGCGGTTTTTATTTTTTGCGCTATAAACAAAAAAATAGCGACAATTTTGAAAAAAAAGCAATATTTTTTACTTTTTGCTATAAGCAATAAGCGTATATTGTTTGGTTTGCGCAAAAGTTTTAGCATTTACAAAATAGGGGATAGTTTTATGGCATTTTTATTATTATTTTTATTTTTTTTATTAGTAATGGTGGTGATCAATGATTTTCATTGTGACTGCGACATTATGGCGGACACATCGGACACTTTTGACACATTTTTGAGACCATTGTCACTTATACAGCGATCAGTGTTATAAAAATGCACTGATTACTGTGTAAATGACACTGGCAGGGAAGGGATTAACCACTAGGGGGTGAGGAAGGGGTTAAGTGTGTCCTAGGGAGTGTTTCTAACTGTGTGGGGGCTGGGCCTACGAGTGACACGACAGTGATCACTGCTCCAGATGAGCAGTAGATCAGTGTCCTGTCACTAAGTAGATCAGGGAAATGCCTTGTTTACATAGGCATCTCTCCGTTTTGCAGCTCCGTGACACGATCGCGGGACACCGGCAGACATTGAGTCCGTGGGTCCCGCGGGAACGGACACGGAGATCGCAACAGGGGCACGTGCCCACAAGGGGGCAAATTCAAAGCAACGTTCAGGTACGTTGCTTTGCGCAGCCGTGCCATTCTGACAACGTAAATGTACAGGAGGCGTGCATGCGCCCTACATTTTTGCATTTGAAAAATTGCTGCGCAAATACTGTGCAACATAAAAAGTTGCAATGACCACCATTTTATTACATAGGGTGTCTGCTCAAACAATATACTGTAAGTAGCACCCTGCTCCTGATGACCAGGCACTATGTTAAATTTAGTGGGAGTCTGAGCTGGTAGTTAGCTCAGACTTTGTAATGATTAAGGCTAAATCAGCCTCTGTTCCAGCTATGGCTGTGTTTGGAAGGACTTCCCACTGTTTGTCTGTAGGTGGCGTTACCACCCCAGGCCAATGTTGGAACACAAGCAGGCCAGAGCGTATTAGGTATTCTTCCCTGGGAACAGCCCAGTGGGAGTGGTCTCCCCGCGGGGCATGCTGGGGAAGGGTACGTAAGGGGCAGATGCCATTTTCTCTGGCGCTCTTTGCCTCGTGGCCCTCCTGGCTCGAAGTATGTGATATTGACATTTCAGCCGCGGAGCCATGCTCGCCCGAGGCTGCATCTCTGCCAGGTAGGCCCAGTTGTTCTGACTGGGGCCTGCACTTTGGTGATCCTGTGATGTCTGTCCTGCGGGAGGAAGCCACTCAATGGAGGAAACCAGGGGAGGACCTGTCCTGGAGAAGACCAAGCGGAAGGCTGGTGTCTTGGGGAAGGCCTGGTGACCTTATTGAAGGATGCACTGTGGCTTATGTTACCTTACAGCGCGCCGGGTTGGCTTAAAGGCTCTAAAACTGTAAGGCTGGATCTCTGGATACCAAATCCTGTGGCAGAGGATTATTGAACAGTTCATCTATATCGTTCTAAAGTCTGTGGCAGAGACTGTTAATTCTTCATTTTGTTTGTGCGTCATCCCGGCTGCTAGGCCAAGTGAGAGGGGCCTATCCGGGTGAGCAACACCCACTTGAAGGAGAGTGGTGAGTGTGACTTTTGAAACTTAGAAGTTTCCCCAGTGATCTGCATCGTGTGCCTGAACCTTCCCCTGACCCTCCATCCCTTTACCTATGCAAGTTTGTGTGAAATAAACCTGACGAAAATGATTTGTAACTTGTGTGGACATTTTTCTATAGACTCTCATCCCCTAGACAACGAATGTTGAGGTAACATGCAAGGCCCAAATCTAAACCAGCAGCTCCTACGGGGGTAGTGTTACATGTATATAATGTTTGGGGGGTAATTTTCTAGCAAAAAAATATGATTTTTACATGTAGGAGAGAAGTGTCAGAATTGGCCTGCCTGAGTGAGAAGGGGTTAGTTACCATAAGTAAGTACCGTATATACTCGAGTATAAGCTGAGATTTTCAGCCCTTTTTTTTGGGCTGAAAGTCCCCCCCCTCGGCTTATACTCGAGTCAGCAAAAAAAATTACATTGAAAATAGTACCTGTAAAGACGTTGCGGCTGCGGCGTCCATCGTTCGAATTCCGCAGTCTCTTCCTGTTCCTTCAGTGATAGGCGATTGTCATCAGACACTCTCCGCCTATCACGATCATTCTCTCATCCTCAGTTTCCCAGCAGATGTCTGTGATTGGCGGAACACCCAACACAGTGTCTGCTGGGAAACTGAGGATGAGAGAATGATCGTGATAGGCGATTCTCATCAGACACTCTCCGCCTATCACGGAAGGAACAGGAAAAGACCGCAGAATTCGAACGATGGACGCCGCAGCCGCAACTTCTTTACAGGTACGATTTACAATGTAAAATAGCGAGCTAGGGAACAGTGAGGATAGGAGAACAGTGAGGATAGGAGAACAGTGAGGATAGGAACAGTAAGGATGACCCTCGGCTTATACTCGAGTCAGTACGTTTTCCCAGTTTTTTGAGGCAACATTAGGTACCTCGGCTTATACTCGAGTCGGCTTATACTCGAGTATATACGGTAATATACAAATAATTATTATATATTATTTTTAAGGTAATTTACTATATTTTCATAAACTGTACCCAAGCAGGTGGCTTAATGGACAAATTACTGAAGTCTGAAGTTATAACTTCAAACCAGTAACTTCAAAGTAAATAGATAAATAATAAATTATTATCTTATAACATATAGCAATATAGCATAATAATATATTATTTAGCTTGTACCTTTTCAGCAGCAGCAGATTCTCATTTCCCTCCTAACAATGTGAGAAAAACATAGGATTGTGGGTAAATTGTATACCCATAAACCCATGTTTTTTCCTTGTGTTACTAAACCCAGTAATATGAAAATAGTTCATCCGCCCCTCCCCCCACAGTGCCCACAGCTCCCACAGCTTATAAATCATCTTTTTACATGAAAATACTGCCACTATATACCCATTTGGATGATCTGTATACCACGGCTACATGATAAACTGCAGAGTTTCTCCGGTGCTGAGAGTTCAGGAAGGAGGAGTCTTCCACTGCAGCCTGTATACATGCCCACATGTGTGATGTCAATAGCATGTGACCTGACTAGCTCTGATCAACAAGTAAATGTGCTCTCCAGCATAAAAGACACAACTGAGCAGGTCTACTCTGCCTGTGTTGGCTGGCCTTTCCCAGATACACAGTGCAGAGAGGGAAGGATCTATGCATACAGGATAAAACTGCCTTTTTACACAATGCAGAGGATTAACCCCTTAAGTTCCGCAGTGAGTATAACAAGCATGCTCTGATGCATATACAGACTGATTTTACTGTAACACTTTAAGAGGGCTGGTCTGGAAGGGAACATTTGTCTTTTAGACACGTTGCCTTCTATGACACTGCAGTGAGAGGCATGCCTCCACTGCAGCATTTTTATTGGACAGCTTGGGCCAATGGTACTTTAACATTGGTCCAAGACTCCAAGCTGTCCATTGAGCTCAGTGCCTCTGACAAGAAGCGAGGAGAGGCACTGTGATCTCATCCTCTCAGTCTGCTGCAAACAGAGTGTGGCAGCTTGTATTTAAACTGGCTGCTCGGTATGTAGCTTCTGACAGATTGTGAAATTAACCCAGTATCTCCGGAAACAATAGATGATAGGAGCCCCAAATTTTGACCAGCTGTGGGGTAGGACTTCAGCTACCTACCCCCTTTGAGACCCCAAGTTGCCGAGCTACGACCTGGGGTGTCATGGTAGGTGAGGCTCTGCCTCACCTGCCTCCCCTGACTGCACGTCCCTGATAGAAAGCAATATTATCTTTGCAAACCAATAAAAAACCTTGCTTGCCCCCACACAGATATGGTCTTGTTCACACCATGGTCATTAGAAATTATGGTACAACACACATATTTGACTTGCAGAGACATGACAATACATGTGCATTTCAGTGAGTTTTTATGCATGTTGATGTAACAAACACTGCAAAATATATAGTGGGACTTTCAAAGTGTAAGCTCTCAGCAAATCACAGAAGTGAGCTGAAAGCAATTTCTTTAATAATATCAATAGTTTTGAGGACGGGGCTCATCGCCCAAAAGGGGGCACCCTTACCAACTCGCCCAGGACAGAGGCACGTGGGCTGCAGTCATGCAAAAACTAGCATTTAGACCCCTTTCACACTGAGCCGCCCATAGCGTCGGCGGTAAAATGCCGCTATTTTTACCGCTGACGCTATGGGCGGATTTGCGGTGCATTTCGGCCGCTAGCGGGGCTCTTTTAACCCCTGCTAGCGGCCGAGAAAGTGTTAAAACCGCCCGCAATGCGCTGCTGAAGCAGCGCATTGCGGGCGGTATAGCCGCACTGTCCCATTGATTTCAATGGACAGGAGCAGTGGAGGAGTGGTAAACACACCGCTACTTCACCGCTCTAAAGATGTGGCTAGCAGGACTTTTTTTACCGTCCTTCTAGCGCAACGCTCCAGTGTGAAAGCCCTTGGACTTTCACACTGGAGACAATGGAGCAGCTGTTTGAGGGCGGATTGCAGGCACTATTTTTAATGCTATAGCACCTGCAATACGCCCTCAGTGTGAAAGGGGTCTTAGACTCGGTTCACACTAGCCTTACTCAAAAGTGCAACTTGGAGTCTGACTTTGATTTGACTTTGATGTTTTTTTTTACATTCTGTGGCATTGAAGTTGTATCAAAGTCAGACCAAAGTAGTGCAAAAACCTTTTCTAAAGTTGGACAGACTTGTGTAGTATCAGTTAAGATCGCTATCATAGGGAAACATTGAATTTCACATGTCACCCAACTTGGGGTCTCACAAGTCGGATCGTATGACGCATCAGTGTGAACTGAGCCTAAGGCGGCATCCCAACTTAGAAGCGAGTCATTGCCTTGCACAGTTCCACTGTGAACTTTACTGTAAAGCACTGATCCTGTGTAACTGCACACTTTCTCCTTCCATACGAATGCAAAACTTTGAGGGGTACACCGCAGAGCCTGTGTCCCACTCCACCAGCACAGTCATAATTGCCACCTCACTCCCAGTGACAAAGTGAGAAACCCACCATTCACACAGCGCAGACCTCTGATACTAAGGAGCCTTAATACCTTGTTGGATACACTTCTCTCTCTCTTCCTGCACCTCCAGACTAGGTCCATGGGTTCCCTGTGCCGCAATGTCGGTCCCATGTGTGGGGTACCAATCGCTAGGGAGGGGATCAGACTCACCAACATCCTCACTACCAGAGTTACCATCTTCCATGCCAAGGCACTAACTCCTGTTGGCTAGCTGCTATAACATTCTTCACCACTTTACTGGTTACCCATGGCAAGAGCGCTGGGCCGCGTTTCCTGCCAAGCATGGTGTTTCCTCCACAGCATGATTCACCCTTCCATGGTGAACATCTTACATCTCCTCTTCATCCCCTTTTAATACAAGCCCTGTTCTTTTGCCACGCTCTTACATGTATGCCTTCAGACCAGACATGTGTAACTTTGAGAACTTTTACTTGAACTTCTTGCAAATTGCAAAATTGATGTGACACAGTCCTTCACAGATTCCTCCATACACAATTTTAGTTTATCCTAGCTCAGGCGGCCCAATTCATACCTCTTGATCAGAAGATCCCCTTCATAAGAGTCCATATACGACATCTGGTACCAGGACTGGGTACCCCAAAAGGGAGGCCACATGCTCAGCTTCGCATGAGGCATCATTGCTTTCTGTATTTTCCCATGTGGAAGGAGGAAATCCCTGAAGGACTGCCTCCCCTTGTATTCATAGTCCTCCTCAAGGGGGCAGAGATTTGAACACCCAGGAGTGAGCAGACTTGATCCCTTTCTAACTCCCTGGGCAGTCTGTTACACATAGTGTAATTCTGTAACATGAAGCAGAACATGTCCCAAGAGAGGACACCTCCCTACAGTCTGGTATACATACAAAACATTTTTTTTAGCAGTTTAAACAAAATAAAATGATAATCTATAGCATCAAATCTAAACCATTTTTTAATATACACCACCAAAGGTTCCACAGGATTCCAAACACCAACACATTTTGTAATTCTTAAAATTTCATCTCAAGTCCAGGAACTGAAAGACATGACTTCTGTTGATCGGAAGGTATTCAATATGTTTTGCATGTTTCTTCATAAGGAATAGTGCACTGAAATGACAGATCTTCACAATAAGTATACATATTGATTATACATGAAATGTAATGTACATTTTTACATTACATCCTATGTTATCAATTTTGTCTCCCTTGTGTGTGGTTCCACCTTAAAACCCATATCAGCCTAGATAGCAAGGATAACTTGCCACAGATTTGTGGCAGTGTTGAATTGTAAGTTTTGTTAATTTATTGCACATTTTCACTGAAGCGCAAGTTCTTGTTAACCCTTTTCAATTTCTAGCAAATTTGTGTGGCAAGTCTCTAGAGCAAAGTTGCAGTGGTGAGTCTACAGCAGTGTTTCTCAGCCTTTTTTCAGTCAAGTCACCCTTTAAAATTATGAACATGTCTCGAGGCACCTCATCTTAAACAGTAAAAAATATTCTAATAGTTTTATACATTACAGCAACATCCACACGTAGGACACCCAACGTTAGAGGTGCAAACTGGTACTGACTATTATTCCAGTGTTTCTCTTCTTCCTCAGTTTTTCTCCATTACTCAGCTAATGAGACCCCAATGCTGATAGAGAGAGGCAGGGAAGGGTCAAACAAGAATGCTATGCATCCTCGGATCAACTGATGATGTCATTGGTCATTAGGAGTTTGGCAGCTAGAAAATCGTAATGGTGCACAATGAAAACCCGTGGCTTTGTGTAACTAAAAGGCAGGCTTCATCCACCTGTCGCCTTGTATACAATTTTTGGGGAATTTTTAGGCATTTTGCCAAGGCACCCCTGAAGAAACCTCAAGGCACCCTGGTTGAAAAAGGCTGGTCTACTGCAAGACCTCTGAAAGTCCACAGCATGGAAATTCAGCCATAGGGACCCCTGTGGTGGGATGACTATTGCACAACATAACTGAACCAGAACTTGCAGCAGACTTGCAGAATGTTTGCAAAGAAGTTGATCTGGAGTCATGCAATGCAAACTTGTGAAGCCTGGTAAGTCTAGCAATAGGTTAGCAAGTCATTTTCAAACTGGCAGCTCAATTGCTTGCTATCTGGGAGACTCTTATCCAGGTTTAGGGTGTGATATGAATATAATGGGGAACTACCCTGCAAAAATAAACAAAGTGTGTGGTGTTCCCCTTTAATATCCATTCCAGACCCTACTCCGAGCATGTAGCCTGACAGGCCAAGAAAGAGGGGGGCAGCAAGTATGCGCTCTCCTCCTGAACCATACTAGGTCACATGCTCTCAAAATGGGGGGTACCTTGTCCAAGTGCTGATGAGAACAAAGGCCTCTTCCTCAGAACCCCAGAGTGGTTGGAGGAGGGTTATCTACACATCACACCACAACAATGGCACCTACAACACAACAATGGTTTTCTGCATGTCAAATCTGAAATGGGAACATCGCTGTGATCCATGAGAAGTATAAAGCTGTGGGAACTGAAGTGGTTAAACACAAGAATACGGCCCGTTACATAAACAGTGTTAAACTTTGGTGACTTTGAAACCAAATTGAAGAACTTTGGTTTTTGTGCCGGAGGAGGAAATGACCTGCAGGCCTGAGCCCAGCACTATACAAACCTTTTAGAAAGTGAGTTGCTTCCTATTTCCTCTTCTCCTGATAACACACTTCACTGTCCAGATTGCATTGAGGAAAGGGGTCACAGCAAACAATGGGCAGCAACAAGAGAGATCATTCCACATGTCAGATAGTCACATTGAGTTTCCTCTCAGCCCCCCCCCCCCCTCCCGACCAGGATCTGTTTGTTTCCACCTCATTCACTGCACCAGCTTCTTTCTAGAAAACCATGAAACACCACAAATGGATATAAATCGAAACCCAAGAAAGTGAAAGAAGTAAAAAAAAAAGTGCTTCTGCATATCATGATACTGCATTTGTGGAGTAACACATCCAAGGAGATAGGGAAATAGGATGGCGTGATGTGTATGGAGACAAGGCAGTATTTATGAAAGGGGAAATCAAGGATCAGTGTAAAGCATGGCAGGTTTAGAGGGGGCAACATTTAAGGCCCATTCCAGTGTGCTGCAGCAATGCATATTTAACATTTAAGTGATTGTAAAGGCAGAAGATTTTTTACCATACTGCATTAAATGCAGTAAGGTAATAAACCTTCTGCATGCAGCTTCTCCTGCAGCCCCCCCAAATACATACCTGAGCCCGATCTGGATCCAGCGATGTGCACAAGAGCCGAAGCTCTCTCCCTCATTGGCTGAGATATAGCAGCGGGAGCCATTGGCTTCTGCTGCTGTCAATCAAAGCCAGTGACAAGGGAGCCAGTGGCGGGGCTGAGCCCCACTCTGTGTGTCTTATGGGGCTCGGGACTGAGCACGCACAAGTGTTCCCAAAGCAAGCTACTTGCTTTGGTGCCTCTCGGTTGGGGAGAGGAGCCAGGAGTGGGAAACCCGAGAAGAGGAGGATCGGGGATGTTCTGTGCAAAACCATTGCACAGAGCAGGTAAATATGACATGTTTGTTATTTTAGTAAAATAAAAATAAAAAAGCCTTTACAATCACTTTAAGCAGCCCATTAATTCTGAATAGGCTCTCAAAGTTCCACAATGCACTAAAGCCAAAATACAGTGTTTGGCCTGGACCTAAGTGAAAATGAGAGGGGTTCAGTATGACTGGAGTATGCATACGAAGTTGTGCAGGGTTTTGGTGAGTTTATTTATGCATATAAAGACTGGAGGGTTGGAGGGCTTAGGGGGGTGGCCCTTGGTGTG
This sequence comes from Rana muscosa, assembly GCA_029206835.1. NCBI lineage: Eukaryota > Metazoa > Chordata > Amphibia > Anura > Ranidae > Rana > Rana muscosa. The sequence goes on along the minus strand of CM055122.1, from coordinate 264,083,764 downwards.
AGGAGAAGAGGGAGGATTTTGTTGGCGTGTAGGCAGGTGCAGTCTACTGTCTCCACTGCAGTTGGCACTCAACCTCAGCAGCATTGCAGGGGGAGAGGAAGTCAAGAGGAACATGGTTCCTCTATGGCTTCCAGGGTCATTGGGAAGCTATCTGATTGGATGCTGCTGCATTATGTGACTAGCAGCCATTTTGGGTCAGGCAGAGCCTATTTAAAGTGGTTCTAAAGGCAGAAGGTTCTTTACTTTAATGCATTTTATGCATTAAGGTAAAAAAAACTTCTGGGTGCAGCTCCCCCACCTCTCCCCTAATACTTACCTAAGCCCCATCTCAATCCAGCAATGTGCATGAGAGCGCGGCTCTCCTGGGCTTCTCTCTCTTCATTGGCTCACACAGCAGCAGAAGCCATTGGTTCCTGCTGCTGTCAATCACAGCCAATGAGAATAGAGAGGGGGCGGAGCCAAGCCATGCTTAATGTCCATTCACAGGAGCGTGGCTCAGGAGCAAGCCTGCTCGAGTCCCCCCATAGCAAGAGGCTTACTATTGGGAGCACTCAGCAGGGGGCAGGAGATAGAACCGCTGGCAGGGGACCCAAAAAGAAGATTGAGGCTGCTCTGTGCAAAACCATTGCACAGAGCAGGTAAGTATAACAGGTTTATTATTTTTATTTTTAATAAAAATAAAACCAGAAGCTTTACAATCACTTTAAGGCCCTGGCTCTCAGGCTTGGCACACATTTCGCATGTGGGTTGTGTATGGACAGGTCACCCATCTGACAGGGACAGTGATTAGTGCCAGGGAGAGGTTCCAGATAAGTAGGGAAAGGATAGGGACACACCATCCTACCTGGAGACCCCCCCATTTGGCTCCGGACTGGCCAGGCCACATTCTGCCACTTAAGACAGATGCCGTTGGCACATCTGAGACCTGCTCTGCTACACACTGCTGTTACATGCTGTGAGCATTCCCGGTAGAGTTGCCACCTCATCCCTTTAAACCCGAACACATATGAATTACACAGGTTCTGAGGCTAATTAAAGGCAGATAAGGCACCAAGTGAGTTTAATTACCACCTTAATCAGCCACATAACCTGTGTAATTCATATGTGTTCGGGTTTAAAGGGATGAGGTGGCAACCCTAATTCCCGGTCGAGTGGCTTCCTGCTGGGTTTGTTGTGAATTACTGGATTCTGCATTAATACAAGTTCTGTTCTTTACAACTGGACTGTGTGTAATTACTGCCACCGCACCACGCTGCACCTCCCTACAGATGGATCAGTCAAAGCATTGCCAGCATTGGACAAGTTTCTCCTGCTCTCTCTCCCTGTACAACTTGGTTTGGTGTTGTTATGCCACCTTAAAGTGATATTAAGTATATATTTTTTTTTAAATAACAAACATGTTATACTTACCTGATCTGTACAATGGTTTTGCACAGAGCAGCCACGATCCTCCTCTTCTCAGGTCCCCACCGGTGCTCCCGGCCCCCTCCTCTTCTCTGAGTGCCCCCATAGTAAGATGCTTGCTATGGGGGAACACGTGCATGCGCACTGCTCCCATTGCACTGTGCTTGATGTGTCATCATGCGTTGCAGTAAAGTTTGGAAAAATGCACGTTTTCAAAATGTGGTGGTGTAAGCTGGGGAACCTTTTACTTAGCTTGTTGCTTTTTTTATTTTGGTCACTTCTAGACATTTGTGGCTACGGGGGGGGGAGGGATGAATGTAATGTTGAGCGTAGTCATAGGATCTTCATAGTTCAGGAAACATAAAACCATCTCTTCTTTACCTGAACAGAAAGGTAGCTGTAACTAAAAAGTGGAGCCATGCTGCAGGAGGGATTTGAGTTTAACAGAAAGTCTGGAAGTGAGAGCGCAGCGGGGCAGTGTGAAGCCCCCTTACTGTTCTGGAGACATCCCAAAATGTGTGATTTTCTTTCACTTTTAGTGATAACTGTAAAGAGCTTTCAACGGTTCCTATTTTCGAAGGACTGGCCCTGATTTGAAACAAAGTCCCTCTGTCCCTCATTCCTCCTCATTTGTTCCTCATTTTGGTCTGATCTATATTGTTGTCTATAAAATGGACTATTTATCTATCAAAAAGTGTTTACAATGCTAAACATTTCATCCAATTTCTAAGTTGTTGTATTTGTACATTTCAAAAGCCAATATAAGGCTGAGTTCACACTGGCATTAAGAGCAGGCGTTTGAAAGGCGTTAAAAAGGCCCCTCAAACACCTATGCACAAGATACAATAGACAGCACATAGTGTTGTTCACACTCATGCCTTGTACACACGACCGTGTGTATGCCCCATCTGACTTTTTCCTTCTGAAATTCCGACGGACTTAGATAGAGGACTTGTTCTCTTTTTTTTTCCGACGGACAAAAATTTATATCGGAAACTCCGTTCGTCTGTATGCAATTCCGATGGACTAAAAACCACGCATGCTCAGAATCAATCAGAAGAGCCGAACTGCCTATTGAACTTCATTAATCTCGGCTCGTCGTACGTCACAGCGTTTTTGACAGGCGGACTTTTGTGTGACCGTGTGTATGCAAGACAGCTTGAGTGGAATTCCGTTGGAACTCCGTCAAACAATCCGTCTGACTTTACTCCGACGGACAGTCCGGTCGTGTGTACAAGGCATAAGCGTTAGCGTCGCAACGCTTTAAAATTGAAGCCTCATGTCGAGGCTTTTGAAGCCTTTCAACGCCTCCCATTCAAGTCTATAGTAGCGCCTTGCAAATGCTCTGGCAGGCAGTTGCAGAGCATTTGCAGGGCATTAAGATTCGTTTTTTTAATGTAATATAATAGGCATTTTTGGAGCAGTTTTAACGCTTGTCAAATGCTTCAAAACTGCCCATAGGGCATTTGGGAAACATTTTTAACTCCTCATTAATGCTTGTAAAAACGCCTATCTAATGCCCATACTAAAGCTCATTGAAGCCTTTCTGACGCTCATACTTATGCCATGCACAGTGGCGGAACTATCAGGGTCGCGACAGTCGTAGTTGCGACTGGGCCCTGTAATTCCACCAAGTCCGGGGGGCCCGCCACCCGTCCGTGCAAAACGCCCGCCCGCTGCGTAGGGCCCCGCCGCCGCCGCTAGAGGTCCGCGGCCGGCGGAAAAATGTCTCTGCCGGCCGCCATTTTCCTGAAGACCAAAACAAGGGAGCCTGCCAAAATAGCAAATAGAGCTGCTGCGCCGCCCACCCCCGCCCCTGGTCTGTCTGTCATTTGTGACCTGTTGTAGAAAGGGGTCGGGGGTGGGCGGTGCCGCAGCTCCATTTCTATATTGTAGCCGGCCGGCTCCGCCCCTAATTTGTTCCCCCTCGCCTCTGCATCCTGGCGGGAGAAGAAGGCATGGTGAAGGTCAGACAGGTCCTCCTGCAGAGTATTGCACAGTCTGTGTTGTTTAGTGTGTGTAGTCAGGTCCTCCTGCAGAGTATTGCACAGTCTGTGTTGTGTAGTGTGTATAGTCAGGTACTCCTGCAGAGTATTGCACAGTCTGTGTTGTTTAGTGTGTGTAGTCAGGTCCTCCTGCAGAGTATTGCACAGTCTGTGTTGTGTAGTGTGTATTGTCAGGTACTTCTGCAGAGTATTGCACAGTCTGTGTTGTGTAGTGTGTATAGTCAGGTACTCCTGCAGAGTATTGCACAGTCTGTGTTGTTTTGTGTGTGTAGTCAGGTACTTCTGCAGAGTATTGCACAGTCTGTGTTGTTTAGTGTGTGTAGTCAGGTCCTCCTGCAGAGTATTGCACAGTCTGTGTTGTGTAGTGTGTATAGTCAGGTCCTCCTGCAGAGTATTTCACAATCTGTGTTGTGTAGTGTGTGAAGGTAGGCCCTCCTGCAGAGTATTGCACAGTCTGTGTCGTGTAGTGTGTCAAGTACCACCGCTGCCACCCCCCCTCAAGTACCACCGCTGCCACCCCCCCTCAAGTACCACCGCTGCCACCCCCCTCAAGTACCACCGCTGCCACCCCCCCTCAAGTACCACTGCTACCACCCCCCCTCAAGTACCACCGCTGGTTCTTGAGGGGGGGTGGCTGCAGTGGTACTTGCAGGGATATGTGGTAGTGGTGATACTTGAGGGGGGTGGTAGCGGTGATACTTGAGGGAGGTGGCAGCGGTGGTACTTGAGGGGGGTTGGCAGTGGTGGTGCCATCCTCTCCCACCACCACCCGTGCCTCTTACTGATCCCATCCTTCCACGGCCCCACCACTGATCTCATCCCTATCCCCCTATTACTTCTACAACAGAGGTGATGGGGGGGGGGGGTAGGGATGAGATCAGTGGTGAAGGGATGGGATCAGTAACAGGCACAGGTGGTGGTGGGAGAGGATGGCACCACCACTGCTCTTCTGCTGCCGCAGCCACCCCCCCCCCCCCCCCCCAAGTGAAATCTGAAACAGATTTTTTTTATTTTGTTGTACAGTGTAAAAAAATTAAGTATCAAAATCAGGCTTTTCGGGGGGGGGGGGGGGGCCTTTCATGATTTCTTGCACCGGGGCCCTGAAGTCTCTAGTTACGCCACTGGCCATGCAAATGGTATAGGAGCGTTTGTTGAGCATTAGAAATTTAGGCAAGTGTGAACAAGCCCTAAAGGAATAGTAGTAGTGAAAAAGCACTTGCTGGTTTAAACGAATCATTTTTTTGTATAAAAAATGTGTGGCAGGGTGTGTGTCCTATGCCTAAATACTTTTGCTAATAGGTGTCCCTCCTTCCCATCTGAAAAAGTTGGGAGGTATGACTGTAAGCAGGACATATAGAGAGGGTGTTCTAATCCCTCTTCATGCTATCCAAAACTTAAAAAAAAAAGTTTTGCCTTTAGTTATACTTTAAGCATTGCTAAAAAGGCATTGTCACAAATCTCCTAATATGATCCTTATGGCCTATTGTCGTCAAAAAAATGTGTGCTTATGATGCATTGAGCTGTTCACCATTTTTGACACTATTGTCCACACATACTGTAAAAACAAATTCATTTGGCAACCTTTGAGGATGGTGTTCTTTTAAATCTGTTTTGCCTTTTCAGCTACAGTAGAAAGTTGGTGGACAATGGATTCCATCACTGGCGTCAAATATCAGATAATTTCCGGTTCTGCCTTGACTTGGTACCAAGCGCGGAGGAGCTGTCAGCAACTGGAGGCCGAGTTACTGAGCATAACAGAACTACATGAGCAAACGTACATTTCAGGTGAGTTATGGAGGGAAAAAATAGGGATAGGAAGACCTATCGACAGCCTCAGAAGACTAATAAAACCAATGAACATTATAAGCTGAATCACAAATATTCCAAACCTTTACTGAGGAAATATTTGTAAGTCTTTGGTAAGGAGACCAGATTTTCAAAATGAAATCCAGGGACACCCTACTGACCAAGCCCACTTTTATTGGGGGTGGGAAGGAAAGGAGCAGGGGGTGGGAAAAATATAGGAATGAGAAGAACAACGCCATGCCAAATATTGGGTGTGGCCAAATCGTGCTAACAGTGGGAGGGGCTTAAAGGGGTATGGTTTAATAACACCTGAGCATTTTGTGCACTGCAGGTCAGTATCACAAGCAAGGGCAAGGTGGCAAATGATTCATATCCTTTCTGCTTATAACTAACTTAGAGGGGAAGGACTGGGAAAACCACGTAATATTGGCATATGACATCATCAATAACCCCAGACACAGCCCAGAGAAGACACACCCCTCCTTCCTCCTGCTCCAGGCCAATCACAGAAATGTTGCTAAGATTGATTACCCTGCAGCCGCCTAGGCCGGGGAATCCAATATTAAAGTGGAACTAAACCCTCCTATCATTTTCAGACAAGGAAGCAGCCGTCTTGGCCTCTGTTTGATCTTCAACTGCCATGATGTTGCACATATGATCAGTTATGACACCAACCATTGGATGGTTTGACAGTTTGGTTGAGAGCACAACCAATGAGACAGTTACATTCCCGACACATCCTTTTTTGAAACTGGCAAATCGAAGGGTTTACTTCCGCTTTAAAGTGTTTTTTAATTCATTAAGATAAAACACCTTCTGTGTGCAGCAGCCCCCCCCCATCCCCCCTAATGGTTACCTGAGGCCCATCTGAATCCAGTGATGTTACACGAGAGTCTCAGCTGTTGGGGACTCTCATCCCTCATTGTTTGAGAAAGCAGTGGGGTGCCATTGGTTCATGCTGCTGTCAATCAAAGCCAGTGAGCCAATGAGGAGAGAGAGAGGGGGCAGGGCCTTGCCGCAGCTCTGTGTCCTGAATGGATTCCCATAGGAAGCTGCTTGATGTGGGGGCAGGAGGGAGGGGCTAGGACCCCAGAAGAGGAGGATCTGGGCTGGTCTATGCAAAACCACTGCACAGAGCAAAAAGACAAGAGAAAAGGAGAAAAAACAAGACTTTAATATAATTTTAAAGCTGGAAAGAAACAGGTACACATTCTTTTAACTGGGTCGAAACTGGGGTCTTTTATCCTAGGGACAGCCCCCTAAAATTGGGAACTGTCCCTAGAAAGCGGGGAGGTCTGGTCACTTTAGTTTTAAGGCTAATTTATATGGGCGTTTGAGATAAACTTAACCTATCAGTAAAAGGATAACTAAATTCAGGAGTAAAAATTTTATTTATTGCAGCTTACCAGTCCTTAGATGGGGTGGTTGCATTAAAGAGGCAAGGATATTTTTTGATCAGTTTTAGTTTAATGTTTTTAAAGTTTACACATTTATATGTTTATGTCTTATATGTTTAATGGATTGTATTAATTTATTTATTTTTTGCAAATGTAGCGGCCTCACTCTCTCTCTAGCTTTATCGTTTATATGGCTGTTGTCTAGGGGTACCTGAGAGAGAGGGTGCAGGAACACTACGCCAAGCTCTCACCTCGTATGCGTATGAGGGTTGAGCAAAGTCACTTGATTTACCTTCGGGTCTGTTCGTTGCGTACGGAGCCTCGGCTTCCTTCGTGGAGATGTGTCTACCAGTAAAAGAGCCCCACACCATTAAAAGTCCAACACTCTTTTATTGCTCCATTTGCCAGGATGAACATAATCAGTTGAACTCTTGTAACAGACAAACAGGGGTGTGGATACAAGTAGGCCCAGGCACAAATGAACTCTCCTATTCCTTTTGCGTGCGAATAGGCTTGGCGCACGGTCTCTGCCACCGACCGTGAGGTTGGTAGCTGCCACCTACCGAGTGAACTGTTGAGGCCCCTGCCACAGGCCTGAATGTAACGGTCTCTGCCACCGACCTTAGAACATGGACCACCTTCCATGTGAATACAGCCCCTGTTTGGAAAGGACATCCAATCCGACGGTCTCCGGAGGCCTTGTCCTGGCACTGGCAATATGCTGCACCAGATCTACAGGAAGGTCACCTGCACGGTCCGTTACGCCTAGGCCGCCTGGACACCGACCGCGGACAGCAGCCCCCAGGCTGAAGGTGCCTGGGGCTCGGACCTCGTGGCGAAGATGTCCGCCCCCCTTTATACCCTCTCCCAGCAAGCACGGCGGGTTCCCCGCCCCGCCGTACAAACGCTGCGAGAGGTCACCAAGGGTACGGCACTGCAGTGATGGTTCAACCCCGACCCAAAGTGACAGCGCCACCTGCTGGGCTGCAGGGAACAAGACATCACTGATGTCTTCACCCGAATTCAACACCCACAAAAGTACATACCCGCTACACAAATAAACATTGATTACAAGCTTCAGCCAAGACAATCATTTTATAAAACATTCTGGGCACTTTAAAGCTGGGTATTAGAATTTTTAAAAAATTTTACTTGGAAAAATTTGTACAATACTTCCTAGGAAAATTTGTACAATAAATCGCAAAAAAATCGCAAAAAAAAGATTTAATTTGCTTTTAACATTTAATTTTGGAATGAATGGACTTTACTGAATGAAAACGACATATGGTACATTGTTTGAAATTTGTCTAGTTGCAAAATATTCTCCATCCTGCTCCTTCAAATTTTCTGATCACTGCAATCAAAAACAAATGTTGATTTGACCCCGCCAATGATTAGAAAAATGAAGAAACATTTCTTCAACAAATAATGTCAAACAAAATTCTACTAGTGTATACCCAGCTTAATAAGAAAGCCAACAATGACTCCACTTTGTTGTCAGCCTTGGTAAATTGACTAATTGAGGCAATTCCCATTCCATTTAGCAGTCTGTGTAATCTGATATCTCCTGCTAGTCTCTTTTTGGTACAACATCTGTAGAGCTTTTGCTCTTGCACATCTGAAAATGGTAATATATGTAGCGATGAAAGAAAAAACACACAGAGAAGGTAAGCAGTATAGCTTGAGGGATTAGTTATAAGTGTAATGTATAGTTTAATTCATAACCAGTCTTGATGAATAGGGTGCTTGGTGTGTGTATCCAGGCCGTCATTGCTTTTTAAGTTGTTGTTTGTCCATGAGCATACTAACAAGTTTCTCATTGATTATCACAGAGTTTAGTTTTGTTTGAGCTTCTCAATATTTTCATTAAATATTATGTCTTTTTCTTTTATAGGATTAACCAATACTATTACAACACCCTTATGGTTGGGTCTTAATAGTCTGGACTTTAACGCTGGCTGGAAGTGGGACAATGGAAATCCATTCCGATACCTTAATTGGCTTCCAGGTAAATCATTGACTTTTCTAAATTTCTTTAAAAACCAGCCAATCACTTCTTCCTTAAATCATTTAGCACATTGTACTTAATAAACAAGCCTACCCACTTGGGGTAGGCTTGTTTCTTAAAGTGTGTTATGTACACACTTTAAGGGACGACAACTCCATTCAGTGTTTTTTTTTCGTGATAAATGCTGCATTGCATTCTCTTTCTTGAATCACAGTGAAAGGTTGGGGTAGGATAGAATTTCAGTTAAATGTACATTGCTTGTACATTTTTTACTCTTTTTTGAGGCTGGAAATGCAATTCCCATTGTTTTATCTTCTGCACTATGTATAAAAACACAGAAGAGGCAATCGTTATGCTGTACTGTGAAATTTGGCATCAAGAGTCCAGCCAGTTTATGTCTGCTTAGGTTTACTCTAATGCCGCGTACACACGACCATTTTTCTCGTCGGAAAAAATTACATTTTTTCTCTTTGACGAGAAAAACGACCATCTGTGGGCTTTTGGTAATTTTTCCCGACGAGAAAAACGGCATTAATCACGACGAGAAAAATTAGAACATGCTCTAATTTTTCTCGTCGTGATTCACGGTATTTTTTTCCGCAGCAGTTTTCCCATAGGGAAACACTGCCGGGGAGCCTACACACGGTCATTTTTCTCGACCAAGAGAAAAAATGTCGGGAAAACCGGCTGTGTGTAGGGGAACAAGCCGTTCCTCGTTTTTCCCGTCGATTTTCTCGACTGTGTTTTCACCGTCGAGAAAATCGATCGTGAGTACACAGCATTAGACTCCATTCACACAGGGGCAACACGACTTCCAGCGCTACTTTGGGAGGCAACTTGGACACGACTTGAGTATGAATCACAGCGTGACATGAAGCTACTTACAAGGCAACTTCAAGTTGCCTCCAGGACAGGAGACATTCCAGTGGCCAATCAAACAACAATCAGTTCTGTGAGAGGGAGGGATTTGCCTGAGAAATGTATGTTCTCTTCCTGGAAAGTTGCTTCTGTTAAGACAGGGGATCCGACTTCTGAGGCGACTTCCATTGAAATCAATGGATACAGGTGGCCTAGCAGTCGCCTAAAAGTCAGATTGAAGTAGTACAGGAACCTTTTTTGAAGTCAGAGCGACTGCAGTAGTGTGCATTAAGACGGCTCCATTCACTTACATTGATTTTCTCATGCAGTGCGACTTGAGGCGACTAGGGGCGACTTGGGGCGACTTGAAGTCGGATCCAAAGTTGCCCCTGTGTGAATGGGCTCTAAAGCAGTGATCTCCAAATTTCAACTCGCGGGCCAGATGCTGCCCTTTGCCTGCCTTTGTTGGGCCTGTGGGACACTACTTCTCCCACTGATATGAGAAACTATCCTTCCATATGTAGTAATACCCCCAGTTAAGAGGGCTGCTGGTATAGATTTTTGGGCCTGTACACACTGCTGTCAACTCCCAGTAACTGGCTCTAACCTCCCTTGGCACAGATAGCAGTAAAGATGGGATTGTGAAACCCGTTAGCTATGGGGATCACAATACCGCAACAAACATATAACCACACAGCAGATTGGCTTAACCACAAGTACTTTTTACTGAATATAAAGCATCAAGTTAAACAGTAATACGTATGCATATGCAGAGCCCTGCAATGTTAACCATTCAACATATAACATGTACTAAGTTCCAATAGTAATCACACACGCTAAATGTCATTCAATTATGCTCGCGAGCTTCCCCCTTGGGGGCAAGATGACGCCCAATCAATTTCTAACAGTTCTACAGTCAGGCCTGACTATTGCAGATATGGTGCTTCCGTTGGGAAAGATCTTCGCTAGCAATGATGGTGCACTTTGTATGTTATTTGTGTAGCGGGTACTTGAATTTAGGGAAGCATCTGGGTGCTAGTGTAACCCAGGTGCCTTGATTGTTAGGAAATTCAAGGTTCCCTTTGTGAGTCTTGGAGGACTCTGGTGGTGTGAAGTTCTCGCCGGCCTAAAGGTGGTGTTGTTGCCTTGGACCAGAGCTGGGCTCGCACCGCAAGACTGTGCCTTTTTGTCCTCCCCTGGAGCATGTACAGCAGGGCGGGGAACCCGCTGTGACGCGAAGGGAGAGGTCATATAAGGGGCGGACGCCCTGACCTTGGGGTTCAGAGTTGGAGGACGCGGCCGCACCTAGGCACCTTCGGCTTGGGTGCTGGCGTTCCGGTGCTCCAGGCCTAGGTGCCCTTGGCCTAGCTGGAGCGGAGATGGAGTCCATCTCAGGCACCTTTAGCCTGGGGTGAGGTACTATGGCGGATGCCTGGGACTCAGTACCTTTGACTGAGTTCCACAAGGGTGGAGGAATCCAAAGGGGGCCCTAACTCCTTGGGTGCCCGGGTCTGAGTTTGTGAGGACTGGTGCGCAGTAACTTCTCCGAAGAGTCCGGCGCTGCATCGCTGGTGACGGAGTGGCCTCCACTTCTCCCTTGGACGGATTTCTTCCTCTGACAGGGGCAAAGTGAGCAAAGTTAATTCACGTTCTATATCACTTAGTCAGTGGCAGTGACTATTCACCACTGGTGACAGCACAGTGGGCAGCAGCAGAAGGGAAAGGATTGTGCCTCGATTTGTCCCCATTTTCCAAAAGAAAAGAGATTGTTTTATTGCTTGGCAAGAAGAATAAAACCGAGTTGGACCTATTCACTGTGTGGAACTCGGGTTAATAAAGCAAAGGAGTCAGGGACGAAGGACTGGACTTGACTCTAGGACACCTACACAAAAGACCCAATTTGCTGGCTTTCACCTCTTAGTTACGGAGGACATGGGCCGTGGTGTATCTCATCCCTCTCTCCCAGGTACCCCTAGACAACAGCCGTATAACCGATAAAGATAGAGAGAGGGGTGAGTCCGCTACATTTGTAATCCACAGGCATCAAAACAGTTAACTTCTTGGCATTTATTAAAGAGTTCAACTAACGCTGCACAGCACACTGTCCCTCTGGTGTGCAATAACACTCTGGTAGCGGTGGTCCCTGAACAAAGGACACTGGGCCTAAGATTAGTCTCTGAGCAAGTGTTCTCTCACCCGACAGGACCAGTCCGTACAACCGACTTCCGTAGCTGGGGCTCCAGCACACAGTCTCACGACACCCGTAGTCTCTGATCCTCCCGACAGTCCTTGAAGGGATGATGGACGAAACGACACCTGGGTTCTCCCGTGAAGGTCGGAGGGCTCTCTGAATCTCAAGGCCCAAACTCTTAGGCCCAGTCTAGCGGCAGACTTAGCGTTGGTTCCACTTGCTAGGGGGCGGCATCCAAGGAGGCCCGCGTGTAGCTCCGCTCCTCCTTAAATAGGCCTTCCCCAGCAGACCTTGCACCGGGCAATGTACTCTGGGTGTCCCGCTGCACACTGGGTATGGTAGTCTTTTTAGCTCCTTAAAGTGACACCCCGCTACACATATATACCAACGAGGAGCATCTGTTTCTGCTACTGACACCAATAATGCGGCACTCTTCCCTCTTCCTCCCTCTGACACCAATGATGGGGCAGTATTCCTTCCACTGATACCAATGATGGGCACTATTCCTCCCACTGACACCCCATCGATGGGACACTTTTTCACTCTGATACCAACCATATTCCTTCCATTAATACCAATGATTGGGGCATGACTCCTCCTTCTACTGACTACAGCTGCTATGTCAATTTTTACTCCCACTAACCATCAAGCATAAGGCATTTTTAATCCTACTGATGCTGGGGCATTTTCTACTCCCACTGTCCACAGTCCAATCTCCCTAAAAAAATAAAATACAGTGAACTGGCCCTTTTTTTTTTTGAAAGTTTGGAGACCCCTGCTTTAAAGGATAAGTGCACTTAGCTAAAGCTCACCACACACACTATAATCCAACTGTACAATCTCCTTTAGATTTACCCACCACTTAGTGGTAAAGGGCCTGCCTGATTGGATACAAATTAATTGAATAGTTCAGAAAAGTCCTCATATTAAACCACATAGATTTTGATAAATCTAAATGAAACTGTACAATCAGATTCTAATGTGTAATTACCCTCCCCACCTCAGGAAATCTGGAAATACGAGTCAATGTCTATTTGGTTGGAGGACGTTTCATGGGATGCTTACAGATATAAGGAGCTAGAGATGCCTGTTTTTTTGCAGTTTCTTTCCTGCAATTTTTCAGAACGCTTTTAACCTATGTAGAACATGTTTATTTTGCAGTAAAATGTCCTTCAATTGTTTCTAAATACAGCACTTTTATTACTTTCTTTAGGAAACCCTTCAACAGAACCAGGGAAGAATTGTGTGGCGCTGAATCCTGGAAAAAACGCTAAGTGGGAAAACAAAGAGTGCTCGCAAAAGTTGGGATACATCTGTAAAAAGGGCAACATCACCTCCTCCTACATCCCTCCGTCTGGTAGGAAATAAAAGAATTGGTAATGTTTATAGGTTTATTAGCAATTAGTAGACTACTGCTTCTCATATTAGGTAATAGTAATAGCTAGTTGTGTACTCTCCCTCTCCATCTCTGTCTTCCCGTCTTTCTCTATCTCCACGTTTCTTATTCAGTCTTTGTATTTCCCTCGTTATCACTTTCTCTTTTACTCTTTTGCTTAAAGAGGAAGTAAAGCCTCCTAAAAAAATGCACCCTGCAAGACAAAAGCATAATGAGCATACTAGCTCATTATGAGGTACTTACCTGAGATCGAAGCCCCCGCAGCGGCCCTTGTTCACCTCCTCTGTCCCCGCCATCTCTCCCAGAGTGACTTCCAGGTATCGCGGCTCCGATGCTGTGACTGGCCGGAGCAGTAATGACGTCACTCCCGTGCATGCGCACGGGAGCTGCCAGTGGCACGATCACCTTCACTAACGGCACGCTTGGTGCGCCTGTGCCGTTGTCTACGGCGCACATGCGCCATAGACATCGGTGCTGTATTTCTTGCAAATATCTCCTTAACCATGTAGGCTAAGGAGATATTTCTTGCACCTACAGGTAAGCCTTAATCTAGGCTTATCTGTAGGTCTAAGTGGTCTGTAAAGACCTGTACACACTATCGGATTTCCTATGGATTTTAAACCGATGGATTTTTCCATCGGAAATCCGATGAAGCACACCATCAGTCAAAAAACCAATCGTCCCAAACGCTGTGACGTAAAACACCTTGACGAGCCAAGAAAAATTAAGTTCTATGCTTCTGAGCATGTGTCGACTTGATTCTGAGCATGCGTGGGTTTTTTATCCGATGGAGTTCCCCACAGACGATAGTAATTTGTAGTTTTTTTTTCCATCGGATAAATTTAAAACATGTTCTATTTTTTAACGCCGATGGAAAAAAGACCGATGGGGCCCATACACGATCAGTTTGTCCGATGAAAAAAGTCCATCGGACTGTTTTCATTGGTAAAACCTATCGTGTGTACAGGGCTTTAGGGTTTACAACCACTTTAAAGTGGTAGTGAACTTAGAATAAACATTTGTACCTACAGGCAAGCCTAGAGTAAGACTTACCTGTAGGTACGGTGAATATCTTTTAAACCTGATCCAATTAAGAGATATCCACATGGTCTCTAGCTGATGATGTCACTGCCCCTCTGCTTTCAGGGCACACTGAATGCAGTTTTGGGGGGGGGGGAGTTTACTAGTGGAGGAAAACGCTAACTATAACTATTTTTAAAAATGTCCCCTCTCCCCCCCACCACCAGATTGAAAAAAGATAAGTACACAGATCATAGTCACATAGTTATATAGTTAGTCAGGTTGAAAAAAGACACAAGTCCATCTAGTTCAACCAATAAAAATAAAAGTACAATCCCATATACACAATCCTATACCCACAGTTGATCCAGAGGATGGCGCAAAACCCCAGAAAAGCGTGATCCAATTTGCTACAGCAGGAGAAAAAAAATCAGATATTCCCTGGATCAACTTTACCTATAAATGTCAGTACCCAGTTATATTATGTACATTTAGGAAAGAATCCAGGCCTTTCTTAAAGCAATCTACTGAGCTGGCCAGAATCAGCTCTTGAGGGAGTCTATTCCACATTTTCACAGCTTTTACTATGAAGAAGCCTTTCCGTATTTGGAGATCAAATCTCTTTTCCCCCAGACATAAAGAGTGCCCCCTTGTCCTCTGTGATGAACTTAAAGTGAATAACTCAACACCAAGTTCACTATATGGGCCCCTTTATGTATTTGTACATGTTGATCATATCCCCCCTTAATCTCCTCTTCTCAAGAGAGAATAAATTCAGTTCCTCTAATCTTTCCTCATAGCTGAGCTCTTCCATGCCTCTTTCTAGGTAGGTTGCCCTTCTCTGCACTTTCTCCAGTTCCCTGATATTCTTTTTGAGAACTGGGGCCCAAAACTGAACTGCATATTCCAGATGAGGTCTTACTAATAATTTGTACTGGGGCAACATTATATCTCTCTCTCTGGAGTCCATACCTCTCTTAATACAAGAAAAGATTTTGCTCGCTTTGGTAAACATCCGTTTTATTCAGGTTAAGGAGGATAGGTAGGAGGAAAGGGGAGGGAACATTTTTAAGAATATTTATAATTGAGGTTTTCCTCCACTTTAATCTTAAACTCTGTCTGTTCTCATTTCTCTCTATCTTAATCTCTGTATATTGCTTCTGCTCATGTACAGTATTACCTTTGATTCACCCATAATCATTAAGATTTTAAACTCCTTTAGTAAATTGGCTCAATTATATAATAAATGATAAGTAAAGCTGGGCATAGATGGCTGTCTGGTTATACTGAAGTTGATCCATCGATAAACCAGCCTGTTGGATATTTTTCATGCGATCACTGCTAGTGGCTAAAGCCCAGCAGTGATTATTGTCTTCTGTTGGCAGGGAAGGCTGTTCGCCAGCAGAACACAATAGGACCGTGGGAGGGCCTTCCCCTCCCTGTCTTTTAATTCAAAGTCAGCAGCTACAGTATTTGTAGCTGCTACCTTTTATTTTTTTCTCTCTAGGGTGAAGATTCTTATGTATGTAAAGTCAAAACTATTTTCTCAGTTACTTGCTGACCAGCGTACGTATATAAACGTTCTGACAGCAATCGATTATTACAAGATCACAGCCGCAACTTTTCTATCCAAAACCAAAACAAAACTTTTAAATGATGAGTAATAAAATTGCACAGAACCCAATTATTTCTGAAAATGAACTATTTTGATATTGTGTCACAGATACCGAGCCCATCAATTGTCCTCCGGCCTGGATCCCCTATGCTGGCTATTGTTATTCACTGCATAAAGAATCAAAGATGTGGAAGGACTCCATGGTGTCTTGTAGGAAAGAAGAAGGGGACCTCGCGAGCTTGCACAATATTGGAGATTTTGGCTTTGTTACCTCTCAGTTTGAGTTTGGTGAGTTACACTGAACTGCACGCTATTATTCTTCCAAGTTCTTGGATATGTTAGCATTTCTGATTCTAAAAATTGGGTGCTTGTTCATAATGTGGGAGTGATCCGACTGCAATGAGCCAGCAGTAGGAGGCTCTGGGTCGCGTTGCATTGTGAATAGGACACATAGAAAAAAATTGTTTTCTGTGTGTCCTAGCAGTGACTGGCGAGCTTCCATTGTGGAAAAACACCAGTCATCGCACTAATATGTGAACTGGCCCTAAGAGAAGAAAAAAGTAGTAAAAACCCCAACGAGAGTTCTAATATCCTTCCCCACTCTATCCACAACTAGAAAAAAAGGTTTTAGGTGGACATACATACTGTACATGTGTAGGCAGGTGCAGTCTATTTTCTCCACTGCAGATGGCGAACTTCTGCAGCGGCATTGCTAGTGGAGGAGAAAGTCGAGAGGAACCTATTTTCTCTATGGTTTCCACGGTCACAGAGAGGCAGTATTTAATTGGATGCTGGCACCACATGTGGCTTTGGCGACCATCTTTGATCAGGCAGAGTCTATTTAAGACCCTGGCTCCTGGGTTTGGCACGCATTTTGCATGTGGGTAGAGTAGGGACAGATCACCCATCTGTCAGGTTCAGTGCTTAGCATCAGGGAGAGGTTCCAGACGAGTAGGAAAAGTGCAAGGACACACCATTCTACCTGGAAGCCCCCCCACTTGGGAATGGACCGGCCAGGCTGCAGTTCATAGAATTGAATGCATAGAATGCATGTAGGTAAAAAACCTTGAGCTGCAGCTAGATGCCATAACGCTGGTATTTAAAATTTTCCTCAGACGCTGAGGTGATCCGAGCAGCTGAGACATTAAATCAATGTTTTCCTTTTATCTAAGGCTTTCCATTGTAAAGAGTACCTGTCATGCTTTATTGTCACAGGGGATGTTTATATTTCTTGTGACAGCAATAAAAGTGATCCACAAAAATAAAAATAAAGGGACAGTGTACAAATGTAACAAAAATAAATAATAATAATAAAATAAAATTAAAATATATTTTTTAAAGCGCCCCTGTCCTCCCATGCTCATGCACAGTGGTGAACACATACGTAGGTCATGCCCACATATGTGAACAGTGTTACACCAAACATGTGATGTATCACCGCGCACGTCAGAGCGAAATCAATAATTCTAGTACTAGAACTCCTCTGTATCCTGTAATAAAATTGAAAGGATCCCCTATGGAGATTTTTTAACCACTTCTCCACCGGGCCTATTCTGGCACTTCTCTCCTTCATGTAAAAATCATAATTTTTTTGCTAGAAAATTAATCAGAACCCCCAAACATTATATATATATATTTTTTTTAGCAGACAACCTAGGGAATAAAATGGCGGTCATTGCAACTTTTTATCTTGCACGGTATTCGTGCAATAATTTTTAAAACGCCTTTTTTTGGGGAAAAAAACGGTTTCACAAATTAAAAAATAACAAAACAGTAAAGTTAGCCCAATTTTTTTGTATAATGTGAAAGATGCTGTTACGCCGAGTAATTGCGCACACTTATGGAATGGCGCCAAACTTCGGTACTTAAAAATCTCCATAGGCGACACTTCAATTTTTTTTACAGGTTACTATTTTCGAGTTACAGAGGAGGTCTAGTGCTAGAATTGTTGCTCGCACTCTACCGCACGCGGCGATACCTCACATGTGGGGTTTGAACGGTGTTTACATATGTGGGCGGGACTTACATGTGTGTTCGCTTCTGAGCGCGAGCTACCGGGGACAGGGGCGTTTTACTTTTTTTTTTTTTTTCTTTTTTTTTTACTGAATTTGTTTTATTTTTACACTTTTTTTTTTACGATCACTTTTATTCCTATTACAAGGAATGTAAACATCCCTTGTAATATGAATCATTGTGACAGGTCCTCTTTATGGGGAGATGCGGGGTCAATAAGGCCCCAAATCTCTCCTCCAGGCTGGAAAGCATGAGATCGGTGAAAAAAATTCACCGATCTCATGCTGACAGCCGCAATTGCGGCTTTGTTTACTTCCGGGTACCGGGCGTGACGTCACAACTTCACGCCTGGGACTCCAACGGTCATAGAGATGACTGGTGACCATCTGGTCACCGGAAATGTCTATGATCTTCATGCGACGCCGGCCGATACGTTCTCCGGACCCCGATGGCACGTGAGAGCCCAGAGAAGCACCGGATGGCGGCGGGAGGGGGGGTGTCCCCTCCCGCCACCTATAAGAACGATCAAGCGGTGGAACTGCTGCTATGATCATTCTTATGGTGCGCAGAATCGCCGGCATGACAGAATGATATTTGAATGATGCCTTTGGCTGCAGGCATCATTCAGATATCCCCACTCAAAATCAAGAATGTCATGTGACGTCCTTGGTGGAGAAGTGGTTAAGTACCGTAGTTTGGCGCCATTCCAAGAGCGTGCGCAATTTTAAAGCGTGACATGTTAGGTATCTATTTACTCGCATTACATCATATTTAATATTTTACAAAAATATTGGGGGCTATTTATTGTTTTTTTATTTATTAAAGTGTATTTTTTCCCAAAAAATTGCGCTTTAAAAACCTCTGCGCAAATACAATGTGACATAAAAAATTGCAATGACTGCCATTTTATTCTCTAGGGCCTCTATTTAAAAGCAATATAATGTTTGGGAGTTCCAAGTAGTTTTCCAGCAAAAAATACTGATTGTTACGTAAACAAAAAGTGCCAGAAAAGGCCTGGTCTGGAAGTGGATATTTATATGCCCCTACTGTAATGCAAACTCATTCGATTCTCACAATGTAATGTTCAACAACCAAAAAATAATAATTTTAAACTCAAAAATAAATTGTCCTTCATGCTGCAAATAAAGTGCAAATAAATGTCCAACTATCACCATGTGTAACAATGTTCTTTAATTACTCTGCATTAAACTAAATGCCAAAATGTGCAACAAAATCTTCAAATAGTTGACTACATTTTCTGTGAGATCAGTGTCTCTGCTCCACCATTAATCACACCGTGAAAACTCCCTCCACCAGCACTCCAATGCTGGAGTTCTGCTTGTAATTGGAGACTTAAAGTGGAGTTCCACCCAGTAAATTTTTTTGGCACTAAAAATCCTAAAAAAAATTGAAAAAAATTAATAGAATTTTTTTTTTTTATATACTTATTCCAAATACCTGTTGCTATGCGGAAGTCCGTAATCTGCCTCTTCCGTAACCGCGGTTTGTCTTCTTCCCCATCCTCTTCTAGTGAATGGGGCCCGCTGCTTTCTGGGAACTGTGTGTAATCCCAGAGAGCAGCCGCCCATTCACAAGTCGGCGCGACACACGATCAAGTTTCCTGCGGACAAAGTGTAGGACTTTTGTCTGAAGGGCGTTGGCCAGGAACTTGTATTACATACAAACGGCACACAATTGTCGGCCAACAAACACAAAACGACGTGGTTTTTCAGCTCTTTAGCGCCACCCTTTGGGCAACTTCTGCTAATGTTGTGTTATGGTGAGCATTGCTTCTGAGCATGCGTGTTTGTACTTTGGAGTTTTGTCCGATGGACTTGTGTACACATGATCGGATAATCTGACAACACACATTTGTTGTCGGAAAATTTTAAAGCATGCTATCCAACATTTTTTGGCGGAAAATTCGACAACAATTGTCCGATGGAGCATACAAACGGTCGGATTTTCCGACAACAGCCTGTCATCACACAATTCCCGTCGGAAAATCCGATCGTGTGTACGAGGCTTTAGATAAGTCCCTTTATCGAATGATGGCCATTTCTCTGGACCAGCAAGCAGTTCTGGTAATTTTTCAGCTTCTACATTGCTAATGCTGCATCAGGTTGTTAGAACTGACCAAACTCCCTGAATTCTCTCTTGCAGAAGGTGCAGAATTTGTTTGGATCGGACTGAACGACTTGAAGACGCAGCTGTTTTTTGAGTGGAGTGATGGCACCCCCGTGCATCATACAGTGTGGCAGAGAGGAGAACCTTCTCACCTTACTAACAAACAAGAGGACTGTGTGGCTTTAAACACCAAGGTGTGTCATACCCCGTGCATTATGAATATATATTGCATTTTTTATAGCACCAACTATTCACATATATACATATTGTACATTCACATCAGTCCCTGCAATCTCAGATCCCTAACTCACATTCATACATGCTAGGGCCAATTAAGACAGGAGACAATTAACCCAGCAGTATGTCTTTGGAGGAAACCGGAGTACCCAGAGGAAACCCACACAGGTACAGAGAGAAAATGCAAACTTCGTGCTGGTAGTGTTGAATCTGCAATTTGAACCAGTGACCCCGGCGCTGCCAGGCAGCAGTGCCAACCACTATACCACTGTATTGTTATAATCTCTTAACTACCTAATGACGACTCATGTAGCTTTACTGCTACAGGGCGGCTACTCTGCGCAGAATCACAGATATACATGGGATTCGGCATTTTCAGGTAGGGGGTGCGTGCAATCTTCATTCATCACAGCACATGCTGATCACAAGGTCCCTGGCATGGATTGTAGACATGTGCGGTTTGTTTCGCTCCGAATCAAAATTCGGACAGATTTTTGTTTTTCATAAATTCGGATGTATCCGATTTCCGAATTAGTACTGAATTTAAACGAATCTGAAATAACGAAAAAAAAAATTCGGACGAAATTCAAATTCAAATAGTTTTCAAATCTTTTTCAAATACTTTTCGAATTCGAAAAAGTTTTCAAATTCGAATAGTTTTCCAATTTCCAAAAAGAATAAAATAGAATAGAAGATAAAGGAAGAAAATATAAAAAAGTAATAGACTAGAAAATAATATAACAGAAAATAAGAGTAAAACAGAACAAAATAAAATAGAAAATAAAAGAACAGAATAGACTAGAATATAATAGAAAGAATATACTGGTAACCATCTTCTGAAAATTTTAATAGAATCAATTTGAATGTAAAAGAATAGAATAGAATATAAAAGAATAGAATGGAAAAGAATAGAATAAACAAATACAAAAAGTATAATTTAGAAAAACAATAGAATAGAAAGTATATAACCATTTCTCAAAATTCTAATAGAATTAATTTGAATTTGAATAGAATAGAAAATAATAGATTAAACTAGGAAGATAGTTCTATTCATTCTATTTTTTTTTTCTATGCTATTCTGTTATTTTCTATTCTATTCAAATTAGAATTGATTATATTTGAATTTTGCAAAATGGTTATATTATTTCTATTCTATTATATATTTTTTTTAATTCAATTTTTTATATGCAAAATTATGGAAACAACGAATCGAAAAAAACAAACAAAAAAAAATATTTTTTTGTTCTGCATGTCTAATGGGTTGACCGCTGGCCTAGGCGTGCCTGGCCACACCCTAATCACTATGTGCCAATGCTGCATCTGTTACCCGCTGGCTCTAACACTGGGAACCCGAGTGATCAAACACTGCCGATTGCTCAGCTCTCAGAGCTCCATGAGCAGAAAGCTGGCTGGCTCTCTGCTCTGTCCCCCCTCCCACCAAACTCACTGGAGCACTGGGCTGTGAAGGGGGCGGGAGCAGCCGAATCAAGCTCTCAGCGGCTTGCTGATAGGCTGAGCCAGGTGCCGGTCCAGGCATGTGGGCTGATCCTGACCATATAGTCGCGATCTTTCCTGAGCCTGGACCGGCTCTGTGATGTCAGCCGACAGCGGGCTTCAGCCCACTGTCAGCTGAAAACAGGTCACAGGAGTGCAGAATGAGCTTTGGCTGAACCTTCTCCTTTCAGACAAATCAACATACGTATGCTGGTTGTCCATCTTTCTGACCATGTTTCTCTCATATTTAGGGTACATTTCTGTCATTAGGAACATATATTTTTTCTTTTTCTTTTTGAAATAATTTTTTTCCTTTCTATTTAGGAAGGTAATTGGGCAGATAAGATGTGTGAGAAGAAGTTCCCTTATCTTTGCAAGAGGAAACCTTTGCCAAATGATCATGAGCTAAGGCCGCTTATTGAGCCAGGCTGCAGTAAGGTACAATGCATTGTACTTTAAGATATTCGTGCTATTAGAACGCTGGTCAACAATGAAATGGTGAATGTAAAAAGTGGAGGGGGGTCATTGATCCTGCAGCCAGTGGCATGAGTGATAACCGGATCGGAAGGTAGACCTGGTGGCATATATAGGCATTGCAAAGGGCATAGGATCATTCCATAAAATACATACTTCCAAACTTTTTGAGATGGGAATTAGGGACACCTATCAGCAAAAGTATGCAGGCATACCACGCCCCTTAAAGGAAGAATTGTACAAAAAAACAAGATTGGGTAAACCCCCAAGTGCTTTTATTTACCACTATTATTCCTTTATATTGGCTTCTGGAATTTACAAATGCAGCAATCTAGAAATCAGATGAAAGGTTTAGCACTGGGAAATACTTTTTGATAGAAAAAAAGTGAATTTTATATACAACTATATAGATCAGACCAAAATGAGGGACAAATGAGGAGGAAAGAGGGACAGAGGGACATTGTTCCAAATCAGGGACAGTCCCTTGAAATCGGGAACAGTTGGAAGCTATGAAAATGTATCAAACAGTTTCTGAAAGATCCTGATTGCTTGTACCACAAATTTTTGCCTTTTGGAGGCGTTTTTGCATTAGGACAATGTGCATTCCGGTGCCTTATTTACAGCGCCGCTGGGCGCTCACGTGATCCACCGTAGCCCTTCTTCCCTGCTCTGAGCACTGCCAAGGAAAGAGCTGAGATGCCTGCTAATGTCAGCCCCACTCCGAGCACTGCGGAGAGAAGGTATGAGATGCCTGTTGATGTCAGCCGCCCTCCGAGCACTGCCGAGGGAAGGGCCGAGATGCCTGCTGATGTCAGCCCCACTCTGAGCCCTGCCAAGGGAGGGGCCGAGATGCCTGTGTATGTCAGCCACGCTCCGAGCACTGCCGAGGGAAGAGCCGAGATGACTGTTTATGTCAGCCGCGCTCCGAGCACTGCCGAGGGAAGGGCCGAGATGCCTGCTGATGTCAGCCACGCTCCAAGCACTGTCAAGGGAAGGGCCAAGATGCCTGTTGATGTCAGCCACACTCCAAGCACTGCTGAGGGAAGGGCCAAGATGCCTGTTGATGTCAGCCCCACTCCGAGCACTGCCGAGAGAAGAGCCAAGATGCCTGCTGATGTCAGCCGCGTTCCGAGCACTGCCGAGGGAAGGGCAGAGTTGTCTGTTTATGTCAGCCATGCTCCGAGCACTACACAGGAAAGACCGAGATTTTTGTTGATGTCAGCCCTGCTCTGAGCGCTGCCGAGGGAAAGGCCGAGTTGCCTGTTGATGTCAGCCATGCTCTGAGCACTGCACAGGAAGGGCCGAGATGTTTGCTGATGTCAGCCCCACTCCGAGCATTGCCGAGGGAGGGGCTGCTGATGTCAGCTGGGAGGAGAGGAGGAGCTCTCCATTGGGTCACGTGAGTGCCCAGCGGCGCTGTAAATGAGGCAATTTCGACAATACAGTTACGAAAGGAGACAAAGTGGACATTTATATAATCTTTTTCCAAACGGATTACCGGTATATATTTTTACATGGACTTTACTAGGGCTTATATTGCAGCCCTCCCCGAATATCAGGCTAGGTCTTATTTTCGAGGTAGGGCTTATTTTTGGGAGAAAAACGGTATGTAATGAGGCTGGGATCAAGATAACAATTATGTAGCCTCTATATCATTAGGACATTGCATTTCTTATATTTGTGACTTTGCAGACTCAATTCAAGATGTCCTGTAAGTAGTGAAGTGTTTGTTAGGGCAAAATTTTAAAAAGAAAATACATGCACAATTTCCCATGTTTTTTTTTTTTAAATGCAAAAATACCAGTTGATCTGCTTGAAATCCAATGTGCTCCCTATTTAAAAATTACAACAGGGTGCATTTTCTGCTGTGAAGTCAACTCTTAAGCCACGTTATCAGTCCTGCTTAAGTAAAGAATACCCCACCCCCCATCCTTCTCCACATGCATGCTCTGCTTTATTTCCAAGCAAAACAATTCTGCTGCCTTGACTCCCAGAGCCTGTCCACATTTTGTTTGTAGGGGAAAGACTCTTGTGAGATGTAGTTCTGGGGGATCTGCCTACATATATAGGAACTGAGCTGCTGACAACTGCCCCTGCCCCTGCAAGACTTTTACAGCTTGGTGATGTTTTCATAGGGCATAATAAAATATATATTGTACAGGAACAAGATGACCTCTTAAGTTCAAGTCTTCTGACTTTAATTTGTCCTCAATGGAAAGTGGACAAGCCTTATTTAAAGGGGAAACCGCTAAATTGTTAATTTTGCGGCAGTGGAACATTTTTAGCCCATTCTATTTTTCTCTATTGTACAAATATATAAATATCCTCTGCATAATTGTATGAGCAGATAGATAGCAGCTAAATACTGAATTGTTTAGTAATCGTATTCTCATGTTTGCAGGGATGGAAAAGACATGGCTATTACTGCTACTTCATAGGGGAAACAGCATCCACATTTACAGAAGCCAACTCCACTTGCAATACCAATACAGCTTATTTGATGACTGTTGAAGACAGGTATTTAAAACGCATAAGTGCATATAGCACTTAATCCTGTTCTGATTGGTGGCCCCATTGCTGAATAAATCACCTAATAAAGCTCCACCCCATTCTGAAGCCCAATTAATGGGTGTTCCTATTGGGGGGGAAGATACAGCCAACATTGAGCTCCCCCCTGCTCCTTTTGTAAGCTGACTGTTTTTTTACTCCTTTGAATGAATGAACAGTCAGTCCTACTTGTTCATTCAAATAAGTAAAAGTTCATTCAACACTTCAGGGCTGTGTAATCTATCTGCTGGTTTCATGTTTACAAGCAGCTGTGCTGTTTGACCTTTTCCTATTGTAAATGAAAATCCAGCTCTGATTGCTCATTTATAATAGTAAAATATCATTGAGATATCTGCAGATGCTTGTTAACCTACACAGCCACGGCAGATGGATCACACAGTGCCACAGTGCTAACTGATATTTTTTTTATGAATGAATGAATGATCAGTGATGTTGGGCCAGTGCCATGTACGACCCTGCAGAGCTGCCTGTTCATTCATAATAGTCTATAAAAATGTAAAAAATAGATGCGCAACCAAAAATATTGCAAATCACAGTGCAAAACATTATGAAAAATATATTTATTTATTTATTTATATTCTGAAATAAGTGGATTATAAAGAAAAAATGTCCATAGGGAACAACAAAGTCCAATTAAGATGCAAAGGAAAAGTCCAATTAAGAACAGCTCCTAAAGCTTGGTGGTGATCCAGGAAGCAAAGATACAAATCTTCCTCCTTTGTTTCCAAGCTGCAAACACAGGCTACTAAAAGTGCAAAGTGGCCGCTTACCAGATAGGTTGGATCTCTATAACGGAGATCTTATGAGCTCAGTATCAAAAGATATCCTCCTGGTAACAGCAGCGATCTGGTCAACCTTCCATCACTGAATCCACTGGTCAGCTGGGTGTGTGTTTAAAAAAAATCTTTACCGTCTCAGTGCAGGTGGAATAGTTCATGCAGCAATACAAGGGATCATATGTATGAAGAGGGAAAGATAAAAAACACATCATGGTGCAGTACTTTGATAAGAAAGTGTACCCTTTAATCAAATAATAGTGACAGACCACTTAGTGCTGCGGTTTTGTGTGATTTATCTGTGGTACTGTGTATTTTTTTACAAGCAGCCATAAATGGATCACACAGCCCCGCAGGCTGTGCAATCTTTTGTAAATGGCAGCGCTGGTCTCCAGAGCGCCTCTGCTGCCAGAGATCAGTACTGTCAATCACAAATCTGTCTCCTTTCTTGCAGTGTGGTCACATAGCTGGGGGGGGGGGGGCAAACTTTCCAACCATGCTGCTTTGTAATGGCATGCACTTGGCTCGCTAAGGGATTAAATAAAACATTTTGGGACTTTTTCTGTAAAGTGGAACTAAACCCATCGATTCAACAGATTAAAAAAATAGTTACATACCCGGCACGTTCCGGGAATATAACTGTCACATTGCTTGTGCTCTCAACCAAACTGTCAAACTATCAAATGGCTGGTGTCATAACTGATGACCTGTGCAGCATCATGGCAGCTAAAGATCAAACAGAGGCCAAGATGGCAGCTTCCGTGGCTGAAAACGATAGGAGGGTTTAGTTCACTTTAACCACTTAACCCCCCTGAAGATTTACCCCCTTAATGACCAGGCCAAAGGGGGGAAATTTGGGACTTTAAATGAGGTTCTCGACAAAGTGGGGGTATGTAAAGGGAAAAACATGTTTATTAACATGGAGGACATATAAATCGATCTCAGTGATGTAGAACAAGTAAAAATATCTGGATCATGAGGTTACACATAAAAATACATATATAGCATGGACATCAAGGATACATAATGATATCAACTTGGAAACACATGACAATATGAAAAATAGATGAGCATTCCCATGAATTCATATATATACACAAGTCCTTAGGGTGGCACAATGCAATAAAGTGGCATGATGTAAGATAATAAAAACATGGTTGCTTGATAGAAAGTAGACTGGGTTGATTACTGATATGGGTATGTGTTGGCATCCTAAATTGCCTAACGCATTTCGTGTATAAACACTCATCAGGGGCAGATGCTCCCGACTATCTAGAAAGATTGAAGTATAGTTTGTCTAATGTAATACTAAGCATAACAGGAAAGGGCGGATATGCCAGTCCTGGATACTTACATGAAAAGAGTGGATGATGGGGGTATGTTGAATGTGGGACCAGAGCCACAAGAGGATGTCCGTCCCGGAAGCTGGGGTGATGTGGGGCCACGTGCAACTAGGGCGCAACCACAGAGCTCTCCAAAACAAAGGTTGCCAGTCTTAATACTGCGCCAAAATAATTGAGGGGTGAAAACGGCCATAAGATCTACGTTAAATAGATAAAGTATATATTACGTATTATAGTCACAATAGAGGGAGTCTAGTGGCATATTAGGTGACATGAAAGTTACCTTCCTTGTGTGCAAGAGAAACAAAAGGATCATTTTCCAACATGTGACAACGGTAGCTGTGTGCAAGCGGCGTACACCCCACACAACCGCACGCTGGCTCCTACCAATGTCATGCCAGCTCGACACATGCAGGGAGTAGCTCTGATCAAGGCGGTGAGCACCGCCCACGACAGGGACCAACCTCCCCAAACTGGGACGAATGCGATGGTGATACACGTGTCTCGTGTCATGAAGCCAATTGATGTCACACGCGAGGAACGGTGCGTGGCGTTGATGCGCTGTGGAACCCGCCCTGTTCTCCAAACCTCCGCCCTCAGATGGGGTGAAAAGAAGGGGAAAAGGGAGGACATACAGGGCGCATCACAGTTTCCGGGCAAAGGACAACAACAAAAGGCCTGAAAGTAACAGAAAATAACAACTTCCCACCTATCTAAAAATATAATATAATACAAGTGCTGCATAGTCTCATGGACATAAGGGGACACGTCCCAGATCACCCACAAGGAAGGCAGGGGAGCACTGCCTTCTCAGTCAGAGATCCTCCATCCCTATTGGTATGCAGAAAAGGGGGAGTGTAAAACCACTTTGGGACTTTAGATGAGGCGCATATATCATGTGCCTCCATCCCTGGTATCAGTATTTAGAAAAAAGGGGGGAAATTTGGGACTTTAAATGAGGTTCTCGACAAAGTGGGGATATGTAAAGGGAAAAACATGTTTATTAACATGCAGGACATATAAATCGATCTCAGTGATGTAGAACAATTGTGCAGTCATTGCGACGCTGTACCCAATCAAAATTGACATCCTTTTTTTTCCACAAATAGAGCTTTCTTTTGGTGGTATTTGATCACCTCTGCGGTTTTTATTTTTTGCACTATAAACAAAAAAAGACCGACAATTTTGAAAAAAAACAATATTTTTTGCTATAATAAATATTCTAAAAAAATAAAATAAATGTCTTCATCAGTTTAGGCCAATATGTAGTCTTCTACATATTTTTGATAAAAAAAAATCTCAATAAGCGTATATTGATTGGTTTGCGCAAAAGTTATAGCGTCTACAAAATAGGGGATATATTTATGGCATTTTTATTATAATTTTTTTTTTTTACTAGTAATGGCTGTGATCAGCAAATTTTTAGCGGGACTGTGACATTGCGGCGGACAGATCGGACACTTTTGACACTTTTTTGGGACCAGTGACAATTATACAGCGATCAGTGGAATGTGTTCTCGGGGAGGTGTTTCTAACTGTGGGGAGGGGTGGACTGAATTGGAGTACAGAGAGATCGCTGTTCCTGATCACTAGGAACAGACAATTTCTCTGGACTCCCCTGACAGAACGGGGATCTGTTTGTTTACATTGACAGATCCCCATTCTGGCTCTCTGTGGAGCGATCACAGGTGGCCGGTGGACATCGCGGCCGCCAGCCATGCGCATCAGCTCCCCCGCCATGCAGCAGGCTTGCCTGCTATAGCTGTTAAAGGGACCGACGTACAGCTATGGGAATTTGCGGAATCGAGCCGACCTGCCTCAGTATAATGACAGTGGCTGGTCGGAAAGTGGTAAAAGTGATACTAAAGCCTAGTTTTTTTTTCTTTAACACTAACAATCATGTTATACTTACCCGCTCTGTGCAGTGGTTTTTGCACAGAGCAGCCGGGATCCTCCTCTGCTCGGGTCCCTCTTCGGAGCTCCTGGACCCTCCCTCCTGTCAATTGCCCCACAGCAAGCCGCTTTCTATGGGGGCACCTGAGCTGAGCCACAGTCCTGTGTATCCATTCAGACACAGAGCCGTGGTTTGGCCCCGCCTACTCTCCCTCTCCTGATTGGCTAACTGGCTTTGATTGACAGCAGCTGGATCCAATGACACTGCTGCTGTGTCTCAGCAAATCTGGATGGCTAAGGCACTCGTGTACATCACTGGATAGAGATGGGCTCAGGTAAGTATTAGCGGGGCTGAGGGGGGCTGCTGCACACAGAAGGTTTTTTATCCTAATGCATAGAATGCATTAAGATAAAAAAAAAAAACTTCTGCCTTTACAACCACTTTAACACATTTCAGGTTCATTCAGGGAGTGCTGATACAGATCCTAATGGAAGTGCTGACTGTAGCTTTAACCACTTAACGACCGCCCACTGTATATATACGTCGGCAGAATGGCACCGACAGGCAAAGTCACGTACCGGTACGTGACTGCCTTTGTATAGTTGGGGGGTCCCATCGGACCCCCCTTCTATACAGTGAGCGGTCGTTATCTGTTGGGGAGCGATCCGGGATGAGGGGACGGCCGTTCGATTACGGCCACCCCCTCGCGATCGCTCCCGGCGAATGAGAATGAGAAAGCTTCCTCTGTGTAATGTTTACACAGGCAGAGGAAGTGATGTCATCTCTCATGCGGCGCTCACATATACCGAGCGCCGTACAAGAGAAGACACACAGGTTAGTGCACAAACAGCACACTGACACCAGGACACATAGGAACATAAATCGCCCCCCCAGGCCCCCCCAGACACCCCCAGATCACCCCCCAGCCCCCAGTCACAGTGTCACTGATTGCAGTGACCATTTATTTACTGATCACTGCAATCAGTGACATTTGTGACTGTAAAAGTGTCACTACAGTTTAGTTTTAGGTCCAGTGTAGCCCCCTAACCCCCCCTAATAAAGGTTTAACCCCCTGATTGCCCCCCAGATAAACCTTTCACCCCCTAGCACCGCCGTCACTAAACGATCGTTTTTCTGATCGCTGTTTTATTGTCGGTGATGCCGATCGGTAGCCAGTTTTTTTTTTTTTAGGTTCGCCGCAGGTTTTTATAGCGTCAGGTACCCCCATATATTACCTAATAAAGGTTTAACCCCCTTGATCGCCCCCCAGGTAACCCTTTCACCCCCTATTACCACTGTCGCTAAGCGATCGTTTTTCTGATCGCTGTCTTATTGTCGGTGATGCCGATAGGTAGCCAGTTATTTTTTTTAGGTTCGCCGCAGGTTTTTATAGCGTCAAGTACCCCCATATATTACCTAATAAAGGTTTAACCCCCTTGATCGCCCCCCAGGTAACCCTTGCACCCCCTATCACCACTGTCGCTAAGCGATCGTTTTTCTGATCGATGTCTTATTGTTGGTGATGCCGATAGGTAGCCAGTTATTTTTTTTAGGTTCGCCGCAGGTTTTTAAGGCGTCAGGTACCCCCATATATTACCTAATAAAGGTTTAACCCCCTTGATCGCCCCCCAGGTAACCCTTTCACCCCCTATCACCAATGTTGCTAAGCGATCGTTTTTCTGATCGCAGTCTTATTGTTGGTGATGCCGATAGGTAGCCAGGTATTTTTTTTTAGGTTCGCCGCAGGTTTTAATAGCATCAGGTACCCTCATATATTACCTAATAAAGGTTTAACCCCCTTGATCGCCCCCCCAGGGTAACCCTTTCACCCCCTATCACCACTGTCGCTAAGCGATCGTTTTTCTGATCGCTGTCTTATTGTCGGTGATGCCGATAGGTAGCCAGTTATTTTTTTTAGGTTCGCCGCAGGTTTTTATAGCGTCAGGTACCCCCATACCTTACCTAATAAAGGTTTAACCCCTTGCTTGCCCCCCCCCAGGTAACCTTTTCACCCCCTTTTGCCAGTGTCACTAAGCGATCGTTTTTCTGATCGCTGTATTAGTTATGCTGGTGCCGATAGATAGCCAGTTATTTTTTTTAGATTCGCCGCAGGTTTTTATAGCGTCAGGTACCCCCATATATTATCTAATAAAGGTTTTAACCCCCTAATTGCCCCTAGTTAACCCTGCGTCACACCCCAGGCAGCGTCAGGTTAGTGCCAGTAACGCCAACACCCACGCGTGAAGCATACACCTCCCTTAGTGGTATAGTATCTGAACAGATCAATATCTGATCTGATCAAATCTATACTAGCGTCCCCAGCAGTTTAGGGTTCCCAAAAACGCAGTGTTAGTGGGATCAGCCCAGATACCTGCTAGCACCTGCGTTTTGCCCCTCTGTCCAGCCCAGGCCACCCAAGTGCAGTATCAATCGATCACAGTCACTTACAAAACACAACACACATTACTGCAGCGTTCGCAGAGACAGGCCTGATCCCTGCGACTCCAGTGCTGTAGGAGGTGATTTCACCACCACAGTTAAAAAAAAAAAGCATATATGCCGAAGCATGGGGGCAGCAGGAGCGGAGGAGCGATTTTGCTCCTAATGCCGCGTACATACGGTCGAAATTTCGACGGAGGCTTGCCCGTGGAAAAGTCTGACCATGTGTACGCGGCATAACTTTTGCGGGAAGATGCCCCCATGCTTCGGCATATATAAATGGTGCATGTATGCCCATCATTAGAAGTGGGTGGATGAAGGGCGGTATTCTAATGGTGGGCATACCCACCGATCAATCTTTTTTTCGTTCAGCCAACAGGCTGCATGAAAAAAAAAATTACAATACATGTCCAACAAGGACCAGCAACGTACTGGTATGTTGCTGGACTTTGAATGGTTATACCAGATTGATGCCTGCGGGTTTAGGTATCATCTTGGTATCATTCTTTTCAGCCAGCGGCCGGCTTTCATCTAAAAGCAATCCTAGTGGCTAATTAGCCTCTGGACTGCTTTTACAAGCAGTGGGAGGCAATGTCCCCCCCCGGATATAAAAAGAGCCATTGGGAAATTGGGAAAGCCTTTTATCACACCGATCTTGGTATGGTCAGATGCTTTGAGGGCAGAGGAAAGATCTAGGGTCTAACAGACCCCAGTTTTTTCAAAAAAAGAGTACCTGTCACTACCTATTGCTATCATAGGGGATATTTACATTCCCTGAGATAACAATAAAAATGATAAAAAAAAAAAAATATGGAAGGAACAGTTTAAAAATAAAAAAAAAAGCAAAATTAATAATAAAAAAAAAAAAAAAAAAAGCACCCCTGTCCTGCCCTGCTCTTGCGCAATGGCGAACCCAAGCGTGGGTCTGGCGTCATATGTAAACAGCAATTGCACCATGCATGTGAGGTATCACTGCGAAGGTCAGATCGAGGGCAGTCATTTTAGCAGTAGACCTCCTCTGTAAATCTAACGTGGTAACCTGTAAAGGCTTTTAAAGGCTTTTAAAAATGTATGTAGTTTGTCGCCAATGCGCGTTTGTGCGAAATTTTAAAGCATGTCGTGTTTGGTATCTATGTACTTGGCCTAAGATCATCTTTTTTATTTCATCAAACATTTAGGCAATATAGTGTGTTTTAGTGCATTAAAATTAAAAAAAGTGTATTTTTTCCCCAAAAAATGCGTTTGAAAAATCGCTGCGCAAATACTGTGTGGAAAAAAAAAGGAACACCCACCATTTTAATCTGTAGGGCCTTTGCTTTAAAAAAATATAGAATGTTTGGGGGTTCAACATAATTTTCGTGCAAAAAAAAAAAATGTTTTCATGTAAACAAAAAGTGTCAGAAAGGGCTTTGTCTTCAAGTTATTAGAAGAGTGGATGTAAGCTTCCTAATGTTGTGTATAAAATGCCAGAACAGTTCAAAACCCTCCCAAATGACCCCATTTTGGAAAGTAGACACCCCAAGCTATATACTGAGAGGCATGTCGAGTCCATGGAATATTTTATATGTTGACACAAGTTGCGGAAAAAAGACTATTTATTTATTTTATTTTTTTGCACAAAGTTGTTACTAAATGATATATTGCTCAAACATGCCATGGGCATATGTGGAATTACACCCCAAAATACATTCTGTTGCTTCTCCTGAGTACGGGGATACCACATGTGTGAGACTTTTTGGGAGCCTAGCTGCGTACGGGACCCCAAAAACCAAGCACCGCCTTCAGGCTTTCTAAGGGTGTAAATTTTTGATTTCACTCCTCACTGCCTATCACAGTTTCGGAGGCCATGGAATGCCCAGATGGCACAAACCCCCCCCAAATGACCCCATTTTGGAAAGTAGACACCCCAAGCTATTTGCTGAGAGGTATGATGAGTATGTTGCAGAGCTCGCTTTTTGTCACAAAGTTTTGAAAATTGGAAAAAATATATATATATATTTTCTTTCTTCATTTTCAAAAAAAATTGAGAGCTGTAAAATACTCAACATGCCTCTCAGCAAATAGCTTGGGGTGTCTACTTTCCAAAATGGGGTCATTTGGGGGGGTTTGGTGCTATTTTGGCATTTTATGGCCTTCAAAACTGTGATAGGTAGTGAGGAGTGAAATCAAAAATTTGCGCCCTTAGAAATCCTGAAGGCGGTGCTTGGTTTTCGGGGGCCCGTACCCGGCTAGGCTCTCAAAAAGTCCCACACATGTGGTATCCCCGTACTCAGGAGAAGCAGCAAAATCTATTTTGGGGTGCAATTCCACATATAACCATGGCATGTGTGAGCAATATATCATTTAGTGACAACTTTTTGTAATTTTTATTTTTTTTTGTCATTATTCAATCACTTGGGACAAAAAAAAAAATATTCAATGAGCTCAACATGCCTCTCAGCAATTTCCTTGGGATGTCTACTTTCCAAAATGGGGTCATTTGGGGGGGTTTTGTACTGCCCTGCCATTTTAGCACCTCAAGAAATGAGATATGCAGTCATAAATTAAAAGCTGTGTAAATTCCAGAAAATGTACCCTAGTTTGTAGACGCTATAACTTTTGCGCAAACCAATAAATATACGCTTATTGACATTTTTTTTACTAAAGACATGTGGCTGAATACATTTTGGCCTAAATGTATGACTAAAATTGAGTTTATTCGATTTTTCTTATAACAAAAAGTAGAAAATATTATTTTTTTTCAAAATTTTCAGTCTTTTTCTGTTTATATCGCAAAAAATAAAAATCGCAGAGGCAATCAAATACCATTAAAAGAAAGCTCTATTTGTGGGAAGAAAAGGACGCAAATTTCATTGGGGTACAACATTGCATGTCCGCACAATTTCCAGTTAAAGCAGCGCAGTGCCAAATTCTGAAAACACCTCTGGTCCTTTAGCTACAAAATGGTCCGGGGCTTAAGTGGTTAAAGAGACCCTGTCACAAAAACTGAACTACTCAGTAAGGGTTACCTGCAGAAGAAGAGTGTAAATACTTACATCTCCTGCTGCCCATGCCACCGAACATCGCTCCTGCCAACCTCTACATCACTTCTGTGCCCTGTAGTGATGTGGAGATCTACAGAATAAGCCCAAGAGCACTGTGGGGAACCCAGAAGATTGACACTTTGGGGGGGGGCAATTCCTCTACAATGGAGGGGTGTTCAGCAATGTGAGCAGGAGGAGAGGTATTTACTTTCCTTTTTTGCAGGCAATTATTTTTGAGAAGTTTAGACTTTGTGAAAGGATCACGTTAAAGAAACTATTGCAGGCTATCAGCAAGCTTCAGGCAGTGCTACATTTCTTGGATGAAAGCCATCATCTTCTGCTTTATGGTACATCTCACATGTGGTGGTGGAGATCGGAAGTTGAACTGATGTCTTACAGTAGACACTCTATAAACCTGACTTTATGTTTGGCAAGCATGTTTTGCTACAGGTCATACATTTCCGAATGCCATAAGATGAACCATTTTCCAGGACGTGTTCAAATTCTTGACCTTAGAGCCTCCGTTACATTCTGCAAACCTCAGCTAGTTCAGATTTACAACAAAGTCTTCTTATCAGTTATGTCAGAACTGCTGAATTGCATCTGCCTTGTCCAAGCTTCCTGGAGACAACTGCCCTAAAGAAAGACAAGCCGATAAGAAGAATAACAGGTTATCAGGAAATTTCAGGGAAACCTTGGAGTCATTGACTCAGTAGGAAATGGATAGAAAGGAAGCATGAAGATAATAGAAATCCGTAAGGCTTCAGCCTTGAGTTTTATAAAGTGTAGATATAAAATTTTAGTAGAAATCACTTAGGGCCATATCACGCTTTTTCTTTGGGGTAGGGTGAGGTAACTCGCACGTTAACATGCACAGTACCACCATACTAACACTTGCTATGTATGTTAGCACGTTGTGATACCATGCAATTTGAATGGTGCCCCAATGCACAAGGCAACTCATCTCCAAAACACATGTGTTGCAGCTAGAGATGTAAAATTTCTGGAAATTTTGAAGCCATGGGAAAAAACATATTTTTTCCAGAAAAAAAATTAGTTTTGGAAAAAAAAAAATCGGTGTGGAGTAGTTTTACAAATTGAAAGTCATTGTGAAATGGTGAAATTAAGTGTAAATAAAAGTATTATGCTTGAAATAAAAGTACAGCTTATTCAGTAAATAAACTAACCTTGCTTTTTAAAGATCATTTTAAGTACACCTGAGAACAGGTGACCACCCAACGTTCCCTCATAATAATGTAAAATCTTCCTGACAATATGCATTTTCAGTTATTGACAATGCTGATCCAGAAGCATATATTGTTCTATGAAGAACTTGATGAATGTTCTCCTGATTTTTAGGTGTCATTTTCTCTATAAATGAACGTATTGTGTATTTTTGGGAGGCCATGGTTTGTAACAATTCCTTTGCTTGAAGATGCTGCTGGTGAAGAAACACTTTGTGATGATCCAAAAGCAGCAGAAAAAGTGTTTCTAGAATGAGAATTCTGGAGGAAAAAAATACTTGCACTTTCATTCTGCTCCTCTTCATTTCATTCCATAAAGTATTTTTTTAAGGATATGTTTTTTGTCATTATTATAGCATTTGGAAAATAATATTTCTTCTCATAATATTTGCAAATGACAGCTTTGCCCTCAGCAGAAATTGCACCGTGGAAATGTTTTCAAACTCTAGATCAGGGGTAGGCAACCTCGGCCCTCCAGCTGTGGTAAAACTACAAATCCCATGAGACATTGCAAGACAATGACAAATGACAACCACAGGCATGACTCCTAGAGGCAGAGGCATGATGGGATTTGTAGTTTCACCACAGCTGGAGTGCCGAGGTTGCCTACCTCTGGTCTAGATGTTGGTCTGATCAATTTACTGAGAGGAGGAAAAGAAAAAATAATTTACTGATCAGACTATATGGAAACAATATGCTGTGATGGTGGAGAACATTAATAGAGCCTTTCCCCTGCAGTGCCCCCTAGTGGAAGATTTGCATATTTCCCTTTTATAGGAACTGCATTGAGAAAGACATTTTACTTGTCCTTCAGGTTAGAGAACTTGTAATAATTTAAAACTTTACATAAAGTCTAATGCCCCGTACACACGACTGGGTTTTCGGACGGGAAAACTGCGAGGAGAGCTTTTGGCCGGGAATCGTGGCTGTGTGTTTTCTCCCTCGCAGTTTTTCCGAAGGGGAAAACTGCCAAACCCGCCGGCCCAAAAAAAGAGAACCACATCTCTTTTTTCCCGCCGGGATTCCCGACTGACTTTTTTCCGTCGGAAAACCCGGCCGTGTGTAGCAGAAAACGCCCATTTTTAGCCGTTTTCCTATGGGGGAAAAACTCAGATGGAGCATAAACACAGTCGGGATTCCCGAGGAAAAGCTCTCATCTGAGTTTTCCCGACGGGAGAACCGAACGTCTGTACGGGGGAAAAGTAGAGAGCAGGTTCTCGGTTTTCCCCTCGGGATTTCCGACGGACCTTTTCCCGTCGGGAATCCTGGTCGTGTGTTCTAGGCATTAGAAATCTTTCATTAGGTCTTTATGTTTATATAGTTCATATACCATGTTATAGATACTTTTGGCAAAATAGTGTATTAGAACACCTGCCTTTACACGCACATGAACTTTAATGGCATCCCAGTCTTAGTCTGTAGGGCTCAATATTCAGCTGGTCCACCCTTTGCAGCTATAACAACTTCAACTCTTCTGGTAAGGCTGTCCACAAGGTTTAGGAGTGTGTCTATGGGAATGTTTGACCATTTTTCCAGAAGCGCATTTGTGAGATCAGGCACTAATGTTGGACAAGAAGGCCTGGCTCGCAGTCTCCGCTCTAATTCATCCCAAAGGTGTTCTATCGGGTTGAGGTCAGGACTCTGTGCAGGCCGGTCAAGTTCCTCCACCCCAAACTCGATTATCCATGTCTTTATGAACCTTGCTGTGTGCACTCATGTGCAGTCATGTTGGAACAGGAAGGAGCCATCCCCAAACGGTTCCTACAAAGTTGGGAGCGTGAAATTGTCCAAAATGTCTTGGTATGCTGATGCCTTAAGAGTTCCCTTCACTGGAACTAAGAGGCCAAGCCCAATCCCTAAAAAACAACCCCACACCAAATCCCACCTTCACCAAATGATTTGGACCAGTGCACAAAGCAAGGTCCATAAATACATGGATGAGCGAGTTTGGGGTAGAGGAACTTGACTGGCCTGCACCACCATAGAACATCTTTAGGATGAATTAGAGCGGAGACTGCGAGCCAGGCCTTCTCGACCAACACCAGTGCCTGACCTCACAAATGCAGTTCTGGAGGAATGGTCAAACATTCCCATAGACACACTCCTAAACCTTGTGCACAGCCTTCCCAGAAGAGTTGAAGTTGTTATAGCTGCAAAGGGTGGGCCAACTCAATATTGAACCCTACGGACTAAGACTGGGATGCCATTAAAGTTCATGTGCGTGTATAAGCAGGTGTCCCAATACTTTTGACAATATAGTGTATATTATTTATCATTGAAAAAGAACATATTCCTTCTTTGTTTTTTGTTTTATTTTTTTTTCAAAACAAAAAACGGCTTTGAAAAAAATGGAAAAAAAAATCTGTTTGATTTAAAAAAAAAGTTCCAGGCCTTTCCATCTCTAGTTGAAGCACACAGCATGTACAGTAATGCACTAGCGTGCCCTGTGTAACAATAATGTTGTATGTAAAGTTTGGCTTTAATTTGTTGGCCAGGTTCATCTAAATCTTCTAGTACATCTAACGCTACCCTATCCCCAGATTGACAATGATGTTGGCCAAGAGTGGCTCCATTTTTCTTCCATGCAGAGTGGAGATACCCTGAGATAGGAAGTGTGTTACTGGCTGAATCACCAGATGAAAATAAAGGAAAACAATTCTAAATGTTGGTAATCATAAGACATGATTTTGTCTTTTTGGCATTTTTAGATTTGAACAGGCTTATCTAACAAGTCTGATTGGGCTTAGACCAGAGAAATATTTCTGGACGGGACTCACCGACACGGAAGAAAGGGGGACTTTTAAATGGACCAACAACGAGAGGGTTTTGTACACTCACTGGAATGCAGACATGCCTGGTAAGTCACTCAGTTCTGTTGTTATCTGGGTCAATAGTAATTTTATAACATGGATAATCAACATGAGAGTGGAGAGCCCATATGAACTGCATCGGGAGCTGTTAAAGTAGAACAAATAAATAAATGAATATTTTTTTATATTTAACATATTAATGTAATTTCAAAAATAATTTTCCATTTTTTTTTCTGCTTTCATTAACCCCTTGACGCCTAAGCCTTTTTTTTTTTACAATTGTTGCTTACAAGTTAACATCTGTATCTTTTGCTAGAAAATTATTTAGAACCTCCAAATATTATATATATTTTTTAGCAGAGGCCCTAGAGAATAAAATGGCGGTCGTTTTTAAGTTGCACTGAATTTGCGCTGTGGTCTTTCAAATGCAATTTGTTTGGAAAAAATAAACTTTCATGTATTATAAAAAAAAAAAAATCCTCCTTTGCACTTAAAAGCATTCAAAACATCAAGTTTGGTTGTTTTGATTACTGCCATTTTTTAAAAAAAAAGTCTGGCGCCTTTAAGGCTCCAGTTAAAGAGGTTATAAACTCCCCAAAAAAAAACAAAAAAGCGAATGTGTCGATGACGTAATTGCCGGCATAACAGTAAATATCTCCTAAACGGTGCAAGTTTAGGAGATATTTACAGTACCTATAGGTAAGCCTTATTATAGGCTTACCTATAGGTACATACAAACCAGGGGAGTTTACTTACTCTTTAACCAGAAGTGATGTCATGACATCGCTTCTGGGTTACTAGATCCGAGACTCAATCAAAGCCGATCGCGGCTTTGTTCGGGACTCCGGCCTGCCGGCGGACGTGCTGGCTGGAGCCCGGGCGAGCCACGGAAGGTGGCAGGAGGGGGGGGGGTGGCCACGGAAGGCGGCAGGAGGGGGGGTGTCCCTCCCGCTGCTTGTAATAACTGCCTGGCGGCTGATTAGCCAAATTGGTTGTTATTACAAGAAAGCTGACCGTCGGCTCTAAACAATACTGGGGTGATGCCTGCAGCTGCAGGCATCACCCCAGTACAACCTCTTGAAGCAGGAGGCCACAATAAGTCCTCCTGCTTCAAGATACAAAAAAAATAAAAAATTCTAAAAGAGGAAAAACGCAATGTATGTTTATGATACAAAGTTCTTAAGAAAACAAAATAGTTCCCAGTTAGGAAAGAGGTTTGGGTTCACTGCCAGCATGGGTTTGAGGCAAAGCCTGCAGCTTCAAGATTTGCAGGGATTTGGTTTTTAAACCACCGAATTATGGCCATCAAGCTTAGGCTGGCCATAGATGATTCATAACTCAATTCCTTCATCCACACACTCAATGTGGATGGGGTAATTCTCCCCACTGAGCTATTGTATTCTGATCCCCCTGACATCACAATATATTGATCAACGCCGCCAGCTATAGCAGCTAGCACTGATCAAGAAGGGAAAGTCTGACAGGATGGTTGTACAGAAGTTGATTGGTAGATCAACTTTTGTGCAACTTCCCTGCTCATACATGGATCGAAATTCAGCCAGTTCCTGCTGATCCATGTATGGCCGGCTTTAGAGAGGGCTTTTGGATAAGCCAGCCCCCTCACTATAAACAGGGAATACATGGCAGCCATACTTTCAGTGTACTTTTTTTGTTCTTGTAGTAAAGCTTCATCCTGTGTAGTTTATCCCTAGTAAATTTGGGCCTAGCCTAGCTGAGTCATAGACCTAAAGCATGTATATAGAATAGGAATTCTGACCTCACTTGCAATGTGGAGTTGCACAAGCCCACCTACTGTATCACTTAAAAATAAATACAAATAACGTTGAACTAAAGTTCCCCAAGAGCACATACTCGTTTTCCTTCCACTCCCCTGCTGCTTTGCTCAGCCGTTAGGAGCAAGAAAAGGAAGTCCTGTATAGTTTTGATGTGGTCAGAGTCTACACAGGGCTGAGGACTGCTAAGGTCAGTCGCCAAGCACTTGCAATGTTACATGCATGGAAGAGGAACGAATCATGTGCTTGCAATTCCCTGAAATACTGGGTACTTACCCATCAGTTGGACGGATTGTGTGAGATCAAAGCTGAGGTGAGCATAATCCAACCTCCCAACAGTTTGAGATGGGAATGAGGGACACCTACTAGCAAACGTATTTAGGCATGGGACATGCCCCTGCCACACCCCCTTAAAGGAGAATTAACCAAAAAAAAGTTAATTAAATCCACAAGAGCTTTTTTTTACCACTACAACTCCTTTATATTGGTTTTAAAATTTTACAAATGCAGCAATTTAGAATTAGGATCAAAGGTTTAGCACTGGGAAACACTTTTTTAAAGATAAAAAGTGCATTTTATATACAACTATATGGATCAGACCTAAATGAGGGACAAATAAGGGGAAAAGAGGGACAGAGGGACATTGCTCCAAATCAGGGACAGTCCCTCGAAATCAGGGACAGTTGGGAGCTATACATAATTAAAGAAAACATTTCACTTTGTACTACATGGACAAAGCACATGATTGATTTATGGTGCATTAACGTGCCGAAATAAAATTGTCTTGACATTAATTTTTAATAAAACTTTGAAGGAAGAAAACAAGGTTGTGTGGTGATGAGGACTGGAAACAAAGGTGGATTATGGGATGTCATCAAATGTGACGAGAAGGCTAAGTTTGTCTGTAAGAAGTGGGCAGAAGGAGTGACACCACCGCCAATCCCGACAACAACACCAGAGCCAAAGTGCCCAGAGGGATGGAAGACAAGCCCCACTTTAAGCTCTTGTTACAAAGTAAGTAGGGCGATTACTATCAATTTTACATTAGTGAGATGCATATTTTTTGAGAATGCTAAAAGTCAATCGGATGATAAATTTCATTCTCCAACTTGTGTTACCTCCAACCTGAGGCTTTTAGGAAATAGAGGTTGGGTGTGTGTTACAGTTGTGCTCAAAAGTTTGCATACCCTTGAAGAATTGGTAATATACAGTATCTATAATTTGTAACCACTTGCCAACCACCCACAGTACATTTACTGCAGGTAGGCGGCATGTACAAGCAAACCGTGACACTGCCGGTCACAGCAGAATAGATACCAGTGCTCTGGATAAATAATCATGTGACCGCTATGCGATTATATGATCACAATGTCAACAAAGATGTTATGAATCATTATGATTCATAACAGCTTTGCTTCCTTTACTAGTGAGCTATGATTGGCCCACAGCTAACACATGGTACCTGGGCCAATCACAGCACCCTGTACCATATGATAGATTAGTACAATGTCACTATGGTAACATTGAACTACTCTGATGAAAGTATTTTATAAAAATTATAAAAAAGTAAAAAATATGTTAAATTTAAATATATTTAAAATATTGAATAAAAACATATTAAATGTTTTATTTTTTTATTTTATTTTTACATGCTGTCACCAGTCAGTGTCCCTGATCACCGCCACAACTTCAACTTCCAATAACTTGTCATGCCTAAATACCTCAGACTGTCTGCTTTCCAAAAAGGAGTAATTGGGTGATATTTGTAATGTCCTGACATTTTAAGGGCCTCAAGAAACTAGATTGGCCATTCAGATTTCAGATATACTTTATATACCATAGTTTGTAGATGCTATAACTTTCTTACAGACTAAATAATATACACTTTTTGGGATTTTTTTATTACCAAGGCCATGTAGCAGAGAACATTTTGGCGTAAATGTATGAAGATTTTTAAATGTTTTTTATTGGATATGTTTTATAACAGAAAATAGCATGTTCTTTTTCAAAAGAAAGATGTATTTGTGTGAAAAAAATCATGTCAATTTAATTTGTATACAGCGGTGCATGACTGCGCAATAGCCGGTTAAAGTAGTGCATTGCTGAATAGGGATTTGCTTCGAGTTCGAGTCGAACCCATGTTCGACTCGAACATCGCCTGTTCGGCTGTTCGCCGAATTTCGAACATTATGGGCCGTTTGCGACGAATTCGAGTGGCGCGTCACGGCCCATAATTCACTGCAGCATCGCAGTGCATTGCTGGCTGATGATTGGCCAAGCATGCACTATGACCCGCATGCTTGTCCAATCACAGCACCGTACGTACAGAGAGCCGTAATTGGCCAAAGCCAGGGTGGCTGCCCTGGAGATCTATGTGGGGTGTTTTGTAGCAGCATCTTCCTCCCCGCTACTCCCTTCTCCGTATTACACCCCCCCATATACTGGAGTTGTGACGCCAAAAAATAGCTAAAGGGGCGTGGAAGTGCTACTCCACCTTCCTGTTTCTGTAGTTGTAAGATACTTAAGCGAATTCTTGCCGGACCACCCTTCCAGATCAACTCTCTAAACACAAAGTCTATCTTTTGGAACCGCTTTTTATACAACCATACAGGGAAATTGTGCAGTACGTACAAAAGCTGCGGCATCCATAGTATTTTAAATAAATTGCAGCGACCCGCCACAGATATTGGGAGTCGTTTCCATATCTTTGTTTTCCCCTTGAATTTAGCCAAGAGCAGGACAATGTTATCTACTATATATTGCTTAGGATCTCTAGAGATATTTATCCCTAGATATTTAAATGTATTCACTATTTTAATCTGAGCTACCTCCTCAGGAAGGGAATTTTTAAGGGGATCTACCGGCAGGAGTGTGGATTTTTCACAATTTATGGTAAGTCCTAAAATATGACCGAACTTTTTGATAATATCCATGGCTTTCCAAAGGGAGCCCTGTGTGTCGCCAAGAAACAGCAGGAGATCGTCCGCATATAATGCAACTTTTTCTTCCACCTCCCCTCTTCTAAAGCCTCTTATCTCAGAGGAGGACCTAAGGGCAGCTGCTAACGGTTCGATTGCGACGGCGAAGAGAAGGGGCGACAAAGGGTACCCCTGTCTCGTCCCCCTCATCAATCTAAATTTATCAGAATATTTATTATTCATCTTTACTTTTGCTTTTGGTGTCTTATAAAGTACTTTTACCAAGTTAGTAAACCCCGGGCCAAATTGGAGTGCCCCCAGGACCCTCCAAAGATATTGCCTTTCAAGACTGTCAAAGGCCTTGGCGGTTTTTAGGGACAGAATAGCCCTCGCTCCTCCCTCATCCGTTGGAACTTGGAGATTCAGATATACCCACCTTATATTTGTACTGGTAGATCTTCCTGGTAAAAACCATGATTGATCGGGATGGACAAGTTTCTGTTTAACTTTATTTAACCTAGCCGCCAAGACCTTTGCCAGTATTTTCATGTCGGTATTTAACAGGGAGATGGGTTTATGAGGAATTGTCAAGTGGATCTTTGCCCTCCTTATGAATTGCTATTATATTGGATTCCATCATAGATGAGGGGAGCTCTCCCTTTATCACCGACCAATTTAAAACCCTCAGCAGCTCCGGGAGGAGGACCCTCCCATAATGCAGATAGATCTCCACCGGGAGCCCATCCAGACCTGGGGATTTCTGACCCGCCATTTCATTTGTAACCCGCTGAATTTCCTCCAACGTTATAGGCATGTCCAGTTCCTCTCTATCCATTTCGGAGAAGGAGGGAACCACCAACTACCTAAAAAAGGCGTCCATTTCTTCCCCTGTCTCGTAGTATTTCCTAATCCTGACCACTATTTCTGGTATATATAAAGATACGCTTCCCTCCCCTGTGGCGATTGCAGGTACCACAGATGAGGGAGAGTTCACCTTAACCAGGTGGACCAGCATTCGCCCCACACTTTCGCCCTCTCCAAAAGCAAGTTGTTTCTGAAAGAGGTATTTATTCTCTACTTTCCTGAGCATCATTAACTGGTAGTTCTGTTGTTCATCTATCCAGGTTCTAAGTCTATCGGGTGTTGGGTTAGTGACATACTGTTCTTCCGCTATTGATACCCTCTCCCCCGCTGACCTTTCCCATTCCTTGGTCTGTTTTTTAATTTTTGATATTTGTTGTATCATTATGCCTCTTAGGAAGGCCTTCAGAGTATCCCATACTACCCACTCCGAGGCAGTATCTCTGTTTAGGTCAATAAACTCTCTCAGAGCCACCAATATCTCATCCGGTTCCCCCATCAGTTCAATCCAAAAAGGACTTATTCTCCACTCCCTAGGGCGATTATTTTCCCCTAGTTCTAATGACACTGTCACCGGAGAACGGTCCGATAAACCTCTTGGTATGTAATTCACGTTCGTTATCACAGGTATCATCTCCTCGTTCCCCAGGACTAAGTTGATTCTAGAGAGCATGGAGTGTGTCCTGGAGAAACACGAGTACTGTCGGTTCTCTGGATTCCCTATTCTCCAAATATCTTTCAGGCCAGTTTCTCTCAGAAATTGAGACAGTCCGTCATCTACTATATTGCCCGTTTGTGTCCCTAGGGTAAACCTGTTCAGTTTCTGGTCCATAACCGTGTTAAAATCCCCCATCACTGGCACACCTGGCTTATCCAGGACAAACTCCATCAACCCGCACAAGATTGAAACATTAAAGGGGGAGGGATATACGCATTTACCAATACGCAATTTCTGTTTTCTATCCTACAAAATAAAAATAAATATCGCCCTAATTCATCAATCTTAATCTGCATGCAGGTGAACATCACTCTGGATCTGACCAGTATGCTCACCCCCCCTAGAGTAGGTGTTAACAGTGTGGTACTGTGTTCAAAAATCTCCCCACCTCAATTGGGGTATAGAGATACTAGTGAGATGTGTCTCCTGTAGACAAAGGATCCCAACCCCATACATTTTTGCCATCTAGAGGACTGCAGCTTTTTTTC
Source organism: Rana muscosa (assembly GCA_029206835.1). Taxonomy (NCBI): domain Eukaryota; kingdom Metazoa; phylum Chordata; class Amphibia; order Anura; family Ranidae; genus Rana; species Rana muscosa. The sequence continues at coordinate 264,038,843 of CM055122.1, read as the reverse complement.
CTTGATCTCCCATTCCCCGGACATTCCATGAACATAAAATAAATTTTTTGTCTGTTTACTTTTAACCATTCAAATTCAAATTTCTATAAACGTTGTAAAATCTTCATTTAATAACCAATACCCATTCTCCTTAATTTATTTTCCTTGTGACATTTTTGTGACCCCATATTGCCTATGCAAACTCTTATAATTTTTTTTCTTACATCCCTTCAAAATTCAGTGCTCTCACACATCACCCTCACCTCCCCGTTGGGCCTGTATTGGGGCTTTCTATTGTGACCTTCCCTCTTATCCACCGTGATAAGCGTTATTATCTTCATTATCCTTGTGTTCAAACACTCCTCCCTCCCTGTTTCTCCCCCCAACCATATCCCACCAACCAAACAACCAAAGAAAAGCCAAAAATAGAAGAAATAAAAACACAGAAAAAAACAAAAAACACAAAAGGAGCGAACTCCTCGCCATACCCCTTTATAACAGGGGGCAATATGCGCATTGTTCCCTCCCACCTAGGCGCAACCAACCCTCTCCCCTCCCTAATTATTCAACAGTGTGCTATAATGTAGCCTCAACCAAAATGTAAATAAAGTTCCAGGATAGTACAGCCTGACTATTCTACAATCTCCCCTTATGGGTTGTTATCCTCTGGAGTGTCAAATAACACAGTCTCCCCTAGGGCACTTATTCGCAATCTCGCAGGATACAGTAATGCATAAGTCACTTTCAATTGTTGCAATTTGCATTTGACCTCTCCAAACTTGGCCCTCCGTCTTTGCAGGTCAGGTGAGAAATCTGGGTATATGGAGACCCTATTACCATTGGTAAGGATGTTACCCATTTCTCTAGCTTCATTTAATATAGTCACTCTGTCCTTGTAATGAAGCATTTTTACCAAAAGAGTTCTTGGAGGGGCTCCTGGTTGGGGAGGTCTAGAAGGCACCCTATTGCAAAAAAAGGTGAAAAGGAACTTTCTCCAAATAAATCTTTGAACCATTTTTCCAGGACTGCTATAGGGTCTAAGCCCTTACTACGCTCTGGGACCACCACGATCCTCATGTTCTTTCTTCACATCCTGTTTTCCATTTCATCCATTTTTGTCTCATAGTTCGCCATTTGTTCTCTTATAGTTCTTCTATAGATCTCCCATTTAAGGGGGTTCAAATGGTCCTCTATTAAGCTAACTCTCCCCTCTAGGGCAGTGGTCCTTTTGCACACTCTTTGCAAATCGTGCCTAACAAGGGACAGTTCCTCCTGAATGGTTTTAAGTTGACATTTCATTTAGAGAGGATTTGCAGGAATTAATTGCGTGCAGGACCTCCTTTAATGACGGTTCTGCTTCCATTAGGGAAACTGCCCTAGATGATGACTTTGGCAAATTTAAAGATTTTGAAGTGTCTTCCGCCCCCTTCCCCACGGGATTCCCTCCAGGCTCATTCACTGCCACCATCGGGGTTACTTGCCCTTGTCCTTGGCTTTTCCTTGCAACTAGGGCCCCAGCTTGCGGTTTGGAATGCATGCTGGTATGCTGGTTCTGCTGACTATTTTTTGTGGGGGTCTGGACCAGAGTCTGAGCTGATGCATGCGCGTTCCTCTCCAATTTAGCAGCAGCTGCCTGACTCGCTTTTGTAGTGCGCTGCAATGGCATATTTAACTCAGAGCATGGGAACTAGCACCCAATGGTCTGTGTTTCCTTTTTTGTTTTTATCCCCTACTGTCAGCTGATTTAAGCAAGCTAAATAAACCATCAAGCAAACTAAGCCCCTTATATTTAGGTTTTACATAAGGAAGCAAAGAAAAGGGGAAAAAAAAAAAAAAGGGTCCGCCACAGAGTAAAACCACACTTTAAAGTTCCAGTCCCTTTACTTCACACTGGTAATACACAGTGTATTGGTATTTTCTCACCCATCCGTTGATTTCTTATCGAGAGATACATAGCCAGGAATAATCTTTTCTTGCCACTCCGAAGGGGGGCTCAGAGGGGGCCTCTCACACCTCCATTGTCGTGGCCCCGTCAGCTGTTCCTCCGTCAGGAGAGAGGGGGAGAAGCATTTTCTAAATCTCCTACTCCAGCACCGTCAATCACTCTCAGCTGTCCCAGCTGTCCCCCCTAGGAGCGGGAAAGCTTGACTCACGCCACGAGCACTCGGCTGCGCACTGCGCACCACATGCTGTATACTGGCAGATCGGGAGCTCCAGGATCGATTAGGCACGGGCATCACAGACGGCACCTGCCCACCCCAGCATCTGCACTGTTCACCGATCGGTCTCCGGTATCCAGCGTCTCCTCGGGCCAACTGTCAGGGTAGGTTAGGAGAAGGAGAGAGAGAGGTGGCGAGCCTCTCTCACTCACATCTGCATCCTCATTCGGTCACCATTTTTTCACTTCCTAAATTGGGAGTAAACTCCCATGAATAACCTTTGCTCATAGGTAAGCCCCATAGGTATAGGTATAGTAAATATCTCCTGAATGTGCACTGTTTAGGAGATATATAATTTACATGCTGCCGGTGATGTCACCGGCGCATGTGCTGTGAAGGAACGGCATACCGTGCCGTTCCTCCAGAGTCATGTGCCGTAAACGGTGATGTCATCGCAGCTCGGGGCACTCGCACAGCCGGAGTCTGCGAACCCTGAAGGAAGACCGCATTCAGCGGTGACAGCGCGTCGCTAATGTAAGCAGGGCAAGTAAGGCATACTAGCACATTATGACATTCATTTTCAGGGAGAACATTTGGGGGGGGGGTTGCAGTTTACTACAGTTTTAAAAAGGGATTAAACAAGACTGACTGGCAAATTCAAGGATTTGGATATTTTGTTATATCCTTTTCCATGTTTATACAGTTCCATTACCTTTACCTTGTTACGCGGGTCTTTTTCTGCTCACCATGGCTCAGTATTTAGCCTGCTCAGTACATCCATGTGAGAGCTACCAAAATCATTGGCTATTTATACACAGACACTAATTGCAATTTAAAAAGCAATTGATGTGGAAAATTTATGTAGCGCCCTCACTCCATCCGTTTTGTCTAGGGGTATGTTGTATGTGAGAGTAAGATGCGCTACGGCCCATGTCCTCCCTCATGGCAGTGAGTGAGGTGAAGGCCAGTACCAGTTATTTTCCTCGGGCCTGTGCGTTTCAGTTAATGACCAAGTCTTGCTGTGCTGACACTTTCCTTTGCTCCCATTAACCAGAGTCCCACACACCGATTAGGGTCCAACACTTGTTTTATTGTCACACTCACAATCAAACAGTTCTTTGCCAGCTAACTGGTTGAGACCCAATAACAGTTCAATACGGTGGGGTGAGCAGGTCGAGGCACTATCCTGATCAGGGCCGGCCCTACCATGGGACCCGATGGTACCATTGTACCAGGCGGCACTTTTAGGGGGGCGGCAAATTGCCGCCTGCCCGCCATCCCATTCCGCCCGTTCCTCTCCCCCACTCCACCTTTCACTGTGAAACAGCAGCAGCGGCATTGTAAAGAATACACTGTGCCTGCGGCTGCGGTGTGTGTTCTGGATTTAAAAAACTCCTTTCTGTCTCTTCCCCCTCCCTCCAGTCTCGTGCAGTGCGGGGTCCCTGTTATCTCCGACTCAACCTCCCCCCCCCCCAATCACCAGTGCTGAGTGTTGTGAGAACTGGGGGGCGGAGCTCACTGTCTCCTGTCAGGCTGGCCAGAGGAAGGGAGGAGGTGAGCTGATTTTTTCTGGGAGAAGTTTTCTAGGGTGGATAGTAGTTGCTTTCAAGGTGGTTTTTTCTTCAGGAGATGCAGTGAAGGGTTAACAGAAGTTGACAGAAGAATCGGAGGAGATAGTGAGTTTGAGTGGGGGGGGGGGGGAGGGGGGTCTGCAGCAGCCGGATCACATTTGACAGATCACTTCTAAGCATGAAAAGTCTGTGCAAACATCCTCCAATCCAATTGTTCAGACTAGATAATGTGAAGTCATTTATAACCATTCATGTAACCTGTATATATGTGGTGAGTTCACCCCTCTGATTGTACAGACTCAGAGCCTGGATACCACAGGGTTATATGAATGGTCATACATTACCTTCACATTATCTGGGTATACAGAGTGCTGGGAGCTCCATTACATAGATCTGTAGTACTGTTGTATGATTTATTGTTGTATGTTTTTAGTGGATGAGTTTTTTTTTATTATATACATCGCTATCTGACCACTTCTCAGCCCCCAACTCCCCCCAGCTTGCATCACCCCCCCAGACCACTTCATACAGACGTCACTCAGAGCTGCTTCCTACCCCCCCCCCCCATCATTTCATGGTCACTTTCCTTCCCCTATCTTCCCAACATCACTCCCTGGTCACCCCATAGACACAGCAAGAAATCCCTCCCCATTCTGCCACCGCCATACCCTCCGAAGTCCTCTCCTGTACCAACTGCACCCATCATACCCTCCAAACTCCTCCCCTGTACTAACTGCACCCATCATACCCTCCGAACTCCTCTCCTGTACCAACTGCACCCATCATACCCCCTGAACCCCTCCCCTGTACTAACCGCACCCATCATACCCTCCGAACTCCTCCCCTGTACTAACTGCACCCATCATACCCTCCGAACTCCTCTCCTGTACTAACTGCACCTATCATACCCTTCACACTCCTCTCCTGTACATACTGCCCCCCTCATACCCTCCAAACTCCTCTCCTGTACATACCGCCCCATCATACCCTCCACACTCCTCTCCTGTACAAACCGCCCCCCTCATACCCTCTCAACTCCTCTTCTATACATACTGCTCCATCATACCCTCCACACTTCTCTCTTATGCATGCTGCCCCCATTATACCCTCTGCACTCCTCTCCTGTACATACTGCCCCCATCTTACCCTCTGCACTCCTCTTCTGCAGAACCCTGTGCATTCAGATGTAAAGGGGAACTCTGCAGATTCAGATCTAAAGGAGAACTCTGTTGACTCTGATATAAAGGGGGACTCTTGTGATTAACTCCATATGATTAGAAATTTTATTTAATCACAAAAATATATGTACAGGGTATACTAAATAAAAAAAAAAAATAGCTGTGCATTGCTTTGTACAGAGGTAATGAATTTAATGTACTACAAAAAAATATATATATTGGCGTGTGCTGCTAATGTGTTCGGGTTTGGCTTGACGAAAAGGTGGCAACCCTACTCTGCACTGTGAGGCAAATTGTCGCTAACCCGTTCCGCCCGCTCCGCTGTGAGGCAAATTGACGCCCGCCCGCCAGCCAGCCCGCTCCGCTCCCCGCGCGCTCCATTCACCTGGGCGTTGGGCCAAGGTGAATGGAGCATGCGGGCAGAACAGAGGAACAGTCAGCGGGCGGGACAGTCAGCAAGTGAGCGGGCTTGCTGGCCAAACAGCGGGCGGGGGAGCAGAGAGATGACATCATCTCTCACTGCCCGCCCTGCATCACTGCAGTTCCGCCCCCACTGTGCGGGCAGCAGAGAGATTACATTAGCTCTCTGCTGCCTGCCTTTACTCTGGGACACAGCAAGTGACAATCTGCAACGTGTGGCAGGTGACGTTGTGGCAAGTGACAATCCGCAATGTGTGGCAGGTGACGTTGTGGCAAGTGACAATCTGCAACGTGTGGCAGGTGACGTTGTGACAAGTGACAATCCACTATGTGTGGCCGGTGACATCGCGGCCGCCGGCTACGCACAGGTCCTTTTATACTCCTATATACATGTATAGAGCCATGACAGGTCCTCTTTATACTCCTACATACATGTATAGAGCCATGGCAGGTCCTCTTTATACTTCTATATACATGTATATAGCCATGACAGGTCCTCTTTATACTCCTACATACATGTATAGAGCCATGACAGGTCCTCTTTATACTCCTACATACATGTATAGAGCCATGACAGGTCCTCTTTATATTTCTATAAACCGTATTTTTCCGTGGATAAGACGCTATTTTTTCCTAAAATAATAGCCTGTAAATCGAACAGCGTCTTATACACGGTTGGTCAGCCTGGGAGACATCCGCGAAGGTGCGTCGCGGCCCATAGCTTGTCAAGTGGCTTTCTCCAATCACGAGCCGTATGTTACTGACGTCAGCTAAAGCTGGGGGTGGAGGTGGAGAGTGAGCAGATGCGATCCTGTTGGAAGTGGAGATGCACAGATGCAACAGGGACCGGAGTGTTCTGGGACCAAGATGTCAGAAAATAATAAAAGTAAGTGATTGTCTTACTCTGCCAAATCAAACCAAATGTAGCCAGCTATGCAAAAAAGAGCGTGGGAATAGAGCTGCAGAGAAACAGTTTGGACTTGCCTCCGCAGAGTGTATGATCAGACAGTGGAGAAAACAGGAAGAACAACCCCTGCATAATATACTAGTATTTAAACGTTACCTGCGGTAATTACTAAATAAAAATGTGTTCTGTTTTACCTATGTGTAAAATATTGATTTCTTAATTTTGGGTTGGAAAAGTGGGGGGCGTCTGTACATGGGGGCGTCTTATAGACGGGGAAAATACGGTACATGTATAGAGCCATGACAGGTCCTCATTATACTTCTATATACATGTATAGAGCCATGGAAGGTCCTCTTTATACTCCTATATACATGAATAGAGCCATAACAGGTCCTTTTTATAGAGCCATGACAGCTCCACTTTAGTTATCATGATATAAAATGATGGATGTGGGGGCATTTTGGTGGGCGTGATTTTATTTTATTTTTTGGGGGGGGGGGGGCAGCATTTCATTCTTGGTACCAGGCAGCACAATGTCTTCGGCCGGCACTGATCCTGATTGTACGCTAAACCACTGTGGTTTCACCAGCGGTTACTATAGCCTTGGCTAGAGAGAACTTGGAACTTGTGAGTCTCTACCAGCGACTCAATAGAATGCAGATAGGAGTACCTTCGCTGCGTTGTGGCCCCTGTCAGGGGGAAGATGTCCCTCCAAGGGAGTTACCGGAGGCCCATCCGTCACCGGGTTGATGCTGCTCCGGACTCTTCGGACGGGTGACCTCCCCAGCCTCCTCACCTCAGACATGAGCCCCATCCACCTCAGGGACCCTCGGACTCCTCCGCCCTTGCGGGACCCAGTCGAAGTCACTGAGCCCCAGGCCTCCGGTTTAGTACCTCACCCCAGGCTGAAGGTGCCTGGGATGGACGCCAACTCCGCTCCGACCAGGCCTAGGGCGTCTGGGCCGGAACTCCGAACCGCCCGCACCCAGGCCGAAGGTGCCTGGGCGTGCGATGCAGGAAAAAGACCTCGTGGTGAGGGCGTCTCTCCCCTTTATCTCCTCCCGCGACGCCACGGCGGGTTCCCTGCCCTCGCCGTACCATCGCTGACAGGGGACAAAAAGGCCATCACTGCGGCAGTGAATCTACCTTAGACCTGTGGGAACCCCGCCACCCACAGGTCAAGGAGAACAACACACCACCAAGTCCTCCACGAATTAACAATGGTCTAAATCCTTTCATGATTTATACACACCTGGGTCATACTACCACCCAGGTGAACCCCCCTAAATTTAAACCCCCGCTACATTTATATTTAATTACCATTTTAATCTGTGTGTGTCACCTTCTGTGTCTGTACCAAGGCCAAACATTCCAGGGGATGCAAACTTTTGATCAGGGCTATTTGGGTGATTTCTGTTATCATTAATATTTGAAAATGAGCCAAACAACTATGTGATAATAAATGGCTTCATATGATCACTACCCTTAAAGTTTTTTGGCATGATCAATCGTATTTTCAATATCAGTGCCAAAATTTTATAATTTCTGTCAGGGGGAGCAAGCTTTTTAGCACAACTGTATATACTACATCCTGTCTATATGTTCGTACTGTGAGCTTCCTTGCTAAATAACTTGTGTGGAAGTAGCCATCATGCAAGGTGAGTGTGTTGTTTGTGTGAAGCCTGAGCCTGGAGAAGGTTCACACAGTAACGCATTGAGGCTGGGTTCACACTATTGTGAATTGGATATGGGTTCCCCGCATCCAATTCGCAATAGCAGGAGATTTTGACCGGCTCTATGGAGCCGCAGTGGCTCCGGTGCAAATTTGCACAGGAGTCCTGTGCGTCTTTTAGGCCATTTCAGGTCAGAATTCAGCAAGAAATTGGGCTGAAATCAGACCTAAAATGGTGAACGGGGACACACCGGAGCCCTGCTGTGAGCCACATGTCAATTTAGACCTGTGAAAAAATATACTTCTCATCCGGGCAGTGATTTACCATCTTGGGTCACCCTGCTTCTGCTCCCGGCAGTGATTCACAAGCTTAGATCACCCTGCTTTTCCTCCCGACACTAATTCACCAGCTTAGGTCACCCTGCTTTTCCTCCCGACACTAATTCACCAGCTTAGGTCACTCTGCTTCTCCTCCCGGCAGTGATTTACAAGCTCAGATCACCCTGCTTCTCCTCCCGGCAGTGTTTACAAGCTCAGATCACCCTGCTTCTCCTCCCGGCAGTGATTCACCAGCTTAGCTCACCCTGCTTCTCCTCCCGGCAGTGATTTACAAGCTTAGATCACCCTGCTTTTCCTCCTGACAGTAATTCACCAGCTTAGGTCACCCTACTTCTCCTCCCGACAGTAATTCACAAGTTTAGATTACCCTGCTTTTCCTCCCGACAGTAATTCACCAGCTTAGGTCACCCTACTTCTCCTCCCGACAGTGATTCACCAGCTCAGAACACCATGCTCCTCCTCTCAGCAGTGACTCAGAAGCTCAGCTCAGCCCACCCTGTGCCCCTTCCAACAGTGACTTCTCAGCACAGCTCACTTTGCTACACCCTTCAAGTAGCTGCTGTCACTGTAAACCATTTATTTATATATACAGTATTTATCTGTTTTTCTCATCACAGTATTATAAAAGCACAACGGACGATGAGAAGAAGACATGGATGGAATCCCGGGACTTTTGTCGAGCAATAGGAGGAGATTTACTCAGCTTGAACAGTAAAGATGAAGAACTGGTGGTGTCCTCAATGTTGTCGTAAGTAGTAAATATGTTTTGTGTAGTCATTTTTTAGATGATTTTAGTTAAAGCAAATAGTCTCAAATTTGATCGTTTTTTTATAACTTGATAGTTTTGATAGTTTTTGGGCTCATTCCACAAGATTTCGTTTCTGAACCGCAATCTGCATTCGGATCACTCTTCAAAGAGCATTTGACAGGCAGTGAGGAGGTATTGTATCGCTTCCTCACTGCCTACTTTCACCCCTTGGACCCTGCTCTAGTGTGCTGCAATGACGTGGATTGTTTGTAGTTGCAGGGTGCTTGCAGAGCCACCCCATTCATTTGAATTGGTTGTGATCAGCGGGCTGTAGTGCCATAGAAGGGAGATGTGGTTCAAAGCATCTTTAATTTCTGCAAATGTATTCTAGGCACTGTAGCAAAGAAAGTGCAGCATTGCGTTTTTTTATTTATTTTTTATTAATAAGTAAATAAAGAAAATGAAGACAAGGTTTAACTGCTTGCCGACCGCCCCACGTATATATGCTGTGGGGTGGCGGCAGCTCCTACAGGCAAAATCACGTACCTGTAAATTATCACCTCTTCTGGGTTTGCAGCGCCCACACGTGCTGCCGGTGACCAGCTCCCGCTGTGATTGGACACAGCAGGAGCCAATCAGCAGGTCTGCGCGGACCTGATGTCTGCTGGGACCCACCGATCATTCCCAAAAGAGGTAGAACGGCAATCTGTGACAAGGGAAGACAGAGATCCTGTGTTTCTGCTAAGCAAGAACACATATATCTGTCTTCCCACAGCTAAACCCCCCCCCCCCCAGTTAGAAAGCACTCCCTAGAGACACATTTAACCCTTTGATCGCCCCTGATGTTAAACCCTTCCCAGTGTCATTAGTTAAGTGACAGTGCATATTTTATAGCACTGATCCCTGTATTGGTGTCACTGGTCCCCAAAAAGTGTCCGATTTGTCCGCCGCAATGTCACAGTCCCGCTATAAGTTGCTGATAGCCGCCAATACTAGTAAAAGTTTTTTTTTTTTAATTGCATAAAAATATCCCATAGTTTGTAGACGCTTAAACTTTTGCGCAAACCAATCAATATACGCTTATTGGGATTTATTTTTACCAAAATTATGTAGCAGAATACATATTGGCTTATATTTATGAATACATTAGATTTTTTACATTTTTTTATTGGATTTGTTTTATAGCAGAAAGTAAAAAATATTGTTTAAAAAAAATATATATATTCTTTTGATTATAGCGCATAAAAAAAAACGCAGAGGGGATAAAATACCACCAAATGAAAGCTCTATTTGTGGGGCAAAAAGGACATCCATTTTATTTGGGTACAACGTCGCACGACCGCGCAATTGTCAGTTAAAAGTAATACAATGCTGTATTGCAAAAAATGGCCTGGTCATGAAGGGGGTAAATCTTCTGGAGCTGAAGTGGTTAAATAGACCAATAACATTTGTAATTCACTCTTTCAGGAATGCCAATATCTACCGCAACATCTTCTGGATGGGTCTAATAAGCAGCGATCCCATTGAAGGCTATCAGTGGTCGGACGGTTCAGCTGTAAGTATTGCTGTGTATGTTTCTTAGATGTCATGTTTGACTTTATCCTTTCACACATATGCAGAAAGCAAATTATTGAAAGAAAATAAAAATTATAGTTTAAAAAAGCAATTCAAAGACTATGATCTGTCATTCACAGCAAAGTGACAGTCTTTTTGAATAGACATAATAACCCTTTATAGATTTTTTTATTTATTGCAGGTTCTATTATAGCACTGTCAGTGTACACAGTGCCTAAAGTATTGGGACGCCTGCCTTTGCACACACATGAACTTTAATGGCATCCCAGTCTTAGGCTCCATTCACACCAATGCGTATTTTCCTGCTTTTTGCAGAAACGCAAGACATTATTTTTAACATGGGTTCCTATGGAACCGGTTCACATCAATGCATTTTTGTGCCTCTGCGTTTATGGAAAGGTTCAGGTACTTTTTTAAACACAAACCGCTGCTTTTTTTTGGTTAAGGCCTGGTTCACACCTATGCATTTTTAGTGCTTTTTGCGTTTTTGCAGATTTGCAATACAGTCTATTTAACATGATTTCGTATGGAACATGTTCTGCAGTGCAAATCTGCAAAATGCAAAAAGCACTAAAAGTGCATGGGTGTGAACCAGGCCTTAACAGACTTCAATAGAGAAGCTGCAGAAAAGCACATAGTGCATTTTTACCACGATTTTCTTGTTGCCAACTAACCTACCAGCCTGTCTTTGGAGGCACAGGGGGAACTTACGAAGTAAGTCATAATGCAAAGTTGCACGACTTTGGGGTCGCAGCAGTGTAAACCAAGCCTTACAGTAGCTGTAAAGCCTGAAGGTTATTATACCTTCATGTAACTATGCAAGGTAAAAATTATTTAGTATGCAGATTCCCCCGCAGCTCTCCCCCTAAATACTTACTTGAGCCTGATCCAGCGATGTGCACAAGAGCGGCTGCTGTCCTGGCTCTCTGCCTCCTCTTTGGCTCAGAGACAGCAGTAGAATCCATTGGCTCCTGCTGCTGTCACTCACAGCCTGTGAGGAGGGAGCAGGGGTGGGGCCGACCCAAGTTCTATGTGTCTTATGGACACACAGAGTGGGGCTTGGGAGTGAGCAAGCATGAGTGCCCCTATAACAAGGGGCTTGCTAGGGGGCACACAACAGGGGGGAAGGAGCCCAGAGCGTCCTAAGGAGAGGGGGATCGGGGCTGATCTGTGCAAAACCATTACACAGAGCAAGTAAGTATAGCATGTTTGTTTTTTAAAAGAAAAAAGCCTTTAGAATCACTTATGCCGCATACACACGATCGGAAAGTCTGACAAGAAAACTGTGAATTTTTATCCGATGGAATGTTGGCTCAAACTTGTGTTGCATACACATGGTCACACAAAATTCAGACCGTCAAGAACGCTGTGACGTACAACACTACAACGAGCCGAGAAAAATAAAGTTCAATGATTCCGAGCATGAGACTAATTGATTCAGAGCATGCGTGTTTTTTTTTGCACGTTGGAAATGCATACAGACGATCAGAATTTCCGACAAGAACTTTTCTTGTCGGAAAAATTGAGAACCAGCTCTCAAATTTTTGATGTTGGAAATTCTGACAGAAAAAGTCAGACGGAGCCTACACACGGTCGGAATTTCTGACCAAAAGCTCACATCAAACTTTTCTTGTCGGAATTTCCGATCGTGTGTACGCGGCATTAAGCAAACAAAAACCTGTCAACACTGGCCAAATATTAGCAAGATCATTATTAGAATCTCTGCCTAATGTTTTTTGTTCCTTTTAGGTAATTTATGAAAACTGGGGTTATGGAGAACCCAACAACTTCCAGGGCATGGAACTTTGCGGAGAGCTAAACTCTGATTACAGGCTGTCCTGGAATGACAGGCACTGTGAACACCCAGCAGACTGGATCTGTGAGCTAAGAAAAGGTAATTACTATTCTTTTTTTAATTGTCGAATGGCAATTTTACTTTGCGAGACCACAACGCAAATATGAGCTGAGCATTCAGCTTGCAGTTGTGGTGCGGTCCAATAGGCATCAATCGGCGAGTTTCACAGGTGCTCGCAAAAGCACCGCATGCAGCATGTGTCAGGCTGTAATGTTAGAATTCCGATGGGTGGCTGGGGTGCTAAAACCATGTGTGAGAGAGAGCCCTTAGTCAAGTTCTAATACTGTTTTTATTTTTTCTTAGTAGTGTCTTCAAAATCAAGACACGTGCATATGGACATTAATGATCCGCCCACTAGATTGTCCATGCTCCAGTAGTTGGATTGTTAAAGTGTTCATAAAATGGGGAATTAAATATCAAATATGGCAATTTTCCTTTCCTTACGAGCTCCATGTCAGCCTACCACTGGGTATGCCCCACCCATATCCCACCTGCAGGACCTAATTCATAAATTTGACTCCCTTCCCCACACTGGCGTTACATAGCTAGATTTGGGCACCTGGGTGGGAGTCTGTGCTGACATGGAGCTCGCCAGGAAGGGAAATATATGATATTAAATTCTACATTTTCCTGACAGCTCCATGTCAGCCTGCCATTGGAAAATTAAGTAGATAATCATTGTGGGATGATGCAGAAGCAAAATAAGGTTATCATGGCCTCTGGCTGAAGAGATAACTGTTTTGCCAAAATTAACAGTTGTCAACAATGCAATAATGAGAAATAAAGGTGTGTATGGATGACCATGTTGCCACCTTGCAAATTGACTCCAGTGGGACTCTATAGGCGGCTGCCCAGGAGATTGAAACCCTTCTTGTGGAGTGCACCTTTATTCCTTTGAGAAGGGCCAACCCCCTATCCTTATATGCCATGGAGACCACTTTCACAAGCCAAGAAGCAACCACTCTACTCAAAGTTCTGCCCCCTTGTGTGAACCTCTTGGAACCACAAACAGGCAATCTGATGACCCGAAGCTCGGGGTAGCATTGATATAAGTCTTCAGCATCTTCCTGACATCCAAAGGACTAACTTCTTGTCCATCTTCCAGATGAAAAGGCAACACAATTTCTTAAGGCCACTTTAGGAAAATAATCCAGCATCTGGAGCAGAACAACTCTGTTCACCAGGAAGGATGTATATCGTTATTTTTACCCTAGAGCTGCCAACTCAGAAAACCCTCTTGGCTGAGGCTACCGCTACAGGAACGACGTTGCTTTAACGACAATTCCCATAGCGACAACTCCATTGTGGATTTTTGGAGCAGGCAGGCAGTTGAGTACTATTGTGAGATCCCATGTAGAAACGTGGGGGCTCTGGAAGGCCTAAGCTTCACTACAGCTTTAACAATTTTAAGAAACAGTCTATCAGAGGCCCACTGAGTAAAGGCTGAGATGCAGGTGGGGGTATGGGCAGGGCATACCCCATATCCAGTGGTAGACTGACATGGAACTGTCATGAAAGTCTTTTTTTTTTGTTTTGCAGAGCATAGGACAGGGTTAGATCATATGACAAGTTTTTTATTGCCAACTGTGTCCCCACTGGGGAGATTCGGCCCTATATGTGTCCCGGACAAGGGGTAGGCGGGGGGGGGGGCGGCTGCCCTGGGCACTATGGTATTATGAGAGGTGGGGGGGGCTCTGCAAGGAGTTTGGGGGGGGATTTGTGTTGAGATGGGGGAAATTAGGGGGTGACAGGGGGTGATATTTGATGTGGGGGAGGGATTTCTGTTAGTAGGGATGATTCGGGGGTATTTGTGCTAGGAGGGGAAACCTAGGGTCAGTAATTGTGCTAGGTGGGTGGATGGGGGGAATTTGTGCTGGGAGGGGGATTTGATGTGTGTGTGTGTGGGGGGGGGGGTGTACTGTGAGGGGTAATTTGAGAAGTAAAGCATTTGTGCTAGAAGAAGTAAGTTTTTGGGGGTCGATTTGTGCAGGGGGGATTTCCAAAGAGAGAAGATTTGAGCTGGGAGGGGGGGATTTTATGTAATGCTCATGCGTCTTGAGTTGGTTTTGGGTTGGTGCAGTTTGGCATGTTCGCCCTGGGATCTAGATGACCTTGTCCTGGCACTGCCTGGTATCCATTGTTACAAAGACAGAACGTGAAGGGAAATCCAAAACTTCGACAGCTCTCCGTTTTATTATGGAGAGATTTCAATTCATTTCTCCAGCAATGGAAGTAAAGGGAAATCTCACAGATGGGACAGGGGCAGAAAAAAATGATTGACAGGGGTTTCATCCCTGTACTACTCTATTTAAAACAAAAATATATCCAATCCCCCGACTAAAAAAAAATTGGGTGGTTGAGTAAGACCTACAGTTCCATGAACGTTTCTGGATCTGACCATGATTCTGATTTTCAGCTATCTATGGGGGAAAAAAAAATACAGGTGACGGAGGAGCGAGAATTATAAAGACTGACAAATAGGTGTTACAGAGAACAGCCAATGGTGTGTGAAGAGCAGAGCCGTAAGCTCTCTACTATTCCAAATGCCCTGAGACTGCTGCTGGATGCTACCATCTTGAATGGGATGGCAGCAGCCCCAGCAAACTCAGACCTCAAGTCGTATTCAAGTGCAACTCTATAGTAGGGGTGCTCAACCTTTTGAAGAGCGAGAGCCGCTTAAGTGATTTGGTAACCAATCACAGGCCACAATGAACTATGGGGTTTTACCGCTCCCCAAAAAACAAACGTAAACAAGCCTTTACTGTCCTGAGCTCCCTATAAGGCTGCTTTCATCCTGATGTGATGTTACCGCGCAATTACCAGTTAGAAAAGCACAGTTTTAAATAGCACAAAATGGCCTGGTCATGAAGGTAGAGATGCCATCTCATCCCTTTAAAACTGAATACATAATAATTACACAGGTTCTGTGGCTGATTAAGGTGGTAACCAAACTCACTGTTGCCTTATCAGCATTAAAGCGGAGTTCCACCCAAAAAAAACAACTTTGCAGAAATCAACAGCATTATGCATCAGCTAAAACATTTGGAATTTTTTTTTCTCACCCCTTCAGCACTGTTGCTATGTGGTCCTTTGTATTTTGCCACTTCCTCTCTGTGGCGCCTGGCGTCATTTCCCAGCGCCCGTGCTCGCTGGTGCTCCTGGGAGATGTATGTCATAATTTCCCAGGAGTCAGTGGGCAGCGCACAGGGCTTTGTTGCCATCACAACGGGGCAGGCACTTCCGACGACGCTGCCCGTTTTGATGGCAACGTCTGAAGTGAACGGCGCTGTGAGCTGTAGATACTGTGCATGGGACAGACTACTGATGCCACTGTTGTTGCCGTTTTTATAAGCGCTTTTGTATCACCTTAAATGTGAGTGTTACTCCTTTTTAAATACATTTACTGTGAGATATCTTGCAGAATTACGCTATGTGCCCTCCTGTCTTCCTCTTTTTCCATATTCACACCATCTATCTGTTTGGGTCATAACCTTTAAACATCATTGGAAGCTCCACCGCTGGGTTCCTGGAATTTGTGTTCCTTGAGACATCCCTCCCTTGGTTTATTGACCATATAAGTTTGATTGACCTAGTGAGTGTATGCTTATCTAGGTTCAATCCCTCTGGTAAGCCTTATGACATACCGTGGTGGATCTCCTATCAAATACTAGTCACAAATTGATTGTGTTCATTCACCATTTGGGACGTTATCACCTAATTACTATCAGAACTTATAGTTTTCTATCAAAGGACATTATAATTCTTTTTATTTTTCACCTGAATACCTTTTTTTAACCTTTTTCCGCCATGGTGTTTATATAAGGTGTTTTTTACGTTTGTTGGTTTAATCAATGAACATACAGTATGTTATCATTAATTTGATATCACGTTCATTTGTTTACCGCTGCACTTTTATGTTAATATATGTTATCTTTTGCAAATTTTGATATTTTTGCTGTGCAAGCTGCTTTTCTTTTCATTTCAAAGGGACAGCGCAGTATTTATACCAATTTACTATCATTTCCCAGGAGTCAGTGGGCAGCGCCGAGGGCTTCGTTGCCATCACAACGGGGTGGGCACTTCCGACGACGCTGCGCGTTGTGATGGCAACGTCTGAAGTGTACGGTGCTGTAAACTGTAGATACTGCGCATGCGCGAGAACGGGTGGTGCATGCTGGTCGCTCAGCTGCACCATGTCCCGGAAGATTGTGGTTGTGGGCTTCACATGCCCACAAGCAATATGGAAAATGCCAGCAAGGCAAATCATAAGTTATTTTACTTTGGGAAATCGGCAACCTAGCGGCGATCCATTCATAAAACGTGAGTAATATAAATACGTTTATTAAAAAACGATATTCATGAAAATAAAATAAAAAATTAAACAGTTGGAACTTTAAATTCACCTCAAAACCTGTGTAATTAATATGTGTTGGGTTTTAAAGGGATGAGTTGGCAACCCTACATGAAGGGTGATTATATTGTGTTTGTGTGCTTTAAAATTCATGTCATAATTTCCTTTTGCCCTCTGTGTCCCATTGGGGAGATTTCCCTTCACTTCCTGTCTCATAGCCACAAAAGGAATTAAAAGGAAATCCCTCCAACGTCAAACAATGTTCTCTGGGTCACCAGAGCGACAACCCTGAATTTGAGATTTTCCTTCACTTTTACTGTCAGTGATAACTTGGAACGGAAGGATTAATGGCCACCTACTAATGGGAATAACGATAAAAAAATGATCATGGCCCATGCTATTGCTTTAATTGGACAACACTCAACCTACTACTTGGGGGTGCCATAACCACATTGCTGTGCTGGGTGCAGAAAGCAAACAGCTGAAAAAGTAGATGGGGCTTCCGCAGAAATCATTAGTGAACTATTGAATAAAATGAACTGCTGTTTGAAAAGGGCGAATCCTAAGGTCAGAATTTTCCATTAAAGAACGCTTATTTGCAATGGCGGGACTGGCGGAAACTTCCGTTCTGTCACTGTGGGGGGCCTGCCCATTCTGTCACTGTGGGGGAGACCGCCCAACCTGCCACTGGGGGGGGGGGGCATTTCTCGCCACTGCCTATTTGTATGTTGAAAATAATTAATTTCATATTAGCATATTATTTGATGGGCATTCCATTGTGAAAAAGGCAACTAATGGCCAGATACTGGATCAGTTGCTACTTTTATAAACATGTCTTGTTGCCACTGTGCTGGATGCAGAAGAACATCCTATGCCAGTGTTGGTTGAGCTCCATCCCATCCAAAATGAACGGCACGAGAGGATAAAACAACGCCCCATACCTACCGGTATATTATTTTTTTGGTAAACGGATAAGGAGCGTGAGATTTCTAGTCCATTGCTGACATCTAGTGGTCAAAGTCTAGACAACCGTTTAAAAGCAGATTGTTTTTCCAATAAAAAATGGGAATCTCATATTTTCTAAAATTTAAGTATAACTAAAGGCAAAACTTTCTATATAGTTTTAGATAGAATGGAGGGGGATTAAAACATCTGTCGGATTTTTATTGCTGTGTGTGCCCCATTAGGGAGATTCACCCTCTCTATTTGTCCTCGTGACCATTATCACTGAACGCGAAAGAAATTCCCACATTTTGTGTGGTCACCAGAACAGTAATAGAGGCATACTCCCAACTGTCCCTGATTTCGAGGGACTGTCCTTGATTTGGAGCAATGTCCCTCTGTCCCTCTTTCCTCCTCATTTGTCCCTCGTTTTGGTCTGATCTTTATAGATGTATATAAAATGCACTTTTTATCTATCAAAAAGTGTTTTCCAGCGCTAAAAATTTCATCTGATTTCTAAATTGCTGCATTTGTAAATTCCAAAAGCCAATATAAAGAAATAGTAGTGGTAAAAAAAGCACTTTAACCCAGGGGTGTCCAAACTTTTTTCAAAGAGGGCCAGATTTGATGAAGTGAACATGCGTGAGGGCCGACCATTTTGCCTGACATTCTGTGAACCACTAAAATTCGGTCTAAGTGTGTTCGTCCGAGCACTAATACACGGCCCAACAAGAATTCTCTTGCCTTTGTGGCTGTGTGAGTAAAGAGATGAGCTTGGGCGTGTTATTTGGATATACCGTATTTATCAGCGTATAACACGCACCTTCACTTTAGGAGGGAGGATTCAGGAAAAAATCGTACATTTTAAATAAAGAACTGTAAAGCAAAATAAGGGTCAGTGCCCATCAATGCAGCCTCACAAGTGCCATCAATGCAGCACCCCCGTTGTCCTGAATGCAGCACCCCCCTTGCCCTGAATGCAGCACCCACTGTTGTCTTGAATGCACCCCCCCTGCCCTCAATGCAGCACCCCCCTGCCCTCAATGCAACAACCCCCCTGCCCTGAATGCAACAACCCCCCCCTGCCCTGAATGCAACAACCCCCCCCTGCCCTGAATGCAGCACCCCCCTTGCCCTGAATGCAGCACCCCCGTTGCCCGGAATGCAGCACCCCCGTTGCCCTGAATGCAGCACCCTCTTGAAATCTTTCAATGGGGACACTAGTGACCAGGGTGACTACCGGGGGATTTCCTTCACTTTGGAGGGATTTCCTTGCACTTCCTGTTGTGGCTATGAAATGGGAACTCCCCTTTAATGGGACACACATGACAAAAAAAAAAACTGGAAGGGGTTATAACCCCCTATTACTATATATTGCCTTATATATTGCCTTCCGTTTTTCATTATCCACTTCAGCCCCGGAAGGATTTGCCCCCTTAATGACCAGGCCATTCAGTGATACGGCATTGCATCGCTTTAACTGACAATTGCGCGGTCGTGCAACGTTGTACCCAAACAAAATTTATGTCCTTTTTTTCCCACAAATTGAGCTTTCTTTTGGTGGTATTTGATCACCTCTGCAGTTTTACTTTTTGCACTATAAACAAACAATTTTTATTTTTTTAATTTTTTTTTTACTTTTTGCTATAATACATATCCAAAAAAAAACAAACACATTTATTCATTAGTTTAGGCAGACATATATTCTTCTACATATTTTTGGTAAAAAAAAAATCACAATAGGAGTATATTAATTTGGTTTGCGCAAAAGTTACTGCATCTACAAATTATGGGATAGATTTAGGGACTTTTATTTTTTTTTATTGTTTTTACTAGCAATGGCAGCGATCTGCGATTTTTAGCGGGGCTGCGACATTGCGGCGGACAAATCTGACCCCAAATTACACTTTTTGGTGACCAGTGACATTATTATAGTGATCAGTGCTAAAAAATGCACTGATCAATGTTAAAATGACACTGGCAGGGAAGAGATTAAAGGCCCATACACACAATCAGACTTTTTGACAACATACCTCCAACGGACCTGTTTGATCGGACAATCCGACCGCGTGTACGCTCCATCGGACAAACTTTTTCGCTTTTTCATAGGACAAATGTTCGCTGTGAGAACAGACAAACTTTCCGGCAACAAATGTCCGATGGAGCAAATCCGATCGTGTGTACACAAGTCCATCTGACTAAAGTCCAAAGTACAAACACGCATGCTCAGAACCAATGCTAAAGATCAGACAACAGTTGGCTGAAAAAGTCTTGCCATGTGTATGCATACCAAGTTCACGGACAAAGCCCTTCGAAGCAAAATCCACAGAAAAGTCAGATGGAAGTCCGATCGTGTGTATGAGACTTAACACTAGGGGGCGATCAAGGGGTTAAGTATGTTCCCTGGGTGTGTTCTAACTGTAGGGGGATGAGCTTACTGGGACATGACAGAGATCACTGTTCCCAGTCACTGGGAACAGAAGATCTCTGTCATGTCTCCTCTCAGAACGGGGATCCGCCTTGTTTACACTGGCAGATATCCATTCTCCCTCTGTACTAGGCGATCGCAGGTCACAGGTGGACATCGAGTCCGTCCGACCTGCGGGAGCGAGAGCCCGCCCGCACGCCAACCTGCCGCACAGGGCCGCCATTAGGAATTTTGGGGCCCCTTACACAGCTTCAGGCAGAGGAGAACCGGGGGGGTGCTGCCGCCGCAAATTGAGAAGCGGGGGGGCTACCGTGAATTGAGAATTGGGGGGTGCTGCCGCCGCGGCAAATTATTGAGGTCGGGGGGGCTTTGGGTGCTGACGAACAAAAAAAAACAAAAGAACAAAAAAAGGGGGGTTGCCATCCGGGGCCCTGGGGCCCTCTGGCTTCTTACAAAAGAAAAAATGATAATAAAATAAAAAAATAAAAAAAAGGGGGGTTGCCATCCCGGGCCCTGGGGACCTCCGGGCCTCTGGGGACCTCCGGGCCCCTTACAAAAAAAAAAAAAAATAAGAAAAAAAAGAGGGGTTGCCATCCGGGCCCCTGGGGACCTCCGGGCCCCTTACAGGTGTACTGCCTGTACCCCCTGATAGCGGCCCTGCTGCCGCAGTATATGTTAGTGAGCTGATCGGCAAGTGGTTAAAGAAAACCAGTTTTAAAGTAACAATGGCTAAAGAAAACTTTACAAAGATCTTCTGTGGGTCACTTTTCAGAAGGCGTTTGACATGTTCTGCATTCCAGGAGCAGCTGCAGCTTCTCCTTTGTGAAAATAAAGCTTCATTCACACGTGTAGCCAGTCAGTAAAACCAGGTGTTTGAGCCACAGTTTTACTGCTCCAACCAGCTGCCTGAACAGTGACATGCAGCTGCTCATGGCGGCTGTACACATACTGTGACTGCAGTGCTGTGCTTTGTGGCTACAGCAAAAATTAAACAGCATGTCACTTTCAACAGGTGTTGCTTCCGACAAATCTGGCTAATGCAGATCTATGGGGAGAAACCTTATATCAGAGTCTCCATCAGAGTCCTCCTTACATCAGAGTCCCCATCAGAGTCCTCATCAGAGTGACACTTCACCTCAACTGTCCACATCAAAATGCCCCCTTACATCAACTGTCTGCATCAGAGCTCCACTTTACACCAATCATCCCCATCAGAGTGCCCCCTTACATCGTGGCCCCCATCAGAGTGCCCCCTAACATCATGGTCCAAATCAGAGCGCCCCCTTACATCTTGGTCCCAATCAGAGCACCCCTTACAACATGGTCCCCATCAGAGCGCCCTCTACATCATGGTCACCATAAGAGCGTCCCTTACATCATGGTCACCATAAGAGCGCCCCTTACATCATGGTCACCATAAGAGCGCCCCTTACATCATGGTCCCCATCAGAGCGCCCCCTTACAACATGGTCCCCATCAGAACACCCCCTTACAACATGGTCCCCATCAGAGCGCCCCCTTACATCATGGTCCCCATCAGAGCGCCCCCTTACAACATGGTCCCCATCAGAGCGCCCCCTTACATCATGGTCCCCATAAGAGCGCCCCCTTACATCATGGTCCCCATCAGAGAGCCCCCTTACATCATGGGCCCCATCAGAGTGCCCCCTAACATCATGGTCCAAATCAGAGCGCCCCCTTACATCTTGGTCCCAATCAGAGCACCCCTTACAACATGGTCCCCATCAGAGCGCCCTCTACATCATGAACCCCATAAGAGCACCCCCTTACATCATGGTCCCCATCAGAGAGCCCCCTTACATCATGGGCCCCATCAGAGTGCCCCCTAACATCATGGTCCAAATCAGAGCGCCCCCTTACATCTTGGTCCCAATCAGAGCACCCCTTACAACATGGTCCCCATCAGAGCGCCCTCTACATCATGAACCCCATAAGAGCGCCCCTTACATCATGGTCACCATAAGAGCGCCCCTTACATCATGGTCCCCATCAGAGCGCCCCCTTACAACATGGTCCCCATCAGAACGCCCCCTTACAACATGGTCCCCATCAGAGTGCCCCCTTACATCATGGTCCCCATCAGAGCGCTCCCTTACAACATGGTCCCCATCAGAGCGCCCCCTTACATCATGGTCCCCATAAGAGCGCCCCCTTACATCATGGTCCCCGTCAGAGAGCCCCCTTACATTGTGGCCCCCATCAGAATGCCCCCTAACATCATGGTTCAAATCAGAGCGCCCTCTTACATCTTGGTCCCAATCAGAGCACCCCTTACAACATGGTCCCCATCAGAGCGCCCTCTACATCATGAACCCCATAAGAGCGCCCCTTACATCATGGTCACCATAAGAGCGCCCCTTACATCATGGTCCCCATCAGAGCGCCCCCTTACAACATGGTCCCCATCAGAACGCCCCCTTACAACATGGTCCCCATCAGAGCGCCCCCTTACAACATGGTCCCCATCAGAGCGCCCCCTTACATCATGGTCCCCATAAGAGCGCCCCCTTACATCATGGTCCCCATCAGAGAGCCCCCTTACATCATGGGCCCCATCAGAATGCCCCCTTACATCATGGTACCCATCAGAGTGCCCCTTACATCATGGTCCCCATCAGAGTACCCCCTTATATCATGGTCCCCATCAGAGTGCCCCCTTACTTCATGGTTCCCATCAGAGTTCCCCTTACATCATGGTCCCCATCAGTTCCCCTTACATCAGAGTCCCCATCAGAGTTTTCCTTACATCAAAGTTCTCATCAGCTCCCCCTTACTCCACCCCTATATCGGAATCTCCATACGAGTTCTCCCCTACATCAAGCTTGACCTGAAGCGAGACCTGTATAAGAGCACAGTGGGCCAACACGGAGAATACACGACTGACCCTAGCTGTGGGTCAGATAAAATCTTTTAGTGGGCTAGATTTGGCCCACGGGCCATAGTTTGGATGCCCCTGGTGCAGAGCAAAAAACAAACACAGTGCAGTATCCTGTAAGATCGGTTCCAGGTCCGCTTCACTCTACAATAAGCGGCCAGACGATAAATTCCAATTGAATTCTGCTCCACTTTCTTACCAGACACCACAATACTGTCCTAGAAAAAAATTAGAACCGGCCAAATGGAAAATCTGTTGAAACTGCTGGACACACTTTATTGGTTTGGTCTTTGAAACTGTAGGTTAGAAATCCTTGCCCTTCTGTGCGGATTTCAGGAGGAGCACGTGGTCACCCCTGGGAAAAGAATGCCAGAAAAACAGAACATTTTCATTATGAAAAGTCACAAGGAGCAAGATGCCTATCTCCAAAATTACAGCCAATGTAACAAAGGTTGAAAAGGGCATTAAACTAATAACAATAATACTGAAAGATGGAGAGAACAAAACTACAGGTTTTAATTCCAATAATACGAGAATGACTGAGCAAAGTATATAGCAGACAAAAAACTGTGTGTGTGTGTGCGGATTTATGTGCAGATATACCTGCGCTAACCATTGAACCTCTACTAATAACAGATTAAAGTGTACCTGATTACAGATTCCTTAACTTTTCAAAAAATTATTATATAATAGCATATGCTGGATTTAGACTATGTACATATTATATCTATGTTATCCATATTATAATAGAGATCAATATTATACTATTTTAAGAAACTAACAATTAGAGCAGGGTTCGACAAATACCAGGTGCCATCCTGGCACCTGGGCTTATATCAGCTGTCCGCATCCGCCTCCTACTTGCCGACTGTGCTATAGCCCAAAGACAGCTACAGCGTGGTTATTCAGTTCGGGGAGGGCGTCAATTGACATCCTCTCTGAACCCTGCCCCCAGCACGCACCCGGGGCGTGCATTGGGGCGTGCTTTGTGATCGCTGTGTCCTTTAGACACAGCTGATCACAGATCGACGTAAAGAGCCAATCACAGCGGTCCTTTACCATGTGATCAGCTGTGTCCAATCACAGCTGATCACATGTAAACAAATGTCGGTTATCAGCATTTCCTTTCCCCAGCGCTTTCAGTGTGTGAGGAAAGGAAAGCCGATAACTGGCTTTCCTGTGACAGGGGACATTTACACTGATCATCAGGGCACTGATCATCAGTGCCCTGATGATCAGTGCAGCCCCATCAATGCCAATCAGTGCCTATCAGTGATGCATAGCAATGTCGCTTATCAGTGGCCATGATAGCCACCTTATCAGTGCAGCCTCATCAGTGCCTCCCCATCAGTGCAGCCTCATCAGTGCCTCCTCATCAGTGCCCATCAGTGCAGCTTATCAGTACCCATCAATGCTGCCTCATCAGTGCCCCCTCATCAGTGCTGCCCCATCAGTGCCCATCAGTGCAGCCTCATTAGTGGCCATCAGTGCAGCCTCATCAGTGCCCACCAGTGCAGCATATTAGTGCCCATCAATGCCACCTCATCAGTGCACATGAGTGCAACCTCATTAGTGGCCATCAGTGCTGCCTCATCAGTGCCACCTCATTAGTGCCCATTACTGTAACCTCATCAGTGGCCATCAGTGCCGCCTCATCAGTGCAGCCTCACCAGTGCCACCTCATCAGTGCCCATCAGTGTAGCCTCATCAGTGCTGCCTCACCAGTGCCACCTCATCAGTGCCCATCAGTGCAGCCTATCAGTGCCCATCAGTGCAGCCTCATCAGTGAAGAAGAAAAATTATATATTTGCAAACTTTTGTAACTTAAATAAAGAAAGGGTTTTTCAAAACCATTTTTTTTTATTTGTTTAGCAAAAAATAAAAAACCCAGTGGTGATTAAATACCATCAAAAGAAAGTTCTAATTGTGTGAAAACAAATTATAACAATTTCATATGGGTACAGTGTTGCATGACCACGCAATTGTCATTCAAAGTGCAGCAGTGGAAAGCTGAAAATTGGGTAGGAAGGGGGTGAAAGTGCCCAGTGGTTGAAAAAAAAAACCCATCTCCTAACTTTTTTAGCTGGCTCCTAAATTCAAAGCAAATATGTCAAGCCCTAAATTAGAGGACAGAGTCCTGTTTATGGGAGAGCTGGAGCATACAGCTCCTCTTAAAGGAAAAATGTTTTAAAAAGTCACTTTAAAAGTAAGCCCAATCACTAAAATCTGGTGTAAGCTTTAGGAATAATTAAACATTAATGTCATTTCCAATATCTTTAAAGGCTAAGTTCACCATTTGGAAAAAATAAATAAATTACCATATTGCTGCAGAAAAAGAAAATGTGCATTTATTATTTTTTTCCCGCAGAAGCCTGGAAAGTGTTGCACCCATGATTAGACCTATCTTTAATTGACACCTGTTGAGAGTAATGCCGCGTACACACGATCGGAAATTCCGACAAGAAAAGTCCGATGTGAGCTTTTGGTCGGAAATTCCGACCGTGTGTAGGCTCCATCGGGACATTTTCTGTCGGAATTTCCGACAACAAAAATTTGAGAGCTGGTTCTCAAATTTTCCGACAAGAAAAGTTCTTGTCGGAAATTCCGATCATCCGTGTGCAATTCCGACGCACAAAAATCCTACGCATGCTCGGAATCAATTTGACGCATGCTCGGAATCATTGTATTTAATTTTTTCGGCTCGTCGTAGTGTTGTACGTCACTGCGTTCTTGACGGTTGGAATTTCCGACAACATTTATGTGACCGTGTGTATGCAAGACAAGTTTGAGTCAACATCCGTCGGAAGAAAATCCACAGTTTTCTTGTCGGAATTTCCGATCGTGTGTACGCGGCATTAGTCTTGGCTGTTGAAATTTGAGGGATGTTGGTGCTCTCCTAAACTGTTCATTCTTCTATAGACTGTAAGGCTCATTCACAGCGGTTTGAAGCTTTAGCAGAAGAGCGTCAATGCTCAACACTAGAGGGTCTATTTATGAAACATTTGTTGGCCAAATGTCAGAACCATTCATGCAAGCTGAACCAAACTTTGCCTTATTTTTATTTTTTTCTAATAGATTGATTCCTGCGCTGCATAAACTGTCGGCGCTATATAAATCCTGTATAATAATAATTATAATAATAATAATTCCTGTATCGTCAGCTCTATCTAGTGGGCAAAATGCAATATATTTTCTCATTGAGGTATTTCAGAAAAGCCCATTCTGGCCACTAGATGGAGCTGGCTGATATAGTAATCTATAATGCTGCGTACACACGATCAGAATTTCCGACAACAAATGTTCGATGTGACCTTTTGGTCGGATATTCTGACCGTGTGTAGGCTCCATCGGACATTTGCTGTCGGAATTTCCGACAACAAATGTTTGAGAGCAGGTTCTCAATTTTTCCGACAACAAATGTTCTTGTCGGGAAATTCCGATCGTGTGTATCCAATTCCGACGCACAAAAATCCTATGCATGCTCGGAATCAATTCGATGCATGCTCAGAATCATTGTACTTCATTTTTTTTGGCTCGTCCTAGTGTTGTTCGTCTCCGCGTTCTTGACGTTCGGAATTTCCGAGCAACATTTGTGTGACCGAGTGTATGCAAGACAAGTTTAAACGAAAACCACAGTTTTGTTGTCGGAAATTCCAAACGTGTGTATGCGACATTAGAAACGTTTTTTTCAGCAAAACAAATGTTTTATAAATCGACCCCTAGGATTTCCATTATATTCAAGGTATATTCACACCTCAGTGTAATGTTGCTTGAAAAAGTACGTGAGCTTCTTTTGGGGAAGAGTCACAGGTTTTGGCCCCAACAGACTTTAATGGGAATGTCTGTAAAATGTGCAAAAGCCACTTTTTCTTGCCTAGTAACTAGCTTTCTATAATAGCAAAAAAAGAAAAAAAAACACTCAAGCCTGAAATGGAAACAAAAAAAAAAACCCTGTACAAAATCTCCCAAAAATGGCAAATTTTTTTTAGCCGATAATTAGTCATGTGCAGAAGGAAAAAAGCTTTGCTTTGATTTGTTATTTAAATAATTTCAATTTGTTGGATTTGTTTAATTTGTTTTCGGAATTTGTTTTGTTTATTCATTTTCTAATTTGATTCAAATTCGGCATTCAAATATATTCTATTTGAATTTCAGAAGACGGTTATACCCTTTCTATTTTATTCTATTCTATTCTAGTCTATTGTTTTTTATTCTATTCTAATCTATTCTATTCGAGATTTAAATTTCGGAAGATAGTTATATTCTTTCTATTTTATTCTATTCTATTGAGTTATATTCTTTTCTATTCTCTTCTAATTCTAATTTATTCTATTTGAAACTCAAATTTCAGAAGGCGATTATATTCTTTATATTTTATTCTATTCTATTGTTTTTTCTATTCTATTCTTTTCCATTCTAGTCTATTCTATTCAAAATTAGAATTTCAGAAGTTGGTTATATTATTTCTATTTTACGCTATTCTATTGTTTTTGCTATTGTATTATTTTCTAATCTATTCTAATATATTCCTTTCATTTCTTTTCTATTTTATTCTATTATTTTTTATTCTAGTCTATTTTGTTCTGTTTTACTCTGTTCTGTTCTTTTCTTTTCTATGCTGTTCTATTTTTTTATTTGCTATTCTATTCTGTTCTGTTTTACGCTGTTCCTTTCTATTCTATTCTATTCTTTTCTTTTCTGTTCTATTCTTTGTCTATTCTTTTCTATTCCCTTATTTTCTATTCTATTTTAATCTATTCTATTGTGTTCTGTTTTACTCTATTATTTTCTTTTTTTCTCTGTTCTGTTCTATTCTATTCTGATCAATTATTTTATTTTCTATTTACTCTTTTCCTTTATATTCTATTTATTTTGTATTCTATTATTTTCTATCCCATTCTATTCTTTTCTATTCCCTCATTATCTATTCTATTTTAATCTATTCTATTTTATTCCATTATTTCCTATTCTTTTCTATTCCTTTATTTTCTATTATGATTAACTGTATTCTTTTATTTTCTATTTTGTTTTATTCTATTCTTGTTTTTACATTTTATTTAAATTTAAAATTTGATTCAAATTCTGGCCAAATTTTGTTTCTTTATCTTTCAATTTCGTTTAAATTCCTTACTATTGTAATTCAGAAATTTGGATACATCCAAATTTCCAAATAACGAAAAATGAGTCCGAACAAAATGAACCGCACATGTCTACCACTAATTAAATGCAGATTTGGCTGCTTGAAGACTATAGCTGGCAGTGCAGATTTCTACATCCATGCTGTTTAATATGGATGGAAAAAATCTATTACTTTTCTCCTGTTCAACCTATGGGCAGAACGAGAGAAATCTAGGCATGTATAGCTAGCCTAGGAATTTGGTGATATAATCATTGGGCTAAAGAAACAATCTGAACATTTTGCACTTTCTTACTGAATGTAGCAGTTAGAAATAATTTTCTGGAATACACTAATTTTATCCTGCTTTATCTCCCCATCAGGTGTAGTAGCGAAACCAGAACCTACAAACCCACCAGTTCCTGGTAAGAGCAATTCTTCGTCCATTTAAATGGGTCTTTACACCTGGGGGGTGGGATGAACGTCCTGATAATGTGACCACTGTGATTGGCTGCCACAGTGGTCACATGATCGGTAGCCTGTCCCACCAGCTCCTGATCATGACTAGACACTGGACAGCTCAGTCACTGTGCTGTGAGTGTGCAGCGTGCACACGGTCAGAATAGGCACTTCGGCAATCCATAGATTCATATGTGCCGCGTGTGGGTTTTAAAGCCAATGCTCTTTTGCCACTGCACATATGAGTTATGTGGGTGGTAAGAGGTTAAAATGAAACTGCACCCATTGGTAAATGTAGATACCTCAGAGCCACCAAAAATAGACAGAATGTCTACCAGCAACTTGGTAATATTTCACATTTAGGCCAGTGGATACTTCAAAAGCCTGTAAAGGAGTAACAGAGCAAGGGCGATGTTCCAGTCGTTTTTAAGTTTATTAAAAGTCATCAGCTGCAAAAAGTGTACCTGCTGACTTGTAATAAACAGAGACTCAACTGTCCCACGGTCCAGCAATGCGGCCGCACGAAACCTCGCTCCTCCCCCCTCCTCTCCCCCTCCTCTCCACGGGGCCGGCATTGCAAGTGTGGGCACCCGGCCGTGACAGCTTGTAGTTTCACAGCCGGGTGCGCACTGCGCCTTCTCAGTAGCCGGGCAATCTTCTGGGACCTGTGACGTGTCCCAGAAGATTGCAGGGAGGGAGGGGAAGAGGAGGAGTAGCGTAGGCAGCGAGAGCGGAAGTGGGAGCTGGGTGCCTGTCAAAACTAGGTTCCCGGCTGCCCCCCCCAAAAAAAATTGCATGCCAAATGCGGCTTGTAAGGGGGCGAGGAGTGCTTGAAGCGGAAGTTCCACTTTTGGGTGGAACTCCGCTTTAAGGCTTATGCACACCATATTGGTGTGTCTGTCTTTTGAGTGCACTACCATTTATTTTAATGGGCTCCTGAATGTGCAGGAACACACAAAGTATGGACAGGTGCTATTTTTTAAATCGCGCCACACCAAACTGCATAGAACTGCGGTACCATGCGTTTTGGTAACAACAAATGCACCCGCATTTGCTATATACTGTATGTGGAGGTGCCATTAAAATGAATGGCCTCCGCATGTCAGCAGATGGCCGCGTGCTTCCGTGCTTATTTGGTGTGAAGGAGCCCTTACAGGGTTTGTTGTTTCACTGCCTTTTATTTACAGTACCTCATTCCTAAAAAATAAAGTTTACGCTTTTGTCCATGGACCGACACAGCTTCTCTATTGACAAAGTGGGTATTATCCGTTAATTAGGAGTGACTAGGCAGAAAAACTTGTAAAAAGTGTTGCATCACACCTTCTACAGTACCGCCCAGGGGGCGGACCCTCTGGGTATACCCTCTCAGTCTGCATCTTCGCAGATCAGTTTTTTTCTGTCTAGCAAGGAGTAGGACATGGCTCCCTTCGGGCCCATTGGTCCGGGGAAAAAAGATATATATATATATATATATATATATTTATTTTTTTTGCTACATTTGTTGTTTCCTGCGATCTTCGATCAACTGCCGACTGGGTGACAGGCTGGATCCTCGATCCTTGTAGTCTCCCCAGTTTCGGCCATCGAGCGTGTGCCGACCCTAGCTACGCGCTGGGTTTTCCACGACATGCCCGTCGCTCCACGGGTGGCCGGTGAGCTTACGCTCCAGGGCCTGCATCGGACCGCTCAGCTTCGGCTGACCTTACGGCCGAGTCGCAGCAGCCTGGCCGGTGAGCTTACGCTCCAAGGCTTGCATCGGACCGCTCAGCTTCGGCTGACCTTACGGCCGAGTCGCAGCAGCCTGTCCGGTGAACGTCATGCTCCAGGGCATACATATGATCGTCCCTTCTGGGTCCAATCACAGCATGCCTGGCCAACAGTCACCTTCCGTGCGCGGACGATGATCTGTTTGGAATGTCTTCCAGCAGAATACATGCAGGATAGGTAAGTAAAACTCCCCTGCCTCGGCTGGGTGATTTAGCTGGACATTCCTGGAGAGATCAAGTAAGTGGTTGTGGCCCCTTTCTTCCCTCTCTCCCTGCCTTTCCCTCCTCCCTGGGCTTCTAGCTAAAGGTTGCTGGGGGTCACCTAGGGGGTCCCACTGGAGCGGGGCTGGCTGTAACTAACATTTAAAAGAAATGTCATTTTTTCTTACCTGTGTTTGTGTCCTTCCTCCTCCATGCTGTCAGCGGCCATTTTGAGGTGGTCCATGCCAAGTTTGGCCTCTTGTGACTGCCCGGCGGCCATCTTCCTGTGGTTCGGCCACACCCACTGGCCCCTATCAGCTGATCGGTGGCCATGTTTGTCCACCCTGTATGCAGATATTGCCGTTCGGCGGCCATCTTTTTGTGGTCTATGGCTGCTTGACCTCTATCTTCTGTCGGCGGCCATTTTCTTAGAGCCCACATTATCTTCCATACAGACGTTTTTGGCAACCATTTTTCGAGAGCCTCCGGCCTCTAGGGTGCATTACACTGGCGCGAAAATTCACACAGGAAGTGCTGATAAAAGAAGCAGACTGACACAGCAGCAGGGGGACAGCATCACAGGCGCAGCATAGCAGTACCTATCCAGGGTGGTGAGTCCTCTGGGTGACCCGGCCTCTCTGCAGCACAGGAGGGTGGCCTATTGATATCTTGCCTGGAGCCCTGTGAGTGTCAGCGTGTGGTCAGCATGGCATCTGAGCCAGATGTCTTCTCCCCTGAAACACCAGATTTAGCAGCTGGTGCCCCTGAGGTGTCTATGAACGCTATGACTGCAATCCTAGAGGCGTTTGCTGCCAGGGTGGAAGC
Organism: Rana muscosa; assembly: GCA_029206835.1. Classification (NCBI taxonomy): domain Eukaryota; kingdom Metazoa; phylum Chordata; class Amphibia; order Anura; family Ranidae; genus Rana; species Rana muscosa. The sequence continues at coordinate 264,007,456 of CM055122.1, read as the reverse complement.
AGCACATGGGAATACAGGGGGTAGTAAACGCCCCATCCCCTGCAAGCTTCTGGGGATAATTCTGGTGCAGAACCAGGTCCAGCTACGGCTCGGGGCCCAGATTCTGACGCATCAGAGACTGCAGACCGTGACCGGACAGTGAGAATGACTCAAAGTCCAGGTCAGTACGCGAGACGGCTTTGGTATCTGACCTTATTACTGCAGTGCGGGATATGCTAAAATTGGAAAATACTGCAGAAGCAGCAGAGACTCCGGTCCACTTGGGTTTCATAGACCTGCCCGCACTGCTAAGGTGGTCCCTTGTGTGTCTTTTGATAAACTCTTATACAAGGAATGGGAGAACCCACTGAGGGTCTTTACAGCCCCAAAGAGGTTTGCGGTACGGTACCCCTTTTGAGGAGAGTTTTCTGAAGAAATGGACCTCTCCCCCCTATAGTGGACCCTCCGGTGTCCAGACTTAATAGAGCCACCACAATTCCTGTAGAAGGGGCTCCTGTTTTCAAGGACCCTGTGGATAAGAAGGCTGAAGCACTCGCTTGCTACCTATACTCAGTGGTAGGCTCGGCAGTACGCCCGGCATTGGCGGGGGCCCTAGTGTCTCACACACTTACTGAATGGGCAAGATTGCTACTCCAGGGGTTAAGGAGTGAGATGCTCCTCCTGATGAGATAACATTGGCCGACCTGTTGGTCCAGGGCCTTAGGTTTGTCTGCGAGTCAGACATGAATACTATTCCCCTGCTGTCTAAAACTTCGGTTTATGCAGTAGCAATACGCCGCCTGATCTGGCTAAAAGGCTGGTCTGCGGACCAGACTTCCAAGAAAGCCCTGTTGGATCTGCCTTTTAAGGGCGACAGACTTTTTTTGGGGCTTCTCTGGATGACATCATCAAGGATGCCACAGGAAGTAAAAGCACTTTGCTTCCCCAAATTAGCAAGGGTAAGGGGCCACGCCAAGGGCAAGGGCCCTCCTTTACTGCACACAAGTGTTTTTTTCGTCCCCCTAGGGCGACAGGGAAAAGACCCCAGGCCGATAAAGCGCCTGCCCAAGGACAAAAGCGTCCCTGGTCCCGCATACCCAATAAGCCTGCGGACAAATTTGCGTCCGCATGAAGGTCCACCCCCACCCAGCTCTCGGGTGGGGAGACGTCTTCGCAAATTCGCGACTCAGTGGACAGCACTAATCTCCGACAGGTGGGTTTGCGAAGTAATCTCCTCAGGCTACAAGATAGTTTCTCTCTTGTCCACCGGACAGATTCAACACCTCCAATCTCCAGCTACTACCGACCCGTTGGGAGGCCCTGTATGGGGCGGTCCAGGGTCTACTGGAACGCAAGGTAGTTATTCCAGTTCCAGAACTGGAACGGGGTTTTTACTCAAATCTGTTCATTGTGCCGAAGAAGGAGGGGGTTCGTCCAAGCTTGGATCTCAGAGCCCTCAATTGCTTTGTGAAGGTACAAAGTTTTCGGATGGAGTCGGTTCGATCTGTAGTCACGGCTCTCCATCCGGGGGACTTTCTGGCCTCCTTGGACATCAAGGACGCATACCTGCATGTCCCCATATACTCCAGACACCAGAGGTTTCTGCGATTTGCTGTCGGGAAGGACCACTACCAGTTTGTGGCCCTCCCGTTGGGCCTTGCCTCAGCACCCAGGACGTTCACCAAGGTGCTCGCTCCGATTCTGGCACTTCTAAGACAGCGGGGTATCGCTATCACAGGCTACTTATACACCCTTCTGCTGAAGGCCCCTTCAAGCTCAGAATTAGAGGTAAGCGTGTCCATTACCTGTCAGACTCTTCGAGACTGTGGTTGGATACTAAACACGCAAAAGTCAGTATTGGTGCCCACTCAACGCCTAGGGTACCTGGGGTTGATTCTGGATTCTTCAGAGGCAAAGGTATTCCTCCCTGTGCAGAAGTTGCAGACCCTCCGGGCTGCAGTACGGCAGCTGACTTCCAGGAATTGGTCGTCACTCCGTTTTTTGCATGCGAGTGTTGGGCCTCAGGGTAGCCTCCTTCGAGGCGGTTCCATATGCTCAAGACCACACTCGAGTGTTACAGAAGGAAGTTCTGTCCAGATGGAACAGATGTCCATCATCTCTGGATTATCAAATCCGAGTGAGCCACATAGTCAGGAGATCCCTGGTATGGTGGCTGACAGCACCGGCTCTAATGGCCGGGAAGTAATTTCTTCCGGTTTACTGGATAGTGATCACGACGGACGCCAGCCTTACAGGTTGGGGGGGAGTCTGGGGTGTTCAGTCGGCGCAAGGTCGCTGGACCGCAGAGGAAGCCCTCCTGCCGATCAATGTCCTGGTAATCCGGGCGATCAGGCTGTGCCTCTTCAAATGGTCTCAGAGGCTGCAAGGGCGTCCAGTCAGGATCCAGTCAGACAACGCCACAGCAGTGGCATATGTCAATCATCAAGGAGGAACAAGAAGCTCAGCTGCAACATCGGAGATCGCTTGCATCCTGAAGTGGGCAGAGAGGAGCGTACCGGCACTGTCGGCCGTGTACATTCCGGGTGTGGAAAACTGGCAGGCGGACTACCTGAGCCGCCAGATGCTGGACCAGGGAGAAGGGTCCTTACACCCGGAGGTGTTCCAACTCCTCTGCCAAAGATGGGGCACACCAGACGTAGATCTTCTGGCTTCCCGACTCAATCGGAAGGTATTGAGATTTGTGGCCCGGTCAAGAGACCCATGGGCAGACGCAACGGACGCGTTGGTAGCATCGTGGGGTCAGTATCGGCTAATCTATGCCTTCCCTCCCTTAAGGCTTCTTCCTCTTCTGCTCCGCAGAGTGGAGGCAGAGGGAATTCCAATGATCCTAATCGCTCCAGATTGGCCTCAGCGTCCTTGGTACGCCGATCTAGTACGTCTGGTAGCAGACGTCCCCTGGCGCCTACCACTACGGAAGGACCTGCTATCGCTAGGTCCCATATTCCATCCTGCTTTACAGTCATTGGCTTTAACGGCATGGCTGTTGAGAACCAGGTACTGAGAGATCGGGGCCTGTCAGACTCAGTAATCTCTACTATGAGAAGTGCTCGAAAACCGTCCTCTAGGAAGGTCTATCACCGCACTTGGAGGGCCTACATCTCCATGTGTGAGGAAATGAAATGGCATCCGCGTACCTATTTGGTTTCCAGAATCCTGCTGTTTTTACAGCATGGGGTGGACCAAGGGCTTGCCCTAAGTACGATTTAAGGGACAGATATCTGCCCTGGCTGTCTTTTTTCAGCGACCCCTGGCGACTCACTCTCTCGTGAGTACATTTGTGCAGGGGGTCCAACATGTGGCCCCTCCGGTCCGTCCCTTGTTACCTCCGTGGGACTTGAACCTGGTCCTGTCGGTGCTTCAGACGGCACCGTTTGAGAATATTAGAGATATTCCCCTGTTGACACTTTCTCAGTGGTCTTTTTGGTGGCTGTTACGTCAGTTAGACGAGTCTCTGAGCTGGCAGCCTTGTCCTGCAAGGCTCCCTATTTGATTTTCCACAAGGATAAGGTGGTGCTGCGGCCGCAGCCTTCCTTTCTTCCGAAAGTCGTTTCGGCTTTTCATCTCAACGAAGACATTGTACTTCCATCCTTGTGTCCTCAGCCGTCGAATCCTAAGGAGTCGGCGTTTCATTCCTTGGACGTTGTCCGAGCTTTGAGAGTATACCTATCTGCTACTTCCCTGTTCCGGAAGTCAGACTCACTGTTTGTTTCGGTGGCTGGTCCCAAGAAGGGCCAAGCAGTCTCATCGGCCACCATCTCTAGGTGGATCCGACAGATAGTAATCCAGGCTTACGCCTTAAAGGGTCAGGCGCCCCCCTTTCCTGTCACGGCGCATTCGGCCAGGGCAATAGGTGCCTCTTGGGGTTTCCGACATCAAGCGTCTGTTTCCCAATTATGTAAAGCGGCGACTTGGTCGTCCGCTCACACTTTCACAAAATTCTACAAAATTGATGTAGGTGCATCTTCGGATGCCTCTTTTGGCCGCAAGGTTTTGCAAGCGGCTGTTTAGAGTTGCAACTCCTCTGTTGGAGGAGTGCTGTTTTGTGTTTGGGGTGAAGTTTATTTTTATGCTGTTACCACCCCTCGTTTTTTTCTCTGACACTGCTTTGGGACGTCCCACTTTGTCAATAGAGAAGCTGTGTCGGTCCATGGACGAAAGAGTAAATAGGATTTTTTACTCACCATAAAATCCTTTTCTCTGAGTCCATGGACCGACACAGCACCCACCCCTCCTTTTAAGTTTGTACTGCTTTTTGACGAACTGATCTGCGAAGATGCAGACTGAGAGGGTATACCCAGAGGGTCCGCCCCCTGGGCGGTACTGTAGAAGGTGTGATGCAACACTTTTTACAAGTTTTTCTGCCTAGTCACTCCTAATTAACGGATAATACCCACTTTGTCAATAGAGAAGCTGTGTCGGTCCATGGACTCAGAGAAAAGGATTTTACGGTGAGTAAAAAATCCTATTTTTATTGTTCAGAGGTCAAGCTAAACAGTTGTAGAGAGATGTGTATTTGTTCTTATGATCATTTTGTATGAATTTGTTATTCTGAATAGTTTTCCTCCCTGTCTGTCAGATTATGAAATGAGCAGTGACGGCTGGCTGGTCCGAGGTGACCGGCATTATTATGTGAGTAAAGATGAGATGACCATGGACAAGGCACGAGAGTTTTGTAGGAAAAATTTTGGTGACCTGGTTACAATCAATGGAGAAGAAGAAAGGAAATTTCTGTGGAAATATGTAAGTTTTAAATGTCTGTCTCTTATTTTACCAAAATACATACTGACCACATTCAAGCTGTAGCCTTTATTTAAAAATATTGGTTTCAGATGGTAGTTTGTCTCTGTTTAATACTGCAATTGTCTGATACAATTAAAGGATTAAAATATAAAGAAACTTTATTTTAAAAGATATATATACTGTATACAGTGCCAAAAATAATTATGTGATCCCCTGCAGATTTTGTCATTTTGCCCACTTACAAAGAAATTAAGGGTCTATAAATTTTATCATAGGTATATTTTAAATGATAGTGACAGAATATCAAACAAAAATCCAGAGAAAAACACTATACAAATGTTATAAATTAAGTTGTAGTTCAGTGAGTGAAATAAGTATTTGAACCCCTACCAACCAACAATAATTCTGGCTCCCACAGACTGGCTACAGTATGTGCTCATGTTGCACACAGATTAGTCCTGTCAATTTAAGAAGGTGCTCTTAACGACAGCTCGTTATGTGTAAAAAAGAGACCTGTCCACAGAATCTTTCTTCCATTCAAACCGTATCATGGGCAAGACCAAAGAGTTGTGAAAGGACGTCAAGGACAAGATTGTAGACCTGCATAAAGCCCTGTACACACGATCGGATTTCCTATGGATTCTAATCTGATGGATTTTTCCATCGGAAATCCGATGAAGCTGACTTCCATCAGTCTTGCCTACACACCATCAGTCAAAAATCCGACCGTCCCAAACACCGTGACGTAAAACACACCGACAAGCCGAGAAAAATGAAGTTCAATGCTTCTGAGCATGCGTCGACTTGATTCTGAGCAATGCGTGGGTTTTTTGTCCGATGGAGTTCTACACAGACGATCGGAATTTGCTATAGTTTTTTTTCCCATCGGATAAATTTAAAACAGGTTCTATTTTTTCTCACTGATGGAAAAAAGACCGATGGGGCCCATACACGATCGGTTTGTCCGATGAGAAAAGTCCATCGGACTGTTTTCATCGGTAAAACTGATTGTGTGTACACGGCATAAGGCTGGAATGGGCTACAAGACCATCAGCAAGATGCTTGGTGAGAAGGAGACAACTGTTGGAGCGATTATTCGCAAATGGAAGAAAATACAAAATAACCATCAATTGCCCTCGGTCTGGAGTTCCATGCAAGATTTTGCCTCATGGGGTAAGGATGATCATGAGAAAAGTGAGGGATCAGCCCAGAACTACACAGGAGGAGCTTGTGAATGATCTCAAGGCAGTTGGCGCCACAGTCACCAAACAAACCACTGGTAACACAATACGCCGCAATCGATTGAAATCCTGCAGCCTCTGCAAGGTCCCCCTCCTCGACCAGGCACATGTACAGGCCCGTCTGAAGTTTGCCAATGAACATCTAAATGATTCAGAGGAAGATTGGGAGAATGTGCTGTGGTCAGATGAGACCAAAATTTGGCATTAACTCGCTGTTTGAGGGAAGAAAAATTCTGACTATGACTCTAAGAACACCATTCCTATAGTCAAGCATGGAGGTGGAAACATGATGCTTTAGGGCTGTTTCTTTGCTAAATGTACAGGCCGACTTTACCGCATTGAGGGGCCAATGGACGGGTCCATGTATTGTAAAATCTTGGATGAGAATCTTCTTCCCTCAGCCAGAACACTGAAGATGGGTCAGGGATGGGTCTTCCAGCATGACAATGACCCAAAATATACCACCAAGGCAACAAAGGAGTGGCTTTGAGAAGAAGCACATTAAAGTGGAGTTCCACCCTGAAAAAAATTTTTGGACCAAAATCCCCAAAAAATAGAAAAATTATTATTGAAAAAAAAAATGTTTACTTACCAGAAATAGCGGATGCTATGCAGAAGTCCCTAATCTGCCTCTTCATCGTCCGCAGCTGGTTTTCTTCCTCCGTCCTACTCGCGGTGTCTTCTGGTGAATGGGCCACGCTGCCTTCTGGGAACTGTGTGTATCCCAGAGAGCAGCCGGCCCATTCACAAAGCGCTGCGTGGATCGCGCATGCGCAGTAGGAAACTGGCAGTGAAGCCAGGGATGGCGGCGCCGGTAGCTGCCAGGATCGAGGGATCGGCCTTGGGGGGGCTGACATCACGGGCGAGTAGGACAGGTAAGTGTCCTTATTAAAAGTCAGCAGCTACAGTATTTGTAGCTGCTGACTTTAAAAAAAAAAATTGCGGGTGAAATCCCCCTTTAAGGTTTATGGAGTGGCCTAGCCAGTCTCCAGACCTTAATCCTATAGAAAATGTATGGAGGGAGCTGAAACTTCGAATTGCCAAGTGACAGCCAAGAAACCTTAAAAGATTTAGAAAAGATCTGTAAAGAAGAGTGGACCAAAATCCCTCCTGAGTTTCGTGCAAACCTGGTAACCAACTACAAGAAACGTCTTATGCCGCGTACACACGATCGATTTTCTCGACGGTGAAAACACCGCTGACAAAATCGATGGGAAAAACGAGGAATGGCTTGTTCCCCTACACACGGCCGTTTTTCCCGTAATTTTTTCTATTGGTCGAGAAAAACGACCGTGTGTAGGCTCCCCGGCAGTGAATCACGACGAGAAAAATGAGAGCATGCTCTCATTTTTCTCGTTGTGATTAATGCCGTTTTTCTCATCTGGAAAAATGACCAAAAGCCCACAGACAGTCGTTTTTCTCGTCAAAGAGAAAAAATAAAAATTTTCCCGACGACAAAAATGGTCGTGCGTACGCGGCATTACCTCTGTGCTCACCAACAAGGGTTTCTCCACCAAGTACTAAGTCATGTTTTGCTTGGGGATCAAACACTTATTATACTCACTGAACTGCAACTCAATTTATAACATTTGTATCATGTGTTTTTTGTGGATTTTTGGTTGATATTCTGTCTTTATCATTTAAACTACACCTATGATAAAAAAAAATTATAGACATTTCTTTGTAAGTGGGCAAACTTACAAAATCTGCAGGGGATCAAATAATTATTTTCCCCACTGTATACTGTATATGTAATATAATATTTGTTGCACTGATATATACAGAGGATGTTTTTTGTGTGTAATAGACTATGTATTTAAATTAAAGTAAAGTCAGAGGTCCTGAATTAAAGCCAGATGACAGCTTTTCCAGGTGATGATCTATTTTTTTTTTCTGTAATCACAGATTCATTTTAGCATGGAAAAGGCTCACTTTTTGGCATAGAAAGTGTGAACTATAAGAATGCACTTGTCTGTCTTGTCTTTTAAAAGACGACTTTATTTTCTAGTTTTGTGTAGGAAGGGTGCAGTATGCACTGTACTATTTAGAGGTCTTCTCTTTAACCTGGGCTGCTAATAATTTGCCAGCTTAGTTGCCATGTTGGTAAGAAATAGCATTTAAGGTTTTGGTGATAAGACATCAATAAAAATGCGGAGATTATGTCGGGCTTGAGCTAGTTGAGGGCCAACATTTGGTGAAGGTGCTTTTTTGTTGACGAGCTCTAGTTTGCCTATTTTTGCGTGAAGTGTATCTATCTTCTGCGACCTCTGCTTCCTATTAATAGCACTTAACTTGTTAAGATGCCCCCTTATGTAAGCCTTGTGTGCATTCCATAGAGTGAACGGATCCCCCACAGAGGGCTTATAAATAGAAACATATTCATTGAAAGCTTTAGTTAGGCTTTGCTTAATTGTCGGTTGCGACATTAGGTGAGTGTTATGCCCTGTACACGCGATCGGAATTCCCGATGGGATAAAATCCGATGGAATTTTCCGTCGGAATTCCGTTCAAGCTGTCTTGCATACACACTGTCAGACCAAATTCCGACCGTCAAGAACGCGGTGACGTACAACACTACGACGAGCTGAGAAAAATGAAGTTCAATGCTTCTGAGCATGCGTCGACTTGATTCTGAGCATGAGTATTTTTTTCTCCGTCGGAGTTCTACAACAGACAATGGGAATTTCCGATCGGAAAAAAAAAAAACATGTTCTATTTCTAAACTCTGACGGAAAAAAGTCTGACGGGGCACACACACAGTCGGAATATCCGATGAAAAAGTTCCGTCAGCCTTTTTTCATCGGAAATTCCGATCGTTTATACAAGACATTATTGCGTAACATATGGTGAGTACCTCTGATAAGGGTCCCAACAACTGTTATAGAAATTGGGGCATGATCCAACCTGGATATGGTATGTATGTCAGATCTAGACACCTGTTGTAGCACAAATTTTAATTTAAATAAATTCTTGAATAGGTATGATGGGATTGAGAAAAAAAGGTGAATACTTCCAAATCTCTACTTACCCTGGCCTCGACAAACCTCTATATGCCCGCAAATGGGAGGAGGACCTGGAAAGAACATTTGATATGGCTGATTGGTCAAAATTCTGGTCAGCAACAAAATCTTCCTCCCCAAACATCCTGGCGGTAGAAACCAATTATAGGGTTTTAACTCAATGGTACCTCGTCCCCTCAAGGTTGGCCAAATTTACGCCAAACCACACAGCTCAATGCTTTTGAGGATGCTCTGACCCGGGTACCCACTTGCACATATGGTGGTCCTGCCCATTGGTTCAGATATATTGGAAAAACATATTTGGAATTGCTTCCAGAATGTTTAATCTCAATGTGCAACCAGACCCAGCCACTGCCTTGCTCAATCTAAAACCAGACTATATCACATATAGACAATTTAAACTCCTTATCCAATTTACCACAGCGGCTAAGCAAACAATTGCTAAGGCATGGAGGACCCCTGACCTAGAGATACCCGAGACTGAAAGTAGAGTAAATGTTTTTATGTCTCATGCCAAAATGCTAGCAATAGAAAGGGACCAAATTCCTGTTTTATAATATGGAATCCTTGGATTAACTACCACTTATCACCATCCTGCGATAACAGCATTCTCATGCCATGGTAGCTGACAACCCTACCTAGATAAAAGTGACTTACAAACCCAAACCCAAACTCTTAGAACCTAGCTGTTACCCTACTCTTTACTGTGAAGATCATAATGCTCTTTTTACATCCTCAGACAAAAAGCCATGTTACTCGTGCCAATTCAGTGAACTCCTGTACTTTCTTCTCTATCTCTCCTACTGCTCTTTCCTACTCTTCCTTGTGTCTCTCTGCTTCTGTGTGCCCCCCTTTTTTTTTTTGTTTGTTTCTCTCTTCCCCCCTCCTTTCTTGAAAAAATTTTTTTGTATTATCTTATTTTTTTTCCTTATTTTCTGAAGAGTAATAAAGTAATATTCTACTGAACGGTTTTAATAGTTCTGGTCCAAGATATTACCTATTACGGTAGCATAATTTCCACTGCAGTTAGTTATCTCACGTTTTATTAACTAATGTACTTTTTCTATAGTAGTTAAATAACCTACCTATCGGTAGTTTACTGTTGGACCTAATGCCGTGTACACACGATCGATTTTCTCGATGGTGAAAACACCGTAGAGAAAATAGACGGGAAAAACGAGGAACGGCTTGTTCCCCTACACACGGCCGGTTTTCCCGACATTTTTTCTCTTGGTCGAGAAAAACGACCGTGTGTAGGCTCCCCGGCAGTGTTTCCCTATGGGAAAACTGCCGCGGAAAAAAATGCCGTGAATCACGACGAGAAAAATTAGAGCATGTTCTAATTTTTCTCGTCGTGATTAATGACGTTTTTCTCGTCTGGAAAAATAATCAAAAGCCCACACACGGTCGTTTTTCTCGTCAAAGAGAAAAAGTGTACTTTTTCCAGACGAGAAAAATGGTCGTGTGTACGCGGCATAAGAGTTTTATCATATCTGTTAAACACGTATGGTTCATTGTAATATTTATTACAACTGTATTGTAATTTACTTGCTTATTCAATCAATAAAATACTTTGACAAGGAGAAAAAAAGGTGAAGTCCTTCTCAGTGGAATGCATTGTAATATTTAGCTTGGATGCCATGAATTTCTTGGGTTTAAAATCATCAGTACCCACCCTGTCAACATGGAGTCTGTATATTCTTATTGTATTTGTATGAGACTTCTTCAGTTGCTCTTAAAGGAAAAACCTTGGGGCCATGTGAATAAGGAAACCTTTCATAAATCTGAAATAATTCTGATAACTTTCCAGCAATCACATGAAAAAGATCAGAGAGAGAACCACTTGCTGGCCACTGTGGCCAGATATGAACTTAGAAAATATTAATATGCAATATTTTATATTCATCTGAGTATGAATAAGGAAACCAAGATTTTAATTGTTGTTTTGTTCTTGACTATCATATACTCTGGTTGCTTTTCAGATCGTATAAATCAGTTTTGTTTGTGATTATAATAAATTGTATGTAAAAAACACTACATTCCTTTAAAATAAAGCATTTGGTATTTCCACCACTTTAGAATTAGGAACTTTAATGCGGTTGTTGGCTTATGACAAAGAAGAACTTCCTTTGTGTGATAGAGGCAAGCCAGATTTTTATCATTGACATTCTATCAAGCCCTGTACACACGATCGGATATCCTATGGATTCTAATCCGATGTTTTTTTCCATCGGAAATCCGATGAAACTGTCTTCCATCAGTCTTGCCCACACACCATCAGTCAAAAAATAGACCGTTTCAAACGCGGTGACGTAAAACACTCCGATGAGCCGAGAAAAATTAAGTTTAATGCTTCTGAGCATGCGTCGACTTGATTCTGAGCATGCGTGGGTTTTTTATTCCGATGGATTTCCACACAGACGGATAAATTTAAAACATGTTCTATTTTTTCACACCGATGGAAAAAAGACCGATGGGGCCCATACACGATCGGGTCGTCCGATGAAAACAGTCCATCGGACTATTTTCATTGGTAAAACCGATCGTGTGTACACGGCTTGAGATGTTTTTGGAGCATGTTCGAGATACTTATGAGACTGTCTTGGAATTGTTGTAAACTTTTGCTTATGTGCTTTTATTTCTCAATAAAACTTAACTTGATAAAAAAAAAAAAAAAAAAAGAATTAGGAACTCCTTCTAGATCTTTGATTTGCCGGTGTTCTATCAGATTAGCGAACCCATAAGATAATGTAACGGAAGTGACGTTCTGTCAGCTGTGCATGCATTCCACCGCTTCCAGGTTTGCTAATCTGACAGAGCACCTGCAGTCAGAAAAAGGCAGCGGACATCTTACTACACCCAGCTACGTCTTGAATTTCAGAGTAATTTTAGTAATAAAGTGAGCGTATATAAATAAATATAGTATGTTGACATCTGTGATGCTGTTTGGATGTTTCATCTTTAAAGCCTAAAGGTTTAGCGCTGAGCAGTGTGGGGTGTACCAACATGGCCTCCGCCACCTTCCTACTGCTGGCGTCCTAGTTCTTTCAAAGTGTAACATCAAAACAGCATCACAGATGTCCACATACGATATTTATACACGCTCACTTTATTGCTAAAATTACTCTGAAATTCAAGACGTAGCTGGGTGTAGTAAGATGTCCCCTGCTGCCTTCTTCTGACTACAGGTGTTCTGTCAGATGAGCAAACTTGGTAGCGGTGGAACACATGCGTAGCTGACGGAATGACACTTTCATTACATTATCTGATGGGTTTGCTATTCTGACAGCACACCGGTATCATTATATGATTAGTTTACTTTTCTTGGTGTCCTTCTGTATTTAATAATTGTTACATTGGGGGACCAGTTACTGCCATAGTTGTACACAACTGGATTACATCCTAATGCATGGTTCCCTTTCTCCACTGTTCTTTCCTCTTTAGATTTTAAAGAATGGGAAGGCTGAAGGATACTTCATTGGTTTACGTTTAAACCTGGATAAAGAATTCAAGTAGGTGCTTAGAACCTAATGTAGTCTTTATTTTTCTGTGTCATTCTATGCTCATTTTTATTGGTTGTCTGATGTCTAATGGTGGCTATATGTGTGCTATATCAGTGATGTAAAGCTTTTTTGATAGATGGGAGCACCTCATTCTTTTCCTTCTATTGCCGCGTACACGGTCGGAATTTCCGACAGAAAAAGTCCGATTGGGAGCTTTTGGCCAGATATTCCGACCGTGTGTATGCCCCATCAGACTTTTTCTGTCGGAGATTCCGACGGACTTAGATAGAGAGCAGGTTCTCTATTTTTCCGTCAGAAATTCCGACTGAGGTTTTCCCGTTGCAAAGTCCGACCGTGTGTACGCAGAATAAGATAATGGGAAGAATTAAAAATATATTTTTTTTTCAAAAATGTAATTAAAAAATTCCAAAAATAACAAATAATTCTCTGACAAAACTGGCCCACAAGTAATAGTGAATTAATAAAAAAAATGAATGAATAAATAAAAAATAAGATTGAATTTAATAAAAAAAAGTAAAAATTGTAATAATAACAATAATAATATATAAATATAAAATAAAGAAAAATGTAAATAAAAAATATAAATATAAATATACACAACTACTTGGATAAAAAAGAAGAAATAGGAGACAAAAAAAAGAACATGTTGGTATAATGAGCTCCTGGAAGGACACCCACATGAAGGCAAAAAAATAAAAAAAACTATCTTTGCCCATTAATGTCCATGGGGACACCGTTGTACTGCTCCCGTCCCGGAAGTGATTTAACTTGTTGTCATCAAGCATCTTCCTAAGTTTCCAGGAAATTGATTCCCCCTGGTACTGAGCTGGTTGCCTGGGGTCTGGTAAGGTGCCTGTGTGACATTGGGTGTTCACTGATCGGCACACTACAGTGGAGAAGATCCTGCTGGTGTCTGTTGGGGTTATTTCCCCAATTCCTGGCAATTCTGAAGCTTCCAGTCGGGTGTGGTTTTTGGACACCTCTAAATGCCCAAAATCCCCCTCCCAGCTACTTCTGGCATGTAGATGTAGCGGGTGTTTGAATTTAGGGGAGGCATCTGGGTGGTAGTGTAACCCAGATGCATTGATTGTCAGGGAATCTGAGACCCTTTTGTGGTTCTTGGAGGACTCTGTTGTGAGGTTCCCTGCGGTCTGCAGGTGGCGCTGTCGTCCTGGCCGGAGTTGAACACTCACCGCAGGACTGCTTCCCCTTTTGCCCTTTCCTGGCGCTGGTACAGCGGGGCGGGAAACCCGCTGTGACGCAAAGGGAGAGGAGATAAAGGGGGCGGACGCCCTGACCTCAGGGTTCAGAGTCGGAGGACGCAGCCACGCCCAGGCACCTTCAGCCTGGGTGCTGGCGTTCCGGAGTTCCGGGCCCAGGTGCCCTTGACCTGGCCAGAGCGGGAGATGGAGTCCATCTCAGGCACCTTTAGCCTGGGGTGAGGTACTATGGTGGAAGCCTGGAGCTCAGTACCTTCGACTGAGTTCCACGAGGGTGGAGGAATCCGAGGGGGCCCTAACTCCTTGGGTGCCCGTGTCTGAGACAAGGAGGCCGGTGAGCGGAACTTCTCCGGAGAGTCCAGCGCAGCATTGCTGGTGACAGAGAGGCCTCCGGTAACTGTCTTGGACGGATGTCCTTCCCCTGATAGGGGCTACGTTAGCGAAGGTAATTCATGTTCTTGTTCTATATAGTCAGTGGCAGTGACTATTCGCCACTGGTGACACCACAGTGGTTAGCTCTATCTAAAAGAATTGTGCCTTGGCCTACTCCCCACAAAGACTGAAGTGTTATATGGGTCTCAACCTGTCTGTGCTGTATGACTATTTATTGAGAAGAATAAATACGAGTTGGACCCTTTCAGTGTGTGGAACTCTGGTTACTAGGAGCAAAGGGGAGTCAATCCGAGGAGAGGATTTGACTCTGGGACACATACACAAAACCCGATAGTTCTGGCCTTCACCTCTACACATTGGAGGACATGGGCCATGGTGTATCTCATCCCTCCCCCCCAGTGTTAACCCCTAGATGAGACAGACAAGCCGTGAATGAGAAGGGGTGAGAGGGGTGAGGTTGCTACACGTGGTGGCATCGTGTCCGGGATGTGTATGGTGTCTGAATTTGAACTTTGCGGCCCGGAGGAGTTCCGAGTAGGTCGGAACGCGCCACGAGGCAAACCATAGCTGCGCAGTTCGTGGGCGGGGAGAAGAAAAAGCCAGCGAACAAATGCAGAGTGTGGGAGGAGTCTGGCCATGTGAAAGGACACACGTGGAGATTCCGGCGCGAAGGGGTCAGTGCGCATTGGAGCAGCAAACGGTCAGGATGACTTCAAATACCCTGTGGATTTCTGCTTCTTCCATCACGGAGATGACTTCTTCTGCTGCCCAGATTACGGATACAGGAATAAGACTAAGGCCCCGGGGGCGGTTGGCTCTGTATACCTGCAGAGACATAGAGGCCCTCGGTGTGATCTGTCCCGGCTGTTCGGGACTGGTGGTCCAGTTGAAGCCGTTCGGGCGATGTGAGGTCTGCAAAGAGTTCCTCTTCGAGGTGGAGCCATCCACAGAAAGGCCTCGTGCCTTCCACCTCAACTACCTCACAGGGACTGCCACTCCGGAGGGAGAGATCAATGCCTAATTGCCTATGCGTTTCCTGTGCGCGCTGACCAGGGCGACGTGACAGCCCAAGCGGAGATAAAGAGAGAGAAATCCGAGGATGCTGCCTCGGTCACCACAAGCTCCCTGCTCCCACCGCCGAAGAGGAAAGTTGGCCTGGTGATGGCATCCTGTGGTCGTGGAAGAGCTTCGTCCCGTCGCTTGCCTGGCCTGGATGGATCTGGAGGGAAGAGCCCTGGACATCCCTGTTCTTCAAAAGGCCCAGGTGAGCCAGGGGTTGGGACTGTGTGTGTGGTTGGAGGTTTCGGGAGCCCAGAGTCGGTGGAGCCTGTCGAAGGGGGTGATTCCATGTCTACGGGGAATTACCTGCCCGTAGAGTGTTATGACACCTCCGACCTAGAGTCGCTATCTGATGCCGGTGATGATGGGGAGATAGACGAAATCTTCCACAAGAAGGGATGGGACAAGATGAAGCTTCCCGTGTCTTAGGGGACCCACCTATGTCCATTGGGGATAGTACACCCCGGGTGGAGGCCTCGGAGCCTGGGGAGGAATCTGGTTCCCTGTCTGTGATCCCACTTCTTGAGCCAGCGGCTGTTTCACCTGCTCCTGTTGCGGGAGTGCAACGAGCATCACTGCGGGCTCCTAGGCCCAAATCTACAGAGGTGGTGACTGTACCTCGCCATCCGGAGTCCATTGTTCTACCTGGAGTAGGAGACCGTGCCACAATGACATCTCTGGCTAGGCTGCAGCGTCTCTTTTGTCAGAAAGTTGCCCGAGAATATGGGTGGGAATACCCATATCTACCCCGAGAATTGCTCTACAAGGTGGACGTTTTTCGGCAGCGGTGGTACAATGATTTTGTCTGGACTAAGCTGAAAGTACCTCATGCACGCCGATACCTCTCATGCTCACCTACAGTCACCAGAAAGTTCAAGGACTGTAAGGCGGAGTGGATGGTGGGAAGGCACATCCATGCGGACAAGGTGGTAATTTGTCGGAAGGATGGAGGGAACATTGAGTACCATGTGGAGGCTTTTGACCAGCACTTAAAGCCTTTGTTCTTGCCGGATCCCAAGTTCTATTTGTAGGAGAAAGAGACTCCTTTCCATTTCTTTTATTGCTAAATTACAGGGACTGTGCTCTAATTTTTTCTTTTGGGATGTTTTACTCTTTGGAGAAATGGGAGCTGTTGTGATTTTGTTCTCCCTCCTTCTCCTCCCATCAAGGAAAATAAATCAGTGACTATGGGGCTTAGCCAGTATAGGGTCACAGCACAGAGAAGCAGAAGTTCATCTGGATCTGACAAGTGCCTTTACCGCGGCATTTCCACCAGGTGGCGGTGTTGCGCAACGATTGTTTGTTTCACACTCTGCACTATACTTATTGGAGCGAATGGGTTTCTTTACGGATAGACCCATTCCTTCCAAGAAAACACATATATTATGCTAGGATGTGTGTCTCTTTGTTTTTCTCTCTGCAGGAGATTTCATCTATCAAGGCTGCTGAGAATGGGGTGGTCCTTAGATAGTGAGGAGGGGAATTTCAATGTGTAAAGTCATTTAAAGTATTTTTTTTATACCAAGTTCATTGTTTTATATTCCTGTTTCCCTTTCCCATTTTAAGTCCTGGCACAATTCATGACTAAATTGTTGAGTTTGGTTTTATGTGTAGTTTGGTCTCTGGGTCGAACTTATGTCACCACTCCTTGGGTGATATGGGTTTGCACCAGACACTGGGGACCAGTGTCAAATCACCAGAGGGAGAGTGGAGCGGGTGTTTGAATTTAGGGGAGGCATCTGGGTGGTAGTGTAACCCAGATGCATTGATTGTCAGGGAATCTGAAACCCTTTTGTGGTTCTTGGAGGTCTCTGGTGGTGTGAGGTTCCCTGCGGCCTGCAGGTGGCGCTGTCGCCCTAGCCAGAGTTGAAAACTCACCGCAGGACTGCTTCCCTTTTTGTCCTTTCCTGGCGCTGGTACAGCGGGGCGGGGAACCCGCTGTGACGCAAAGGGAGAGGAGATAAAGGGGGCGGACGCCCTGACCTCAGGGTTCAGAGTCGGAGGACGCAGCCGCGCCCAGGCACCTTCAGCCTGGGTGCTGGTGTTCCGGGGTTCCGGGCCCAGGTGCCCTTGACCTGGCCGGAGCGGGAGATGGAGTCCATCTCAGGCACCTTTAGCCTGGGGTGAGGTACTATGGCGGAAGCCTGGAGCTCAGCACCTTCGACTGAGTTCCGCGAGGGTGGAGGAATCCGAGGGGGCCCTAACTCCTTGGGTGCACGTGTCTGAGATGAGGAGGCCGGTGAGCGGAACTTCTCCGGAGAGTCCAGCGCAGCTTTGCTGGTGACGGAGAGTCCTCCGGTAACTGTCTTGGACGGATGTCCTTCCCATGATAGGGGCTACGTTAGCGAAGGTAATTCATGTTCTGTTCAATATAGTCAGTGGCAGTGACTATTCGCCACTGGTGACACCACAGTGGTTAGCTCTATCTAGAAGAATTGTGCCTTGGCCTACTCCCCACAAAGACTGAAGTGTTATATGGGTCTCAACCTGTCTGTGCTGTATGACTATTTATTGAGAAGAATAAATACGAGTTGGACCCTTTCAGTGTGTGGAACTCTGGTTACTAGGAGCAAAGGGGAGTCAATCCGAGGAGAGGATTTGACTCTGGGACACATACACAAAACCCAATAGTTCTGGCCTTCACCTCTACACATTGGAGGACATGGGCCATGGTGTATCTCATCCCTCCCACCCAGTGTTAACCCCTAGACGAGAAAGACAAGCCGTGAATGAGAAGGGGTGAGATGGGTGAGGTCGCTACATAGAGGTGAGACATGGATTGACCCATTTATCAATCCTGCAATCCTTTTTTGCTTATGTGTTCCTACACCTGTATTCATCTGACTAAATATAAATGAATGTGCAATATATCATGGATTTGAATGAATTATCATTATTTATTTGTGCATTTAGGATGGAGTTTTTTTTTATAACGTTTTTTTTAAACGGTTTTTGATATGGATTATGTCATTTTTACATTAGTGTAACTATTTATTATTTAATTTTTTCCACCCCTTTGAGGGCGTGGCTCTTTTTGACACACAATTTTCAACCACTCCCTATAAAAGCGCTTGTCCATGATGTAGGAGACTAGCCTAGCTCTGAGGAAGGGGGTGCGCCCCTGAAACGCGTTAGCTGTACCCCGTGTTCTGTGCATGTCCATGCACTGTGTTTATGGCCTTTTGTCAGTTGCATTTTGTGAGTACCCACTTTTATACAAAAATTTCTTATTATTAAATTATCTCTGGTAATGCACTAAGTGTGCGCGCTTTCCGTTGCTGTTTTTCTTGTAGTTCCTTTTGGATTACTCCATCTGAGAAAGGCAGCATCCACCTAGTTCTGGGATACCATATATACTTTTCACACCACCATTTTATCTGACATCTGTTATGCCACACCTTGGAAGACCTATTAGCGCTGGAAGTGACTGTTTTTTGTATCTATAATGGGAAGAATTACTAAACCTCAAATGTTCAATACTTACTTGTTAACCAAGTTGAAATCTGCAGAGCAGGTCCTAGAGGGTTTAGATAATGGGTGGATTTGTCACTGTCCATCATTCTCAGTGATTAAAATAGTCTATTGAGAGTAAATTGGGCTCCCCAGAAAGGGGATTAAGCCTTACCCCCTTTTCAGGGCCAAAGAAATTATACAAAATATGACGCATAATTCTATTTGAAATATGAGAACAAAGTAAACTCCTCAATGGTTTATTACTATTGCTTTATGTTTTCATGTACATAATCAGTAGTTTACTTTTTTTCATATATGGAATAGAATTATGTGATATATTCATAAACATATTTTGTATTATATTGTTAGCCCTGATGAAGGGCACAATGTTTAGCCCCCCCAGAAATGGGTTGAATTTGTTTGATTTCACATAGCAATAAACTTGTATCTGGCCTTGATCGTGGTGTGGCACTCCAGTAGTAGATTATCTTATTCCAGTCACAACCTCTGGTAGCTTGGAAGCCTTTTGGTGTGCAGAAGCTACCAGCCTACTGTTGAGACATTGGGGTTGATTTACTAAAGGAAAATAGACTGTGCAGTTTCCAGAGCTTAGTAAATGAGCAGAAGCTGACTTCCATTATCCAATCATGTGCAAGAAAAAATTCAGTTTTTTTAATTTTCCTTTCACGTGATTGGGTTTTCTTTGCAAAGTGAACCTTTACCTCATTTACTAAGCCCTAGAGAAGGCATGTCCAAAGTCCGGCCCACGGGCCAATCTCGGCCCGCGTTTCGGTTTTCAACCGCCCGCCCGGTTATTTGGACATGTATATCTTTTTTGGCCCCCAACAATCTCCCAGTGCTGGGGCCACAAAAGATATATATGTTGGCTGCCTTGGAGGGGACAGAGAGGAGGCGGGACGAGTACCATACATACAGGAGCAGAATTTCCTGTTTAGGGGCGGCCTCTGTAATAGGAAGTCCCGTCTCCTGCGCTGCCATTGGACAATTGTTTTGTCCATCAAAATAGGCGTGACTTTGTATGAAAGAGGCCGCCGTGTAAACAGGAGATTCTCCTGTATGTAATCTTTTGGCGCTCGTACCGCCCCCCTCCCTGTCCCCTCCAAGGCTGCAGATGGATGGGCATCAATCAGGCTGCATTGATGGTAATGGTGGGTGCTGCATTCATGGCAATGGTGGGTGATGCATTCATGGCAATGGTGGGTGCTGCATTCATGGCTATGGTGGGTGCTGCATTCAAGGCAATGGTGGGTGCTGCATTCCTGGCAATAGTGGGTGCTGCATTCCTGGCAATGGTGGGTGCTGCATTCCTGGCAATGGTGGGTGCTGCATTTCCTGGCAATGCTGGGTGCTGCATTCCTGGCAATGGTGGGTGCTGCATTCCTGGCAATGGGGGTGCTGCATTCCTGGCAATGGGGGTGCTGCATTCCTGGCAATGGGGGTGCTGCATTCCTGGCAATGGGGGTGCTGCATTCCTGGCAATGGGAGTGCTGCATTCCTGGCAATGGGGGTGCTGCATTCCTGGCAATGGTGGGTCTGCAGGTGGGCACTTGTGAGGCTGCAGATGGGCACTGATCCTTATTTTGCTTCACAGTTCTATATTTAAAATGTACGTTTTTTTCCTGAAACTTCCCACTTAAAATGAAGGAGCGTGTTATACGCCAATAAATACGGTATATCCAAATAACACACCGGATCTCTTTACTCACACACAGCCACAAAGGCAAGAGAATTCTTGTTGGGCAATGTATTAGTGCTCGGATGAACACACTTAAGCTCTGTACACACGATCGGATTTCCTATGGTTTTTAAACCGATGGATTTTTCCATCGGAAAACCGATGAAGCTGACTTCCATCAGTCTTGCCTACACACCATCAGTCAAAAAATCGACCGTTCCAAACGCGGTGACGTAAAACACTCCGATGAGCCGAGAAAATAAGGGGGGATATGATTAACATGTACAAATATATAAGGGGTCCATATAGTGAACTTGGTGATGAGTTATTCACTTTACGGTCAACACAGAGAACAAGGGGGCACTCTTTACGTCTAGAAGAAAAAAGATTTCATCTCCAAATGCGGAAAGGTTTCTTCACAGTAAGAGCTGTGAAAATGTGGAACAGACTCCCTGCAGAGGTGGTTCTGGCCAGCTCAGTAGATTGCTTTAAGAAAGGCCTGGATACTTTCCTAAATGTACATAATATAACTGAGTACTAACAGTTCTAGGTAAAGTTGATCCAGGGTAAATCCGATTGCCTCTCGGGGGATCAGGAAGGAATTTTTTCCCCTGCTGTAGCAAATTGGATCATGCTCTGCTGGGGTTTTTCTCCTTCCTCTGGATCAACTGTGGGTATAGAATTGGGTATATGGGATTGCACGATATTTTTTTATTTTATTTTAGTTATTTTTTTATGGTTGAACTGGATGGACTTTGTCTTTTTTCAACCTGACTAACTATGTAACTATGTAAAAATAAAGTTCAATGCTTCTGAACATGCGTCGACTTGATTCTGAGCATGCGTGGGTTTTTTAACCGATGGACTTGCCCATAGACGATCGGAATTTGCTATCGGTTTTTTATCCATCGGAAAAATGTAAAACATGTTCTATTTTTTGACACTGATGGAAAAAAGACCGATGGGGGCCCATAAACGATCGGTTTGTCCGATGAAAAAAATCCATCGGACTGTTTTTTCATCGGTAAAACCGATCGTGTGTACGCGGCTTTAGACTGAATTTTAATGGTTCAAAGAATGTCAGGCAAAATGGTTGGCGCTCAAGCATGTTCACTTCATCAAATCTGGCCCTCTTTGAAAAAAGTTTGGACACCCCTGCTCTAGAGCAACTGCTAAGTGTGAAGTCTATATGCCAAAAGTAAATCAACCCCATTGTGTATTGGTATCATCTCCACACTATTAAGCCCTGTACACACGATCGGTTTTACCAATGAAAACAGTCCGATGGACTTTTTTCATCGGACAAACCGATCGTGTATGAGCCCCATCGGTCTTTTTTCCATCAGTGATTAAAAATAGAACATGTTTTAAATTTATCCAATGGAAAAAAACAATAGCAAATTCCGATCATCTGTGTGGAACTCCATCGGAGAAAAAACCCATGCATGCTCAGAATCAAGTCGACGCATGCTCAGAAGCATTGAACTTAATTTTTCTCGGCTCGTCTGAGTTTTTTACTGTACGTCACAGCGTTTGGGACAGTCATATTTTCGACTGATGGTGTGTAGGCAAGACTGATGGAGGTCAGCTTCATCGGAAATCCGATGGAAAAATCCATCGGATTTTATTGCATCGGAAATCCGATCGTGTGTACAGGGCTTGAGTGTTCAAAAGGAAAGTTTTAAGGACCTAGCACCATCTATCCACTCTTCCAACCACCATGTTCAGTCAGACTTATGCTTGTGTAGGGCCAGGCTTAACATGTATATGCAGTGCCCGCCCAGGACACATAACTTCCAGGGAGTCCAAGTTCACTTTCAAACCCTCAAACTCTTAATATATTTTATCTGACTGCCCACTCATAGTATGCTCCATTAGCATCATTGCTAAACCCAGTTGGTACAACTTATTCTTTCCCAGAAAGCCATGGTTTGGCTGCATCTCTCCTATTCCATCCCCAGCACATCATAAGACTCAGGGCCGTCTAAATAGCATCATGGGCCCCTGGGAAAAGTAATGCACTGGGGCACCTACCAGTTTGCCCCAATTTACACACCTACTCTCAAGAATTAAAGTATAAATAGTTCACAGAATAAAACACATATTTATTAGTACTTTTAATAAAATCGATTTTAAACAATAAGAAAACATGTCATAAATAAAAGATTAATCAACACAAAGAGCAGAGTACATATGGGGATCAGGAGGGCACAATACTGGGATCAGGTGGGCACAGTACAGGTTTTGGGTCACTGCACAGGACACAGCCATCCTGGGACAGCTTATTAAAAAGTGTTACTGTCCCCGCAATTCCAGGACAGTTGGCTAGTATGATGTAATGCAAGATTATCATGGGGTCCTCTTGCACCTGGGGCCCCTGGGCACTGCCGAGGGGTGCCCATGCATTAGAATGGCCCTGATATGACAGACTAAAGAGAGATGTGAGTTTGGCTGATGGGCTGCTGAACTTATATCATACTAATTCAACTGATGGACCCAGTTCTCTCTGAGCACACAGGAAAATCCTAGGACATAACAACTTGTACACTGTGCGCTCTTCTCCAACACAGCCCTTTTCAACCAGGGTGCCTTCTAGGTTTTCAATGGGCAAAATGCCCAAAAAGTGTTCACAAGCCAGCAGGTGGATCAAGATGGCTTACTGTATATGTTACACAAAGCCACAGGCTTTTATCATGCAGCATTACCATTTTGGGCATTGTGCAGGCCAACCGCTGGTATCCTAACAACTGGTGATGTCATTGGTTGATGAGGAGGACATTGAGGCCCTTTCCCTGCCCCTCTTCTTCAGCACTGGGGTCATATTCTCTGAGTGGGGGAGAAAAATCGAGCGAGAAGAGATGCTGGAATACTAGTCAGTACCAGTGTGCAAAGGTGTATTTACTTTGAAAGAATACCCCCCCCCCCTTTAAGTTTTTAACATTTCAGAATGGGGTGCCTCAAATTGCTCATATTTTAAAGGGTGTATTGATTGAAAATAGGTTGAGAAACACTGCACTAACCTACTGACTGTATTGTTGAAATGTTTTATGAGCAGTTGTTCTATAAAAATACATTTAGATTTTTTTACTAAGCCATTGTACTAGAAGGGTAATAAATGCATGCCAAGCACGTTGTGAATGAATGCGCTGTTCTTGCTATGTGTATTCTTTCAATACTCCTTTTGAACACATCAGAACTGCAGATCTCATACACCCATGTAGAACAATTACGTGTAGAATGTTAAATGTGTGTTTTATGTTCTTTAGATGGATGGATGGATCTCCTATGGATTATGTGGCGTGGGCGAGTTATGAACCCAACTTTGCTAACAATGATGAGAACTGCGTATTGATCTATAGAAACCTAGGTACAGTATATCTTGATTGTTCTGATGGTAATTGTGATGGTATTATTTAAAGACAAGAAAAAGCCTAAAATATGGGTAATTTTAGTAGTTCTTCTGTTAAGAATTCTGGAAAAAAATGGAACAAAAAGCTCACAATGGTGTAAACTACACCAATGGATGTAGTAAATATTAAGCAGAATATCAAATACAGCACTTTCAGAGATATCAGTTTCTGCACAGATTTCAGGGAGCAATTTCTCAAACTCACAATAAATGTACACAGCTAAAGAATTGGGTGAACATGTGTGTTTAATTGCTGCTACAAGCTAGTTTGTATATGCCATAGGGATCTATTTGTTCCATTGGTCAGCAATGAATGCCTGGTTTGCACTTGTGGTCAGGGGGACATTTGGTGGGCAGTGCCACCCACTGAACAAGACCCATTCAACTGCATAGGGTCGAGCTGCAGCGGCCCCACAACCGCATGCCCACAGCAGATCGCTCTTCAGAGGCCTACCACTAGTGTAAGCAAGCACTTTGTGGTACTTTTGAAACAAAAAGACAATTAGCTACACACCCACAAAATGTAATGTCGGCTTTATTGTGTCAAAAAATCATAAAAACAAATGGTACTAGGCATGGGAGAAAAGAAGATTGACGCGTTTCACATGAAATTTGTGCTTTGTCAAAACATGCTTTGTAAGATCTAAACATGTATGATGGGACTGAAGACAGGAAATGCAATTATGAGATTGGACACATCTGCATTCAACACTGAATATTGCATATATATATATATTGAGATATCGATTGCATTTCCATGTGGTTTGACAAAGCATGAATCTTGTGTGAAACACGTCAACCTTCTTTTCTCCCCTGCCTGGTACCATTTTTTTTTAATGATTTTTGGGCACATTAAAGCCGAAATTGCATTGTGTGGGTGTGCAGCCAATTGTCTTTTTGTTTCACGTGTTCTCTGCTGGTAGTGGCAGGGCATATAATGTGCAAAAGTTTTGGCACAAGTTTCTGAAAATTCTAATATTTTGCACCTTATAAGTTATTAGTCAATTATTAACCCCTAGCCAATAATAACCCCTAATTGAAATCTGTAGAGACCTGGACCTGCTACCGCAGAGTATGCAAAGAGGTACACTAAAGCCCCGTACACACGATCGGATTTCCTATGGATTCTAATCCAATGGATTTTTCCATTGGAAATCGGATGAAGCTGACTTCCATCAGTCTTGCCTACACACTATCAGTCAAAAATCAGACCGTCCCAAACGCTGTGACGTAAAACACTCCGACAAGCCGAGAAAAATTAAGTTCAATGCTTCTGAGCATGCGTCGACTTGATTCTGAGCATGCATGGTTTTTTTTGTCCGATGGAGTTCCACACAGACGATCGGAATTTGTTATCGTTTTTTTTCCCATCGGATAAATTTAAAACATGTTCTATTTTTTCTCACCGATGGAAAAATGACCGATGGGGCCCACACACGATCGGTTTGTCAGATGAGAAAAGTCCATTAGACCGTTTTCATCGGTAAAACCGATCGTTTGTACACGGCATTACACTAATACGCCAAACAGTGACAGCTTCCTTATGTGCAGGCAATTATTTGTTAAAGGGTATATATTGGTTTTAAGGACAGTTCACACCATATAAACGCTGTCTGGATGCGTTCCAGATGCTTTTCTGCATGCTCGTTTTTGATACATTGCAGTGCGTTTTTGATGCAGTCCAGTGCATTTTTCCCCCACTTTTTTTCTTAACCTTAAAAAAGGACATGTATGTTTATGTTCCAGTGCATTTTCGGTGCTTTTAGGTGCTTTCCAGTCCGTTTTTAATGCGTTTTACAGTGTTCCAGTACAGCCAGTGCAGGAAAAATGCAGCATGTCTTACTTTTTTTCTGAAACTGCATCCCACGGAAACTGCAAGCACTTGTGTGAACTATGCCACTGAAAACCATATAACCTACTTTTCATGCGTTTTTGATGCAGAAAAAAACGCTCTGGAATGCATATGGTGTGAACTGTCCCTTCCATATATTTTTTCTCTACATTATTGTTAAGACAAAAAAATATCTATGGGGTTGATTTACTAAAATTGGAGTGCAAAATCTGTGCATGATGGCCAATCAGCTTCTAACTTCAGCTTGTTCGGTTAAGCTTTGACAAAAAACCTGGAAGCAGATTGGTTTCTTTGCAGAGCTGCACGAGAGTTTGCACTCTCTAGTTTCAGAAACGTAATATCTATTCTATCTATCTATCTATCTATCTATCTATCTATCTATCTATCTATCTATCTATCGTATCTAAAATGATTTTTTCAGGTCCTAAGTAACTATAGCAGTTTCTAACACAGAGTTTTGTAATATGTAGCACCCTCTAAGTGTAGTGCAGGCTGCTAGGTGAATTTATCTTGCTCCTCTGGAATTATTGGAGCAGGGATTGAATGGTTAGGGCTGCTCAGTGTCTCACAGGCTGCTGCACCAATTAGTTCCCCTTGTATTCCAGAGGAGGAGCAGAGTGGGCAACCTGAAAGTTTACTGAACTCCAGCTAATCCCTGGGGAGATGTGCTCAGTAGGTGATGGGATAACCTATAAATAATCTAAGGCCTAAGGCTGCATTGTAGTGATCCTAGGAGGAGACACCTGTGCAGGGGCTCTGCCCCTAGGGCAGGAGTGCTAGAGAAGCCTTTGAGAAGACATTGAGGTCCCAGCTAAGTTTAACAGGGGGGGGGGGGCTTTTTGCAAGCTTAACTCCTGGAATCAAGTTGGGTCTGGAGAAGCTCACTGGAGAGAGCCAGGAGGAAGTTGGTAATCAAAGAGTCACGGTGTCCTATGGTGGTGTGACCCTGCATCTCCCTCACTGAGAAGAGCCTGGTGGATCTCTGAAAGGAGGCAACCAATGATCCTGTAGATGTGTGAGTAGATAAGTAGATAGTGCTAGAAATCATAGTTACTGTAGGTGAAGAGATTCTGTGGGACATTTTTTGTGTGTAGTTTAGCAAGTGACGCTAAGAAGTCCTCAAATCATCTAGTTCAGTGGTTCTCAACTCCAGTCCTCAGGGCCCACCAACAGGCCAGGTTTGCAAGATAACTGAAATGCATCACAGGTGATATAATTTGCTGCTCAGTGATTGCAGTATTCTAGTCTGCATCTCACCAAGGTAATACTTAAAATCTGGCCTGTTGGTGGGTCCTCCTGAGGACAGGAGTTGAGAACCACTGATCTAGTTCCTTAGTTATCCGGGTATCTCATGCTAAAAACCTAAAAAGACCCCTAGACTGTTCCTTAGAGCCAGTGGAGGAGTAAAGAAAATGCTGTGTGCCTGTATGTGAGTGCTCTAACGGGGAATAGGACATAATTCATCAGCAGCTCTTTAGGGAGTACGCTACAAATATGTGCCAGTTGCTTGTGTATATCAAATTGGAGCAAAAAAAGAGAAATGTATTGTTGGGATTTAAAAACAATGTGAGAATGAATATTCAGATTCTTTCATGAGCCCAACTGTGACTAGTTTTATTTACAATGGAATTTCAGTTTAATGTTTATGTTTAATTGATTTCTTTTAACATTTTTACGATAGGTTATTGGAATGATATGAACTGTGGCCAATCCTTCCCATTCATTTGTGAAAGGAAAACCAGTAACATCAATACAACCTTTGCGCCAACAGTCCCGCCGCCTGAAGGAGGGTGTCCATCAGAATGGCTGACATTTGGAAAAAAGGTACAGTAATCAGAATACAGTATTAATGCTTGAAAAATTTAATTTATTGCTCCTTATATCGTAAAAAGGGACTCTAATGAGGTGTAATCATTACATGGAACAAAAAAATGATTAAAACTGTAAAGGAATCAGATTGTGATGTCTAATCTTTGTATGTCCATGTTGTGGAGGCTTGATCTGCCTTGATGCTTGCCTACACTCAAGGCTATTGAGGACTGTAAAAAGGAACCTTCTTGTGTCTGTGTGTTAACCAGTTCCCATGACTTTGGTCCATGGTACATTAATATCACTAATTCTTTAGTTCAGCCTTTCACAATCTTTTTACCACAGAAGAACACTTGAAATAATTTTCAGGTCTCAGGGAACCCCTGCTAAAATTAAGTCATTAGGAGTTCAGTGATAAAAACCCCCCTTACATGGGTGGTCAGTAAAGAATGCCCCCTTTATTGTGGTGGCCAGAATGTCACCCTTTCTGACAGCTAAAAACATTGTTGGTGTCATGCTGCTGGCTCTGCCAAGTGACATTGGACTCCGAACTAAACAGGCACATCAGATGAGAGGTCAATCAGCACAAGGAACCCCTAGAAACCTTTAAAGCAGGGGTCACATGGGCCACATCAGCATTATGGTTGCCCTCAAAGGGACGGTTGTATTTGTAAGACGTCATGATTGTATCTACTCTGTATTGTATGAAATAATTGCCTCTGCATTCCATTATTACTGGTTGTAGTAATAACGTAAAACTTAAGCTGTGACGGGCAGGTGACCAGAATAGAGCCCACTCACACTCCTGTAGCAGCTTTCATTCACAAGAAACTTTATTGGAGACTGCTCAGAGAACATGGTTCTGCCATGGTGTTCTGTCTGAGCAGTCTCCATTAACCATTTGCCGAATGCCTCACGTGTGTGTACGGCGGCAGAGTGGCTCTCCTGTGCCGGATCACGGACCTAGTATTAGACACAGCACAAACCGGTCAGCGGGTGCCATGCCAATGGATGACCGCCATGCCAACACCTGCTGATCGGCGAGGAGGAAGACAGGACAGAGCTCTGTCAGTGTAAACAATACAGATCTGTGTCCTGTCAGGCAAAGCAGGGAATAAAAACCAGCATATCCCTTAGTAAAAGAACCTCACAGTAAACACAGAATTTAAAGTAAAATGATTAGAAGAAGCTAGCAGGAGTGTAACATCGGGATGTCATGGTAAACCACACCTCCAAAAGAAATAGTTGCTGCATAGTAGAAGAGGGTGATTATAGAGGAAGTAAACCCTCTGCAGAAAAAGAAAAAAAAACACCCTGCAAGACAAAGGCATAATGAGCTAGCTCATTATGAATTACTTACCTGAGATCGAAGCCCCTGCAGTGGTCCTCGTTCCCCTCCTCCGTCACTGCCATCTCTCCCGGAGTGACTTCCGGGTATCGCGGCTTCGGCGCAGTGACTGGCCAAAGCCGCAATGACGTCACTCCTGCGTATGTGTGCAGGAGCCGCCAGTCACGGCACGATCGCCATTAGAAACGGCACGCTCAGTGTGCCTGTGCCGTTGTCTACGGCGCATGCGCCGTAGACATCGGTGCCTGTCTTTTTTGCAAATATCTGTTAAACCGTGTAGGTTTAGGAGATACTGTTGCAAATAAAATTATGTGAACCCTTTTGGAATGATATGGATTTCTGCATAAATTGGTCATAAAATGTGATCTGATCTTCTTCTAAGTCACTAAAATAGACAATCACAGTCTGCTTAAACGAATAAAACACAAAGATTTAAATGTTACCATGTTTTTATTGAACACACCATGTAAACATTCACAGTGCAGGTGGAAAAAGTATGTGAACCCCTAGACTAATGAGATCTCCAAGAGCTAATTGGAGTGAGGTGTCAGCCAACTGGAGTCCAATCAATGAGACTAGATTGGAGGTGTTGGTTACAGCTGCCCTGCCCTATAAAAAACACACACCAGTTCTGGGTTTGCTTTTCATAAGAAGCATTGCCTGATGTGAATGATGCCTCGCACAAAAGAGCTCTCAGAAGACCTACGATTAAGAATTATTGACTTGCATAAAGCTGGAAAGGGTTATAAAAGTATCTCCAAAAGCCTTGCTGTTCATCAGTCCACGGTAAGATAAATTGTCTATAAATGGACAAAGTTCAGCACTGCTGCTACTCTCCCTAGGAGTGGGCTTCCTGTAAAGATGACTGCAAGAGCACAGCGCAGACTGCTCAATGAGGTGAAGAAGAATCCTAGAGTGTCAGCTAAAGACTTACAAAAGTCTCTGGCATATGCTAACATCCCTGTTAGCGAATCTACGATACGTAAAACACTAAACAAGAATGGATTTCATGGGAGGATACCACAGAGGAAGCCACTGCTGTCCATAAAAATTTTGCTGAACGTTTACAGTTTGCACAAGAGCACCTGGATGTTCCACAGCATTACTGGCAAAATATTCTGTGGACAGATGAAACCAAAGTTGAGTTGTTTGGAAGAAACACACAATACTATGTGTGGAAAAAAAGAGGCACAGCACACCAACATCAAAACCTAATCCCAACTGTGAAGTATGGTGGTGGGGGCATCATGGTTTGGGGCTGCTTTGCTGCATCAGGGCCTGGACGGATTGCTATCATCGAAGGAAAAATTAATTCCCAAGTTTATCAAGACATTTTGCAGGAGAACTTAAGGCCATCTGTCCACCAGTTGAAGCTCAACAGAAGATGGGTGTTGCAACAGGACAACGACCCAAAGCATAGAAGTAAATCAACAACAGAATGGCTTAAACAGAAGAAAATACGCCTTCTGGAGTGGCCCAGTCAGAGTCCTGACCTCAACCCGATTGAGATGTTGTGTCATGACCTCAAGAAAGCGATTCACACCAGACATTCCAAGAATAATGCTGAACTGAAACAGTTCTGTTAAGAGGAATGGTCAAGAATTACTCCTGACCGTTGTGCACGTCTGATCTGCAACTACAGGAAACATTTGGTTGAAGTTATTAAATCCAAAGGTTCACATACTTTTTTCACCTGCACTGTGAATGTTTACATGGTGTGTTCAATAAAAACATGGTAACATTTAATTCTTTGTGTGTTATTAGTTTAAGCAGACTGTGATTGTCTATTGTTGTGACTTGGATGAAGATCAGATCACATCTTATGACCAATTTGTGCAGAAATCCATATCATTCCAAAAGGGTTCACATACTTTTTATTGCAACTGTATTTCTTGTACCTACAGGTAAGCCTTAATCTAGGCTTACCTGTAGGTAAAACTGGTCTGTAAGGGTTTACAACCACTTTAAGCTGTTAGTGCTAGAAAAAAAGCTTATGAGCTTGCCTCCTATTGATCCACCAGATCATGCTAAGGTGCAGCAGTAGACAGTGCTTAACAGCGGTGTATGGAGTTGGACTGTGCTCCTTGAAGGGGACCTTTTCTTCCAAAGCTGAGCCTGTGATCTTCCAGAAATCTGTAAGTTTTAGGATGGACAGGTGGAGTGACAAGGACCTTTTGACAGGGCCAATGAGCAGAATTTGTTGTATGATCCTGTTCACCAGAGATCGTTCAGAGTACAGTCCTCTAAACTAGTAAGCTAGTTTACAATGTTTACGTTTGCTGTCTAGGGTAAGGTGACCAGATTTTTAAAATGAAATCCGGGGACATTTTTAATTTTTTTACTAGTAATGGTGGCAAACAGCGACTCTCTGCCCGTCGCCGCCCGCCTCACAGCCTGTCAAGTCTTACCCTCTGGGCCCCGGCTACTATTGGGTGGGGAGCGGAGGAAGATCACTCCACTAGGGAAGGCAAGGAGATAAGCAGGCAGGTGGCTGGCCGGGATTTGAGCCAAGGCAGAAGAACGTGCGAGCGGAGCTGAATGGGCACCCGAAACTGAAGAAATATTCCCTCCACTCCGACCAGCACATGATCATCAGAAAGGGGCACAGATAATGGAAAAAAAATACACCCCCCTAAGCTAGTAGGAGCGGGGATGTGTAATTCAGAATTATTATTTTTTAATTCTGCACTGACTGTCTTTCAAATTGCCCAGGCCCCTGTTCAATTCCAATCCGGGGACAAAACTGGGGACAGACTTGGTCCGGGGACAGTGTTCTCAATCCGGGGACTGTCCCCTGAAACCGGGGATGTCTGGTCACCCTAGTTTAGGGGCAATACCAGCAAGAGCTTTGCCTGGACTAAGTATTTTGTCTGTTGTTTCAAGAAAAATCACATGCTTGTCTACATTGTTACCTTCTTGGTCACCAACACACTTTCAAGCTTGGAGTATTCCAATTCTCCTCAACCCTGCCACAGGTACATTTAATTCAGATGACTAACAGGCACGTTGTTTATTTAAGTGTTTTAGAATATATGGAGCGGAAGATGATGAAGTGGTGGAATGGCACGCCGCAAGGTCAGCATGTCAGCAGGTGGGAGGAAATTTGGCCAGTGTATCTGATGAAGTGGTACAAGGTAAGAAGGAAATACATTTTTACCTGATGAGGGCTTGTTCATGTTTGCTTCATGGTTACAGAAATGGCAGTGCTTACTGTATGCCACTATAAGTGATCCAAATGCCAAAAATTGGTCTTTTTCCTGCAGGTGCCACTCCATTTAACTCTAATGCCGCGTACACATGACCCTTTTTAATGTCATGGAAAAAAACAATGTTTTTCTCGACATGATTCTTCTCAAGCCTGCCTTATATGTACACTGTCGTGAAAAAAAAATGCTCGAGCAAAGCGCGGTGATGTACAACACGTACGACAACACGTACGATGGCACTATAAAGGGGAAGTTCCATTCAGATGGCGCCACCCTTTGGGCTGCTTTTGCTGATTTTGTGTTACCGCGTGTTAGTAAAAGTTTGGTGTTAGCCGATTCGCGCCTTTCAGTCTCTGTGCTTTTCAGTCCGTTACAGCATGACGAATGTGCTATCTCCATTACGAACGCTAGTTTTACCAGAACGAGCGCTCCCGTCTCATAACTTGCTTCTGAGCATGCGCTTTTTTTTCCCGTCGTTAAAGCGCACACACGATCGTTTTTCACGACGTGAAAAACGATGTGAAAAAATAGAGCAGGTTCTACATTTTTAATGACCATTTTTCTCGTCAAGAAAAATGCTCTGGAGCCTATACACGACCGTTTTCACGACCAATTTAAAAAATGGCATGTTTCTCGTCATGAAAAACGGTTGTGTGTACGCGGCATAAGCATGTTATGCAATATTATTGAGAGTGTTTAACCAAGAGGATGTTGGAGATGTAATGCTTGAAATGAAACAAAGGAAAAGTGAGCGTTCCACTCCGTCATTAGGGGCAAGGAATGTTCTATGCTGCTACAATCTTTAAACAGTTGGCATTTTTAATAGGATTTCAGGGGAACCAGCCTGTTTTGAGGATCTGCATCCCCTTCATCAGGGCTAATAGACACATTCAGTATTAATCATTAACATAATTGTATAATGCATTAAAAAATGTATATTAAAATATTTAACCATACATATGGCAGCTTGCCTATAGGCATTCAATTATTACTTAGTGATTCTAATATTTATTTATTATCAGGACTAAGGCCTCTTTCACACGGGACGGATCCTTGATGATCCGCCCCGTGAACCTCTGCTTGCTCAGCGGGGATCGCTCCGTTGATCCCTGCTGAACCAGCGGATGACAGGGCGGTCCCCGCACACTGTGCAGGGACCGCCCTGTCAGATCTTGGCTCTCCCCTATGGGGGGATCGGATGAGCACGGACCGTTTGTCCGTGTTCATCCGATCCGCTCCGCAGACGGATAGAAAAATAGGAATTTTTCTATCCAGAAAAACGGAGCATTGCGGACACGGATGAGATCGGGTGTCAGCGGATGTTTCATCCGCTGACGCCCGCGATCTCATAGGGACCAATGTATGTCCCTTTTTCATCCGTAAACAGATGGATGAAAAAGCGGACATACGGTCCGTATGTGTGAAAGGGGCCTAAAGAATACATTCAACTATTTGTTTTGTTTCGTTTTTTAATTAGGTATTTACAGAGTAAAATATTGCATATGATTATTTTGCAAAACTTTCAAGCCAGCAGGTCAAGCTGTAGGCTCATTTTCTCATATTGACCACACTATTCTTATGTGCCATGCTCAAACAATACCTGCTGTTTACAGAGTTTATTAGCTCAAGCTAAAATGTAGGCAGGTAAAGAATCAGGGCAGGAACTACTTCTTTTGGATAGAGTGAGGGAGGTTTATAACCCCTGTCTGTTGCTTTACTATCTGTGTCCCATTGGGGAGATTTCCCATCACTTCCTGTTCCATAGCCAATACCAGAAGTGAAAGAAAATCCCTCCAAAGTGACGGATTACTGGGTGTTAACAGGATCACCAGAACCTGTGTCCCTATTGGAGGATTTCCCTTCTATTACTGTTTTGGTGACAACCCAACATTTGGGATTTTCTTTTTCTTTTAATTTTGAAGATAATGGTAAACAGGACAAATAGAAAAGTTGAATCTCCCTAATGGGGGCACAGTCAGCAATAAAACCAGACCAGGATTCTAAATCCTCTCCGCTCTATCCAAAACAAAATAAAACATGTTTTGCTTTTATTTATTCTTTAAAAGGTTATATGCACCTATCAAGGAACTCTGAATGATTTCAGAAGCATTTCAAATTAATCTAATTTTTAAGCAGAATAACACTACTTCAAAGATTGACGGAGGCTCTAATGCCCTGTACACACGATCGGGTTTTCCGATGGGGTAAAATCCGATGGAATTTTTCGTCGGAATTCCGTTCAAGCTGTCTTCCATCAGTCTTGCCTACACACTGTCAGACAAAATTCCGACCGTCCAAAACGCGGTGACGTAAAACACTATGACGAGCCGAGAAAAATTAAGTTCAATGCTTCCGAGCATGTGTCGACTTGATTCTGAGCATGCATGGGTTTTTTCTCCATCGGAGTTCCACACAGACGATAGGAATTTCCTATGGTTTTTTTTTCCATCGGAAAAAAATAAAACATGTTCTATTTCTAAACACAGACGGAAAAAAATCCAATGGGGCCCACACACAATCGGAATTTCCGATGAAAAAAGTCCATCGGACTTTTTTCATCGGAAAATCCGATCGTGTGTACAGGGCATTAGAGATATTTTTTTCTATATTCATTAATCTAATTTGATCAAAGATTGTTGTCAGGTCACCTGTGGCCAGATGACAGATGCACACCGTTGGGGGTCAGGAGTGCACCACAAGGTAGTGAACCCTATGGCTGACTGCTGCGGATGGGAAACTGGGGGGTTGTGGAAAGCGGGACCAGTGGAGCACAACAGGGATCCACAGGGAGCTAGAGCCCAAGATTCCCCAGGGCGCGGAGTCTAAGATCCAGCAGGTTTTCACCAGAGCCTCCAGTGGTGAGGATGGCCTGCGCTGCAGCTGGGTCCAGTTTGCGGCCCCCAGAGTCCCCTAGCTCACGCTCCGTAGGGTAAAGAGGATAGAGGGGAATCAGCAGCACAGGATACAAGAATAGTGAGGGGAAAAGCCAAGGTCAGGGCAACAAGCAGACAAGGTTAAACGAAGGACAAACCGAAGGTCAAGGTCACTAGCAGACAGGGATAGTCGAGAACAAGCCAATATCATAATACAGAGACAGACGTAGCACACGGCAGGCAGGAACCCAAACACACAATGCTTAACAAACACAGTGATCAGCAAGGCAGACTTGCAGTGCACAGGTTAATATAGATTTCTGTGATAGGGCCTGGGGTGGAGCCAGGCTGGGAGGAGAGATTATAAAAGCAGCCAGGTGAGAGAGTCTGGCCTCTAAGGTGAACACCAGAGGAGGAAGGTAAGATGGCAGACAAACATTACTGCATATCCATGACAATTGTATGGCTCAGAACAGTGGGAAACAAAGTCTTACTTTGGAAGTTCGCAGTCAGGGTGTCCAAGCTGAGGTGGGGCCCACACACCAATAGACAAACGGTCATCGAGTAAAAGAAGCATCCGGCAACTCCATAACATCAAGCGTATTTATTTAGGAGCCTTCACAATGAGTACAGTCAGCAGCAGACCAGTTTCGGCGATAAGCCTTCTTCACAGCTGTAAAGAAGGCTTATCGCCGAAACTAGTCTGCTGCTGACTGTACTCACTGTGAAGGCTTCAAAATAAATATGCTTGATGTTATGGAGTTGCCGGCTGCTTCTTTAACTCGATAACCGTTCATTAATCTAATGAATCTACTCCTGCTTTAGCCCAACAGGTGTTGGTTTATAGCTATAGAGGCATTTGCTTCAAATTAGGTCCATGACTATGAGAAGTGCCTGGCCCCCTGCTTTGGCTTAGTCTATGCATCTTCCCAACTTGGGCATAGCTTCCTTTCAGAATGTTCTTTTATCCTAATATTTTATCTGTGTTTTCCTCCAGCCTTCTTGACTTACAACATGAAACATTTGAAGATTGATGTCTGGATTGGGATGAACGATGTTAATGCAGAGCACAAGTTTCTATGGACAGACCAGAGTGGAGTGCAATATACCAACTGGGCCAAAGGTCATCCATCTGGCAGCCATGTTTATGCCCATGATGATGATGTGAGTTGTAACAGTTGGTGGATAAACCAGGCTTGTTTGAAATAGCTTTGAATTTTTCTATAAAAGATATAAGGGCTGAATATTTAAAAAGTGCACCATACATTTTTGAGTTGAGCTGGCAGGTAACACAGGAAACTGCAAACTGAAATTAAAATGATGGTGTCACATGCTGCTTGGCTATGTGGTGTGGCAGAGTTGAGTGGATTATAAAAGTGGCAGAAGAGAAATAAAGATGTTTTGGCAGGCAAAATAGCTAAAGTGTAAGTATTGCTTGTAACGGCACCCCAAATCTGAAAGCTAATTTCCATGATCTACTTAACTACAGCTTGATGACTCAGACATATGACCTTTTAGGCTAGCTTTTGTCTCCCAATCCACATTTCAGTTTAAATGATTATGCATGACCTTTTAGGCTAGCCGTACTGTCTCCCATTTCTCAAAAGACTTCACACAATAAATACATAACAAGCTCCCAATACACATCT
The DNA here is from genome assembly GCA_029206835.1 of Rana muscosa. Taxonomy (NCBI): domain Eukaryota; kingdom Metazoa; phylum Chordata; class Amphibia; order Anura; family Ranidae; genus Rana; species Rana muscosa. Next base: position 263,970,964 of record CM055122.1, on the reverse strand, counting down.
CACAATGAAAGGATCTGTAGCATAATTTAGGTTCATTAACATTACACAAGCAGACAGGTGACACATCAGCATCTCTTAATTTAACCTGTTGAGTTCAGGATCAACAAAATAGTTATTTACAGATCCTGGGAAATATTGGGGAATAATATTACAGACCCATTTTAAAACAATCCAATACATATTCTCAATGTCCATTATTTCCTGGCTCACCCTGTGCCCAAAATGACCCCTGTCACAACAACGTATATACAGCATTGAATCTGATTAGTACAGATCATAGTGGGGTTTTCATTCACCCTGTGCCCCTAATAGAGACACAGGGTGGTTTACACATGAGAGGCATTGGGGAAGCTGAAGCAAGGGTATCTCATACTTTCTAAGAGATTCTGGGTTCCCCGGACCCTCCCGTTACATTGCTGTTGTATATTTAGATTTTTATCTGGATTTACACTATAAAGTCAATCTGTGTTTTGCACATTCAAAGAAAACAAAGGTTCAATATAAAGAGAATCAGCCGCTATTGGGCGTATACAGTGCCTTGAAAAAGTATTCATACTCCTTGAAATTTTCCACATTTTGTCATGTTACAACCAAAAATGTACAAATAAATATCTGAAAAGTGTGGTGTGAATTTGTATTCAGCCCCCTTTACTCTGATACCCCTAACTGAAATCTAGTGGAACCAATTGCCTTCAGAAGTCACCTAATTAGTAAATAGAGTATACCCGTGTGTAATTTAATTTCAGTATAAATACAGCTGTTCTGTGAAGCCCTCACAGGTTTGTTAGAGAACCTTAGTGAACAAACAGCATCATGAAAGCCAAGGAACACACCAGACAGATCAGGGATAAAATTGTGGAGAAGTTTAAAGCAGGGTTGGGTTATAAATAAATATATAAATAAATATCCTAAGCTTTGAAGATCTCACGGAGCACTGTTCAATCCATCATCCGAAAATGGAAAGAGTATGACACAACTGCAAACCTGCCAAGACATAGCTATCCACCTAAACTGACAGGCCAGGCAAGGAGAACATTAAGCAGCCAAGAGGCCCATTGTAACTCTGGAGGAGCTGCAGCGATCCACAGCTCAGGAGGAAGAATCTGTCCACAGGACAACTATTAGTGGTGCATTCCAAAAATCTGGCCTTTATGGAAGAGTGGCAAAAAGAAAGCCATTGTTGAAAGAAAGTCATAAGAAGTCCCGTTTGCAGTTTTCGAGAAGCCATGTGGTGAACACACCAAACATGTGGAAGAAGGTGCTCTGGTCAGATGAGACCAAAATGTAACTTTTTGGCCTAAAAGCAAAACGCTATGTGTGGCAGAAAACTAACACTGCACATCACCCTGAACACACCATCCCCACCGTGAAACATGGTGGTGGCAGCATCATGTTGTGGGGATGCTTTTCTTCAGCAGGGACAGGGAAGCTGGTCAGAGTTGATGAGAAGATGGATGGAGCCACATACAGGGCAATCTTAGAAGAAAACCTGTTATGCCCTGTACACACGATCGGTTTTACTGATGAAAACAGTCACGCATGCTCAGAATTAAGTCGACGCATGCTCAGAAGCATTGAACTTAATTTTTTCGGCTCGTTGGAGTGTTTTACGTCACGGCGTTTGGGACAGTCGGATTTTTGTCTGATGGTGTGTAGGCAAGACTGATGGAAGTCAGCTTCATCGGAATTCCGATGGAAAAATCCGTCGGATTTGAATCCATAGGAAATCCGATTGTGTGTACAGGGCTTTAGAGTCTGCAAAAGACTTGAGACTGGGCGGAGCTATTTTGCAAAGAATAATGGGCAAACATTTCACTCTCTAGATGTGCAAAGCTGGAAGAGACATCCCCAAAAAGACTTGCAGCTGTAATTGCAGTGAAAGGAGGTTCTACAAAGTATTGACTCAGGGGGGGCTGAATACAAATGCACCCCACATATTTCACATATTTTTTTTTTTTAAATTGGGAAAACCATTTATCATTTTTCCTTCCACTTCACAATTATGTGCCACTTTGTGTTGGTCTATCACATAAAATCCCAATACAATACATTCATGTTTTTGGTTGTAACATGACAAAATGTGGAAAATTTCAGGGGGTATAAATACTTTTTCAAGGCACTGTATAGGGGTTGCAGTATTTAGTCTTTATTGCAGAGTTCTTTCTGTAAGGTGCATTTATCCTCTTTATATGGTGTCACTAACTTTGTCTGAAGTTAACATGAAAGCTGACAGAACTCCTAAGTCTGCATAACTGTATTAAAAACAAAAATGTTGTACCTGCAAAATAGCCTGTTTTATCAGCATGAGGTCGGGGAAGTTCACAGGCCAGCAACTAGCAGTCTTTAGATGATCACTAGCCTCAACACAAATGTCTGACTTACAGAAAAAATAAGTAAAACTAATTAAGAGCCCATTCACACTGGGGCGGCACGACTTGTCCTGCGACTCTGCCGGGTGATCTTCACACGGCTACAAAGGTGATTTGCAAAATGACTTCTGTATTGAAGTCAATGGAAGTCGCCCTGAAGTTGTCTTGAAGTAGTACAGGAACCTTTTTCTAAGTCGGAGCGACTTCAGACGCTCCTATTAGAACGGTTCCATTGTACAGATCGGAGCACGACTTGTCAGGCGGCTGCGTCGCCTGACAAGTCTCCCCTGTGTGAATGGGGTCTTAAGGGACATATATAAATATTGCTTATGCAAAACTTTGTGCCCTGGACTGTAAAACAAATTATTTGGTGCAGTTACAAGAAGCAGTGAAATCACACTGTTCCAATATTCTCTCATTATATACAGTCATCTTTAATTTATAAATTCTGCTGTTTCTGCTCATTATTAAAACAAAGTGTAGCACACCCCCTAAAGAGCCGCAGGTGAAATGGGATCCCCCACCCTGCACAGCCAGGCACACCACATCTTCACAGGCACTCAGAGGCAGAAAATAGTCCAGGGCTTTAGGATTTTTTGTTTTATTCAAGGACTAGAACTTGGATAGGGATTGGGAATGGTATAGGATGCCCACTTGACTTTAAAGAGAAACTTTTCAGGGACAACTCTTCCTATATACAGTCTCTATATACACTCCTCTTCCTTCAGCACTCCCTTGCATGCAGAAACAACACAGATCTAGCTAGAACACTGGTTGATAAATATGACAAAAAGGCACTTAGTCAGATTAAGCAAAAGCCCTTTACAGGCAGGGACCACGGCCCCTTTGGTTGTGTAGAGAAAAGTCCAGTGTCCAGCTACATTAATGTGGCTACTGATCCCAGCACCACCTCTTTAGGCAGCCTGCAGCTGCCTCTTTTCACTAGCCCTCCTGGCTACTTCTCCACAGTCCTCCCAGACTGCCACACTCACCAGCCACCTGTATGTGATCTCCTGGACTTGCTAGCTGGCTCCTGCTGTCCTCACTCTTGCTTCCGTGCCCTGGACATAACTCCTCAATGTGCTGTAAGAGGGTCCCTCCAGCACCCGAGCCTTAGGCCTGAGGTCACCCCCCCCCCTGACGGGGTGGTTACCCTTAAAGGGCCACCAGCAGCCTCCTTAGCACTCAATCTCCAACTTCCATCTGACTTCCCTTGCTGGCATGACCCCTGAGTATTTATGAGGTCACCTGCCCCCTGCTAGTCCATTTTGATGGGGATTGGCTGGGGCCCTCATAAATATTTCAGGCAGCCCCACCTAACCTCCATCCCCCACATGTAGAAGCTTCTCCAAGGTTCCAGCAAGCGGGGGAGGTACCGGAGATGCTGCCTGTGAAATCATCCAGCCTCCTTGAGTCACTCACCCAGATCCAACACAGGCTTGGCTGCCAGCCAAGCCTAACAATTTACCTACACTATCAAACTATTTACAACCTAGCACTCTACAGTAGAGGGTTCTACAAAAGAATCCGACATAACCGTTGTCATATGACAACAATAGCCTGACAATAAAGTGATACTAAACACATGCTGTATCATTTACATTATCCCTTCTTTTTCTGTATGTGGATAATGGCACTGTAATTGATAAAAAAAAAAAACATCTAAGTACCTTTTTTACTTATCGATATACAACTGTCACATGACCCAGCTCTTTCCCAGCCTTTCTGCAGGGAAACATAAGCAGGAGGAGCTTCTAGTCCTCTACTACTGGTCACATGTTAAAAAAAAACAAAAACAGTTTTTTGATACAAAGTAAAAATAAATAATTAATTACAATAAACGGTTTTAAATTGCCATACAAATATATATTTGAAATCTTTTTAATCTCCAGCCTGTATCTTAGAATAAGAGGGAGATAATGCCTCCCTCAATGAAGATGTAATATCCCACCCCCATTGTGTTTAGTTGGGTAGTGGGTGGGAAGGTACACCCACATGTGACTCTATAGTCACACGGGCTGCTCAGATGTGATAGGGAGGAAATGCTCAGCACAGAAACTTGCTAAAAACTGAGCATGGGCAGAGTTGCCAACACTGCTCTGCAAAATATCCAACTGTAGTGGGGACATGAACAGAAGGTGGAGATAGAGAACAGGAGGATCAGACAGGTTTTTTTGCAGAATATAAAAAAAACAAATCTCATAGTGACTGAGTGAGTATGAACAGCATGTAATACACCATTTATTGATCGTTTTTAATGATGTGGATTTAATGACGCTCAGAATACCATTCTATTGTAGACTGATTGTGTGGCTATGAAAGCAGGATCAGCGTTGGATTCTGGGACCTGGATGGAAGAGGACTGTGACCTGGATAAAGGATACATATGCCAAAAATCTAAAGGTAGAAATGTCAGAACTGTGATTTTTTTTTTTTAAAAGACAGAAAAATCACTTTTTTGTTTCCTGAGCAGCTTGGGCAGTTTTTACTATGGCTAGAGTAAATGTGGGGTGCAGGTTACACTCACTTGTGTGCCTCCATTCTACTGGTTACAAAGTCCTACATTTGGAATATTCTGCCAGTTGTTAGGAGAGTAACATGGTTGAGCTCACATTCTGAAAATGTTAGCTGCCTGGCTGTAATGCTTAAAGCAGAACTAAACTCTTTTAACCACTTGACCTCCGGAAGATTTACCCCCTTCATGACCAGGCCATTATTTTGCGATACGGCACTGCTTGAGTTTAACTGACAATTGTGCAGTCATGCGACTCTGTACACAAATAAAGTTGATGACCTTTTTTCCCCCACAAATAGAGCTTTCTTTTGGTGCTATTTGATCACCTCTACGGTTTTTATTTTTTGCTCTATAACCAAATAAAACCCTTCAATTTTGAAAAAAATATATATTTTTTACTTTCTGCTATACAATGTATCCAATAAAAAAAAAATCGAATTTCTTCATCAATTTAGGCCAATTCTGCTACATATTTTCTGTGACATGGAGATGTGATATCCTTAAATATATCTCCATAAAATAACGAATGTCAGCCAGTTAAAAAAATTTAAATAAATATCCCAATAAGCGTATATTGATTGGTTTAAAAGTTATAGTGTCTAAAAACTATGGGATTTTTTAATTTATTTTAATTTATTTATTTTTACTAGTAATGATGACGATCGGGAACTTATAGCGAGACTGCGATATTGCGACAGACATTGGGACACTAACTGGCACTTTTGACACTTTTGACACTTTTTGGAAACCAAAAATATGCACTGTACTAATGACACTGGCTGGGAAGGGGTTAAACATCTAGGGCAATCAAAGGGTTAAATATGTGACTAGCCAGTGTTTGCGTTTACTGTGGGAGGTGCTTTTACTAGGGGAAGTAATAGATTTTATTCCCTGCTTTGCGGGAAAGAAAATTGATTACTTCCCCGCTGACAGGATAGGGCTCTGCCTTGTTTAAATACAGTGCCTTGAAAAAGTATTTATACCCCTTATAATTTTCTACATTTTGTCATGTTACAACCAAAATCGTAAATGTATTTTATTGAGATTTTATGTGATAGACCAACACAAAGTGGCACATAAATGTGAAGTGGAAGGAAAATGATAAGAGGTTTTACCACATTTTTTACAAATAAATATCTGAAAAGTGTGGTGTGAATTTGTATTCAGCCCCCTTTACTCTGATACCCCTAACTAAAATCTAGTGGAACCAATTGCCTTCAGGAGTCACCTAATTAGTAAATAGAGTCCACCTGTGTGTAATTTGATCTCTGTATAAATACAGCTGTTCTGTGAAGCCCTCAGAGGTTTGTTAGAGAACCTTAGTGAACAAACAGCATCATGAAGGCCAAGGAACACACAAAGCAGGGTTAGGTTATAAAAATATATTCCAAGCTTTGAACATCTCACGGAGCACTGTTCAATCCATCATCCAAAAATGGAAAGAGTATGGCACAACTGCAAACCTACCAAGACATGGCCGTCCACCTAAACTGACAGGCCGGGCAAGGAGAGCATTAATCAGAGAAGCAGCCAAGAGGCCCATGGTAACTCTGGAGGGGGAATCTGTCCACAGGACAACTATTAGTCGTGCACTCCACAAATCTGGCTTTTATGGAAGAGTGGCAAGAAGAAAGCCATTATTGAAAGAAAGCTTTTGTTGAAAGAAAGCCATAAGAAGTCCCGTTTGCAGTTTGCGAGAAGCCATGTGGGGGACACAGCAAACATGTGAAAGAAGGTGCTCTGGTCAGATGAGACAAAAATTTAACTTTTTAGCCTAAAAGTAAAACGCAATGTGTGGCGGAAAACTAACACTGCAGATCACCCTGAACACACCTTCCCCCACCGTGAAACAGGGTGGTGGCAGCATCATGTTGTGGGGATGTTTTTCTTCAGCAGGGACAGGGAAGCTGGTCAGAGTTTTTTTTTTTTTAAATTTATGTTTATTGATTTTTCCATTGAACAGAGAAAAATTACAGAGCATATCAACATACACGCTTACACATTATTTTCTTGTATTCAGTAGCAATATACCAGTATTACACCGTGAAGCGGGAGCATAAACAATATAGTCTCGAAATAACATTCAAGCCTAATAAGGCCTACAGCTTGTGGCCACATGGCCACATAGGTGTCCCAGTTCCTCAACGGAGGAGAAGAAAAAAAAAAAAAGAAACACAAAACCCTAATACCAAAGGTGTATCGAGAGTATTTAACTGTGATTTTCACAGGACTCATTCGGTTATCCTTATTCAGTAATACTTAAGTGCTTGCATTCACTCACACAACACTCATACCCATTCACCCAGCACTTCCACCCATTTCCCCAGCCGAAACTACAGCTGGGGGGGAGCACTCCTCCTACTCCCCCCCCACATTTATGTGGGATATGTTTCATGTCCCCAGCTTCTTTATTTAGGATAGGAGGTAGTTCTCCCCCCCCCCATCAAACAGGAGGGGCTGAATCAGGGCCCACTACTGCTGAGACAGAGGGGTATCCTTCCAAAAGGAGCTGTCTATATCCAGCCAAGGTTGCCAGATCTTGTAGAATTTCTGTATACAGGCCCTTCCTTTATAGATTAGTTTAAAGGTTGGTACGACTTTGTTTATCATGCGGTACAGCAGTTGGATGTTGGGAGCAAATTCACACTTCCATTGTAGTAATATCAGTTTTCTGGCATAAAAGAGTATCAAGCGGACTAGGGTCCGTTCGTGGGTTCTGGGTATGTGGTCATTAAGGATGCCCAGGAGCCCCACTTCAACAGTGTGGGGGGTCACTAGGCATAGATTGTTTTCAAAAAAAGAGAATAGGTCCACCCAGAACCCCAAGAGGGCCGGGCAGGACCAAAACATGTGTACATAACCAGCATTGGTGCACTTACATCTAGGGCAGAGGGCCCCTGAAACATAACCCATGCGAGCCAGACGGGCCGGCGTGTAATGCAGTTGATGAATAAATTTGAACTGTATATATTGGTCGTTAGACCCAACAATATCCAAGAAACAGGCCCCAGAGGCCTCCTCCCACCCCTCCTCTGAAAGCCCAGGGATGTCGACCATCCACTTCCGCTGTGCAGCACGGAAGGGAGAACTCCCACCCGTCTGCAGTCGGGAGTAAATGGTCGTGGCTAATTTCGTAATGCCAGAACACGACATCAATGCCTCAAGCGGGATTCAGCGAGCTCAAGAGTCAGGCCATGAAACTGCGCACGGACAGCGTGTCGTATGAGAAGATATTTAAAATAGAATTTATTTGATAATCCACTTGTAGCTTTTAGGACTTCAAAAGAGATAAATTCACCATTGAGAAAAATGTGGGCAGCGTGGGTAATGCCCAGCCGTGTCCACCACAATGCATCGGGGTGACCCATGAGCTCCAGAAGATTGGGGTTATGCCATAGGGGGGTTTTCGGTGAGACCCCCCCCCAATTCTGAAATCGTCTTATTCCCTTCATGCCAGGCCAACCAACTCACTTCTATCGGGGAGCCGCGGGAGCATCGTTTTGGTAAAGATCTATGCATAATATCTACCAATGGGGTCTCTAGGCCAGCAAGTGCCTGCAGTAGATAGGTAGAGCAGGATGCGGAGGCCCCCTGGAACCATTCATAGACATAGGTTAATTGGGCTGCTATAAAATAGTGTCGCAAGTTGGGGCAGGCCAGTCCCCCATCACCCTTAGAGGCCTGGAGGGAAGCCTTCGCTATTCTGGGATTGGTCCCCTGCCATAGGAAGGAGGATAATAACGAGTCTATTCTTTTGAAGAGCTTTTTGTAGAGAAAAATAGGGGATGCCCTAAAGGCATATAAAAATTTAGGTAGGTATATCATTTTAAATATGTTCACCCGCCCTATCAAATTCAAAGGTAATGAGGCCCAAGTTTGCAACCTGGTCTCCATGTGTGTAACAACTGGGGCAATGTTAAGAGATTCAAAGAGGGCCAGGTCTGCATTAATGTGAATGCCCAAATATTTAAATGTGGATCTGACTGACAGGTTAGAGTGAGATAAGTAAGTATAATCCTGTTTGGGGCCTATGGGAAAAGCAACAGACTTGTCCCAGCCCACCTTTAGTCCCGAGACCCTCCCGAACTCCTCCACCACTTCCATTAAAGATTTAAAGGACTGTTCTGTGCCATCAAGGTATATTAATGCGTCATCAGCATATAATGAGATCTTCTCTGTAAGATTACCATAACATATGCCGCCCACCGACGCCGTCTGTCGCACCGCCAGAGCCAAAGGCTCTATGGCAAGTGCGAACAGGAGTGGCGAGAGCGGGCAGCCCTGCCGTGTTCCCCTGTGTAAAGAAAAGACATCCGATACATCCTTGTTAGTACATATTCTTGCCCTGGGATTGATATATAGCAGGCGAACCCATTTTATAAATTGGTGACTAAAACCCATTCGGTGCATGACTTCCCACAAAAAGGTCCATTTCACAGTATCAAAGGCCTTCATCACATCCAGGGACAACACCAGGCCACTTTTATGCTCAGTGTCAGCTCTATGGATATGTATGAACAATCGTCTAATGTTGTCATATGTACTCTTTCCAGGCATGAATCCAGTTTGGTCCCTATGGATAAGGTGTAGGATAATCTTTTGTAGTCTCACTGCCAGTACCTTGGCCAGTATCTTAACATCGCTATTGAGTAAGGAGATTGGACGGTATGAGCCACATAGCGTTGGATCTTTATCAGGCTTGGGGATCACCACAATCAGGGCCTCACACATGGAGGAGGGGAGAACGCCCTCCTCCATTGCCTGCCCAAACTGAGAGTGCAACCTCTGTGCCAAGTCCCCAGCATAGTGTTTGTACCATTCAGCGGGCAAACCGTCCAATCCAGGAGTTTTGTTCGGGGGGAGTGAGTATATGGCAGTGGTAATTTCTTCTACCGTCAAAGGTTCATTTAAGATGGATCTGTGTGAGTCCTCCAGTACAGGGAACCGGAGAGACTCGAAGAAACCCATAGTTTCCCATTCAGGTGGAGAGGGCTGGGACGAATATAGGTCCTCATAGAAGGATTTAAAAGTTAGATTAATGGTCCTAGGGTCTGAAGCGATGGAGCCATCCGGCACCTGGATTTGCGGAATAGTCCTATCAACACAGTCCATGCGGGAGAGATATGCCAACATCTTGCCATTTTTCCCACTGTGTTCAAGCAGCCTGGCCGTCAGATATCTCTGTTGTTTCTGCGTTACATCCACCCTGTGGAGGTCCAGGGCCCTATGCGCCCCCACCAGGACCCCGTGGGAGTCCGGGGTGGAGGACGCAGAATACTGGGCCCTCGCAATCTCCAAGGAGGACTCTAGGGCTAAAAGAGTGGCCTGGAGGTTTTTTTTATGTCTGGTAGTGTTAGAGATGTATGAACCCCGCACAGTCGCCTTAAAGGCGTCCCATGTGGGGCCAGGGGAGGCAGATCCTTCATTATCCGCCCAAAAGTGGGACATGTCCTGTCCCACCGGGTCCTGTATTTCGGGGGTGGAGATCCAGCAAGGGCTGAGCCTCCACTGCCGAAAAGAGGGTCGGTGACCCATCACCAACTCTATCTTAAGGGCCGAATGGTCTGAGATTGTCTGCGAGATGTATGCGACCGACTTAACATAAGGGACCATATCAGAGGTTCCCAGGGCATAATCCAGCCTGGAAAGAGTACCATATGTTCTGGATTGACAGGAGTATTCTTTTATCAGTGGATGGCCACGCCGCCAAAGGTCGACGTAACCAAAGGAGGCACACCAGTGGCTAAATAGCTTGGATTCATATTGGAGGGGCCTCAACCTGTCCAGACCTGGGTCCAGGACAGAATTGAAATCCCCCAGCACAAGGGTAAAGCTGGTCAGAGTTGATGGGAAGATGGATGGAGCCAAATACAGGACAATCTTAGAAGGAAGCCTGTTAGAATCTGCAAAAGACTTGAGACTGGGGCGGAGGTTCACCTTCCAGCAGGACAACGACCCTAAACATACAGCCAGAGCTATAATGAAATGGCCCAGTCAAAGTCCAGACCTAAATCCAATTAAAAATCTGTGGCAAGACTTGAAAATTGCTGTTCACAGACGTTCCCCATCCAATCTGATAGAGCTTGACCTATTTTGCGAAGAAGAATGGGCAAAAATGTCACTCTCTAGATGTGCAAAGCTGGTAGAGACATCCCCAAAAAGACTTGCAGCTGTAATTGCAAATGCACGCCACACTTTTCACATATTTACTTGGTATGGCCTACACATTCTCTAAACTCATTCTTCAATCTCTCCCCAATCAGCAAAGCTTGTGATTGAGTATGATTCCGAAAAGCTGATGATTCAAGTGCTGTTGCTCTGGCAGGGGGTGCTTGCCGCATCTCTGAAGAGAGATCACTGCTTCCACAAGGAAAGCAAGAGTTCTTTTTTGCAGCATGTTAGCATTGGAAAGGCTTTTCTACTCAGGCTGTGGCTGCTTTCTAAAGAAGACAAACTAAGAAACCTCTGTTTTGATGCACCTGGAATAATATAAAATAAAAGTGCAATTAGCCTTTAAAAAGTATTAACGCTAGTGTGTCAGAAGCCAGTCAAGTAGCATTTTCAAAACATAGTTGCAGAGTTACATAGATTATGAAGTTGAATAAAGACATCCAGTTCAACATGTGTGAGTATGTCAATATCAATTCCCATATCCCTGTATACTGCGTTCGTTAGGATGCCCATCTCATGCCGCGTACACACGACCGTTTTTCATGACGAGAAAAATGCAATTTTTTAATTTGGTCATTAAAAACGATCGTGTGTGGGCTCCAGAGCATTTTCCACGACGTGAAAAATGGGCATTAAAAATTTGGAACATGCTCTAATTTTTCTCGTTGTTTTTCACGTCGTCGTTTTTCTCGTCATGAAAAACGTCCGTGTGTAGGCTTGAAAAAAACGCGCATGTTCAGAAGCAAGTTATGAGACGGGATCGCTCGTTCTGGTAAAACTAGCGCTCGTAACGGACTGAAGAGCACGAGGCTGAAAAGCGCGAATCGTCTCTCGCCAAACTTTACTAACACAAGGATCAGCAAAAGCAGCCTAAAGGGTGGCACCATCCGAATGGAACTTCCCCTTTATAGTGTTGTACGTCACTGCGCTTTACTCAAGCATTTTTTTCCACGATAGTGTGTAGGCAAGGCAAGCTTGAGAAGAATCACGTAGAGAAAAACGTTGTTTTTTTCAATGACATTAAAAACGGTCGTGTGTACGCGACATCAGAGTTTTTTTTAAACTGTCAACACTTCCTGCTGACACCACTGATTGTGGAAGTGAGTTCCACATTCTTACCACATCCTTAACACACAGGTCAACAATGAAAACCCCCATATTTCTCTCCGGACAAGTTTACTTTAAACTAGAATTTTTGACATTTTGTCAATAGAAACAGATGCAGAGCAAAATGCACCTGTAGAGAAAAAAAGTTTGGACAACCCACTTAAAGCGTAACTCTGCTTTTGTTGAGAAAAAAAAACATTCCCCCCTGGGTGATCTATGTACATTGCAAGGATTATAACAATGTTTAAGTAAACGTAACATAGGCTGATACACAGATCAGAGTTGTTTTACCGGATTTACGCTATGGTGGCTTTCTTTCCTTTTGCAATGTGATATCGTGACATATGGAGAGGATTGGCGTATAACCCAGGAGAGAAGCTGATTGTGATAGATTAACCTAGAGACCTTGGTAGGGGTAACAGCCACCTGCTTTTATTGATCTCTGAAGGGATCAATAGTTCTGGTAAGCGGCAGTAAGAACTGGTGGTGGTGGAACCCCTTTCTATCAAATATACAGCACTGTTCATTGGGTGTTTTGATGTTTGAAGTCACAGATAGTCTAATAAGGAGATCCTCATCCACACTATATGGTTGCCTTGCGTTTCAGGACTTATTATCTTATTTTATTTACAGGACTTTGTTTTTCATGCTATATGTGAGCTACAGGTCTGGTATTAGTCTGGATTTATAATCAAGAGATGTTTGTCACAATTTTTGGCAATAGAGATTAAGCTCTGGGCATACTATTTCTGAATATCAGAGGTGTGCTTTTCTCACATGTTGTGCAGCTTTATTTGTCTATTATAACAATCTTTGTTACAGATTCCTACCTTTTGTTATTCTGAAGAAATCCCTGTGTGTTTGTTTGTGCCTCTGTGCGAGGTGGGTCTAATGGGAGTGGTTTCATAATTAACTGTCAGGTATGGCAGCTGCAGGGCACTAATATGGAAAGCTGCTGGGCCTGCATCCATTTACACGTGTTCCTATTGGAAATATCTCACCAAAAATTAAATTTTTGTTGCAGGGGATGCCTGAAATCTGACTTGTATCTTAGGCAGACTTCTGGGAAAATTGGTGAGCCAATCACATAAGCAGGAAATTATGTTTCTGGGGAGTGGTCAGTACACATTCTGTGTACAGAACAACTCCATGTAGCCATATTGCATTGCATTTATAGAAAATTACAGCAGCTGCTGTATATGACTTGTGTCGCAAGTGTACATGCTATATAAGGGAGTTCTACACAAAAGTGGAGCTTCCTCTTTTTTCTCTCCCCCCCCCTTTTCCGGTGCCACATTTGGCACCTTTCGGGGGGGGGGGAGCGGATATCTGTCTTTGACAGGTACCCTATCCCCACTTCCGGGAGACCAGGCCGCGGCGCATTACGTCAGCAGCTTCACTCCCTCCTTCTCCCTCCTCCACTGGGTCAGTAGGAGAGCGCAGCGGTGCTTCGCGCATGCGAAGTAGGGACCCAGCCTGAAGTCGTAGTGCTTCACTACTGGGTTCCCTTCCCCGCAATGGCGGCTGCAGCACCCGACAGCTGATGGAAACATCAGCTGCGGTGCCGATATCGCTGGATCCCTGGACAGGTAAGTGTCCTATTATTAAAAGTCAGCAGCTGCAGTATTTGTAGCTGCTGGCTTTTAATTTTTGCAGGGGTGGGCGGACCTCCTACTTTAAAGATTATTAAAGATGTTCCACATATTCTGTACTTGTTCCCTAATGCCACCTGGACAGAGTCTCTGTTAAGCTTTGTTACCCTCTATTGAGAGGTCCAAATGATCAGTAAAGGTAGGGCTCTATTTTACCATGACCACCTGAAACCCAATGTGGCTCCTACTCTACCCTCTGCTATCTCAGCCTGCTTCCACTGGGCACTTTTAGCTGCACAGGCTGTAAGTGCTTTGTTGGGATCTTAAGCTAAAACTGCAGAGAGTCTTATGATTCTGCTCAGCAGTTTAAAAACTGCCTTTTCGACCAGTTCTACCAGTCAGTTTAGCCAGCAGAGTGCAGGCATAGGGGAACAAATATTACATTTAGAAATAAATTTTGATGTGCCTTCTCCCCCCTTCCTTAAATTGCTACCTGGGTGCTGGTCTATAAATGTTCGTTTTTTCTAATTTCTCTTTATTTGATTGCTGTAATTATCGTTTTCTCCTCAGACCCCAAACTGCCGTTTGTGCCAACTGTGGCTGCAGCCCATAACCAGCACGAGTTTGGTGATGCCATCTACACATTTCAAAAAATTAAGATGAAGTGGGATGAGGCACGGCGAATGTGTAAAACCTCGGACTCCGAGCTCGTCAGCATTTTAGACGAGTACACGGCTTCCTTTCTAAGAGTGCAGCTGAATAAATTTAAGGAACCCTTTTGGATTGGGCTTAACAGTAATAAGGTCGGTAAAAAAAATGTGTGTGTGTGTGTGTGTGTGTGTGTATATACAGAAAATGTTTAAAAACAGATGTAGCAAGGTCCCGGGGCCCCAGAGGCCTAATGGTGACCTCAAGGGTTAGGGAGAGCTGGCATCCTTCCTTGTAGATTGGGTTCCCAGGCATGGTGGGTGTGATGCAAGAAGAAATGATGGGCGCCAATCACTTTTGAATGCGAACAAGAGATTTATTGTCTCTTAACAGAACTATGGGAGAGAGGGTTAGGGCCTGGACACCCTTGAGTAGATGCAATGATAATTGGCAGACTCCGGGACTTCTATAGGTAGACAGCTATACAGGGGAAGGCCTCCGGCCGGATAACACTTCTGTATAGGTAAAACCGCTGTCTCCTATGGCAACTAATCTTAAAACGGTCACTAAAGGTAGTGGTACATAACTCTTGGTAACACAGAACAGTCCTTCACTTATCTCACAGTATCCCACTGTAGATCTTCACTCACTGAGCTCCCAGTCTCTCACTAGACTTCCAGATCCCAGTCGTCACTGGATCTCCTGAGCTCCTCCACAGCTAACCTGCTGTATACTCCTTAAGCGTCACTCCCAATATCCTGCTGGGTCCCTGGCTTGGCACTTGCTGATGCTTTCCCACTTCTTCACCATCCCCGACTGGTGAGAAGACTGCTCTGGTATTTGCTTCAGCTTATTCACGGTAGTCTCCGGTAAAGCCCTGTACACAAGATCGGATTTCTCATGGAATAAAATCTGATGGATTTTTCCATCAGATTTCCAATGAAGCAGACTTCCATCAGTCTTGCCTACACACCATCAGTCAAAAATCTGACCCTCCCAAACGCCGTGACGTAAAACAATCCGACGAGCCGAGAAAAATTAAGAAAAATTAAGTTCAATGCTTCTGAGCATGCGTCGACTTGATTCTGAGCATGCGTGGGTTTTTTCTCCGACGGAGTTCCACACAGACGATCGGAATTTGCTATCGTTTTTTTTTCCATCGGATAAATTTAAAACATGTTCTATTTTTAATCACCGATGGAAAAAAGACTGATGGGGCCCATACACGATCGGTTTGTCCAAAGAAAAAAGTTCATCGGACTGTTTTCATTGGTAAAACCGATCGTGTGTACACAGCATAACAAGGTGGATGGTCCCTTAGTGGCAACAGCTTCCCCTCTACCTCCAACCACAACTGGTTCCCCATCCGGCTGAACCTTCGTAACTCGGTTGGACTTCAATCCTGAAGTCCCAACTCTACGCTGCTTCTTCTCCTCCTGGATAGGCCTCAGGCAGCCTAGAAGCCAGGAGTCCCTGGGATAGGCCTCAGGCATGGCATGGCAACCCAGGGTGACATAACACACGTCCACCCAGACAGCCGTACAGATGGCACAGAACCCTGATCACCTGACACCACCCAAATAAATAGGCTCTCCCAGAAGGCCAAGGGACTGAAAGAAACCCTCACCAATTGGCTGATACACCCCATCCATTCATGACCTGACCTTGCTAAGCCCCTGTCAATCTAATGTCACCAGCCACAGTGCCACCTAGTGACAGAAGAGAAAAGGTGCAGCAATTCCAGAATTTAGGGAGGAATCAGTGGATCTTCTATCAATCAGCCAGGACAATTACTACCTGGCAAACTAAATTTGTTTACAACCCTGTCTAAACACCAGGGCGCTACACAGAAATTAG
The DNA here is from genome assembly GCA_029206835.1 of Rana muscosa. NCBI lineage: Eukaryota > Metazoa > Chordata > Amphibia > Anura > Ranidae > Rana > Rana muscosa. Next base: position 263,954,705 of record CM055122.1, on the reverse strand, counting down.
CGAAATATATTTATTGTGAAGTTTCTTTTGGCACCACGTACATTATCTGTAACAGAGAAAACGATTTTTGTGCCCTAGGAGCCAATGAAAGGCCTCCTTTCATTTCCTATTTTTCAGCAGAGAAATTAAAGATTTTTTTAAAATTGTTACTACAATCAACTTACTTTCACATTACATGTTACTTTATGTTAGGTTAAAGAAAAACAGTAACATGTATTTTTAATTTTTAATAAATACATTTTTAATAAATATTTTTTGTTTTATCTTTCTTCTTTATTCTTTCTTTAATTTCCTTCTTTTTTTTTTTGAGTCATGGAACAAGCAATAAAAGAACTGTCAACTTATTCTGAATCACTAGGGTTTTATTAGAGGCAGGTTTAACTCCTTCAACTTTATTTAGGAGGTCGGGTCAAGAGGTGTGTTTCCCACTCCTGCCCAGTCAGGCAACAAGCATTTTCCACTCTTTGTAAAATTGGGGGGATAATCTGGTGATTATACCCTTACTCACGCAAAAGATAAAAATGTGTAATGAATTGTAGGAGCTGCTTGTTGTAAAAGTTTTAAACCAATGTGTGAAAAGTATATAGATTATATATAAACCGTGCACCCTCTATTTATATCATATATGAATAAAGTGCAAATCAAGTTCCTCCTTATGTACATGCTCCTATTCATTTCATATATTTGTTATTTTCAAATTGATTAAAAATTTGTTTTGTTTTTTCAAACTTCAGAAGATGGCTATATTCATTCTATTAGTTCTTAATCTATTCTATTATTTTCTATTCTGTTTTATTCTTTTCTAATCAATTCCTTTATATTCTATCCTATTCTTTTATTTTTCTATTCTATTCCATTGTTTTCTTTTATATTCCCTTTTTTTTCTATTTTTTTATTTTATTTTCTATTTTATTAAATTCTATTCTATTCTTTTCTTTTCTATTTTATTCTATTCTGTTCTAATCTATTCTTTTATACTTTATTCTATTCTATTTTATTATTTTTCCATTCTATTCTATTTTTTTCTATTTTATTCTATTTTTTTCTGTTCAATTCTATAAAGCAGCCTAAGTAGGAATTATCATCTTATTTCACTTTTATACCTTATTGCATTTATTGCAATATGTTTACATTTAGAATTTGAATTCATTTTTAAATTCGAATTTGAATTCATTTTCATTTTCAAATTCGAATTTGAATTCATTTTCTAATTCGAATTTGGTTATTTTGTTTCGTTATAATTTATTTTAAAATAATTTATTCTAAATGAGTTTAAATTCGTTACTGTTGTGATTCAGGAATTTGGATACATCTGAACCTCCAAATAACAAAAACTTTGTCTGAATTTCAATTCGTAATGAAATTAATCGCACATGTCTAGATCCTACCACCTGCTAATGTGTAATGGACAGCCTTATACAGAATGCAGGTTCTGCCCCTGTCCTTCCCTTTTGTCCTACTTTTTTTCTCTCATAAGGCCCATACACACGATCAGACTTTTTGACAACAAACTTCAAAATGACCAGGGTTTTCAGAAAATCCCACCGTGTGTACGCTCCATAGGACAAACTTTTTCGTTTTTCATCGGACAAATGTTCACTCTGCAAACAGACAAACTTTCCGGCAACAAAAGTCAGATGGAGCAAAGTCCTATCGTGTGTACAGAGGTCCATCGGTCTTAAGTCCAAAGCACAAACACGCATGCTCAGAACCAATGCAAAAGATCAAGCAGCAATAGCAGAAGTTGCCCAAAAGGTGGCACTAAAGAGCAGAAAAAGCACGTAGTACGTCAATTACGTCACTACGTTCATGTTTGTTGGCTAAAAAAGTCCTGCGTGTGTATGCATACCAAGTTCACAGCCAACGCCCTTCGAACAAAAATCCATGGAAAAGTTTGTTAAAAGTCCGATCGTGTGTATGAGGCTTTACTGTTCTTTCGTGTTTTCCTACGTGTACCCATGTTACTTACATAATATATGCTTGGCCATCTCTATATGCTCTCGCCAATTCAAAACTTTATTAGGTACCTACTATTGTGATGTTGATTGCACAAACTTTTAGCGAAATACAAATAGAAAAAAAAACTTTTCCTACCAAGCTTGGTGGGTACAGGTGTAGAAAGTTTGCAACAGAATCCAGGATAACATTTTTATTTTTAAAATTGTTTCAGACGGACAATCAGTTCAAATGGATTGATGGCTGGAAACTCCGTTACACCAAATGGGCTTCCGGAGAACCAAAAAAAAAGAAAGCTTGTGTTTACATCGATATAGACGGTCAGTGGAAGACCGCGTCCTGTGATGAAAATTATGCTTCTGTTTGCAAGCAGACCAGCGGTAAGATTGTAGCAAGGTGTTTGCTTTCCTGTTTCCATAAACCTGCAACGACCCTTCTAATTTTTCCTAAAGAAGCTGGAAATTGTTGTCAGTGGGCATAACAGCTAGACATGTGCAGAATGGAAAAAATCATTTAGCTTTGTTTCGGATAGATTTGATATGTTAATAATTTTGTTTCATTGATTAGTTTCTGAATTTGTCTAGTTTAGTTTCATGTTGTTTAATTTAATTTAATTTTGTTTTGTTTATTCATTTTCTAACAAATTAACAAATTCCAGATTTTCGGAACAATTCGAATTTGGATTGGTTAAAAAATGAGCGACCAATTTGATTTCTGTGTGAAGAATACGACACTGCGTCCTTAACAACCAATTACTCATCAGCTGCCATGGGGCTTCCCCCGCTGAGAGCTGAAATGTAAACTAAAGAATGCCGGCAATGGAAAATTGAGGGGAAAAAACAGCGTGGGGTTATAGATTTTAACGGGAACCCCATGGCAAAAAACAAACAAACGGTGGGGAGTCCCCCCAAAATCCATACCAGACCCTTATCCGAGCATGCAGCCTGGCATGCCCCCCCCCCCCCCCTCCTGAACCATTCGGATGTATTTGGAGATGCATTTGAATCTTCAAATAATCAAAAATTTGTCTGAGTTTACATTCAGACCGAAATTAATTGCACATGTGTAATAACAGCTGTGGCATATTGCAGAGATGACGCATGTAGGCAAGAGGGTACATACTCTTTTTATGACCAGTGGTCATTGAAGGCTTGGTGCATAGATTAAATTTAGCAATATTAGCATGTACCAGTCAACTTGGCAATAATGATATAACTAATTTGCCTACCTAATTAAATGCTATATTGTTTTAAGGACATATATGGCTTTTATTATGTACAGTGTTTTTATCAGTTCTCTATGATCTTTTGACAAATACATTTTTAATAAATATATTTATTATTTTTTTACTGTCTGTAAGAAGTAGCCTTTAGGTTCCCAGTCATTAATGTGAGACCAGTCAGTAAGAACGGGATTTTGGAACACTGTTGTGGGCTTTTAGTTCCATGGTAGATTCGTGTTGTCTCAGTACAGGGCATTGGGGAAAGTTAATTTGCAGACTGCCATTGCCAAGCGTTTAAAGTACATCTGCTATAAGAGAAATACAGGGGTTCCATTGCTGGCCTCTGGAGAACCATAGTGGCTTGACTGTGTCTGGATTCAATACATTATTGACTCGGAACAAGTACTGTGTGCAGGAAATAAAAGTCAGAGCAGAGTTAGAATTTCTTTTATTTTTAGTATTTTTGTACTTAAAATGTTTTCCATAAAACAGTATTACTTTTATTTCTTTTCTAGCTGTGTGTTACATGACGTTACATTTTTTTTATTTTTCATGAGGGTGCTGACTCCTTTTTTATTGTTTTTAGTTATGGCTCCCACTGAACCACCTCAAAAACCTGGAAAATGCCCAGATTCTCCATCAAAAGGCTGGCTACCCTTCCGCGGACATTGTTATCTTGTGGAATCTTCATACACCAGAAATTGGGCTCAGTCATCCATGGAATGTCTTCGTCAAGGTGGGTGTGACATCATTCGGCATAACAGAACAGCCGGCTTAACACATAAATGCTGTCTCTACAAAGACAGTTCAAAAACTGTAAGTTACCCCCAGGATCGTAAGCAGTTGTGTAGAACCAGCACAATCTTCCCAGTTTCAGAGCACCACTTTTACTATAAAAGGTACATTTCGATCTAACAAAAAATATTGAATTTAAATTGACAAAGGCATCCTAATGAGTAGCACTAATTTCTGTTGTAATATACACTCACTGGCCACTTTATTAGGTACACCTTGCTAGTATCGGGTTGGACCCCCTTTTCCCTTTAGAACTGCCTTAGGCCCCTTTCACACTACTGTGACTTTGATTTCGCGACCCAGATTTTGCCGCGATTTCAGGGAATGCCTGTGTAAGTGGCATCAAAATCGGACTAAAGTAGTGCAGGGACTACTTTGAAGTCGGAACGACTTGAAGTCATACTAATATGAATGGTTCTCATTGGAAATCATGGGAAACGACTTGTCATGCTACTTTTCAAATCGTGGGGCAAGTCGTATAAAGCCTCGTACACACGGTCGGACTTCCATCGGACTTTTCCGTGGTTTTTTGTCCGAACGGAGTTGGTCGGGAACACCCATAGCATACACACGCTCTGACTTTTCTGCAAACTTTCCCAAAACTTTTTGCAACATCACGTGGTTTTTCTGCTCTTTTCTGCTCTTTACCGCCACCCTTTGGTCAACTTCTGCTATTGTTGGTTGATTTTAACATTAGTTGTTTTGTCCATCGGACAAAAGTCCGATGGTTTTCTGTACACAAGGTCGGACTTTGCTCCATCGGACTTTTGTTGGGCAAAAGTTTGTCCGTTTGCAGACCCAACTTTTGTCCGATGAAAACAAGAAAAAAGCAAAAAAAGTTTGTCCGATGGAGCGTACACACGGTCGGATTGTTGGTCCAACTTGCTCAAAATGAAGTTTGTTGGCCAAAAGTCCGACCGTGTGTATGGGGCTTAAAGTGGAGCTCCACCCTAAATAGCAACTTTTGCTATTTGGAACCCTCCCCCCCTCCGGTGTCACAATTGACACCTTTCAGGGGGGGGGGGTGAAGATACCTGTCTAAGACAGGTATTTTCACCCACATCCGGGAGTCCTGTCTCCGGGAATCTGCGGGAGTTACGTCACTTCCCGCAGACTTCCCTTGGTGTTCTGGGAGACACTCGGCTCCCAGAACACAGGAGCACCAATCAGAACGGCGCAGTGCGACTCGCGCATGCGCCGTAGGGAACCGGGCATGAAGCCGCAGGGCTTCACTTCCTGGTTCCCTCAGCGAGGATGGCGGAGGGAGCAGCAGAGCGATGAGCGGTCGCTCGTCCTCTGCTGCGGACGTCGCTGGACTCCAGGACAGGTAAGTGTCCAAATATTAAAAGCCAGCAGCTGCTGTAGCTGTAGCTGCTGGCTTTTAATTTTTTTTTTCCGGTGGAGCAACCCCTTTAAGTGTGAAAGGGGCCTTAGTTCTTCATGGCATAGATTCAACAAGGTGTTGGAAACATTCTTCAGAGATTTTGGTCCATATGGAGTGCACCTGCAGCGGAGAAAGCAGATTGCACCTGCCTACATGTTGATTGCATGGTCTACTCACTGGCTAGAATGCATGGAGCTATAAAATTATGATTTCTGTACCACACATGCCTCCAGTTCAGTGTTAGGAAGCATATGTGTATGGAAAATAAATAATGAAGGGAAGCTAAGAGACATTTAAGTGGAGATTATCCATGTGATGAGTCATGTACTATACATGTAGTTATAATGCAAAAATAAGTGAATATGAACTGTCAAAATCTCTCAAATGGCAGGGAAAAACATCAAGATGATAACATTCCTATGATGTGGTTTCATCTGCCAACCTCTACATCATAACAGGACTCAACAGTGATGTAGGAGTCGGAGGATGGAACCAAGGAACATGGTTCAATCAGAAGCCTCTGGCACTCCCGGAGGCACTGAATGCCAAAGAGGATGACAGAGGCTGCAACACTGGAACAGAATGAGGGTAGGGGTTGAAGGCAACTAAAGTCGTTTTTGGTACCTTGACAGTGTCACTTGTAGACACAAACACACACACTTACTATATATATATATATATATATATATGTAGCGCCCTGCTCCTGTTGACCAGGCGCTATCATGTAAATTTAGTGGGTCATCTGAATTGTACATAGTTCAGAATGTAATGTCTATGGCTAAATTGACCTCTGTTCCAGCTTTGGCTGTGTTGGGAGCATTTCCCACTGTCGCCAGTAGATGTCGTTGTCACCACAGGCCAGTGTTGGAAATACAACAGGCTGCAGTGTATTTGGTGTCCCTTCCCCAGAAACAGCCCAGTGGGAGTGTTTTACCGCTGTGCATTCTGGGAGAAGATACTTAAAGGGGCAGACGCCATTTTATTCTCTCTCTCCTCATGGCCCGCTTGGCCTAAGGTATGTGACAACTCCTCTTCTGCCTCGGGGCCTGCTCTCCTGAGGTTACGTTACTCAAAGTAGGCCCTGAAGCCTGTCTGGGGCCTACTGGTTCGAGGTGGTCCTGTGCTGTCTTGCCTGCGGGAAGAAGCCGAGCAATTGGAAGATCCAGGGGAGGACTTGAGCAGAAGGCTGGTATCTCAAGAAGAGCCTGGTGACTCAATTAGAGGATGCATCCTAACCAATCTACCTCACAGTACTGCCGGATGGCTTAAAGGACTTTGGTACTGTGTAACTGTGTTTGCTTCCTCAATTACCTATACCAAATCCTGTGGCAGAGGATTGTTTAAAAGTTTATTACTATCATCAAGTCTGTGGCAGAGACTTTTGTCCGTGTATCATTCCGGCTGCTAGGCCCGTAAGAGAGGCCTATCCGGGTGAGCAAGATCCGTTGACAGCAAGTGTACTTGTCTCCAGGATCTCAAGTTCCTCAGTGATCTGCACAAGGTATCTGAATTCCCCTAACCCTCCATCCCTCTACTGCTGCAAGTTGTGTTTAATAAAAAAGCATTGGAAAAAGACTAAGTGACTGGTGCATGCATCTGTGGGCACATTGCCAATTTTAGACTCAAAGTTTGATACGGTGAACTGTGGGGTAACGGCAGGACCCAAAAATAATAACCAGCAGCTCCTACGGGGGTAGTGCTACATATTCACCAGTGATCAGTTGTCTGATTTATCATGTGATTGTTTTCAGGAGCCAATTTAGCTTCAGTTGAAGATCAGGTGGAAGCAGACTTTTTATATCACCATGTTGAGTTACTCAGTGATCGGACAAACACCTTCTGGGTTGGTTTATACAGGAATGTAGAAGGTACAGTAGTTGCTGTTTCGCTTGTTACATAACAATTATTTCAATGTCTCGACTATAAGTATGCTTTATTTTTTTTTTTCTATATCTTCCTACTGTATTCTCTAGACTGGAATATATGGAGTTTTAATCTTTTATTGATCACAGTTAATGTATATCCAAAGCTCAAAGTTATTTCATTTTGATAGAGTATGGAAGGGTGTCACATTGGATAGATATCCCTTCATTACTGCACTGTAGACACAATAGAAAGTTTGAGGGAAATGCTCTTTCAGATATTTGTTTCCAGAACAAGTATGACCTTTGGAAGATTTTCCTCTATTCCTGTTCAGGTCATAACTCATAATTTGGTATTTCCCCTCACTTTTATGTTGGTTATGTGTTAGGATGAGACATTGAGATCTTGAGGAATGTGGAATTCAGCTTGACTAGGGTAGATCAGAGCTCACCTCCATGCTTGACCTCTTACCCAAAACTGCACACAACTACAACTTCCTATAACCCCTAGGAAAAACCACACTACTAGTAAAATGGCCGAATCAGCCTTTTAAATAAACATAAGCTTATAATTAACAAAAACAATAAATATATCAACCCAGGTAATAATGGTTGCAGGTCCTTGACGTTACCATATAACTTTATGTCTGTGGCACCAGTTAGCTAAGTTATGACAAAAAGGTAAATAAGTGCAGTGCTAGAATAGATAGTCTAATGCCCTGTACATATTTATATCTAGTTTATACATTTTACTATTGTTTATATCCTTATGACATAACATCCACAAGCGCAGAGTGATACTAGAAAGGAGGGCCAGATTATCATTTTAGTATCTTTTTACACATCACATAACCAATTACTCCGCAGCTATGGAGGCTTTAAGATTTCTAAGCAATAGGAACATTAATGTAGATACAATATTTTCACAGAGTGAACCCACGGCCACCCAGGTAAATTATAACGGAGCAATGACAATGTTGGGGAACATTCTAGAAAAACAGGTCAGAACATGGTGGGATATATGTACCCTGGAGCAATACATTAAAGATAAAATCATTATCAGAAGCTTGAGATGGGAAGTAGTACCCCAGGATGGTTTAGACGATCCAGGGTCCATCCAAGAATGGTTTGATTCTTTTAACGGAGTAGGTTTCAAACTACAAGAATTGATCCTACAGAGAAAAAAACGCAAAATGATCATCTTAGAAACCAAAATCAACACACTACAGCAACAGCTGGACCCAATTAAAGACACCCAACCAATCACCGATTTTAACACCAGAACAAATAAAAGATTAGAGAAAGTGGATAAGGACACACAAAAAAAGAAAATTAAGAAATACCACAGAGATTTGGGGGACTTCAAAACTAATAGTATTTATGCATGGCAACAAACTCTGCCAGGGAATATTAATTTAGTGGAAAAACCTCAACCAACCGAACCCCTGATAAACCAGGCCATCACCACGTTAATGGACAGAGTCCGGGGTTTTATAAGTGACGACGAGATTGTATTTGATACGCCAGCAAATTTCTCCACTCCAATCCCACCAACGAAAGAAAAAATGAAAGGAGGAGGAGGTAAGAATAATCAGGCATACAATCAGCAACAATATAACCGTCCACACACACCATATCAAGTACCAACGCAAAATAGATTTCACCCCTTTGAACAACAAAACAACTACCAACCACCCCGTCCTTTTTTAGGGAGAGGGGGACAGGGAAGGGGCAGGGGCTTTCCCCCACACAGGGGGAAACCCCATTACCCCCCGCCACAACAGAGGGAGCAAGAGTGGAGAGAACCTCACCCGCAATACCAATGGCCCAGGGAACAAACCTATCACGCTCAACAAAGGAACACAGAACCAGAGGATGCAGGGCCGGAAAGAAAATCCAAAAAAAGAAGGAGAAACAATCAATAACCGGTATATTTAACTTAAGCCCAGTGATACTGACTCATAAGGAATTAAACATCTTAAATATGGGCCTCAAATGTGGATTGAAACAGCCCTTAAACAAATTCAATGTTTATATTGATGTACACAAATTTATTAGGAAACTAAACATTAAGAAGCATTTTGTGGGACTAACCTCACAGATGGGGTCTACCATAGAGAACCCTCGGGGCATCATTAATAGCGGCTTGAAAAACAAATCTTTATTCAACCCCCTCAATAACCCCAACCATCAAGTCGAGGTATTTAAAGGTCTCATTATACGGGACCTCCACCAATTGGAACCAAAAAAGAACACAAGTTTAAAACACATTCAGGATGGTATCGTAGCTCTAGAGAAACGAAAAGACATCATCATAAGGCCAGCTGATAAAGGAGGAGGGGTCGTCATCCTCCCTAAAGATATGTATCATGCACAGATCCTTGATTTGTTATCAGATACCAACACGTATAAAGCTTTGGATAAGGATCCGACACAAGCGTTCAGGAATCAACTCGTCACTCTAATCGAGATGGGCACTAAATCAGGAGTACTTTCAGAAAAAGAAAGGCATTATCTGGTACCAACCAGTAACAAGATCCCTACGATTTATACATTGCCAAAGATCCATAAAGACTCAATAAACCCACCACCTAGACCTATTGTAAATAGCATAGACTCCGTCACAGCTAGGTTGGGACAGTATCTAGATACGTTTTTACAAAGGAGTGTGTCGATTACGCAAGCTTACTTGAAAGACACAAAGGACTTCCTAAATTGTCTACAAAACATTACGTTAAGACACAACCAGGAAGTTCTGTTGGTAACCTCGGACGTATCCTCCCTCTACTCAATAATTCAACATGATGATGCATTATTAGCCCTAAATTGGGCCTTGAGTAAGAGGGAGGAACTCCCGCATAATCAGAAAGTTTTTATTGGCCAGGCCCTAGCTTTCTGCTTATCCCACAACTATTTCTGGTACGATAGTAAATTTTATCTGCAACAAAGGGGAGTTGCAATGGGTGCCAAATTCGCACCCAGTATCGCAAATTTGTTTATGGCAGAATGGGAGGATAAAATGATTTTTAACGACAGAAGAGCTGAACTCATTTTTTATAAACGTTTTATCGATGATATGTTTTTAATATGGGCCGGCTCAGAAGAATCATTATTGACTTTCTTAAAGACCCTAAACACCAACAACAATAACATTAAACTAACCTCTGAATGGAGCAGTAAGACGATAAACTTCCTGGATGTGACTGTTGATCGCCATAACACAGGATTTGGTACCAAGGTGTTTTTTAAAGCGACAGACAGAAACAGCTATCTACCTATTACAAGTGGACACCACCCACAGTGGCTAAGGAATATTCCTAAAGGACAGATCATGCGCGTTAAACGGAATTGCTCAGATAATGAGGTCTTTCTCACGCAAGCAAAAGTCTTATCAGACAGATTCATAGCTAAGGGCTATGCACCACAACCCCTAAAGAAAATTGTAGAGGAAATCGAACAAATGCCCAGGGAATTGTGCCTACAGATCAAACCCAAACCAGCAGTAGGGGGCACCAACTTAAAAGAATGGGGCTTTATCTCGCAATTTCATAGTCAATTCAGGGAGGTGGAGGACATTTTCACAAAACACTGGCACATTTTACTTTTGGATAAGAAATTGGGCCCAGTACTCCCCCCTAAACCACAATTTATATATCGAAAGGCTCCTAATCACGGGGATAGGGTGGTGAAGAAAATACTGGACCCTCCCAGCAAACCTCAAACGTTCTGGAACAAAAATGTTTTTTTTGCCTGTAGAAGATGTAGAGCATGTAAGGAAGTGTCACGCCCCATTAGGGGGCTTGAAAACTTCATCTCTCCTTCCAATCAGAGACAATTTGACATCGAGCAGTTTATTACGTGCAACAGCAGCTTCGTGGTCTATGCTCTAAAATGTCCGTGCAGGCTTTTATATATAGGGCGCACCAAAAGACTTTTACGCATCCGAATAGCTGAGCATGTGAACAACATAAAGATAGGTTATAAGGACCACAATGTGTCACTGCATTTCAAACTTAAGCACAACCAGGACCCCTCAGGCCTGGAATTTTGGGGGATTGAAAGTTTGGAATCAAACTGGAGGGGTTCTCATAAGGTGCGCGAACTTTCTAAAAAAGAGACAAAATGGATTTTTTTAACCGAAGTTTTAGCGCCCAAAGGTTTGAACATTGAATTAGACATTAATTGTTTTATTAGTGATTCGTAGACATTAAGCTGAATAACTATTAGTATTAGCACGACTTATTACTAGAACGCTACGAACATACACATAGGGCCTCCACCCTTGATTTTAGTGATTTTAGTAACCTTATGAGTACTTTTATTAGTTATACACAGCAGAGTTTACTTGGTATTTATTTGAATATTTCGGTGTGTTATTCTTGACATTTTATTATCCACTTTTTTATATATATTTTTTTATATAGATTTTTTAGCCATAATTTCGGTGTGTTATTCTTGTCAATTTTATTATTTATTTTCTATATATATTTTTATGCCATATATATTGAATTATTCATATATTTATTGATGGATGCATGTTCTGTGGATTGGGAAAACAAAACACTGCTGATTATGATGTCAAGGTTTACAGCCATCACAGCGTTTCCTCATTATGATCAGTAGAGTGTGTGCACACATTATTTAGCATTAAACCCGGCATTATAATATAAATATAATAAAAAAAATTCTGACTACCGGGGGTAACATTGTTACCAAAACATGCCCTTATCGCTTCAGGGCACAAGTGTCAGCAGAAGGAACGACTGTATGACGGTATGAGGTGGTGTGTCTGACATCAATCCTTATAATCAGTAATTGAAGTCCCCTCTGTATACATGTCGGCTCGACACCGCTCCCGACATGTTTAGACAGAGTAGCCAATCAGGATGTAGCCCGAGTACAAACGCCTATCAGAGTGGGGCAGATCGAGCTGCACCTGACAGAATTTCCGCCCACAGTAGGGTATGGACGTCGACTCGCTCAGCGCGCATGCGCGACGTCGCAGGCGCGCAGAGCGTGCTCTGACGTTTAACCAGAGGGCGGGTTCTGACCTAGCATAAATTCCGGTTGCTGTGACGGTTGGTCACGCCCTCAGAGGAAGTCAGGAAGTGACGAAACGTCAGGGCGTGGCCAACCAACCCAGCAAACCGGAAGTGACGTTCATGCGCTCCAGGACCTGCCGAACAAGGAAGTGCCGAGGGAAATACACCGTGGCGCTCATCAGGGGCAAGTGTCCGGCGCTGTAGCGCTCATTTTATCTTTTCGCCTGTATTATTTTACTTTGTGGTACGCATATATGTAACTAAGGGATTACCTGGGGATTAAATTTATTAAATGATCAAACAGTACTACCCTATGTAGTTTGTATTTTTTCCACATATATGCCAGTGGCACCTTTTTTCTATCACTGAGGATAAGAAGACAGGATAGATTGAGGAGGATATCTTTTCTATACCCATACCTGATTTGACATCTGTCTATGGCGGAGAAGGATAATTTCCAATTATATTATTGCTGAAGGAGGAATGTTGATCTAGGCTTTTATTTATCTTACATCTGGTGAGAGCGCCCCCTAAAGGGGACTTTCAAAAATCCCCCCACGCGGTGTTACACACTACTGGTGAAAGGAGCACTAAGATTATGAATTGGATATATTACAACTAGATTCACCATTTACTACCTCATCACCTATATAAGCGATTATTATAGAAGACGCACAATTGAACTTTGTTCGTAGCGCTGCTGCAGTTTTATTCTGAACTTTTTATTAGTTTTATATGATACTGTTTTATATGTAATGCCCTGTACACACAATAGTTTTTTCACATGAAAAAAGTCCTATGGACTTTTTTCATCGGAAATTACGATCATATGTGGGCCCCATCAGACTTTTTTCCATCGGTGTAAAAAAATAGAACGTTTTAAATTTTTCCGATGGAAAAAAATCCGATGGGAAATTCTGATCGTCTGTGTGGAATTCCATCAGAGAAAAATCCACGCATGCTCAGAATCAAGTCGACGCATGCTCGGAAGCATTGAACTTCATTTTTCTCGGCTCGTCAGAGTGTTTTACGTCACCGCGTTTTGGACGGTCAGAATTTAGTCTGACAGTGTGTATGCAAGACTGATGGAAGTCAGCTTCATCGGAATTCCGATGGAAAATTCCATTGGATTTTATTCCATCGGAAATCCGATCATGTGTACAAGGCATTAGAACAAACTAGGACTAAATTTACATGTGCATAATAGGTGAACTATTGAAGTGAACTTAATACGTGAGCACAAAAATATCAAGTAGTGATACTGTAATTAGAGTCCAAAGCAAAATGTCCTTGGAAATGAAACAATCTTTAAAAGTGCTTCAACATGCGAACATGAGGATAAGGGAAGTAGTCCAAAAGAATTTGTGACAAAACTGGTTATAAATGTGAATAAAGCGTGGTGCCAAAAAGTTGATAGAAAATCCACCACCAGAAACACTTACCAGAGGGATTGAACTCAAGTAGGTATACACCTAGTGAGTCAATCAAGCTTGTGGTATATTAAACCATGGGATGGCTCCCTCAGCAGACACGACCTCCAGATAAGTAATAGGTTCAGGACAGTGGACCTCAATTGGTTAGTTACATGGGCAATCAGCCCAAACATTCAGTTTGTAAAAAAAAAAGGAGGAATGCATATAGCGTAATTCCGTATGGAAATCAGTAAATATTTAATAAATAAATCGGAGGAGTTACACTCACATTTCTGTAGTAAAAAAGCACTTATGAAAGAACAGTGACAGTGGTATCAGCAGAGCTTCCCGACGCGTTTTGTCTTAGGAGACTTCATCTTCTATGATCCCAGTCGCCAAACGCCGCCTCAGGGACTAACCCAGCTAACCTCAAACACCCACCGGTCTTACCATTACCCGGTCACTATGAATTAAATGTACCAACTAGAGGACGCCATACCTAAGATGGGTCCACACCGTTTTACCAATAACACCAGGTTTAGATCCCTGTCAAGGACCCTAAACCGCCAAAGAACTACAAAAGTATAACAGTACTACCCAAAAAAATAGGACAGGAGGGACATTCTTCTGATGATTTCTTCTCTGCAAGTGAACTTAAACCACTCCTACCTAGCACTATACTCTCCTGCTCCTACCATCACCTCATCTACTTGACCAATCAGGTAAGCATCAGTACTAACCACACCACTTAAAATAGTTAACCCCTTCTGCCTGGTTCCCCTTTCACCCAGTCATGTATACCTAATGCATATTCCATTAATTCTCAGCTCCCGGCATACCTTTGCCTGCATCGGAGAACAGCATGCATGTGTGAAAACAGCATTACAGAAGAGAACAGAGAAAAAAAAACATTCCTGTTTAGAATCTACAAACATGTATAAACACACAGATGGTAGTATATCACCATCTATAGTTCAGAGTGCATAGTACAGTACATGCTGTTGCACTTCCAACATTTTTTAGTCCCAGGTACAATTCTTCACCACTTTATCCAAAATAATTTTTTTTTAAATGGATACACTTTAACCACTTAAGCCCCGGACCATTTGGTAGCTAAAGGACCAGAGGTGAATTCAGAATTTTGCACTGCGCTGCTTTAACTGTAAATTGTGCGGACATGCAATGTTGTACCCAAACGAAATTTGCGTCCTTTTCTTCCCACAAATAGAGCTTTTATTTAATGGTATTTGATTGCCTCTGCGATTTTTATTTTTTGCGATATAAACGGAAAAAGACCGAAAATTTTGAAAAATAATGATATTTCCTACTTTTTGTTATAAGAAAAATCGAATAAACTCAATTGTAGTCATACATTTAGGCCAAAATGTATTCAGCCACATGTTTTTAGTAAAAAAAATGTCAATAAGCGTATATTTATTGGTTTGCGCAAAAGTTATAGAGTTTACAAACTAGGGTACATTTTCTGAAATTTACACAGCTTTAAATTTATGACTGCCTATCTCATTTCTTGAGGTGCTAAAATGACAGGGCAGTACAAAACCCCCCCAAATGACCCCATTTTGGAAAGTAGACACCCCAAGGAAATTGCTGAGAGGCATGTTGAGCCCATTGATTTTTTTTTTTTTTGTCCCAAGTGATTGAATAATGACTAAAAAAAAAAAAAAAATTACAAAAAGTTGTCACTAAATGATATATTGCGCACACATGCCATGGTTATATGTGGAATTGCACCCCAAAATACATTTTGCTGCTTTTCCTGAGTAAGGGGATACCACATGTGTGGGACTTTTTAGGAGCCTAGCCACGTACGGGACCCCAGAAACCAAGCACCGCCTTCAGGATTTCTAAGGGCGCAAATTTTTGATTTCACTCCTCACTACCTATCACAGTTTTGAAGGCCATAAAATGCCAAAATAGCACAAAACCCCCCCCAAATGACCCCATTTTGGAAAGTAGACACCCCAAGCTATTTGCTGAGAGGCATGGCGAGTATTTTACAGCTCTAATTTGTTTTTGAAAATGAAGAAAGAATATATATATATATATATATATATATATATATATATATATATATATATTTTTCAATTTTCAAAACTTTGTGACAAAAAGCGAGATCTGCAAAATACTCACAAAACCTCTCAGCAAACAGCTTGGGGTGTCTACTTTCCAAAATGGGGTCATTTGGGGGGGTTTTGTGCTATCTGGGCATTCCATGGCCTCCGAAACTGTGATAGGCAGTGAGAAGTGAAATCAAAAATTTACACCCTTAGAAAGCCTGAAGGCGGTGCTTGGTTTTTGGGGTCCCGTACGTGGCTAGGCTCCCAAAAAGTCTCACACATGTGGTATCCCCGTACTCAGGAGAAGCAACAGAATGTATTTTGGGGTGTAATTCCACATATGCCCATGACATGTTTGAGCAATATATCATTTAGTGACAACTTTGTGCAAAAAAAAAAAAAAAAAATTGTCGTTTTTCCGCAACTTGTGTCAACATATAAAATATTCCATGGACTCGACATGCCTCTCAGTATATAGCTTGGGGTGTCTACTTTCCAAAATGGGGTCATTTGGGGGGGTTTTGAACTGTTCTGGCATTTTATACACAACATTAGGAAGCTTACATCCACTCTTCTAACCACTTGAAGACAAAGCCCTTTTTGACACTTTTTGTTTACATGAAAACATTTTTTTTTTGCAAGAAAATTATGTTGAACCCCCAAACATTATATATATTTTTAAAGCAAAGGCCCTACAGATTAAAATGGTGGGTGTTGCATTTTTTTTTTCTACACAATATTTGCGCAGCGATTTTTCAAACGCATTTTTTGGGTTAAAAAATACACTTTTTTTAATTTTAATGCACTAAAACACACTATATTGCCCAAATGTTTGATGAAATAAAAAAGATGATCTTAGGCCGAGTACATAGATACCAAACACGACATGCTTTAAAATTTCACACAAACGCGCATTGGCGACAAACTACATACATTTTTAAAAGCCTTTAAAAGCCTTTACAGGTTACCCCAGTAGATTTACAGAGGGGGTCTACTGCTAAAATGACTGCCCTCGATCTGACCTTCGCGGTGATACCTCACATGCATGGTGCAATTGCTGTTTACATATGACGCCAGACTGACGCTTGCATTCGCCATTGGGCAAGAGCAGGGCAGGACAGGGGTGCTTTTTTTTTTTCTTTTTTTTTTTTTATTAATTTTGCTTTTTTCTTTTATTTTTAAATTGTTCCTTCCAAGTATTTTTTTTTTTTTTATCATTTTTATTGTTATCTCAGGGAATGTAAATATCCCCTATGATAGCAATAGGTAGTGACAGGTACTCTTTTTTTGAAAAAACTGGGGTCTTCTAGACCCTAGATTTTTCCTCTGCCCTCAAAGCATCTGACCACACCAAGATCGGTGTGATAAAATGCTTTCCCAATTTCCCAATGGCGCTTTTTATATCCGGGGGGGGCATTCCCTCCCACTGCTTGTAAAAGCAGTCCAGAGGCTAATTAGCCGCTAGGATTGCTTTTACATGAAAGCCGGCCGCAGGCTGAAAAGAATGATACCAAGATGATACCTAAACCCGCAGGCATCATTCTGGTATAAACATTCAAAGTTCAGCAACATACCAGTACGTTGCTGGTCCTTGTTGGACATGTATTGTAATCTTTTTTTTTCATGCAGCCAGTTGGCTGAACGAAAAAAGAGATTGATCGGTGGGTATGCCCACCATTAGAATACCGCCCTTCATCCACCCACTTCCAATGATGGGCATACACGCACCATTTATATATGCCGAAGCATGGGGGCATCCTCCCGCAAAAAAGTTATGCCGCACACACATGGTTGGACTTTTCCACGGGCAAGCCTCCGTCGGAATTTCGACCGTATGTACGTGGCATTAGGAGCAAAAACGCTCCTCCGCCCCTGCTGCCCCAATGCTTCGGCATATTTGCTTTTTTTTTTTAACTGTGGTGGTGAAATCACCTCCTACAGCACTGGAGTCGCAGGGATCAGGCCTGTCTCTGCGAATGCTGCAGTTATGTGTGTTTTTGTTTTGTAAGTGACAGTGATCGATCGATACTGCACTTGGGTGGCCTGGGCTGGACGGAGGGGCAAAACGCAGGTGCCAGCAGGTATCTGGGCTGATCCCGCTAACACTGCGTTTTTGGGAACCCTAAACTGCTGGGGACGCTAGTATAGATCTGATCAGATCAGATATTGATCTGTTCAGATACTATACCACTAAGGGGGGTGTATGCTTCACGCGTGGGTGTTAGCGTTACTGGCACTAACCTGACGCTGCCTGGGGTGTGACGCAGACCCTCTCTGACGCTAAAACCTAATTGATATCACCCGCCGGGCGATCAGGGGGTTAAACCTTTATTGGGTTATATACACGGCGGGTGCCCTGACACTATAAAAAGCAAACTAACTAACCAGCGTCACCCGTAACACTTATATGGTGATCACTGGTGAAAGGGTTAACTAGGGGCAATCAGGGGGTTAAAACCTTTATTAGATAATATATGGGGGTACCTGACGCTATAAAAACCTGCGGCGAACCTAAAAAAAATTACTGGCTACTGATCTGCATCACCGACACTAAGACAGCGTTTAGAAAAACGATCGCTTAGTGACAGTGGTGATGGGGGTGAAAGGGTTACCTGGGGGGGCGATCAAGGGGGTTAAACCTTTATTAGATAATATATTGGGGTACCTGACGCTATAAAAACATGCGGCGAACCTAAAAAAAATTACTGGCTACCGATCTGCATCACCGACACTAAGACAGCGTTTAGAAAAACAATTGCTTAGCGACAGTGGTGATAGGGGGTGAAAGGGTTACCTGGGGGGCGATCAAGGGGGTTAAACCTTTATTAGATAATATATTGGGGTACCTGACGCTATAAAAACCTGCGGCGAACCTAAAAAAAATTACCGGCTACCGATCTGCATCACAGACACTAAGACAGCGTTTAGAAAAACGATCGCTTAGTGACAGTGGTGATAGGGGGTGAAAGGGTTACCTGGGGGGCGATCAAGGGGGTTAAACCTTTATTAGATAATATATTGGGGTACCTGACGCGATAAAAACATGCGGCGAACCTAAAAAAAATTACTGGCTGCCGATCGGCATCACTGACGCTAAGACAGCGATCAGAAAAATGATCGCTTAGTGACAGTGGTGATAGGCGGTGAAAGGGTTATCTGGGGGGTGATCAGGGGGTTAAACCTTTATTAGGGGGGGTTAGGGGGCTACACTGGACCTAAGACTAAACTTTGGTGACACTTTTACAGTCACAAATGTCATTGATTGCAGTGATCACTAAATAAATGGTCACTGCAATCAGTGACACTGTGACTGGGGGCTGGGGGGGGGTGATCTGGGGGGTGATCTGGGGTGTCTGGGGGGGGCGATTTATGTCCCTATGTGTCCTGGTGTCAGTGTAGTGTTGTGTGCACTGACCTGATGTCTTCTCTTGTACGGCGCTCGGTATATGTGAGCGCCGCACCAGAGATGACATCACTTCCTCCTGCTCCCTCTGTCTGACACAGACAGAGGGGGCATTTCCATTCGCCGGGAGCGATCGCGAGGGGGTGGCCAGAAACGAATGGCTGCCCCCTCATCCCGGAACGCTCCCGGACACTTAGCCACCGCTCACTGTACAGAAGGGGGGTCCGATTGGACCTCCAACTGTACAAAGGCAATCACGTACACTCTATGTGATTGTGCCTGTCGGTGCCATTCTGCCGACGTATATATACAGTGAGCGGTCGTTAAGTGGTTAAGACCCAAGTAAAATCTCACACTTTTTCTTTCTTTATCTTCTTGTCAACTGTGTAATGCATCTAAATGTTGTCTTTTTAAAACCAAAAACGTAAATGTATTTTATTGCGTTTTTATGTAATAGATCAACACAAAGTGGCACATAATTGTGAAGTGGAAGGAAAATTATAAATGGTTTTCTAATTTTTTTACAAATAAAATTTCTGAAAAGTGTGGCGTGCATTTGTATTCAGCCCCCTTTACTCTGATACCCCTAACTAAAATCTAGTGGAACCAATTGCCTTCAGAAGTCACCTAATTAGTAAAAGAGTCCACCTGTGTGTAATTTAATCTCAGTATAAATACAGCTGTTCTGTGAAGCCCTCAGAGGTTTGGTAGAGAACCTTAGTGAACAAACAGCATCATGAAGGCCAAGAAACACACCAGACAGGTCAGGGATAAAGTTGTGGAGAAGTTTAAAGCAGCAGGGTTAGGTTATAAAAAAAATATCCCAAGCTTTGAACATCTCATGGAGCACTGTTCAATCCATCATCTGAAAATAGACAGAGCATGGCACAACTGCAAACCTACCAAGACATGGCCGTCCACCTAAACTGACAGGCGGGGCACGGAGAGCGCTAATCAGAGAAGCAGCCAAGAGGACCATGGTAACTCTGGAGGAGCTGCAGAGATCCACAGCTCAGGTGGAAGAATCTGTCCACAGGACAACTATTAGTCGTGCACTCCACAAATCTGGCCTTTATGGAAGAGCGGCAAGAAGAAAGCCATTGTTCAATAAAAGCCATAAGAAGTCCTGTTTTTGAGAAGCCACGTAGGGGACACAGCAAACATGTGGAAGAAGGTGCTTTTGTCAGATGAGACCAAAATCTAACTTTTTGGCCTAAAAGCAAAACGCTATGTGTGTCGGAAAACTAACACTGCACATCACCCTAAATACACCATCCCCACCATGAAACATGGTGGTGGTAGCATTATGTTTTGGGGAGCAGGTCAGAGTTGATGGAAAGATTAATGGAGCCAAATACAGGCAATCTTATGCCGCGTACACACGACCGCTTTTCTCGACGAGAAAAACTGCATTTTTTTTTTCCGCCGAGAAAAACGATCGTCTGTGGGCTTTATGTTGTTTTTCTCGTCTAGAAAAACGGCATAAAAAACGACGAGAAAATTTAGAACATGTTCTAAATTTTCTCATCGTTTTTTCCAGCATTTTTTTCCGCGGCAGTTTTCCCATAGGGAAACACTGCCGCGGAGCCCACAGACGGTCGTTTTTCTCGTCAAGAGAAAAAATGACGGGAAAAACGACCGTGTGTAGGGAACTAAGCGGTTCCCTCGTTTTTCCTGTCATTATTCACGGCGGTTTTTTAACCGCCGTGAATAATGATCGTGTGTACGCGGCATTAGAAGAAAACCTGTTAGAGTCTGCAAAAGACTTGAGACTGGGGCGGAGGTTCACCTTCCAGCAGGACAACGACCCTAAACATACAGCCAGAGCTACAATGGAATGGTTTATATCAAAGCATATTCATGTGTTAGAATGGCCCAGTCACAATTCAGACCTAAATCCAATTGAGAACTTGTGACAAGACTTGAAAATTGCTGTTCACAGATGTTCCCCATCCAATCTGACAGAGCTTGAGCTATTTTGCAAAGAAGAATGGGCAAAAATGTCATTCTCTAGATGTGCAAAGCTGGAAGAGACATCCCCAAAAAGACTTGCAGCTGTAATTGCAGAGAAGGGTGGTTCTACAAAGTCCTGCATGCCATACTTCTCAGATAATTGTGCCACTTTGTGTTGGTCTATTACATAAAATCTTAATAAAATCTATTTACGCTTTTTCTTGTAACATGACAAAATGTGGAAAATTTCAAGGAGTATGAAT
The DNA here is from genome assembly GCA_029206835.1 of Rana muscosa. Classification (NCBI taxonomy): domain Eukaryota; kingdom Metazoa; phylum Chordata; class Amphibia; order Anura; family Ranidae; genus Rana; species Rana muscosa. The sequence goes on along the minus strand of CM055122.1, from coordinate 263,933,335 downwards.
GCTTTTTCAAGGCACTGTATGTGGCAGCAAGAAAGGTGGATCTTCATGCCCAGCTGCCGCATATATGCAACTACGATGGCAGGAGGTTGCATACTGAGTGCATGCTCACTGCACATTCCCAGCACTGTGACTGGTGTGAGAGCCTATCACAGTGGTCACATGATACCCTCCGGGCATTAAAACCCACCTAAAGGGCAATAGGTAGGCGTTAAGGGAATAAAGTCCTATACCACTTTAGGGTAATATTTTTAACACATTTTTGCTTAGGTATACATTGAAATACCATTTTCTCTATTTTCCTATGCAGCCCTGCATTCCCACTCCAGTGTTCTGTGCCAGCAGAGCTGAGTAACAGCCACACAATCCCTCCAACTCCAGTGCCCTCAACTAGCAGGGAGCAACGGCCTCACCCCTACGTACAGGTGTACTCTCATACACTTATGTGCTAAAGAAGAGAGTCGAACTCTGGTGCCTTTCGACAGAGCAGCCTAATACAGGCACCCTGTGCAAGTACTAAAAAGGTCATTTCCTATTGACATAGGCACACCCTGGAGGGCCGATAGGGGGGGTACCACCGTTCCTCCTGTAGAGGGCCCAGTCACACAAGGGGGCCTGAACAGCAGGAGGATCGGTGGAGCGGAGACAATTGCAGATCGATGCTCTGTGAGTCTCTCTGCAGCAACTGAAATCCCTTTTTCCCCCCTCTCCCTCCCGCCAGCTTTCAGCTGCTGGGGAGAGACACACATGGACAGATTTCAGTTCTGACCCTCAGGCCAGCCCGCCCTTTGTATGTTGTGCCTGGCTGTCAGCTGTAGAGCTCCTGCCCCTACCCCCACCCTCACTCAGGACCGGGACAAGGAGACGGCAGCCTGGAGCAGTGAGAGACAAAGAGGCAGAGAAGAAAGAGCAAGGAGGAGGTGTGCTGTGTTGTGCTCTCACCTCGTGTCAGAACAGTGCTTGTCCATACAGCACATGAGACAGGATCGCTCTTAGATCACATCGGACTGTACACACACACAGTTTAATTACCGCCCTCCCTATCCACATTTCCTGCTGCCAGAAGATGAGCAGTCCTTGGAGGAGACAGGGGGCGATAATCAAACTGTGTGTGTGTAGAGTGCATGTAAGAGCGATCCTGTCTCATGCCTTTTCCCACATACTTTGTGCTAAATGCTGTCCCGCTTTCTCATCTCAGAAAATTGGGAAGTATGCATTTATGATGTTTTCACTGAAGGAAATTACTAAAATTTTTATAATCATAAATAATCATAAATTTTCTTCTGTCCCTATAGAAAAATGGCTGTGGCTTGACAGCACTCCCTTGGACTATGTAAACTGGAACACTGGAGAACCATCTGACCAATCAGACGAGGACTGTGTAGAGATGTACGCTACAAAAGGGACCTGGAACAACATCTATTGCTCTTCCTACAGAGGATACATATGTAAAAGACCAAAAAGTAAGTCATTATTCCCTCTTGGCAGTTTGTAGATTACATATGTGAAGCGTCAAGAACAACTCTTTAAAGGAGAACAAAACCATACCAATTAATCTAATATAACAACCTTGTCTTAAATGGGCTATAGCCCAAATTTAGTTTTTGGCTGGGTGGTAGTCAGCCCAGACTGATTTGTATAGTTTTTCACTTGGCCTTTCCCTAAGCTCAGTCTGGTTCTGAATTATCACTGCTGCCAGTAGGTGTCACTGGTACCATTGCCAATAATATGACATTTCATAACAAGACTGAGTTATGAATATTTTTACTTCCTTCAGCCAACCCAGTAGTAGGTTCAGGCCACTGGTGCATGATGGGGGAAAACATAGAGGAGCGAGTTTGGGGAGGAGGAACTTGACTGGCATGCACAGAGTCCTGATCTCAACCCAATAGAACACCTCTAGGCTGAATTAGAGAGGAGACTGCGAGCCAGGCCTTCTCATCCACATCAGTGCCTGACTTCACAAATGCGCTTCTGGAAGAATGGTCAAACATTTCCATAGACACACTCCTAAACCTTGTGGACAGCCTTCCCAGAAGAGTTGAAGCTGTTATAGCTGCAGAGGTTGGGCCAACTCAATATTGAACCCTACGGACGAAGACTGGGATGCCATTAAAGTTCATGTGCGTGTAAAGGCAGATGTCCCAATAATTTTGACAATATAGTGTATATTGTGAATAGTGCAAACTCACAAAGCCAGACTGTGGCACATCGCTCACTGACAGACCCACTCTTACTCCTTTCTTGCATTTTGGGGAGAAAAACGTCAAAGGAGTAAGAGTGGGTCTGTCGGTGAGCGATGTGCCACAGTCTGGCTTTGTGAGTTTGCACTATTCACAATATAGCTTGTTGGATATTAAGAAAAGTACAGCACAAACCTATCCCCACCTCCCCAATGCAGCCTTTATTTATTATCATTAGTGATGAGCCGAACACCCCCGGGTTCGGTTCGCACCAGAACCCGCGAACGGACCGAAAGTTCGCACGAACAATAGAACCCTATTAAATACAATGGATGCGAACGTTCGGATTCTAAAGTGCTAATTATAACGACTATTATCCATGTTATTGTCCTAAACAGAGTTTGGGAACCCGGGTTCTGCACCTGGGGACATGTATCAATGCAAAAATAAGTTTTAAAAACGGACGTTTTCCGGGAGCAGTCATTTTAATGATGCATAAAGTGAAAAAAAAAAGTCAAATATTCCTTCAAATATTGTACCTGGGGGGTGTCTAAAGTATGCCTGTGAAGTGCCACGTGTTTCCCGTGTTTAGAACTGTCCCTGCACAAAATAACATTTCTAAAGGAAAAAAAGCCATTTAAAACTGCTTGCGGCTTTAATGTAATGTCTGGTCCCGGTAATATGGATGAAAATCTTTAAGAAAAATGGCATAGCTACCCCATCAACCCCCCCCCCCCCACCCCAGCCCATTACCAGCCCCTTTGGGTCTTGTATGGATATTAAGGGGAACCCCGCACACAAAATAAAAAAGGCCCTATATACTCTGAACAGCCGTATACAGGCGGTGCATACAAGACAGGGACTGTAGGTTTGTTCTTATGTAGAATCTGTTTGTAATTTTGAACAGCTACATTGTTTAAGTGTAGCTCCAGGCCAAATACCTATTTTTAAGCTTTTTGGAAAACATAGGGAAGGGTTATCACCCCTGTAACATTTTTTTTTGCTGTCTGTGCCCCTGTTCAGAACATTTCACCTCACTTTGCGTCCCAATGACAACTGTTTTTGAAATGTGGTGTTTTTATTGAAACAAGGATTGGTGATAAAGCATCAGTAGAGAGGAGACACCTTTCTCCCATATTAATTCTTACAGGAGAGAATTTTCCTTCCAAGGGGTAGATTTCCTCTCACTTCCTGTTGTCTTCTTCCGTTTGCAAGTAGTAGTCGTTTGTAAGTTGGATGTTTGAAAGTAGGGACCTGCCGTATATACTCTGCAGAAATTGGCCCCTTAGGTGTTGGTGTTGGCACAACACTGTAAGCACTCACAGTTACTCTTGGTGGGTGCTGGAACGCCCTGCTGTCAACTATTATATCAGGAATTGTAATAACATATAATTGTTGAACAGTGGTAGTAAAAATTGGGCCTTTGATGGTGGTGCTGGAGCCACAACACTGTAAGGCCTGACAGTTACTCTTGGTGGGCGCAGCAATGGGCCCTGCTGTGAATTATTAGATCAATAATTAGAATTGCATGCCCCTGTTGAACAGGGGCTGAAAAATTGGGCCTTTGGTGGTGGTGGTGGTGGTGTTGACACAACACTGTAAGGCCTGACAGTTACTCTTGGTGGGCGCAGCAATGGGCCCTGCTGTGAATTATTAGATCAATAATTAGAATTGCATGCCCCTGTTGAACAGGGGCTGAAAAATTGGGCCTTTCGTGGTGGTGGTGGTGGTGGTGGTGGTGTTGACACAACACTGTAAGGCCTGACAGTTACTCTTGGTGGGCGCAGCAATGGGCCCTGCTGTGAATTATTAGATCAATAATTATAATTGCATGCCCCTGTTGAACATGGGCTGAAAAATTGGGCCTTAGGCACTGGTGGCACAACACTGCAACCCCTCACAGATACTGTACTTGGAGCACAGCAATGAGGCCTGTTGCAAAGTATTGCATCAAAAATTGTAATTACACGCCCCTGTCAAACAGGGGCTGAAAAATTGGGCCTTAGCCACTGGTGGCGGCACCCATAAACCAAAATGATCTTCCAAGCTATCATCATCATTAATCGGATCATTGAGGAGGAGGAGGAGGATAGCTAGTCAACATAACAGCACAGGAACTCAGCATCAGCATCAGTCTTGAAGGGATGTGACATTTTAAAATCAATTAGTCTGTTATATCAGCATCAGGTGTGTGGTAGCTGGTGGTGATCCAAGACTGGTTCATCTTGATGAAAGTCAGTCGATCAACCGAGTCGGTGGACAGGCGCACCCTGTGATCCGTGACAAATCCTCCAGCAGCACTGAATGTGCATTCTGAAAGAACGCTGGATGCAGGACAGGCCAGTAGCTCAATTGCATACTGTGCAAGCTCTGGCCAGTGATCCATCCTCAAGACCCAGTAAGCCAGAGGATTTTCGGTGGGGAAGGTGTCCAAGTCTGACCTTGCCCCTAGGTATTCCTGCACCATGTATATCAGACGCTGGCGATGGTTGCTGGAAACGATCATACTTTGGGGCTGCGGACTAAAGAATTGTCTGAACGCATCGGTCAGACGGCCACCTTCCCCACTGCTCCTTCTTTGACTGCCCGAAGCCTCAGCAACTCGTTGTCCAGGACCAGGAGTTTGTAACCTCCCAGTCTCTGGGAACGCGTTGCACAGACCTTTCTGCAAGGCCTCCCGGAGTTGTCTCATCCTCTGCTCCCTCTGCGACGGTAACATAAGGTCCGCAACCTTACCCTTGTACCGTGGATCAAGGAGAGTGGCCAGCCAGTAATGGTCCCTCTCCTTGATCCGAAGAATACGAGGATCCTTCCGCAGACTTTGCAGGATCAGGGAGGCCATGCAGCGTAGGTTAGCTGAGGCATTCAGTCCGGAGTCCTCTGGGTCACTAAGGACGACATGATCCGCAGCCACCTCCTCCCAGCCACGTACAAGTCCACTGGTTTCTTGGGACTGTAAATCATCCCTAAAAGACTGCTGCTGATGATGCTGAGTGCCAGCCTCCACCTCCATGCTGACACAATCCTCCTCCTCCTCCTCCTCCTCTTCCTGTGCGATGGGTGGGACAGAAGGAACACTGTCAGGGTAAAGGGGGCCTTAAGAGGCAAGGAAGTCCTCCTCTTCCTGCCTCTGTTCTGCCTCAAGTGCCCTGTCCATTATTCCACGCAGCGTGTGCTCCAACAGGTGGACAAGAGGTACAGTGTCACTGATGCATGCACTGTCACTGCTCACCATCCTCGTGGCCTCCTCAAATGGTGCCAGGACAGTGCATGCATCCCTGATCATGCCCCACTGGCGTGGTGAAAAAAACCCGAGCTCCCCTGACCCTGTCCTGGTGCCGTAGTCGCACAGGTACTCATTGATGGCCCTCTGCTGCATGTGCAGCCGCTGCAGCATGGCCAACGTTGAGTTCCACCTGGTGGGCATGTCACATATAAGGCGGTTCTTGGGCAGGTTCAACTCCTTTTGCAGCTCAGCCAGGCGAGCACTGGCATTATAAGATCTGCGGAAATGAACACAGACTTTCCTGACCTGCCTCAGGACATCCTGTAAGCCTGGGTACCTGCCCAAGAATGGCTGCACCACCAGGTTAAGGACGTGAGCCATACAGGGCACATGGGTCAGTTGTCCCTGTCGGAGGGCGGAGAGGAGGTTGGTGCCATTGTCGCAAACCACCATTCCTGGCTTAAGCTGGCGTGGCGTCAACCACCTCTCGGCCTGCCCCTGCAGAGCAGACAGGACCTCTGCCCCAGTGTGGCTCCTGTCCCCCAAACACACCAGCGCAAGCACGGCATGGCATCTTTTTGCCTGCGTACTTGCGTAGCCCCTTGAACGCCTACGGAGCACCGCTGGTTCCGAGGACAAACCACAGGAAGAGGCCATGGAGGAAGAAGAAGAGGAGGGGGTGGAGGAGAGAGGTGTGTCACAACCAGTAGTAGCATTTTGGAGGCGTGGCGGTGGAACAACCTCCAACACTACTGCACCTTGTCCTGCATCCTTCCCAGCTGCCAAAAGAGTGACCCAATGGGCCGTGAAAGAAAGGTAACGTCCCTGTCCATGCCTGCTGGACCATGAGTCAGCGGTAATATGCACCTTACCGCTGACCGCCCTGTCCAGCGAGGCCAAGACATTGCCTTCCACATGCCTGTAGAGAGCCGGAATCGCCTTCCGTGAGAAAAAGTGGCGTTTGGGAACCTGCCACTGAGGAACCGCACATTGCACAAACTCACGGAAGGGGGCCGAGTCTACCAACTGAAAAGGCAGCAGTTGAAGCGCTAGCAATTTAGCCAATCTAGCATTCAACCGCTGGGCATGTGGATGGCTGGGAGTGAACTTCTTTCGACGGTCCAGCAGCTGGGGCAGGGAAATTTGCCTGCTAGAATCGGACGTCGGTGTACTGCTAGCAGAGTGCCCGCAAGTACTTGGCTGTGACACACCTAATTCTACACCTTCATTCCTCTCAGAGCAGGTTTCAGAGAGGACTGAAGGTATAGTGGGGTTGGAGATCCCAGCTGATGCGGTGCAAGAAGAGGTCAGCTTTGTTCTTTGGTGTGGGTCTTTAAGGTAGGCTTGCCAACGAGCTGCATGGCAGGTCAACATATGTCTGATCAAGCATGTGGTGCCCAAGCGGCTGATGTTTTGGCCACGCGATATACGCTTGAGACATATGTTGCAAACAGCAGCTGTGCGATCTGATGCACTCGCCTCAAAAAAGGCCCACACCAAAGAACTTTTTGAATGACGGGCAGAGGCAGCGCCCTGCACAGGCGGAGCTCTGCGGTGTGATTCCGTCAGTGTGCTGCCCATACGCTGGCCACCCAAGGGCATCCTGCCTCGTTGGAGATGTGCCTCCTCCTCATCCTCCTCCTCCTCCTCTCTCCTATTAGGCACCCACGTGGAGTCAGTGACCCCATCATCCCCTCCCTCCTCATCACTGGAGCCAATCTGGCAGTATGCTGCAGCTGCTGGAGCATGACTGCCAGATTGGTGTCCTTCTTGAGCATCCCCTCTCTCTGCTCTCACGCTACTGCCTTCCTCTATCTGGGTATCATCATCAGATCCTTCGAAACGCTGGGCATCCTCCTGGAGCATGTACCCAACACTGTGCTCAAACAGTTCGGGGGACTCCTCAGGAGGAGGACATGGTGGGTCTAGGGTAGGATTGACTAATGAAGATAATGATACCAGAGAAGAGTTTGCTTTGGCAGCTGCTTTGCCAGTACCCTGAGCCTGGGTGAGAGAGGATGAGGAGGATGAGGTGGGCTTGGTCATCCACTCTACCAAGTGTTCGGCATGATGTGGCTCAACATGTCCAGCTGCCGAAAAGAAGGACAAGCGTGTCCCATGGCCATGTGCTGATGACAATGCACCGCGTCCACGACCAGCACTGTTGCCCCCAGACACAGAGCCTGCTTGCCCTCTTTTTTTGCCTCCTGACTGTCTGCCTCTCCTTGTTTGCCTTCCAGACATTTTAATGGATGGCCTGCAGGGAGATGGGAAAAACAGCAATAAGGGCTACCTTCAGGTGTATACTGTGCAGGAGGCTTAGCAACAATGACACTGACACTGTCCCCTGCCTATCCTTCTCTGTCCCTAAACACAAGGATTTGCAATATGCTTCAGCAAGATTGGTTTAGCACAGAATAGCACACTGTCAGTTTCACTCACTGTCCTACTCTGTCCCTACAAACTAGATTTAGCACAGAATAGCACACTGAGAGTTTCCACGAGTGTCCTTCTCTGTCCCTAAACTCAAGGATTTCAAATATGGTTCAGCAAGATTGGTTTAGAACAGAATAGCACACTGACACTTTCCCTCACTGTCCTACTCTGTCCCTACAAACAAGATTTAGCACAGAATAGCACACTGATAGTTTCCACGAGTGTACTTCTCTGTCCCTAAACTCAAGGATTTCAAATATGGTTCAGCAAGATTGGTTTAGAACAGAATAGCACACTGTCAGTTTCACTCACTGTACCTCTCTGTCCCTACAAACAAGATTTAGCACAGAATAGCACACTGATAGTTTCCACGAGTGTCCTTCTCTGTCCCTAAACTCAAGGATTTCAAATATGGTTCAGCAAGATTGGCTTAGAACAGAATAGCACACTGTCAGTTTCACTCACTGTCCTACTCTGTCCCTACAAACTAGATTTAGCACAGAATAGCACACTGAGAGTTTCCACGAGTGTCCTTCTCTGTCCCTAAACTCAAGGATTTCAAATATGGTTCAGCAAGATTGGTTTAGAACAGAATAGCACACTGACACTTTCCCTCACTGTCCTACTCTGTCCCTACAAACAAGATTTAGCACAGAATAGCACACTGATAGTTTCCACGAGTGTCCTTCTCTGTCCCTAAACTCAAGGATTTAAAATATTGTTCAGCAAGATTAGTTTAGAACAGAATAGCACACTGTCAGTTTCACTCACTGTCCTACTCTGTCCCTACAAACAAGATTTAGCACAGAATAGCACACTGAGAGTTTCCACGAGTGTCCTTCTCTGTCCCTAAACTCAAGGATTTCAAATATTGTTCAGCAAGATTAGTTTAGAACAGAATAGCACACTGTCAGTTTCACTCACTGTCCTACTCTGTCCCTACAAACAAGATTTAGCACAGAATAGCACACTGACACTTTCCCTCACTGTACCTCTCTGTCCCTAAACTCAAGGATTTCAAATATGGTTCAGCAAGATTGGTTTAGAACAGAATAGCACACTGTCAGTTTCACTCACTGTCCTTCTCTGTCCCTACAAACTAGATTTAGCACAGAATAGCACACTGAGGCCTCGTACACACGACCGATTTTCTCGGCAAGAACCAGCAAGAAACTTGCTGGCAGAGAGGTCTTGCCGAGTAAATCGGTCGTGTGTACGCTGCTAGCGTGTTTCTCGTCGAGAAAACCGACAAGAAACCTCGACGAGAAAATAGAGAACCTGCTCTCTATTTTCTCGTCGAGATTCTCCTCGGCGTGTTTCTCGACGAGAAAAGTGAGTGTGTGTACACTTACCTGTCCGCCCGGAAGCCCGCGCATGTTCGAAATGAATTTGATGCATGCGCGGTAGCTTCCTAGGCATACGTAGGGTATACCAAGATGGCGGCGACGGCATCGAATGTGACGAGCGCATGCTCGACGTAGTCGATGACGTCACCGCGTACACTCCTTTCAAAGAACCGCGGGTTCTTTGAAACGAGCGTGTGTACACTCGGCCGGGACAAGTTTCTTGTCCAAGAATCTCGTCGAAAAAAACGACATGTTTTTCTCAACGAGAATCTCGGCCGTGTGTACGAGGCCTAAGAGTTTCCACGAGTGTCCTTCTCTGTCCCTAAACTCAAGGATTTCAAATATGGTTCAGCAAGATTGGTTTAGAACAGAATAGCACACTGTCAGTTTCACTCACTGTCCTACTCTGTCCCTACAAACTAGATTTAGCACAGAATAGCACACTGATAGTTTCCACGAGTGTCCTTCTCTGTCCCTAAACTCAAGGATTTCAAATATGGTTCAGCAAGATTAGTTTAGAACAGAATAGCACACTGTCAGTTTCACTCACTGTCCTACTCTGTCCCTACAAACAAGATTTAGCACAGAATAGCACACTGACACTTTCCCTCACTGTACCTCTCTGTCCCTAAACTCAAGGATTTCAAATATGGTTCAGCAAGATTAGTTTAGAACAGAATAGCACACTGTCAGTTTCACTCACTGTCCTACTCTGTCCCTACAAACAAGATTTAGCACAGAATAGCACACTGACACTTTCCCTCACTGCACCTCTCTGTCCCTAAACTCAAGGATTTCAAATATGGTTCAGCAAGATTGGTTTAGAACAGAATAGCACACTGTCAGTTTCACTCACTGTCCTACTCTGTCCCTACAAACAAGATTTAGCACAGAATAGCACACTGACACTTTCCCTCACTGTACCTCTCTGTCCCTAAACTCAAGGATTTCAAATATGGTTCAGCAAGATTGGTTTAGAACAGAATAGCACACTGACACTTTCCCTCACTGTACCTCTCTGTCCCTACAAACAAGGTTTAGCACATAATAACACACTGACACTCTCCCTACCTATCCTTATTTGTCCCTAAACACAAGGAATCCAGGATTAGTAAAGGAAAAAAAAATGACACTGTCCCTGCCTATGCTTCTCTTTCCCTGCTCCGGAACACACTACACAAGGCCGCCGCGCTGGCGGCCTTTTATAGTGTGGGGCGTGTACTAAAACCCCTCAAGAATAATTGGCCACAGGCATCCTGCCTGTGGCCAATCATTGCTCTCCTCGCTGCCGGCGCTGTGATTGGCCAAGCATGTGGGGTCACAGTGCATGCTTGGCCAATCACAGCGCCTGGATGACACTGCGATGGCGTAGTGCATTGTGGGCCGTTCGCGTCACTCGAATTTGGCGCGAACGGCCCAAATCGTTCGATCTTCGTCGAACGATCGAACAGCCGATGTTCGAGTCGAACGTATGTTCGACTCGAACAACGAAGCTCATCCCTAATTATCATGTGCAGTAGAATAAAGAAGAAATCAGCAAAAAGAAAACATGCACTGTGCTTGCTTGAATCTTCATTAAAACAAAAAAGCTAAATCTTTGCTCTTGGTAATATGTCAACTTTAAACTATGGGTAATAAATAAATAAATAAAAAGAGCAAAAAATAAAGAAAAAAATGCTTTTGCTGTTAGCTGTCGGCCACAGTAGTTTATTTTTAGGTTTATTGATGACCAGCATCATTCAGTCCCCTTCCTCTGAGCCCAGGCTGTCATGAACACAACCCCTGCAAGTGCGTCACCATGCCAGTCTGGGCTCAGAGTACTACAGCATTCACATATCAAGAATGAAAAGTGTATGTATGTGTGTATATATATATATATATATATATATATATATATATATATATATATATATATACTGTGTGTATATATATATATATATATATATATATATATATATATATATAAATAGGCTTGGTTTTTTGTTTTGTTTTCTTGCATGGGGCTCAGGGGATTGTGTTTTACTAAAAGGCAAGGGTTCTGATTTAATATTTTTCTTCTAAGCATTTCATTTACACTGATGCCTAAAAATATTATTTTGCATTTTATATTTACAGTTCCAGTGCCTACAGAAAAGCCAGTAAAACCAGGTACAGTATAATCTACATAAATATTACACTGAATCTACTTGATGTTACCCTTATTAAATTTTTTTACTTACTAAGGTGTTAATGGGTTAGAACTATTGTGCCTACACAAATCTAAACATCCGAAATGGCATTTTGGATAGAGCAAGGAAGGGATAACCCCTTTCAGATATTTATTATTATCTGTGTCCCGTTGCAGAGATTTCTCTTCACTTCCTGTCCCGTAGCCAAACAGGAAGTGAGAGGAATCCCTGCAAATTAGGGGAATTCTTTGGGGACCCCCAGGTCACCAGAACTAGTGTCCACATTGGAAGATAAACAAAGAGAAGGAAGCTGTACTCCAAAATACTATCTCACAATTAAAGCGGAGCTCCACCCTAAAGTGGAACCCTTGCTCATCGGAACCCTCCCCCCTCCGGTGTTACATTTGGCACCTTTCAGGGGGTAGGGGGGTGCAGATACCTAAGACAGGTATTTTCACCCACTTCCGGGTGTCCTCTCTGCGGGTAGTGCGTCACTTCCCACAGAACGCCCGTTGTGTTCTGGGAAACACTCGGCTCCCAGAACACAATGGTGACCAGCGAGGACGGCGCTGTAGGGAACTGGGCAGTTAAGCCAGAACGCTTCACTTCCTGGTTCCCTCACCGATGATGGCGGTGGGGGCAGCAGATAGACGAGCGATTGCTCATCTTCTACTGCAGATGTCGCGGGACTCCAGGACAGGTAAGTGTCCTAATATTAAAAGTCAGCAGTTGCAATATGTGTAGCTGCTGGCTTTTAATATTTTTTTAACGGCGAGCTCCGCTTTAACTTTATTAAACTACAAGCCTACACATCCCACCTGGTATCCTCCCTCTAGGATTGTGTATGGATGTGTTGGTCAACAAAGTTGATTGCATCTTTCATCTCTTATTTTGCACGGTGTATTGAGGACAGCCGAGGTGACAGCCAGCACCCGGGATTATGCTGGAGCGGAGCTGTGGGATCTGCCATTTAGAAAGAGGAGGTGATGGAGAAAAAATAACAATAGGTACACAGACAGCAGTCTAAACCTAATTGAGGTTCTGTGTCCCCCTCCTCTAAATTCTGGCGGACACGATCGGCAGTTACAGAGCCAGGGATGTGGATCTCTGTGTGTGTAAACAGAGATCCACATCTGTCAGGGAGAGGAGACCGATGGTGTGTCCCTTGTACATAGGGACACCGATCGGTCACCTCCCCCAGTCTGTCCCCTCCTCCCACAGTTAGAATCATTCCCTAGGGAACACATTTAACACCTTGATTGCCCGCTACAGTAATCAGTGCATATTTATAGCACTGTTCGCTGTATAAATGTGAATGGTCCCAAAATAGTGTCAAAAGTGTCCGATCTGTCCGCCGCAATATCGCAGTCCTGACAAAAATTGCAGATAACCGCCATTACTAGTAAAAAAATAAAAATGTCATAAATCTATATCCCTATTTTGTAGGCGCTATAACTTTTGCGCAAACCAATCACTATACGCTTATGGCAATTTTTTTCAAAAAATATGTAGAAGAATACATATCGGCCTAAACTGAGGGAAATTAAAAAAAAAAAAAAAAAATTGGGATATTTATTATAAACAAAAAGTAAAAAATATTGTGTTTTTTTCAAAATTGTCAGTCTTTTTTGTTTATAGCGCAAAAAATAAAAACCGCAGAGGTGAAAAAATACCACCAAAAGAAAGCTCTATTTGTGGAGAAAAAAGGATTTTGTTTGGGAGCCACATCGCACGACCGCGCAATTGTCATTCAAAGCGTGACAGTGCTGAAAGCTGAAAATAGGCCTGGGCAGGAAGGGGGTGAAAATGCCCGGTATTGAAGTGGTTAAATGAGCCCTCGGGAGGTTTGTCATAATATTCTAGTATGCAATGCATATTAGCACATTATGGCAGACTAACCTGTCAAATGATGCCTTCCAATGCTGCACAGTCACAAGTGATTCCATTTTCTCCCAGTCTTCATTCTGGGTTTGGTCTCTTTAACCACTTAACGACCGCCCACCGCCGATTTACGTCGGCAGAATGGCACCGACAGGCAGAATCACGTAGACCCCCCTTCACTGCAGTGAGCGGCCGTTAAGTGTTCGGGAGCGATCAGGCATGAGGGGGCGGCCGCTCGATTCCGCCCCCCCCCCCCCTCGCGATCGCTCCCGGCGAATGAAATTGCTTCCTCCTGCCTGAAATGTAAACACAGGCTGGAGGAAGTGATGTCATCTCCCTCGCCGCGGTCTTTTCGTTCCCGGCGCCGAGAAGAGAAGAAGCAGGTTAGTGCACCAACAGTCCACTGACACGTAGGTACACATAGGCACACAAATCACCCCCCAGTCACCCCCAGATCACCCCCCAGGTCACGCCAAAGCCCCCAATCACAGTGTCACTGATTGCAGTGATCATTTATTTTACTGATCACTGCATTTAGTGTCATCTGTGATTGTAAAAAGTTGCAGGGCAGTTAGGATTAGGCCCCTTTAGGTCCAGGGTAGCCCCCTAACCCCCCCCCCTAATAAAGGTTTAACCCCTTGATCACCCCCCAGGTAACCCTTTCACCCCCTAACTTCAGCATCACTAAGCGATTGTTTTTCCGATCGCTGTATTCGTGTCGCTGGTGTTTTAGATAGGCAGTTATTTTTTTTTAGGTTCGCCGCAGGTTTTTATTAGTGTCAGGTACCCCCATATATTATTTTAACCCCCTGATTGCCCCTAGAGTTAACCCTTTCACCAGTGATCGCCGTATAAGCGTCACTGGTGTCACTGGTTAGCCAGTAAGTTATTTAGTTATTTAGGTTACCCGTCAGGTTTTTATATAGTGTCAGGTACCCCCATATTTAACCTAATAAAGGTTTTAACCCCCTGATTGCCCCTAGTTAACCCTTTCACCAGTGATCACCATATAAAGGTTACGGGTGACGCTGGTTGTTTAGTTTGCTTTTTATAGCATCAGGGCACCCGCCGTATATAACCCAATAAAGGTTTAACCCCCCTGATCGCCCGGCGGGTGAGATCAATTAGGTTTTAGCGCCAGAGAGGGTCTGCGTCGCCCCAGGCAGTGTTAGGTTAGTGCCAGTAACGCTAACACCCACGCGCAAAGCATACACCCCCCTTAGTGGTATAGTATCTGATCAGATCTATACTAGCATCCCCAGCGGTTTAGGGTTCCCAAAAACGCAGTGTTAGCGGGATCAGCCCAGATACCTGCTAGCGCCTGCGTTTAGCCCCTCCGCCCAGCCCAGCCCAGCCCAGCCCACCCAAGTGCAGTATCGATCGATCACTGTCACTTACCAAACACAACACACATAACTGCAGCGTTCGCAGAGACAGGCCTGATCCCTGCGATCGCTAACAGTTTTTTTGTAGCGTTTGATATATTTGCTGACAACAGTCAGGTGCTTTTTTTCCTGTGAATCTTACTAGTGTACCCCTAAATTTAGAGCCCAAAATGGCAAGACGAAGGTACACTAGTAAAGAGGCCTACGAGATTCTGAGCATGACAGATAGTGAAGAGGAGGTCACGTATCTGTCAGATTCAGGCTCAGAATATCTTCCCGTAGAAGACAGTGACGTCAGCGGCCCCACGTCAGATAGCTCTGACGACGAAGTTGAGGTCCCTGCTAAGGTCAGGTGTACCCGATCCCGATCTTCTGAGGTTGTTGAGGAGCAAGAACCGCAGGTCTCTTGTATCATGGAGCAGAGTAGTACTAGCACCGCTATTCCTTCTGGTGAACTGGCAAGCACCAGCGGCCTAGTACAGCCTGGACGTACATCCAGCACTGCAGTAACACTTGGTGACGTGGCGAGTCCCATAAGTGCAGTTCAAGCTGGCGAGGTGGCAAGCACAAGTAGTGTCCCGCTGCCACCAAGAAGACAAAGGCAGGCCCGTCGTGCCCATACTGCCCTTCCTGCAGAATTCGCCTATCCTGATTGGGTCCCCACCACTTCTGCAGAACCCGTACTTCCCCCATTCACTGCCCAACCCGGTATTCAGGTGGAAACAGCTGATTTTATTCCAATTGATTTTTATTCGCTGTTTTTCACGGAAGATCTCTATAGATCTATTGTGGACCAGAGTAATTTATATGCTGGTCAATTTATCGCCGCTAACCCCCAGTTGCCTAAAATTGCCAGAAATTGGAAACCAATTACGGTTTCCGAATTTAAGACCTTTCTGGGCCTTTCCCTCAACATGGGCACACATAAATTTCCGTCAATGCGTGCTTATTGGTCCACGCACCCAATTGACCACATGCCCGTGTTCTCTGCCTCCATGTCCAGGGCACGATACGAGCAGATTTTGCGGTTCATGCACTTCAACGACAATGAACTTTGTCGTCCACGTGGGACCCTGAATACGACCGGCTCTATAAAATTCGGCCCCTCATAAACCACTTCAACGAACGTTTTGCAGCCTTGTTTACTCCCGATCAAGTTGTCTGCGTTGATGAGTCCCTGATTAAATTTTCTGGCCGCTTGTCTTTCAAGCAGTACCTTCCCAGCAAGCGTGCCAGATACGGGGTCAAGCTCTACAAGTTCTGTGACAGGGCAACAGGCTATGTAGTGAACTTTACGGTTTATGAGGGAAAAGATAGTCAGATTGAGTCGGTCAACTGCCCGGATTACATAGGGAGCGCTGGCAAGATAGTGTGGAACTTGGTGTCACCCTTATTCGGAAAGGGGTACCACTTGTATGTGGACAATTATTACACGAGCGTGCCACTGTTTAGTCACTTGTTTGATCATCAGATTGGAGCATGTGGCACCGTGCGACCTAATCGCCGGGGCTTTCCCCAGCGGCTTGTAGATGCCGGCTTGTAGATGTCTTAGGCTGGGGGAGAGAGCCTGCTTGAAGTGTAATAACTTGCTCGCTATGAAGTGGAGGGACAATAAGAATGTTTTCCTTCTTACCTCCCTTCATGCAGACACGACAGTCCAAATTCGTACGGCGACTGGTGTTGTGGAGAAACCCCTCTGTGTCCACGAATATAACCAAAATATGGGAGGGGTGGACCTCAACGACCAGTTGATGGCGCCGTATCTAATTGACCGTAAGGCGAGACGCTGGTACAAAAAAGTGTCTCTATCATTATTCCAATTGGCTTTGCTGAACGCTCATGTGCTATACAGAGCTTCAGGCGGGACGTTATCTCTTCTAAAATTCCAGAATGAGATAGTCACAGAACTCCTGTATCCAGGCGGTTCTGCACCTCACCATCCCCTACCAAATGCAGTAAGCCGGCTGCATGAGAGGCATTATTCGTATGTCCTCCCGAGTACCCCTACCCAAAGCCACCCCCAAAAAAGATGTCGTGTCTGTAGCAAGCGCGGATTTAGGCGTGACACCCGTAGTTTTTGTCCACTCTGTCCTGACAAGCCTGGTCTTTGCCAAGGTGAATGTTTTGAACGCTACCACTCAAAAGTGAAGTTTTAGCGTAGGGTACAGCATTTCACAGACAAGGACACACTTACACAGGGTCTCCCAAGATGCCATTACATTTTGAGAGACCCGAACCATTACAGTTGTAAAGTTACAAAAAAAAGTGTAAAAAAGAAAAAAAAAAACGTAAAAAACAAAACACAAAAAAAATATAAAATAAAAAAACCAAAAATAGTTGTCGTTTTATTGTTCTCTCTCTCTCTATTTTCTCTCTATTGTTCTGCTCTTTTTTACTGTATTCTATTCTGCAATGTTTTATCATGCTTGCTTTTCAGGTATGTAATTTTTTATTTTCAGGTGCGCCATTCAACTGCAGCGCGGAATTATTTATCTTGACAGCAACAGCGTTTGCTCCCACGATACATAAAGCCGTGACTCCAGTGCTGTAGGAGGTGATTTCACCACCACAGTTAAAAAAAAGAGCATATATGCCGAAGCATGGGGGCAGCAGGGGCGGAGGAGCGATTTTGCTCCTAATGCCGCGTTCATACGGTCAAAATTCCGACGGAGGCCTGCCCGTGGAAAATTCCGACCGTGTGTACGCGGCATAACTTTTTTGCGGGAGGATGCCCCCATGCTTCGGCATATATATATTTTAGGCACAGGTTGCGTTAAAACATTTTTTTATTTTTTACTAGGTTTTGTTTTGGTATTTGCTTTGCAGGTATGGCATGGTAAGGTCTTACTGTTGTACTGTAATGTTACTTTGTTTTAATGTTAACCACCATTTGCTTATCAGGTACGCCATTCAGTTGCAGCGCGGATCTATTTATCTTGACAGCAACAGCGTTTGCTCCCACGATACATAAAGCCGTGACTCCAACGCTGTAGGAGGTGATTTCACCACCACAGTTAAAAAAAAGAGCATATATGCCGAAGCATGGGGGCAGCAGGGGCGGAGGAGCGATTTTGCTCCTAATGCCGCGTATATACGGTCGAAATTCCAACGGAGGCTTGCCCGTGGAAAAGTCCGACCGTGTGTACGCGGCATAACCTTTTATGCCGCGTACATACGGTCGAAATTCCGACGAAGGCTTGACCGTGTGTACGCGGCATAACTTTTTTGCGGGAGGATGCCCCCATGCTTCGGCATATATGCCCATCATTAGAAGTGGGTGGATGAAGGGAGGTATTCTAATGGTGGGCATACCCACCAATCAATCTCTTTTTTTCGTTCAGCCAATAGGCTGTATGAAAAAAAAGATTACAATACATGTCCAACAAGGACCAGCAACGTACTGGTATGTTGCTGGACTTTGAATGTTTATACCAGAATGATGCCTGCGGGTTTAGGTATCATCTTGGTATCATTCTTTTCAGCCAGCAGCCGGCTTTCATGTAAAAGCAATTCTAGCAGATAATTAGCCTCTAGACTGCTTTTACAAGCAGTGGGAGGGAATGTCCCCCCCCCCCCGGATATAAAAAGCGCCATTGGGAAATTGGGAAAGCATTTTATCACACCGATCTTGGTGTGGTCAGATGCTTTGAGGGCAGAGGAAAGATCTAGGGTCTAACCCCCCAATTTTTTTCAAAAAAAGAGTACCTGTCACTACTTATTGCTATCATAGGGGATATTTACATTCCCTGAGATAACGATAAAAATGGTAAAAAAATAAAATATGGAAGGCACAGTTTAAAAATAAAATAAAAAAGCCAAATAAATAATAAAAAAAAAAAAAAATAAAAAAAAGCACCGCTGTCCCCCCCTGCTCTTGCGCAAAGGCGAACGCAAGCGTCGGTCTAGCGTCATATGTAAACAGCAATTGCATCATGCATGTGAGGTATCACCGCGAAGGTCAGATCGAGGGCAGTCATTTTAGCAGTAGACCTCCTCTGTAAATCTAACATGGTAACCTGTAAAGGCTTTTAAATGCTTTTAAAAATGAATGTAGTTTGTCGCCACTGCGCGTTTGTGCGCAATTTTAAAGCATGTCGTGTTTGGTATCCATGTACTCGGCCTATCATCATCTTTTTTATTTCATCAAACATTTGGGCAATATAGTGTTTTTTAGTGCATTAAAAATAAAAAAAGTGTGTTTTTCCCCCAAAAAATGCGTTTGAAAAATCGCTGCGCAAATACTGTGTGGAAAAAAAAAATGCAACACCCACTATTTTAATCTGTAGGGCCTTTGCTTTAAAAAAATATATAATGTTTGGGGGTTCAACATAATTTTGTTGCAAAAAAAAATTTTTTTTCATGTAAACAAAAAGTGTCAGAAAGGGCTTTGTCTTCAAGTGGTTAGAAGAGTGGATGATGTGTGACATAAGCTTCCTAATGTTGTGCATAAAATGCCAGGACAGTTCAAAACCCCCCAAATGACCCCATTTTGTAAAGTAGACACCTCAAGCTATTTGCTGAGAGGCATGTTGAGCCCATTGAATATTTTTTTTTTTCGTCCCAAGTGATTGAATAATGACCAAAAAAAAAAAAAAATGTACAAAAAGTTGTCACTAAATTATATATTGCTCAAACATGCCATGGGCATATGTGGAATTACACCCCAAAATACATTCTGTTGCTTCTCCTGAGTACGGGGATACCACATGTGTGGGACTTTTTGGGAGCCTAGTCGCGTACGGGACCCCAAAAACCAAGCACCGCCTTCAGGATTTCTATGGGTGTAAATTTTTGATTTCACTCCTCACTGCCTATCACAGTTTCGGAGGCCATGGAATGCCCATATGGCACAAAACCCCCCCAAATGACCCCATTTTGGAAAGTAGACACCCCAAGCTATTTGCTGAGAGGTATGTTGAGTATTTTGCAGATCTCGCTTTTTGTCACAAAGTTTTGAAAATGTAAAAAAAGAAAAAAAAAAAGAAAAAAAAATGTCTTTCTTAATTTTCAAAAACAAATGAGAGCTGTAAAATACTCACCATGCCTCTCAGCAAATAGCTTGGGGTGTCTTCTTTCCAAAATGGGGTCATTTGGGGGGGTTTTGTGCCATCTTGGCATTTTATGGCCTTCAAAACTGTGATAGGTAGTGAGGAGCGAAATCAAAAATTTATGCCCTTAGAAACCTTGAAGGCGGTGCTTGGTTTTTGGGGTCCCATACGCGGCTAGGCTCCCAAAAAGTCCCACACATGTGGTATCCCCGTACTCAGGAGAAGCAGCAGAATGTATTTTGGGGTGTAATTTCACATATGCCCATGGCATGTGTGAGCAATATATCATTTAGTGACAACTTTGTGCAAAAAAAAAAAAGTTTGTCATATTCCCGCAACCTGTGGCAAAATATAAAATATTCCATGGACTCAACATGCCTCTCAGCAAATAGCTTGGGGTGTCTACTTTCCAAAATGGGGTAATTTGGGGGGGTTTTGTGCTATTTTGGCATTTTATGGCCTTCGAAACTGTGATAGGTAGTGAGGAGTGAAATCAAAAATTTACGCCCTTAGAAATCCTGAAGGCGGTGCTTGGTTTTTGGGGCCCTGTACGCGGCTAGGCTCCCAAAAAGTCCCACACATGTGGTATCCCCGTACTCAGGAAAAGCAGCAGAATGTATTTTGGGGTGCAATTCCACATATAACCATGGCATGTGTGAGCAATATATCATTTAGTGACAACTTTTTGTACATTTTTTTTTCTTTTTGTCATTATTCAATCATTTGGGACAAAAAAAAATATTCAATGGGGTCAACATGCCTCTCAGCAAATAGCTTGGGGTGTCTACTTTCCAAAATGGGGTCATTTGGGGGGGTTTTGTGCCATCTTGGCATTTTATGGCCTTCAAAACTGTGATAGGTAGTGAGGAGTGAAATCAAAAATTTATGCCCTTAGAAACCTTGAAGGCGGTGCTTGGTTTTTGGGGTACCGTACGCGGCTAGGCTCCCAAAAAGTCCCACACATGTGGTATCCCCGTACTCAGGAGAAGCAGCAGAATGTATTTTGGGGTGTAATTTCACATATGCCCATGGCATGTGTGAGCAATATATCATTTAGTGACAACTTTGTGCAAAAAAAAAAAAGTTTGTCATATTCCCGCAACTTGTGGCAAAATATAAAATATTCCATGGACTGAACATGCCTCTCAGTAAATAGCTTGGGGTGTCTACTTTCCAAAATGGGGTCATTTGGGGGGGTTTGTGCTATTTTGGCATTTTATGGCCTTCGAAACTGTGATAGGTAGTGAGGAGTGAAATCAAAAATTTGCGCCCTTAGAAATCCTGAAGGCGGTGCTTGGTTTCCGGGGTCCCGTACGTGGCTAGGCTCCTAAAAAGTCCCACACATGTGGTATCCCCGTACTCAGGAGAAGCAGCAGAATGTATTTTGGGGTGCAATTCCACATATAACCATGGCATGTGTGAGCAATATATCATTTAGTGACAACTTTTTGTAATTTTTATTTTTTTTTTGTCATTATTCAATCACTTGGGACAAAAATAAATAAATAAATATTCAATGGGCTCAACATGCCTCTCAGCAATTTCCTTGGGGTGTCTACTTTCCAAAATGGGGTCATTTGGGGGGGTTTTGTACTGCCCTGCCATTTTAGCACCTCAAGAAATGAGATAGGCAGTCATAAATTTAAAGCTGTGTAAATTTCAGAAAATGTACCCTAGTTTGTAAACGCTATAACTTTTGCGCAAACCAATAAATATACGCTTATTGACATTTTTTTTTACTAAAGACATGTGGCTGAATACATTTTGGCCTAAATGTATGACTAAAATTGAGTTTATTCGATTTTTCTTATAACAAAAAGTAGAAAATATCATTTTTTTTCAAAATTTTCGGTCTTTTTCTGTTTATATCGCAAAAAATAAAAATCGCAGAGGCAATCAAATACCATTAAAAGAAAGCTCTATTTGTGGGAAGAAAAGGACGCAAATTTCATTTGGGTACAACATTGCATGTCCGCACAATTTACAGTTAAAGCAGCGCAGTGCCGAATCCCAAAAACAGGCCTGGTCCTAATGGCCCGAAATGGTCCGGGGCTTAAGTGGTTAATCACTTGAATGGCCGGACCACCATAACATCACTCCCACACATGTACATTGGAGTCAGAACATCATGTCACATCCTGGCAGTGCTTCTTTTTTTTTTTTTTTTTTTTTGGAGTTCAATTCCACTTTAAATTACAAAATGGCCAGTGTTGCAATTGCTTGTTCTATTATACTTTTTTTATTGAAAGTGAAGTTTTCCTTTAACAATTTACACTTCACAAAATGGTTGTTTGAAACCAACATGGCATTGCATTAAGAGGAATGTCACTATAATACAGTATAACATTATTCCCTTACTTTGCTTTCCCTTGCAGAAGAGTCCAAGGCAGATCTGCAAAAGTCATCACATGGTATCACCGGGGGCGTGGTCATACTTGTCATAGTTATCATTGCTGGAACCACTATTGCAGTCTATTACCTGTACAGAAAGAAGCAGAATAAGGTCCCTCCCCCAGAAGAAAACTTCGATAACACCCTATACTTCAACGGCAACCGTGCTCCCCCAACAAATGACACCAACATTCTTGTGGATAACATTGAACAAAATGAACGTGCAATTTCTTAGTGCCATGAATGTAAAAAGTTATTCTCAGGTGTGGAAAAAAATCTGTTCCATCTGCAGCTCCTTTGCTAATATTAAAGTGTAACATTACCTTTTGGCTCCCTCCAAGCCCTTGGATATGAAAGGACCCAACTGTTCCACTACATTCTAACTGCAGTTAAAGGCCAATTCTAAAATGTATGTCACAAATGTGGTGGATGCCAGTGTTTGGAGTTGTTGGCTGTCTGTCCTAGGGTATGTCCCATTGGTAGGACTTTCTTACATTAAGTTGGGTCTTCTCTTCCATCCACAAGGCCATAACAAAGGTGCACTATCAAAGGTGAATTCCCCAATTTTGATTACTCACAGTTTACTTTGCAGGTGAGCTGAACCTGGAATATGTTGATCTTGTCAGAGGAGTTTATCATATCATTCTATTTGCCAGTAATCATTAAATTCTGAAAAATTACTTTTAATATAAGTTGGACCCTATGTTAATTTAAAGTCTATGTTTAGTTTGCATAGCGCAGGAAATAGTTAAAACTCTTGTTTTTTTTTTTCCTTTTTTGTTTTTTTTGCTGTTCTAGTCTCACTAGTGTTCCATAGATATAACAGGGATTTAGATGATCAAATCATTACAAAGTGAAGGGAAACATCCCCTTTTGGATAGATGTCTTATTTTGGTGACAACACTTAAAATGTAGCCTGTCCATCACCTTCTGTATTGTAGACCATGGCCACCAGGATAAAGCAATAGTGAATTTTCCCAAAGGGGTAACAGCAAAAAAAACAAAAATGTTAGAGGTTCTAATTTTACCCTACACTATCCAAAAATATTTGTCTTTAAATGCACTTCAAACCTATTATAACTCATTATCACCAGTTGCTGTGTTTTAACATGCCTGCTCAACCTTCATATGTTCTGTCCTGGACTACCAGTGGTAAAATACACTAAAACAAGAATCCTGACACACCAAAACACAGTTTTGAGCATTACAGATTGAATCTTATTAGAGTACATATGCTAGAAAAGCACGTAAAATGTTTTTTAAAAACAAGATGGTGTAAATAGGTTCTTACACAAGACATAATAAACATTGTAGATGGTTTTTATTATCTCTCTTGCCCAAGCATGCATTTGTAACATTAGGAAACATTCTGGTTTTGCTCATCATCACAAATGAAATGTAACACAAAATGCTGTGCCTACACAAAAATCTTCTAGGAAACTCAAAGTAGATTGTCGAAAGACTGCCAAGAGAGCAGTTCAATCTTGGCTGCGTCGTCATCGGACAAAGCAGATACTTCAAAGGTCTATATGAGCATAATGGAATAGAAAAGGTAATACTAGCTAAAAAAGTTGATTATCTCAGCGTCAAATTCCAAGTTTGTCAGAAAAATAGAATTGCAATCTGTCTATAAGTTACATATACACAATAGGGCAGAATTTTTGTGGTGTTAACTAGTATCAAGTTTAGCCTTTTAGTAATTGGTGATTTCACTGCAACCTTAGACTCTGGTTCCTAATGAAATGATAGGTCACATTCTCTGACCAAGCCCACAAAAAGGCTTCCTCTGCTGTGTATGGATAAAATCAACTAAAGAGTAGTTGGTGTGTATCCACATTGTCTGTCTAATGACACGCTCTTGCTTGCAAATAATGTTTTGTACATGAGAAAAAAGTCCTTTGTACATGAGAAATGCATCTTGAGTAAATAATTAAAATGTTAATGATAAGCAATGGTGTAAGTGTACTTATTCAGTTTTCAGAGTGGAGCAGGACTCTTCCTTTGGTAAGGCTTGAGTGAGGTGGTGACCTCTAGAAGCAGCAATAACTTCTCACCTCCTGGCTGTTTACTAATGATATCAATACCAATTGACTAGAATTTGCCTCTTCCTGTTTCCACATGATGTTTGTTGTCGCTGTCAATGGATTGAATATCTTCTGCAAAGAGGCAGTAAATGTAAACCGATAGCACATTTATACCTTGATGACTTGAGGTTCTAACAAACAGGGTAAAGGATAACCATTAGTATCATTAGCTAGTAATGTCTGTGAAGGTTCTCACTTATCCAGATCAGTGTTTCTCAACTCCAGTCCTCAAGGCGCCCCAACAGGTCATGTTTTCAGGTTTTCCATTATTTTGCACAGGTGATTTGATCAGTTTCACTGCCTTAGTAATTACCACAGCCGTTTCATCTGAGGGAAATCCTGAAAACATGACCTGTTGGGGCGCCTTGAGGACTGGAGTTGAGAAACACTGATCCAGATCATAGTATAGCTATAGGGAGAAGGATTGGAGAGGGAGAAGGATTGCCTTACATTGGTGGTCAGTGGGAGAAGGTCCTCTTATAATGGAAGTCAGGGGGAGAAGGACCCCTTTACAATGGTGGTCTGGGGGAGAAGGACACCTTTACATTGGTGGTCAGTGGGGAAATAAAAACCTTACATTGGTGGCCAATGTAAGAAGGACCCTCTTACATTGATGGCTAGATGGGAAAATAACTCCATTACACTAGTGTACAGAAGGGAGAGAGCTTCCTACATAATTGGTCAGTGGGAAGAATATCCCCCTCTGGAAGGCACACGTTTTTAATTGGAACCCCATGCAATCTCAGGAGGAACCCTAGGGTTTCACGGCACCTTGGTTGAGAGGCTGGTATAGCTAGTAATAGTTAGTCACATTTCACTGGATTTGTTCTATGACATTGAAGATGTTTCACAGCTTATCCAAGCCACTTCTTTAGCTCTAATGAGTGTCAGGAACATACCCCCCCTATTTATATTCACTCAGCTATCTCAGCCACCTTATCTTATCCCACCCCACAGTGCCAGGAAGTCTGTAAAAGGTGTAAAGCCTTCGATTCACATAGTTGAGTACAGTATATGAATTGTCAAATCCCCATGGTAGAGATATTAACCACTCGCTGACCGCCTAAATGTAGATGTACGTTATTATTTTGATATTAAATACCAGGGTTATGGCAGCAGCTAGCTGCCATAACCCTGGTATCATTATTTACAGCAGTCAGTTTTCAGATAAAAGTGGTCTCAGTGGTAGGTCCACCGCAAGATCACTTTTTGGGACCGCAGGAGAGGTGCCCCTCCCGCCGCTTCCCGGTGTTTCCCGAGCTTACCGCACCTGATGGTAACCCAGGAACCCACAGGACCCTAAGAGAAGGCAAAAAGACAGTTTAACACATCCTACACTCAGACCTTACTATACACTGTACACAGTTTGTCGGGAGGGGGTTAACATCCTGCCGACAAATATCGAACTCAATTTAACACACACACAATTTTTTTTGTTTGTTCTGTCAAGAGGGGGTCATAACCTGCTGACAGAAACAAGAAAAAGAACATATAAATAAGGTAAAAAATTCCTTTTACGAGTTTCTAATGGGAGGGGCACCTCCCCGGGCAAACAGGCTCCTCGAAAGAGTTCAGATAAAGATCAGACCTCACCCCTCAGTGTCCTTGCAAGAAGTGAAACCATCCATCAGTTGGGTACATCCAGGGTGTCAGGCCAGTCTTATCCTGCAGAAAATCAGAAGGAAGATGAAAAGAACACATTCTGCTACTCCCCAGCAGTTTATATGTGTGATCTCTATGCCTACTGTAACTTCTTACAGTCTCCTCAGGCATAAAAATGGGGGTCAGGCAACATCTTCCGGCCTCCCACTTCTTCCTGAGTAGCAACCGAATGGCTCTTTGTAGGCCATCCTGCCTTTACAATGAGCACCCGGTCCTTGTATATGGCTGTCCCGAGTCGCCATTTGCACCGAAGGTCCTTAAAACGGTCCCAGGTCTCACTCTCTGGCACCCGCAAGGGCTTGGGAACGTGCAAAAAGTCCCAAATCATGTCGTCCTCCCACTCTGCCCGGAAGTTCTCTACAACGTCCATGATCTGGGAAGAGACATACGGGTAATCCAGACCCCACTACAAAGCAACATTCTTCTGCACCTCCTGTTGGAATCTGGAAAACCTGGGCAATTCTTTGGGATTTCCTTTCCCAGGGAGGACACAAGCATCCTGGGACCTCACAACCCATTGCCTGTCTAACAAGAGCTGCCTCCTGCTGATCAGGGCTCCTGCTGCTTCTGGAGGTCTCTACTGGCTCTGGTCCATCTCCACTCTCATGCTGGACATCCAGGACCTGGGAACCTCCTGTCTCCCATTCCTCCTCTGAGCTCTCACTAAGGGATGACCACTCCACCAGTCTCTCCAGGGATCCAAATTCAGCTTGTAGTCTGGGGTAACCCCAATTAATGACCTGGCCCTTGCTCTCCCCATCCATCTCACCTAAAGGTGCACCTTCTTCTGACACTGGCTCCCTCTGGACTAGGATGGCAAGGGGCTGAGAGTTGGTCGGCACCTAAGGGACTTTATCTACTTCCTTCTGGGCAGTACTCACAGTTGCCAGGTCCCTGGCCAGGCCACAGGTCACAACAGTCTCTTCTCCTCTAAAGTCCACTCTGTTCGCAAGGGGAGTCACCAGCCTCCAAATTCACTCCGCCTTTGGGGAGTGATTCCAGGCCCGCTCCGGCCTTCCGGGACTTCTACGGTTGCAAACGAGTCCTGATTGCAGGTCCATGGTATAATATTGTGGCCCCTGCTGTGTGGACCCTAGCCGGTTAACTGTTCATCACAATAGCTGCACCGTGCCCAGGCAGTGACCACTGCGGTCAGGATCCAGAATTCTGGGCATAGCAGGCACAACCGCTCCATCCCCACGATCACCCCAAGGGCGAATCCCCTACGAGGCACCAGCCGGACACCGGTGTCCACCAGTGCCCGCTCCTGCTGTTCAGGCAACCACATTAGAGTGGGTATCAGCCAACCACCCTCCGCCATCTTCCTCCACCTCTTGGTTTCTGCTGCTAGCAGGGAACGCTGGGCCTCCTACAGGGCGTGGCATCACCCCCTCGCTTCCAGACAGGCTGGTGTCTGTGAAACTGATAGGCAGGCTCCTTCCCGGGCACGCTGCTGTAACTCCTTGTTAGATGAACTGAAGTTTGCAGGCATGCTGCTGCTAGCAGGCCTTGTCCAGGCATGTTGCCCAGCACTGACTGTGCCCATGCAACTGGAAGCAGATGACCCGTGGTTGCCGGTAGCAACAATAAAGTTTGTAGCCAATGTCTCACTGAAGGAAACAATCTCAGTACAGTCCCGCCCGCAGGCACCCGCAGGGTTACCCTGATCACTTCAGGCAACAGTAGACAGTTCCAGGCACACTTTACTGAACAATGCAGGAGTTTGGAGCAAAGGTTCAAGATACCCAGCAATAGCAGATCGCTGGGCATATTTGTAATCCGTAATATTTGTAATCCGGTAATATGTAATATTTGTAATCCGGTGAGAGATGTACAGCATTAGCAGATTGCTGGACATTTGTGGGCAGAGTATCTCTCTCAAGGGAGAGATGCTCTGGCTCAAATGTGTATTATATGTTATTGTAATCCATGGGTGCGATTGCCCGTCGTGATTGCCACGGTAGACAGCACATGGTGAAAAATCACTGAATTGCAGGATTAGTATAAGTGTCCGCCCCAGCACTGGTTAGGATAACTGGGCAAGCATGCAGCAGCAGTTATCTAGGGCTTGCGCTGGTTGCTATGGGCAATGGCACTTATTTTAGCAGTACTGAATAGTAGGCAGAGCACAATGGGAGGGCCCGGGGAACCCAGAATCCCTTAGAAAGCATGGGATACCCTTGCTTCAGATCCCCATGCACCTCTTATGTCTAAATCACCCTATGTCCATTAGGGGCATAGGGTGAGCAAGAAAATAATGGACATTAAGAATATGTCTTGGATTACTTGGAATGGGACAGTCATATTTATACACAATATCTCCCAGGATATATGCCATATTAGAAAGAGTGACTCATTCATATGGTTGGGACACATACTGTTAGATGCTAATGTCATCACCCCCAGCCACCTGTCTGTTGTAATGTAAATGGATCTAGGATAGCTTCTAAGGGTCTTTTCATTGTGGCTTGTGGTAATTAACTCTGCTATTGTGGGAGGGAGTTCTGTGTTGATTTGTGATCATGTTGATTGTGTCTTCTGAGCTACAAGGCGGCAAGTCTAGCCTAAATGTCTCTGAGCCAGGCTGCTAAAAGGAATTAGGTAATTAGCATGATAATTAGGTCTGGTCAGAGGTGTTATTGAGGGAGAATTATTCTTATGGGTCTTGTTCGCCTGACTGGAGTATCGGTAGCTGACTTGGTATTCGGCAATGGAATATCCTAAATGGCTTTAAAGAGGAAGTATACCCTGATGGGTTTTACTTCCTCTTTTGCTACCTGAACAGCCTGCAAATGTAAAGCATAATGGGCTAGTATGCATCGCATACTAGCCCAATATGTGACACTTACCTGCAAAAGAATCCAGCGATGTCCCCTGTGTAGGCATCATCCCTCTTCTGTCTCCTCCTGTCACTCCGGCGCATGCGCACGAGAGCCGCAATTCACGGCACAGGCTGGGGAAGAAACGGCACTTAGTTTAGTTTCTTTCCCGCGCATGCGCCGTTAACATTTGTGGCGGACTACAAGTGAAATAACTCCTAAACGGCGCACGTTTAGGAGATATTTCCACTACTTATAGGTAAGCCTTATTCTAGGCTTACCTATAGGTAGAAGTAGTCAAAAGGGATTTACAACCACTTTAACCCCTTTAACCCCTTTCATACTTGGGGTGCCGTTACAGATGGGTTATGGGAAATATGGGATGCCCAGTAGAATAATAGCAACATTGCTAGGGACAGCTATGTGCACTCTTTGTACACTTCTCCAGACTCCTCCTGCACAACTCTTGCTTGCAGACCATCTCTCTCTCTCTCTCTCTCTCTCTAGGAGCAGCTAGCACATGGTTAGGCCTGACACTAACTCAGCCAGGCCTTAGGAATTGCCCTTTGGAGGCAGGGACCACGCCCCCTATAACACAGCAGAAAATATGGAAAGTCTCTCTAGTGCTAGCTGTCCTGATGGATGGACTACTGTTCCCAGTCAGCCCACTTCAGGTCCTGCCAGCCCTCCTGGCTGCAGCTGCCCAACTTCACCACCCACAACATCACAGTCCACACTACTGACTCTGTACCCATCCCAGACAGCACACTTCCAGTCCTCTCAGGCATGCCCCCCCAGTCCTCATGACTGTGCATGTCACTCACCAGCCCTCCTGGCTGCAACCAGTGGTTTTCTCCTGAAGACTTGCCTGGCAATACTAGCTGCTGCTGTCCTCTCTGACTCCTCCTGTGCCTCCTGTTCAGATCCTTCATGAGTTCTGTCCTTCACCTAAGTCCCAGGCCCAAGGTCACCCCCCCGGACTGGGGAGCTCCCTCAAAGGCCCTGACAGCCCAGTACTCCATCCTCAGTTCTTCCACCCGATGACTCCTCCCCAGCTGGGCTGACCCTGGGTATTTCAAGGAGGCCTGCCCCCTGCCAATCCTAGTTGGGGATAGGTCAGGGTTTCCTGAGACACCCCAGACAGCTCCACCTCTCTTCCCCTCCTCCTCTTCTAGAATCCTCTAGAAGAAAGAGGGAGGTAACAGTGAAATGATGCTGTCTGTGAGTCATAGCTGCTACTCTGAGCCACTCCCAGTGCACACAAACCAAAAACAAACAGGCCTAGCTTCCAGTTAGGCCTGCTTAAATTTGCCTGCACCGCCAAAAATCCTAACCTCTAGCAGCTACCTAAGTGAAGGGTGCTACATGTATAATATATGGCTAGCCTTACCTGTGTGGCTATAAATACTGGGATATGTTTCTGATCCTGAAAATCATTAGTACTAAAAAAGCAAATTGAACAGGCTGAAAAATGTCTTCATTACAGAACAGGACCAGTTGAATGTGAGTAACTAACTACTACTAGCTATTAGCTAGTAGAAATTGTTATGTTGATCTAGTCAGTCTGTATTAAATAAAATATCATGTTAAAGTCCAGTTCCAGCTAAAATGTTATTTTTGGTTTTGAATAGAGTGGAGAAAGGTTCTTGTTGGGGGTTTCATTGCCATGTTTGTCACTGATTGAAAGTTTTGCTTTCGCTTTCTGTCCTGGTGACCACAAAGAAAGTGCAGTGATCTTCCCAAAGTAGACATAAGTGGCCATTAAAATTTGACAGAGGTTCTCACCTTTCCTTACTGTCTGTGCTACTCATTGAAGGGGTTTTGTCCTCTAATGCCGCGTACACACGATCGGAAATTTCCGACAACAAAACCGTGGATTTTTTTCCGACAGAATGTTGGCTCAAACGTGTGTTGCATACAGATGGTCACACAAATCTTGTCAGAAATTCCAAACGTCAAGAATGTGGTGACGTACAAGACGTACGACGAGCCGAGATCAATAAAGTTCAATAGGCAGTTCGGCTCTTCTGCTTGATTCTGAGCATGCATGTTTTTTTTGTGCGTCGGAATTGCATATAGACGATTGGAATTTCCGACAGGAACTTTTCTTGTCGGAAAATTTGAGAACCAGCTCTCAAATTTTTGTGGTCGGAAATTCCGACAGCAAATGTCTGAGCCTACACACGGTCTGAGTTTCTGACAAAAAGCTCACATCGGACATTTGTTGTCGGAATTTCCAATCGTGTGTATGCAGCATTATGTTTCAAAGACCAAATAGATGTAATGATCAAACATGTAGATAAAAAGAGGGAACTTCTCCCCAATGGCTACAGAAACATCAATAAAAAAAATGACAAGTCATAATCCTTCCCCACGGTATTTTAGAACTACACTATATTACCAAAAGTATTGGGACCCCTGCCTTTACAAGCACATGTACTTTAATGGCATCCCAGTCTTATTCTGTAGGGTTCAATATTGAGTTGGCCCACCCTTTGCAGCTGTAACAGCTTCAATTCTTCTGGGAAGGCTGTCCACAAGGTTTAGGAGTGTCTCTATGGGCATGTTTGACCATTTTTCCAGAAGCGCATTTGTGAGGTCAGGCACTGATGTGGACGAGAAGGCCTGGCTCACAGTCTTTGCTCCAATTCCTCCCAAGTGTGTTCTATCGGGTTAAGGTCAGGACTCTGTGCAGGCCAGTCTAGTTCCTCCACGCCAAACTCGCTCGTCCATGTCTTTATGGACCTTGCTTTGTGTGCTGGTCCAAATCATTTGGTAGAGGGGGTATTATGGGGTGGGGTTGTTTTTCTGGGGTTGGGCTTGGCCCCTTAGTTTCAGTGAAATGAACTGTTAAGGTGTCAGCATACCAAGACATTTTGGACAATCTCATGCTCCCAACTTTGTGGGAACAGTTTGGGGATGGCCCCTTCCTGTTCCAACATGACTGTGCACCAGTGCACAAACAAGTTCCACAAAGACATGGATAAGCGAGTTTGGGGTGGAGGAACTCGACTGGCCTGCACCTCAACCTGACCTCATCCTGATAGAACACCTTTGGGATGAATTAGAATGGAGACTGCGAGCCAGGCCTTCTCATCAACATCCGTGCCTGACCTCACAAATGCTCTTCTGGAAGAATGGTCAAACATTCCCATAGACACACTCCTAAACCTTGTGGACAGCCTTCCCAGAAGAGTTGAAGCTGTTATAGCTGCGAAGGGTGGGCCAACTCAATATTGAACCCTACGGACTAAGACTGGGATGCCATTAAAGTTAATGTGCGTGTAAAGGCAGGTGTCCCAATACTTTTGGTAATATAGTGTGTATATATAAAGTTTTGGCCTAAGTTCTGTTTTAAATCTGAGATATAAAAATTATGATTTTTATGGGTCCAAGATAACCCTTCAATTGCTAACACCAACATGTTATAGTTCAAAAAACACACAATTGTGGATGTACAACCTACAATCGGGGCAAAAAAAGAATATTCTGCAAGTGTATAAACGATACAAATGTGATCATCTTAAGGCCCCTTTCACACTGGCACGTTTTTCAGGCGGTTTAGCGCTAATATTAGCGCTGTTATACTGCCTGAAAAATCATGCCCTGTATTCTTCAATGTGAAAGGCCGAAGGCTTTCACACTGAAGTGGTGCGCTAGCAGGACCGCTCCAAAAGTCCTGCTAGCCGCATCTTTACAGCGGTGAAGGAGTGGTGTGTTCACCGCTCCTTTACCGCGGCTGCCCATTGAAATCAATGGGACACCGCGGTAATACCGCCCGCAAACCGCGGCAATAGCCGTGGTTTGCGGGCGGTATTAACCCTTTTTCGTCCGCTAGTGGGGGTTAAATTCACCCCGCTAGCGGCCGCATACCGCGGTGATAACGACGGTATAGCGGCGCTGAAAATCGCACCGCTATACCGCCACCGCACCTGCCCGCCCCAGTGTGAAAGGGGCCTAAAGCGTAACTCCACTTTTGTTGAGAAAAAACTTTCCCCTCTGGGTGATCTATGTACATTGCAAGGATTTTAATAAACTTTGTTGCAGATTCCTACCTTTTGTTATTCTGAAGAAATCACTGCTTGTTCCTCTGTGCCCCTGGGCAAAGTGAGTCTAATGGGAGTGGTTTCTTAATTATCAATCAGCTGTGCACCTGCAGGGCACTAATGAGGAAAGCTGTTGGGCCTTTATCCCTTTAGATGTGTTCCTATTGGGCGTATCTCATCAAAATGAAATTTTTGTTGCAGGAGATGCCTGAAATCTGACTTGTATCTTAGGTAGACTTCTGGGAAAATCAGTGAGCCAATCACACAAGCAGGAAATGATGTTCTTGGAGGGCATACCTGTACGTCGGTCCGTGCATTAGATACAGTGGGCATTCGCATGCCCACGGGTCCGGTGGACTCAACTATCCGCTGGCCACCTGCGATCGCGGTACAGAGAGGCAGAACGGAAACAATACTGAGATTTGCTGTTACTAGTGATCAGGAACAGCGACCTCTGTGTTGTCCCAGTAAGCCCATCCTCCACACAGTTGGAACACACCCAGGGAACACAGTTAACCCCTTGATCCCCCCTAGTGTTAACCCCTTCCCTGCCAGTGTAATTTATACATGGATCAGTGCATTTTTTTTTAGCACTGATCTCTGTAATAATGTCACTGGTCCCCAAAAAGTGTCCCTGGGGGTCAGATTTGTCCACCGCAATGTCGCAGTCCCACAAAAAATTGCAGATTGCCGCCATAACCAGTAAAAACAATAAAAATAAATAAAAGTCCATAAATCGATCCCGTAGTTTGCAGAGGCTAGAACTTTTGCACAAACTAATCAATATACGCTTATTCCATAATTTTTTTTTTACCAAACATATGTAGAAGAATACATATTGGCCTAAACTGATGAATAAATACATTTAAAAAAAAAAATTTGGACATGTATTATAGCAGAAAGTAAAAAATATTGGTTTTTTTTTCAAAATGGTCAGTCTTTTTTTGTTTATAGCGCAAAAAAGAAAAACCGCAGAGGTGATCAAATAGCACCAAAAGAAACCTCTATTTGTGGCAAAAAGAGGACCTCAATTTTGTTTAGGTACAACGTTGCACGACCGCGCAACTGTCAGTTAAAGAGACACAGTGCCACATCGCAAAAAATGTCATTAAGGGGGTAAATTCTTCCGATGCTGAAGTGGTTAAGGGACATCGCTTCTATGATAGATACAATTTCGTTGTCCTTCATAGCAGTAAAGGTTTTTTTTTTTAACCAAGAAAAAAAAAAAAACACCAGCAGCATTTCATATGGCCCTGGTGGTGTTGAGCCTGGCTGCTTCACGAAAACTGTGCACAGACCCCTGTTGTGTAGAAGCTACTTGTCACTGCAAATCAGCTTAGTGAACCAATTAATAAATTCCTTCAAAACACATTGCAGTCATTCTACTTAGCAGGCTTTTTCTGTTTTGTATTAACCTGTAAACTCTTCGTACTGCTCTAGCCAGCCTGGGATCATATACACTTTGCGGATGTGAATTTTTGGTACTGCAAAAGAGAAAGCGTGATGTGGAATTGGAAGAAGCATCCTTTTTGGATAATAGCTTTTTTCTCAGCCTTTGGTGTAATCTTCATGAAAGAGCATGCTGAATCCCGCCATGAGGAAACCAACCAGACCCAAAGCCATAGACTGCTACAAACTCTTCATCGTTTTCTGCCTGGGAATGAAACTGAACTTCGTAGGAACAGCTCAAAAGAGGCTTTAACGTTGTTGTTGGAAAAAATCGAATGCCCTGGAATTTTAAATGGCAGACAACAAACTTGTAATCGGGTTAGTAAGTGAATTTAGCAATTAAATTATCGTTATAATATTTTTTTTTATAACATTTAAATTTATGTTATTTTTATTTGTACTGAGGATATATTTATAGTGTATTTATTTGTGATGTTTATCGTTAATGTTTATTTAAAATTTATTTTTTAAAGAATTACTATTTTGGTTTCAATGTTTGTATAGAATATTTTTTGTCTAGGGATTTATTTATTTTTATTCTGGGGCCCTTCATTTTTTTTTAATAGTTTAATTCTGGGGTTATTTTTGCTGTGTTTTTTTTTTAACATTTTAATCAAATTATCAATTTTTTTTTCTTGCTCTTTTATATTATATATTTGTTAATTACTATAATATTATTAGTACATGTATTTATTTATATTTGTCATAAACATTTACATAATTAAAAAAAAAATACTAGTTAAAACTGCATCTTAGCTGTGAAATGTAAATTTTCACATTCTAGAAAACATATTAAACATTTCATGAGCATAATTTATAATTATTATTTTTTAATTGGCTTATAATGTTTTAATTCTATGTATCTTTCATATGCTTAAATTGATAAATGTGTAAAATAAATGTTGCCTAATGTTGCAAAAATACACCCCAACAAAGAAAAGTGTTCAAACTTTAGTTTGGATAAGTGATTTGGCAGCACACAGGATTGGTATTCCAATGAGATTCTCCATGCTTCACCACAACTAATTGTGTCAGGGTACGTGCTTTGAATGTTTTATTAGCAGGAAAGCTTAGTGTTGGCCTGGTTTTTGAAAAACTAAATAGGCACCAAGTTGAAAAGGAGGTTAAAATATTTCTAGACAATCTGAAAAAATACAGCTAGTGCTTTTGAAGCAAAAGCATTTGAAATGATCTAAATAAATTATGTGTTCAATTGGAATAGTGATACTTATGGTTTAGTAAATAGTTTCTTATTTATTATTAAGGTCAGTTGCAAATCTATTAAACTATTAAAAACTTTAGAGATAGCATGAAAGAATACACAATATACAGTATATATATATATATATATATATATATATATATATATATATTATACTGTATATACACAGTATCTCACACTTTGCTACAATGTAAAGTAGTGAGTGTACAGCTTGTATAACAGTGTAAATTTGCTGTTCCCTCAAAATAACTCAACACATTATTGTCTAAACCGCTGGCAAGAAAAGTGAGGACACCCCTAAGTGAAAATGTCCAAATTGGGCCCAGTTAGCCATTTTCCATCCCCAGTGTCATATGACACATTTGTGTTACACGGTCTCAGGTGTGAATGGGGAACAGGTTTGTTAAGTTTGGTGTTATCGCTGTCATACTGGTCACTGGAAGTTCAACATGGCACCTCATGGCAAAGAAGGATCTGAAAAAAAAGAATTGTTGCTCTACATAAAGATGGCATAGGCCAGTGATGGCGAACCTTGGCACCCCAGATGTTTTGGAACTACATTTCCCATGATGCTCAACAACACTGCAGAGTGCATGAGCATCATGGGAAATGTAGTTCCAAAACATCTGGGGTGCCAGGGTTCACCATCACTGGCCTAGGCTATAAGAAGATTGCCAAGACCCTGAAACTGAGCTGCAGCATGGAGGCCAAGACCATACAACGGTTTAACAGGACAGGTTCCACTCAGAACAGGCCTCGCCATGGTTGACCAAAGAAGTTGAGTGCACAAGCTCAGCGTCATATCCAGGGGTTATTCAGACACTCACCTGTCCCACGGTTCAGCGATGCAGGCGTACAAAGCCCCGCTCCTCTCCCCGGCGCTGGCAGTCTTACTGTGACTTCACAGCCAGGCACGCACTGCAAATGCACGAGTAGCGATGCACACTGTGAATGGCCAGGCAATCTTCTGGGACCTGTGACATGTGCCAGAAGATTGCAGGGAGGGAGAGGTGAACTTCCTTCTGGCGCCGCGGAGCCCCGGGAGGAAGTGGACATCTACAAAAAGATAAGCTGCAATATAGTAAATGTTTGCTTTTGTGTTTAATATCACTAGTATTAGCATAGGCGTGCGCACAGGGTGTGCCGAGTGTTCCTGGGCACACCCTAATCACCCCATGCGCATTAGCAGTATCACTCTGTGTGCTGCTGGAAAGATGGAAAAATCTTCCTCTTGCCGGCTCTGCCAAAAGAGTAGTGTTTAAGCACTTCTCTTTCACTGTGCCAGGAGGGAGATCAATGTGCCGGGGCCATATATATGTAGACACACACGTGTGTTAGAGCTTTAGGGTGCACACCCTAATGCAATAGGCTGCAAACACTTATAAGTATTAGTATAACTACAGTAAAGGCAAAACTTTTTTTTAGTTTCGGATACAGTGGAGAGCTATTATAACACCTGTCAGGTTTTTATTGCTGTCTGTGACCGATTCACTCCAAATTTTGGGTTGTCATCAGAACTGGAATAGAGGGAAACTATTTTATTGGGGACACTAGTTTTGGTGACCCTGGTGACTTCCTGTTTTGGCTATGAGACAGGAAGTTAAGAAAAATCTCCCCAATGGGACAGAGATGGCAAAGAAAAACTGACAGGGGTTGTAAAAGTTATTTCATTGATTACACTGCCTGTAACACCATCTGTGAATATGGGAGCATCTAATCAGTCACAAGATTGTCTCCCCCATTCACAGATCATGCTACATGCCATGAAGTCAGTGAAAATGTATTTGTCAATGAAGGAGAACATGCTGGCATGCATTGGGAACTGCATGCTGCTGGCTTTAATTAATTGTTTCCTAAGTGTTAGCATGATGGAATTACTCTCTTGTGTGAATTAGCACCTTCCTGGCTGGAGGCCAAAGTACTACACTAGGCCCCACTCCAGAAGGATAACATATTTTCACCTGCCAGTGACACTTTTCCCACACTGACTACAGAGTTATTTTGAGGGAAATAGCGTAGAACACAGATTTTTCCAAACCAGTTCTTACACATGATGCGCTTTACTCTTCAAACCCAAGGCATGGAGGGAAGCTGCTGTATACTTTGTGAGACCTAGCAGACTAATGGTCCTTGTGTACCCAGTTCACGGGAAGGTTCTGCTATGCAGTGGGCCCTAACTTAGGGCCCCTGCTGCTTAGAAGAGTAGATCATACAGCCATCAATCCACCCCTCCAACAGAACCTCCGCCACCAGTCACCACCACCTTCATTCCCAAGCTAGCTTCTCCTCCTTTCCTCTATCGCTTATTTTTCATCACCCAGAAGGTTAACATATAGATTTTAAAGTCCAAAATGCAGCGCTATATAAAAAAGTGAAAAAAATCCAAAAAATAGAAACCAATCAATATTGGATAAACGTGAAAATAATGTAGTCCCGCCACCAAACTTCAGTGTGCAAAAAGGATTTTAAAGCACACCACACCAACGTGCTCACAATCTGCTTACCAGAAAGTGGAAATAAGTAGACAATGTATTCAACTGATGTAGAGGGTCAAATGATGACAGCAGAAACTCCAGATCAGGTAATCATAGGAAAGGCCAACATCAAGGTAATTTCCAAATCTCAGCAGGCGAATATAGATGTTTAAGCAAATCTCAGCCAGAAAATGTTACCCAATGTAAAGAAAAAAAGGCAGCATAGTGAAGCCCATAGGTAAAAGGCAAAAACATTTATTGTAGTCTACTTACAGATAGCAGAAAACATCAAGGCATATAAAATAACAATTCCGCGGCTCTCAGTGTGCTTGCCTCGGCCAGCCTGACATGTTTCATCCTATGTGGATATCCTATGTGGACACCACTCTCCCCGATCCCATGCACTGTAGGATTTCACTCTCACTCTCTATTAGAATGGGTGCCATCTTCAGGCCTCACTGCTGTCCTCCAGAAGAGCTGGATGCTCCAAATCCTGCAAGAATGTGGTTTAGCTGATTACTAGAGTGCACTCTCATGTGATTAAGGCCTTATGTACACTGCGGCTCCTAAACTTGAGTTTAGGAGCTATTGCCGTTTTTTTGCCAAAGCTCCTAAACTCAACTCCATAAAAGCTTATGTGTCAATGCATAGCTCCCAACTGTCCCTGATTTGGAGGGACTGTCCCTGATTTGGAGCAATGTCCCTCTGTCCCTTATTCCTCCTTATTTGTCCCTCATTTTGGTCTGATCTATATAGTTGTATATAAATTGCACTTTTTATCTTTCAAAAAGTGTTACCCAGTGCTAAACCTTTCATTCAATTTCTAAATTGCTGCATTTGTACATTTTAAAAGCCAATATAAAGGAATAGTAGTGGTTAAAAAAAAAGTCCTTGTGGATTTAATGAACCTTTTTTTGTTAATTCTCCTTTAAGGGGTTGTGGTAGGGGGCGTGTCATATGCCTACATACATTTGTTAGTAGGTGTCCCTCACTCTCATCTCAAAATGTTGGGAGGTATGTCAATGTACACATTGGCTTTTAACAGAGTTTAGGAGCTGCTGCGCCCGGAAAACGCAAACCGCAGCAAAATTGCGCCGTTGCCAGCAGTCAAAGTAGGCAGTGTGTGCATGAAGCCTTACAGTGCCCAGCTTTCTTGGCAGGCATAGTGACATTAATTGCCTATTTGTATTTGGGGTGGGGGCTGTAAATAGAATGGACCTCCTGCTTTAAAACCAATAATATTTGTTTTCTAAGGAGTTGGCCAATAATTTTCAATGACTGTGTCTTGCTTTGATTTTAGTGCCTTCAAGCAGAAACAATTCTTTCAATGGTTGGAAAGGAACCCGGGGATAAGCTAAGTGAAGACACTATGCAGAAAATGTCAGTGATTCTCCTGTATTATATATTGAATAAAGGAGACTTCTGCTCATCTCGAGCTGGTGTCATCAACATAGACTACCTATTTTACCGCAACAATCTACTTAACCTACACAAAGATGAAGACTGCCATTACCTGTCTGCTAATGAATTGGAGGACATCCTGCTGGCAACAAAGCAACATTTCCAGATATCTGATGGGCAAGGGGTAAGGTGATTACTACCTAGAAATTCCACTGTAGCATTCTTTGTTAAATAAAGTAGTTAAACAACGAGCCCCACTGAAGCAACCCTGCCCCTGGGGTGAAAAGCTACAAAAAAGCAGGCTCTTGTAAAAAGTGATTTATATTAACTTCTCCAGCAAGGAGTTTGTTAAAACGGTGCTCTTTTAAAGATGTCTAGGTGCTGCTGCTATCACACACCTACGGGTATGTGTTGGACTTTGTTTTCTCTGCTGAACACAATAAATTTTCCCTTTGACTCCTACCTTACTTCAGGACACAGTAGTGTCATAGAGGTTGGCAGAAGGAACCTCAGCACCCAGCAGGGGCATGCTATCCAACACTCCCAGAAGTGTCAGATAGTTGTGTCACCCGGAGCTCTTTAACACACCACCCGCCATACTATAAACCACTTTCTTATACAGGTGGCTGTTCTATGAGAAGACACCACAAGACACCTGTCATTTACATTTATTAGCTAGAAAATCATCCTCTGTGCACCCTTTCTGATTTAATTTCAGTTTGTCATTGGCACCTGAATTCATGGCTAAACCCCTAATCCATTGTCCAATATGGTCTCCAGTCCTCAGTAGCCAATAACAGCACTTACTGGACAGGAAAATGCGAGTTGAAGCTCAGCCATGGAGTCAGGCCCCTGTCGAAAACTGAATCTAGATCAGAGGGAAGCATAGATCATGCTTTTCTGGATAATGGCAGACCCTTTCTTAGACAGGTCTTTTACCCTTAAAGTATAACTAAAAGAAAAACTTTATTGCTGCCTATGCCCCCATTAAGGAGATTCACCCTCTCTATTTGTCCTGTTTACCGTTATCACTGAAAGGGAAAGAAAATCCCAAATTTTGGTCACTAGAACAGGAATAGAGGGGAAATCTTCCAATGGGAACGCTAGTTCTCGTGACAGCAAGGGATTCCTTTTGGAGGTATCTCTTCTCACTTCCTGTTTTGGCTATGGGACAGGAAGTAAGGAGAAACCTCCCAATGAAATACAGATGACAAAAAAAAATGGCAGGGGTTATACCCTTTCCTTACTCTATCCAAAATGGAAAAAAAAGTTTTGCCTTTAGTTCCACTTTCAAATGGGAAAAAGTTTGTTACATTTTGGGAACCATTCTCGAAGCTGTATGACTTATCTAAATTGTGTTCATTATTTTAGCATACTACCCGTACCCCTTTCATAATTCTCCCTTCCTCCCATGTTTTAAGATTTTACTGATAGCCATGAAGGATGTGTATAAACAACAGGCCTCTCTGTATCCAGAACAAGGTAATCCCTGGAATCATGCTAGATTTACTCTAGTTGTATATATGGGACAGTGAACTCCTTGTCATAAAATACAAGGATGTTAGTATTTACTGAGGATTTCAGTGGCCATACAAATATTAAAGTCTGTAGGCCAAATGTATTAATAAAGGCTAAAAATCTGAGTGCCTTGATGTTAATGTACACCACCAAGGTCATTGTTGCAATTTGGAGGAACAAACACACTAGCCAACACTAGCCAATGCCCTCTTCATCTGTCCAGCATATCTCTGCTACCTCACCCCCAGTAATGGATTAGGGTCCCACAGCACGCCTAATGTGGACTGCATGCTCACACTTCCTTAAGTTTTCTTCTTCTGTACCTGTGCACAGGCTGATCTGCTCCTGTTTCTATTGCAAGTAGTGGGTCTACTCTTGTGCATGCCACATCCCTGGTAAGTCAAATTCAGCAAAATATATCCCCTAAGTTGGACTTTAAAGTAATATATAGCACACATTGTAAAAGCCATATAGTCAATTTGTATTGTAGTACAAAACGAAATATCATAAAAACATTTGTAGCGCCCTACTCCTGTTGGGTAGACGCTATATGTTAAATTTAGTTGTCTGAGCTGTAGTTCAGCTCAGAAAGAATTATGTAAATTACTGGCTCTGTTTCAGTCTAGCTGGGCTGCGCGTATCCACCTGACTGTAGGTGTCACTGTCACCACAGGTCAGGGTTGGGAAATGCAGCAGGCTAGGTGTATTGGGTATTCCTTTCCCAGAAATGGCTCAGGGGGTGTGGTCAACCCGCTGTGCATTCTGGGATGGGGTACTTAGGAGACAGAGACCGCTCTTTCGGGGTTCGTTGCTGGGGGTCGTTGCTGGATCCTGACCTGAGGGCCCTCCTGGCCTCAGGGATGTGCGAGCCATTTTCCGCCTCAGGGCCTGCTGGCCCGAGGCTCTGCAACTGACAAGTAGGCCCAGGAGTTGCTGGGACCTACTAGTCCAGGGATGGTCCTACGCGGTCTTGCCTGCGTGAAGAAGCGGAACAATTGGGGACTCAATTGAGGGACGCATGCTGGCCAGTTTACCTCACGGTGCTGCCGGACGGCTGAAAGATTCTGGCACCGTGAGCTGTGTACTTCTGAAGGAACTTTTTGCAAAGTGTCAGTGTGGTTACACGATCTTGTGGCGGAAGTTTGTGGAACGACGCGACAGCACTCATCAAGTCTGTGGCAGAGACTTTGAGCGAGCTTCGCACCGGTTGCTAGGCCAGTGAGAGTAGGCCTATCCGGTGGTTTCTGAATCCAGCGTGGAACTGTTTTATCCTCTGGATCTGAGATTGTGCCCGTGATCCGCAAAGTAAAGTACCTGAAACTCCCTTATCCCTCTATCCCTCTGTCGCAAACTGGTAAAATAAAGCCTTGAAGAAAACGTATCCAAGTGTTGGGGTGAACATTTATAAAAGCTCTTCAAGAGGGATCCCTGACACGAGTGCGGTGGACAAAAAAAGGTAACGGTAGGCCCAAAACTTTAAACCAGCAG
Organism: Rana muscosa; assembly: GCA_029206835.1. Classification (NCBI taxonomy): domain Eukaryota; kingdom Metazoa; phylum Chordata; class Amphibia; order Anura; family Ranidae; genus Rana; species Rana muscosa. The sequence goes on along the minus strand of CM055122.1, from coordinate 263,891,111 downwards.
CTCCTACGGGGGTAGTGCTACACATTGATACAACTCTTTTCTAAGAAATGTTACAATATCCAAGGACAATATCATAAATGATCCTAACTTATGTGATGTATTCCGTTTCAAATACATAGAAGCTCCTTCTTCGGGGGTGTTAGAGATATCAGTTTACATCTCTAGAATACAATCAAAGTCATGTTATGTATCATATACATAGCTATATACCCGTATATGTGCATATTTACATAGGTTTATCAATGTTCATTACTTAAAATTGCATAAACAGCAAAATTCATAAAGGAAAACAGCCATAATATTTAAAATCATGTGCGGTTGTCATTCTCTGCCCCATCAACCACAGGGAGTCTAGATCCTAAATCACGCCAAGAGGAACTCAATGACCACTAAGGCCCACAAATTAAGGTGACCAGATTTTTAAAATGAAATCCGGGGACATATTTTTTTTTACTAGTAATGGCGGCAATCAGCGACTCTGCCCGTCGCCGCCTGCCTCCCAGCCTGTCAAGTCTTACTGTCCGGGCCCCGGCTACTACTGGGTGGGGAGGGGAGGAAGATCACTCCGCCAGGGAAGGCAAGGAGATAAACAGGCAGGCGGCTGGCCGGGACTTGAGCCAAGGCAGAAGAACATGCGAGCGGAGCTGAATGGGCATGCACCCAAAACTGAAGAAATATTCCCTCCGCTCCGACCAGCACATTATCATCAGAAAGGGGCACAGATAATGGAAAAAAATACACCCCCCTAAGCTAGTAGGAGGGGCGGAGCGGGGGGTGTAATTCCAATTTTTTTTTCTGCACTGTCTTTGAAATTGCCCCAGCCCCTGATCAAATCCAATCCGGGGATGTCTGGTCACCCTACCCCAAATGTCTATCCTAAGAAGCATGTGAAACAGACCATTAGACTGATAGTGTGATAATAATGTATGGGTAATATGAGCGGAAAATGTATAAAGTTCCTACATACGATCTGAAGTAGTCTTGGACCACTTGTAAAGAACAGGGGCTTTAGTCTTAACAGGAGGTCCATATAAATTGGATCATAGAATGATGTCTACAAAAAATATATAGTAAATGTATATGAAGTGACATCTTTACATCATGATTAAAAGAGCATAAAAACATATCTATAGTCATAACTCGTATGTTGTCCATAGTGGACATCAAAGAGAACTGCTGGCGACAGAAATTAACGTTTGTCATAAGCCCCGCAGTGGAGAAAGACATAAGAGATAAAGTCAATAATGGAAAAAGCATAACAGTAATCACAACACTAATCAGTGGTTGTGATTACTGTTATGCTTTTTCCATTATTGACTTAATCTCTTATGTCTTTCTCCACTGTGGGACTTATGACAAACGTTCATTTCTGTATCCAGCAGTTCTCTTTGATGTGGTTGATGGGGCAGAGTATGACAACCGCACATGCTTTTAAATATTACGGCTGTTTTCCTGTATGAATCTCGCTGTTTATTCAGTTATGAGTAATGAACATCAATAAACCTATGCTTTTTTTCTCAGACAATAGGTGCAGGAAACTCCCCTTTTCCGAGTCACTTGTTTTCTCCGCCCCTACCCACCTCCGAGCAACGTCCCTTGGTTCCATCCCCTACCCACCTCCCAGTACCGCCCCTTTTAGACAATACAGAACCAAGTATCATTTTGTTGTGCTAAGTAATTTGTATGGAATTTGGTTTCCCCTTCAACCAGCAACAATAGATCCCCCTAACAATGTACCACCCACAACAAAATTTCCCCCCCAGCAACAATAGACTCCCAGTAGCATCAACAGATCTCCGCACAGCCAGCATTAATAGACTCTCTGGCAGCCATCTACAATAGACCCCTCCCCAACAGTAGATCTCCTTCAGCAACAACTGACGCCCCCAACAACAATAGGTCCCCCACCAGCAACACTAGACCTCCTCAGCAACAACAGACCCCCCTGCAAAAATAGATCCCCTCCAGCTAGAATAGATCCGCCAGCAGTGAGCATCAATACCCTGCAGCACACCCCAGCACCCCTTGACATTACAAACAGTCAGTCCAGGAGGTGCCGGCACTGCGTTCCCCTGCGTTCCCACTGAAAAAAAGCCCTGAACCTATGTAAATATGTACATATACTGGTATATATCTATGTATATGATATGTAACATGACTTTGATTGTATTGTAGAGATGTAAACTGTAAACCCTACTACTCCTTCCTGAAAAAGGAGCTTCTATGTCTCTGAAACGCATAGGATGGAACTGGAATACATCACATAAGTTTGCATCATTTATGATATTGTCCTTGAATATTGTAACATTTCTTTTAAAAAAGCTGTATCAATGTTTTTATGATATTTTGTTTTGTACCACAATAAAAATTGACCATATGTCTTTTAACAATTTGTGCTATTCTGTATATTGCCTTAAAAGTCCTACTTAGGGGGATATTCTTTGCTGTGTGCTCCTGTTGCTATAAAAGATGGACCGCTCACAGAGAGAGTGCCGACAACAACTCCTCCTGCATGAGGCTATCCCACCTGTAACATGTACACACTTACAACAGGCTGCATGTGAAACCTTCATTACCCTTGGTAACCACTTGCATATTCACACTCTATTTAATCTTGTATGGCTTTCTTCATACCCCCAATGTGTTAACTGGCCCGACTGTCAAATATGTGTGCCGGTTACTAAGTGCACATTCTCTCCCTAACATCCATAATCCCTAACTCGGACTTGATGGCTGCCCCAGCATACCTGCATAGGATAAAGTCCATTATGGTAGAGCTCCAGGACTGGTGTCTTTGAACAATTTGTAGATCTTAGTGGCCCCGTACCCTGTAGAAGGCTCTTTAGCCACAGGTGTACCAGCTTCGGCAATAAGCTGTATGGACAGACTCTGTCAATGGCATCTCTCACTCTCTCTCTCTCTGGACTGGGCCCCTGTCCCTTTTTATAAAGTACAGGACCAGTGGGTTGGACCCAAAAAAGCCCACCAAGAAAGACCCAAGAAGAATATTAACACTCTCCTTCCCAGCTGGGGCAGCATTAAACTCAACCTTCTTATAAGTATGATGTGTCCCTTTTGCTGCCAGCATCTGGTTTAGTAGAAACCTTATCCCTCCATTACCTCCGCCTCATCCCCACCGCCATAATCTGTGAAGGAGGTTAATAGAGCTGAGGGACCGGTGACAGGTAATCATCAGGAGTGTGGACAATTCCCACCTGAAATTGGCAGGATTTGAGGATGATGGGCCAACCACCCATGTGCATGTAGACCTAAGGCTCTTTTCACACTTGCAGTGGTATCTAGCACCCCCCTAAAAAGTGATGCACGGTGAACCGCAGTTCCGAGGACAATGACAGTAGGTTTGTGATTGCATAGCTGCCACCTCCTAATGCCTGTTTTTTTATTTTTATTGCTGAATGGCATTGAGGGACCATGCCATAACTGCAAGCCAAGGTATCCTATTCACTTAAGTGAGGGAGTTTGACAGACGATGCCCCCCGGTCAAAACGGGCACATTGTGTTAAAATGTTTACCCAGCCATGTCCAATTGTAGGTGGGCAGTCAGTGGGCATCTGCCCATGTGAAAGGAGCCTTAAGCTCACCATTATCTCACTGTATGATCTCCTTTAAATCTACCAACAAGTAGTGCAAGGATCCACCTGATTGGATACAATTTGATTGTTTAATGTTGGTAGGTCCTCATACTACATTGTTTTGGCCAGGGGCGTTGATAGGTCTGCAAAAGATCTGAGCCCATAGCAGCAGTCACCAACCTTTTTGAAGGGGGGGGGGGCAGGTGTGTGGTAAGCAATTTTTTGCGGGCAATTTGTCGGGGCAATGGCTGGTGTTGGCGCTTCAATCATCACGGCACCTTGATTGATATGGTGTCAGGGTGACGTCCTCCCAAAATCGTGCTCACTGCGGTGCACACCCAGCTCACTCTGATCGCTGTGTCCTTGTGACACAGCTGATTACAGATTGGGGTAAAGAGCCAATCACAGCAGCTCTTTACCACGTGATCACCTGTATGTAAACACACTTGCCGGTTATCGTCATTCCTTTCCTCACACTGTCACAGCACGAGGAGAAAAGAGAGCCGGTAACCGGCTTGTGTGAAAGGGAACATCTGCACTGATCAGGGCTAGGGATGAGCTTCGAGTTAGAGTCGAACTCATGTTCGACTCGAACACTGCCTGTTCGCCGAACAGCGAACAAATTGGGTTGTTCGCGGCAAATTCGAAAAGTCTATGGGAGAAATCTAAAGTGCTAATTATAAAGGCTTATATGCAAGTTATTGTCCTAAAAAGTGTTTGGGGACCCGGGTCCTGCCCCAGGGGACATGTATCAATGCAAAAAAAAGTTTTAAAACTGCCGTTTTTTAAGGAGCAGTGATTTTAATAATGCTTAAAGTGAAACAATAAAAGTGAAATATTCCTTTAAATTTCGTACCTGGGGGGTGTGTATGATATGCATGTAAAGTGGCGCATGTTTCCCGTGCTTAGAACTGTCCCTGCACAAAATGTCATTTTTGAAGGAAAAAAAGTCATTTAAAACTCACTCGCTCGCTATTAATGAATTGTCGGCTCCCGGCAATACATACAAAAGTCATTGATAAAAAATTTTTAAAAAGCGTGGGGGTCCCCCAGAATTCAATTACCAGGCCCTTAAGGTCTGGTATAGATATTAAGGGGAACCCCGCGCAAATTAAAAAAAAAATGCGTGCGGTTCCCCCAAATATCCATACCAGGCCCTTCAGATCTGGCATGGATTTTAAGGGGAACTCCACCCCAAATTTTTAAAAAAAATGGCATGGAGTCCCCCCAAAAATCCATACCAGACCCTTATCCGAGCACGTAACCTGGCAGGCCGCAGGGGAAGAGGGGGGGACGAGAGAGCGCCCCCCCCTCCTGAACCGTACCAGGCCACATGCCCTCAACATGGGGAGGATGTCCCCATGTTGATTGGGACAAGGGCCTCATCCCCACAACCCTTGCCCGGTGGTTGTGGGGGTCTGCGGGCAGGGGGCTTATCGGAATCTGGAAGACCCCTTTAACAAAGGGGACCCCCAGATTCCGGCCCCCCCTATGTGAATTGGTAAGGGGTACATTGTACCCCTACCATTTAACGAAGAAAGTGTCAAAAAATGTAAAAAAAAAAAAAAACACACAAACACCTTGGAAAAGTCCTTTATTAAAAAAAAAAAAAAAAAACATTCCAGCGGTGAAATCCAGGGTCCCGCGGCGATCCGATGTCCAGCGCTGTCCGTCATTGGCTGAGCCTGAACGGACCTGATGGGGAACTTCCTCCGCAGTCTATTACATGTATAGACCCGCCCCTTCTAAAGTTCCCCATCAGGTCCGCTCAGCCAATGACTAGGTGTAAGGCTGAGGACCTGATGCGGAACATGAGAAGGGGCGGGTCTATACATGTATTACACAGTGAGGGAAGTTCCCCATCAGGTCCGCCCCCTCGGTATGTCAGACCCCGCCTACGTTATTGGCCTGAGCGGGGAACTTCCTTCACTGTGTAATTTAAATTTTCAAGGTGTTTGTGTTTTTTTTTTTACATTTTTTGACACTTTCTTTGTGAAATGGTAGGGGTACAATGTACCCCTTACCAATTCACATGTGGGGGGGGCCGGGATCTCGGGGTCCCCTTTGTTAAAGGGGTCTTCCAGATTCCGATAAGCCCCCCGCCCACAGACCCCCACAACTACCGGGCAAGGGTTGTGGGGATGAGGCCCTTGTCCCCATCAACATGGGGACATCCTCCCCATGTTGAGGGCATGTGGCCTGGTACGGTTCAGGAGGGAGGGGGGGCCGCTCTCTCGCCCCCCCTTTTCCCCTGCGGCCGGCCAGGTTGCGTGCTCAGATAAGGGTCTGGTATGGATTTTTGGGGGGACTCCACGCCATTTTTTTTTAAATTTGGGGTGGAGTTCCCCTTAAAATCCATGCCAGATCTGAAGGGCCTGGTAATTGAATTCTGGGGGACCCCCACGTTTTTTGTTTTTTTTTGATCAATGACTTTTGTATGTATTGCCGGGAGCCGACAATTCATTAATAGCCGTGAGTGAGTTTTAAATGACTTTTTTTCCTTCAAAAATTACATTTTATGCAGGGACAGTTCTAAGCACGGGAAACATGCGCCACTTTACATGCATATTATACACACCCCCCAGGTACGAAATTTAAAGGAATATTTCACTTTTATTTTTTCATTTTAAGCATTATTAAAATCACTGCTCCCGTAAAAACGTCAGTTTTTAAAACTTCTTTTTGCATTGATACATGTCCCCTGGGCCAGGACCCGGGTCCCCAAACACTTTTTAGGACAATAACTTGCATATAAGCCTTTATAATTAGCACTTTAGATTTCGAACGTTAGAGTCCATTGTATTTAATAGGGTTCTAAAGTTCACACGAACATTCTGTCTGTTCGCAGGTTCTAGTGCGAACCGAACAGGGGGGTGTTCGGCTCATCCCTGATCAGGGCATTAATCATCAGTGTCCTGATTATTAGTGCAGCCCCAACAGTGCCCATCAGTGCAGCCTCATCAGCGCACATCAGTGAAGGAGAAAAAATACCTGTTTGCAGATAAAGATTTCATATGGATACAGTGCTGCATGACCGCGCAATTGTCATTCAAAGTGTGAGAGTGCTGAAAGCTGAACATTGGTCTGGGCAGGAAGGGGGTGAAAATGCCCAGTAGGCAGGCGGTTAAACCTGCATTGGGTCCAGCTTTTTCATTTAAAAAAAATGACTTTACCAATGCATTTCCCACAGAAAAATGCAGCAGATTTTCTACTTTGCGATTTCTCTGCAGTTCAATTTTAGATATGTGGCGGTGCCATTAAGAATGAATGGCAGCCTCATGTGTTTTTAAACAGCAGCATGTTTTGACTCTGGGTGCCGGAATTGCTGCAATTCCTGCACACGCTGCTGTTTAAAAAACACACAGGGCTGCCATTCATTCCACGCATCTAAAAATGCAGTGCGTTTGTGGGTGAGGGACCTGCAGGGAAATTTCATGGTGCAAAGAGCACCATGCGATTTCAAGGCCACTGCATTTTTAAAATGCTGCTTGCACCTTTTCTCTGCAGGAAATGCAGGATAGGCAGCCCATTCAAATAAATGGGCTGCCATCCCAGCGCAAACGCCGGCCACAAACCCACATAGATGGGAACCAGACCTAAAGGAAGCCCATCAAGCAGTGTTGCATTTCACAATGTCTATGTGTGGAAGATGTGCCAGCACCACTGGTGGTCCATGCTAATGCTCCAATTGGTGAACAGTTCAGCCACAGCCAGATCAGGATTTAGTCCACATTCACAGGCAGACTATTTGGGGAGAAGAACCTACCTCGTACTGGCCAGCCGGGCTCACCATCCGCTGACTCTAAGCACTGCAGGCACCTGCTCCCTCCCACTCCGATCCCAGCTCCAAAGCCTCTGGCTCTCACCACTGCTGGCTGCCGCTCCCTCCCACTCCGATCTCAGCTCCAAAGCCTCTGGCTCTCACCACTCCCGGCTGCCGCTCCCTCCCACTCCGATCTCAGCTCCAAAGCCTCTGGCTCTCACCACTGCCAGCTGCCGCTCCCTCCCACTCCGATCTCAGCTGCTATCCTGCGGCCCCCAGGTCCTGAGCGTCAGTGGAGCTCCTGGCCCCGTCCACTCCCTGCTAACTGGGAAATAATACAGCGCAGCGCTGCCTGTCTCCCACCCATATACCCAGTCAATTTGCAGTGCTAGTGGGGCTCCCAATTTGAGGAGGCCCAGCTGTGAGCGAGGAAGAGCAGTGATGCGGGCTGGGCGGAGAGAGACAATGTCATCTCTGCTCGCCCGCCCACTCACTTCTCTCATCCGCCTGCCCGGCTCCCTCATGCAGCCTGCACGCCACACTCACGGCCAGTGGTTAGGCAGGGACCCCTGCAGTAAGAGACTCAGGGCTATGGGCCCCAGATTCGGGGCTATAGCCTCAATAGCCACCCCCTAGCAACGCCACTGGTTTCGGCGAATCTAAAATAGATTGCACAAAGATTGTAATATGTATGGTATACTTAAAGGAGATTGTACAGCATTTCCCTCCTTTTGTGGAGATTTTCTCTCACTACTTGTTGTGTCTCTGGAACCAAAAGTAAAGGGAAATCTCCCCAATAGGACAGCGCTTGCAGAAAATACACTGGCAGGTGTTTCAACTTTTCCCTTTTGTATCTAAGACTAAAGGAGAAAACATTTGGCAACTTTTCCTTTCTCATGGCTTTGTAAATCAGACTCAATGAAAGACAGAACTGCATGAGCGGTATGTCCAGTTCAGCTCGGCCAGGAGTAGAAAAGCCACCACTACTGCAGAGAGTTCCTCCACACATTACAATATTTGTTTTTGTTTTTTACCCCCTAGTGTACAGATGTGGACTCCCTGGAGAAAGATTTTGGATCATTACACAGTATTGATGAACTGACACTCCCCAGATTGGCTGAAGTGATTGTGGCAGCTTCCATCCAACGTATCTGTATCAGAAAATACTCACTGCCCGCTCCAGATATCTTCACTGAGGCCATCTTCAGGACTTTAAACAGGACCAATGAGCTCTTTGCTCCAGGCAAGTGAACTTTCTAAGAAACCTTCTGAAAAGAAAATATGCATCCTTATTTTATTTGTATGAATGAATAGTACCTGTATATGTATATATTTATTTATATAGTATGTACAGGTATTAATTCATTCATTTATTTAGTATGATCAGGACAAAAAAACAAATTGTTAAATATATATATATATATATATATATATATATATATATATATATATATATATATACACACAGGTATATTTATTTTTTTATAACTAGGACATTTTACATTTTCAATTTTCTGTATTTTTTTTATAACTAGGACATTTTACATTTTCAATTTTCTGTATTTACCTTTCCAACCAGCAGGTGGAGCACTAGGCTTTTTTAATGTTTACTAGGCAGTGGTATTGAACCCCAAACCAAAAATGTAATACGGTATATTGCAGCTTACCAATCATTAGATGTGGTGGCTGCATTAGTTTCCTTTTTTTAGGCTTTTTTTTTGTTCACTGTTTTCACCTGGTGATCAGGCCAGAGGCACACTTTCTGTATTAGAGTGCTCCCACTCGGGATGAAAGAGCACAGGGCCACATCGGACAACATCATTATCAGTCTAGGGCAGGGGTCTCCAAACTGCAGCCCAGGGGCCAGATGCAGCCCTTTGCTTGCTTTTATCTGGCCCTTGGCACTATTTCATCCACTAATACCAACAATGGAGCAAAATTCCCCCCTCTGACACCAATGAAGGAGGCACATTTCCTCCCAATGACACCAATGATGGGGCAAAATCTCTCCCACTGACACCAACAATGGGGCCCAATAACATCAGAAATGGGGCATAATTCCTCCCAATGACACCAACAATGGGCCCAATTCCTCTCGATGACACCAACAATGGGGCCAAATAACATCAGTGATGGGGCACAATTCCTCCCAGTTACACCAATAATGGGGCGCAATTACTCTCCCTGAAACAAACAATGGGGTATTATTTTCCCCCACTGATGTCGGGACCTTTTCTACTCTCAATGACCACAGTCTGGCCCTCCTAAAGTCTGAAGGACAGAAAACTGGGCCTTTGCTTAGAAAGTTTGGAGACCCCTGGTAGAGGTGGAGGGACTGTTAGTGTATTTAAATTTGCTAGTACATCTAACAAACAGTTTTTTTTTCCTTTTGGGTAAATGTTTTACATATATGAATAAAAGCTGATCATTGTAAGCAGTGTTAAATGTTTGTTTCAACCCCCTAACTGCTACAACTGTAGGGAAGCTTGTTCTGTTAAACAAATAACTGACTTTATTGTCAGGATCACCAGGTGAAAATAAAAGAAAGAACACCTAAAAAAGAAAACTAATGCAGCCATCACATCTAAGAAATATTAAGCTATGATATAATAAATGTTTACTTTTTAGTTTAATATCACTTTAATTGTTAAACTGACACTAAACTCTGGTTAGAAAAAAGTATATATTCAAGCATGTATTCTTAACTCCAAAAAGTCTGTTCTACTGCTCTCAGATTTGTGGGATCCTTTTTTTTTGGGGGGGGGGGGTTCTTTGCTGTGATCCAGCATCCTATGCGGTTTTTTTTCCATGGTCCCCACTGTATCTAGGAATGTATCCACCCTCTCTTGCTTGAGTGATGGACTAGCAGGGGATCACAACTAACATGCACGCTCATTTCAAACAAAGAGGAGTAAGCAAGGTAAAACAATCCATTTAATTTAAAAATATAAATATAAACATTTTTGTATGGATATAAAAAAACATTATAACTTTAAAAATGGACATGTTTCACAGTCATCAACTGCATAATGTAGGCTAATGAATAGGATATTAATTATAATTGTAATAGATCCTCTGTAGTCAATGCAAATAACTGATAACTGTTCGTACCTTAGACATCGATGAACTACTTGGGAGGCTTAAAAGAGCGATGTCATGCATCAAAAACACAGATCACAACCACAGACGGAAATTGAGAAGTCTTGTAATACCTGGGACAAATCATGAACCCTTACCTGTTCCATCAATGGAAAGAAGTGAAGAACCAAAGGATGGCCATCATAATATACCTGAGTCTCAGGGTCACTCTGCAGGGTGGAATCAGGTAAGGTGTTCTATATCACATAACAATTTTAGGAGGAACAGTACTGGGACACTACACCCAACGACTCTCCAATTTTGGAGGGACTTGGGTAGGGATTGCAGCAGTGGCGGCTGTACCTCAAAGTTTTTGGGGGGGCGCAAACAAACTGAAAAAAAACAAAAACATAAATTGCCGCCACTGTGCCCATTAAACGCAGCCACTGTGCCCAAACGCCACCAGTTTGCCCCCTCAAATGCAGCCAGTTTGCCCCCAAATACAGCCAGTTTATCCCCAAATGCAGCCAGTTTATCCCCAAATGCAGCCAGTTTGTCCCCAAATGCAGCCAGTTTATCCCCAAATGCAGCCAGTTTGTCCCCAAATGCAGACAGTTTGTCCCCAAATGCAGACAGTTTCTCCCCAGCCCTGCACTTACCTTCCTCGGGTCAGCGCCATCCTTCTTCCGTCCTCAATGTCTTCTCCCGCCATCGATGTCGCTTAAGCCAATCAGGTTACCATTAACCAGACCTGGTGAACCTGATTGGCTGAAACGCCTGTCAGTGTTAACCAGGGAACGCACCCCCCGTGCGTCCTCTGGTTAACTATTTGGAAGCTGAATACAGCCCTCAGGTTGCAATCGGGAAGCCTATCAGAGCCACTGGCTCTGATAGGCACTTTCAAACACCAACCAGCCGCTGTTATTCAGATGGCTGCTCAACAGGGGGCTGGCCATCTGAATAGTGGGCGGCAGCGGCAGCGGCGGCGACAATATATAGGTTCATGCAATGCTACTGTGCTTCCTACAGAGAGCAGATGAAAGAGCAGGAGTGTCCAACCTTCGGCCCGGGGGACGCATGCGGCCCAAGACATTTCCTCTTCTTCCAATGTGGCCCAGGAAGGTCAAAATGTTGGACACCTCTGTAATAAAGTGTTTTCCTCTCCCTGCACTTACTAGTGCAGCCTTTCTCGACCAGGGTTCTGTGGAACCTTAGGTTCTCAACCAGGGTTCTGTGGAACCTTAGGTTCTCAACCAGGGTTCTATGCAACCTTAGGGTTCCTTTAAAACAGGGGAGGAGGGGGGACTTTAAGTCCAATCAGGCCTCTGTCTCTTGGAGCCATGCTTGTGGCTATCAGTCTTGCAATGCCTAATAGAACTTGTAGTCCTGCAAAAGCTGATAGGCTGAAGTTTGCCTACCCTTGCTCTAGAAGTTGCTTTAGTAGTGATCAACTTCTGCCTCTAAAGCCTCATACACACGATTGGACTTCAAACAAACTTTTCCGTGGATTTTTGTCCGAAGGGAGTTGGCCGTGAACGGCCATAGCATACACTAGCTCTGACTTTTCCAGCCAACAAACATGACATAATAGTGACGTAATTGACGTACTATGTGGTTTTTCTGCTCTTTTCTGCTCTTTACCGCCACCCTTTGGTCAACTTCTGCTATTGTTGGTTGATTTTAACATTGGTTCTGGGCATGCGTATTTGTACTTCGGACAATAGTCTAATGGATTTCTGTACACACGGTCGGACTTTGCACCATCGGACTTTTGTTGCCGAAAAGTTTGTCCGTTTGCAGAGCGACTTTTGTCTGATGAAAACCGAAAAAGTTTGTCCGATGGAGCGTACGCACGGTCAGATTTTTGGGAAAACTTGCTCATTTTGAAGATTGTTGGCAAAAAGTCAGACCGTGTGTACGGGGCTTTAGGAGGAGTAACCACTGACAATAATTGACTTTTTAAAGCCCAAGTGCAGCCAAAATAAAAACATAGAAAAATGAGGATATGTCTCTTGTGCTGATGCTTCTTGTTAGTTGAAATCCTCCTCTGTCCATGCCCCCAGAGGAGGATTTCATTAAAGGAGGACGGGTGGATGATTGATAGGTTTCCCCCTCCATTAATACATTACATTTTATTTTATAGAAGCTGTAGTGCAGCATCTATGAATGGTGGAGCTGGGCAGAAAGTGCGGGCATATTCAGGCTCTCTTGATGAAAACATGTGACAGCCCATTAGTTCTATTAACCCTTGCCGTACCATGACAGTAGAGGCATCTGCACAAGGGACACCTCCTACTGACTGTAGTTATATCTCTTGTGCTGAGAGCGTTCTGTTTTTTTTATTTTGGCTTCACTTGGGCTTTTAAAGTGTCACTAAACCCACATCATAAAATAACTATCAATATATGGTATATTACATGCTGTTCATGCACACTATGAGATTTGTTTTCTGTATTTTGCAAAAAAAAATGGTTGATCCTGCTGTTCTCTATCTCCCCCTTCTTTCCAGGTCCCCAATTCAGCTAGGGATTTTGCAGCGGTGGTGGTAATTTTGCACATGCTCAGTTTTCAGTGAGTTTCTATGCTGAGCATTTCCTCCCTATCACATCTGAGCAGCTCATGTTACTATAGAGTCACACATGCGGGCATATGCACAGTGGTAAATGACAGCCCACCCCCTTCCATTCTCCTTCATGCCCACTAACCAGCTAAACACAATGGTGCCGAGATATTACATGTAAATTAATGGAGGTTTCACCTCCCTCTTATTTTAAGACACAGACTGAAGGGGTATGACACAGCCTGTGACTGGCGGAAATCCACCCACACTATGTTATTGCCAAAAAATAATAAATATTTGATTTTAAATATATATTTGTATGACAATTTATTGCAAAGGCTGTTTTTTTTTTATTTTGAACATGGGACCAGCAGCAGAGGACTAGAAGCTCCTCCTACCTATGTTTTTCCCTGACACCTGTATATCAATTAGGTAAAAGGTACTATTTTTTTTTTTTTTAATAATTACAGTGCCATCACCCATATACAGAAATAGAAGGGACAATGTAAATGAAACTGTGTGTTTACTATAAGGTTAACTATCTGTGAGAAGGGAATTCTTCTCAATGACTACAAATGAAGGGGGCGATCCACTGACCATCACATTAATGTACCCTGAGTGGTAGAAATAGTAATTATTAGCAGGGGTTCCCTGACCCTCAAAATTTTTTGGGGGGGCGCAAACAAACTGAAAAATTCTGAAAAAAAACCCATCAATTGCAGCCTCACTGTGCCCATCAAATGCAGCCACTGTGCCATCAAACGCAGCCGCGGTGCCCATCAATTTGCAGCCACTCTGCCCATCAATTGCTGCCACTGTGCCATCAAATGCTCCCACTGTGCCCATTAAATGCTGCCACTGTGCCATCAAATGCTGCCACTGTGCCTATCAAATGCCGCCACTGTGCCCAAACGCAGCCACTGTGCCCATCAAATGCAGCCACTGTGCCCATCAAATGCAGCCACTGTGCCCATCAAACGCAGCCACTGTGTCATCAAACGCTGCCACTGTGCCTATCAAATGCTCCCACTGTGCCCATTAAATGCTGCCACTGTGCCCATCGAATGCTGCCACTGTGCCCATCGAATGCTGCCACTGTGCCCATTGAATGCTGCCACTGTGCCCATTGAATGCTGCCACTGTGCCATCCAATTCTCCCACTGTGCCTATCAAATGCTCCCTCTGTGCACATCAAATCTTGATAGGCGTCCAATCACAGCTCCTGTCGTTTCAGCAAATCAAGTGACGGGTGAGCGGTTCAGTGTTAGGAAAGCAAATATTCATTTGCTGTTCTAACACACCTGGGTAGGTCACCTTTTTTGACGCCTATGGCTCTAATCCGGTGCTTCAAAAACACCCCCCATCGTTGTAATTCAGGCACCCGGTGTCCCGAAAGGAGGCCGGGCGCCTGAATAGAGGGTGGCAGCAGAGGCCATGGATAGATCCATGCAATGCATGAATCTATCCATTGGTCATAGAGGGGGTGGCTAGAGAGAGGGTGCGGCACCCATGTGCCCTTATGGATGCACCGTCACTGGACGTCTCCCCATCTGGGTCCAAAAAAGCTGGAAAGACTTAAAGTGGTTGTAAAGGCAGAAGGTTTTTTTTTATTTTTACCTTACTGCATTCTATGCAGTAAGGTAAAAAAAAAATTCTGCATGAAGCTTCCCCCAAAGCCCCCCTAAATACATACCTGAGCCTGATCTTGGTCCAGTCATGGACAAAAGAGCCGAGTCAGTGAGGGAGCGGGGGGGGTGGTACTGAGCCCCACTATGTTATAGACACACAGAGCAGGGCTTGGGAGCGAGCATGCACAAGTGACCTCAGAGCAATTCGCTTGCTGTGGGGTTACTCGGTACTCGGCCGTTCCGTATGTCTGTTTTTCCGTTGACGGATGAAAAACAAACATACATGTATCTTTATGGGATAGCGGACGTTAGCCGATGATCATATGCTGACATCCGTCTCCGCTAAGCTCTGTTTTTTATGACGGAAGAAATTTTTCCTCATCTGTAAGAAAAGCCGAACGGATGAAAAACGGATGTTAGCGGACGATCTGCTTACATCCGATCTGCTGACATATGCTTTTAAATACTTTTTTCCCCCCCTCATTAAACACACTGTATATAGCTGGTTGCTAAGGAGGGGGCCGCCACCGCGTCCTTAACAACCGGTGAGTCATCAGCTGTCAGTGGGGTTCCCCACAGACAGCTGAATGTAAACCATACATAAACCATAATGTAAACCATACCAGGCTGCATGCCCTCAACATGGAGGGGGGGGTGGGTGCTTTGGGGAAGGGGATCCCGGGCCCCCGCATGTGAATGGGTATCAGGTAAATACTACCCCTACCCATTTACCAAAAAGGCAGTGAAATGTAAAAAAAAAAAAAAACAAGAGGCGGTTTTTGATAATTCCTTTCTTAATAGCTCTGTTCTCTCCCGGTGCCTTCTCTCCCGCCGCTGTCTTCTCCTCCCATCGCCGTCTTCTCCTCCTACGGCCTGGAATGGTTCAGGAGGGGGTGGGGGCGCTTGCTCGTCCCCTCCCTTTCCTGACCTGCCGAGCTGCATGCCCGGATAAGGGTCTGGTATGGATTTTGGGGGGGACCCCATGCCATTAACAAAAAAAAATAAGGGCCCGGTATGGACCCCACAATGTTTTTTTCAAGTTTTTTTTTTTGCCGGATTCCTGGCCCCCTCCTTAGCAACCTGCTATATATAGTGTTTGAAGTTCAGTTCAGTCACTTTTTTTTGTAAAAAACGGATGTCAGCGGATATGAAAACGGATGTGTAGCGGCCTCACCCTCTCTCCATCTTTATCGGTTACACACCAACTCATGTCTAGGGGTTCCTGGGTTGTGAGAGTGAGATGCGCCACGGCCCATGTCCTCCCCATTGTAGTAGGGAGGTGAAGGCCCCTTACTGATGTTTCCTCGGGCCGGTGTGTTCTGTGAATGCACTGAGTCTGTAGTTGCAAGCTCACCAGCCTCCCCTTTGCTTCCAGTAACTGAAGTTCACACACCGGAGAAAGGTCCAACACTTGTTTATTTGACACTCCAATACGCAAAGCACAATAAACAGTTCTTTTGCAGCAAACTGGTTGGGACCTATAACCTTGCCAACGGTGGGGCGAGCAGATCGAGGCACTTCCTAAAGTCTAAGTTCTATGCCACTGTACTATGACCAGCGGCGCCTAAGCCAATCCGGCTGTTACAGAACAGGAAAGATGGGGTCTCTTCCAGCAACCCCTATGAACAGCAATGGAGCCCTCTTCGATACGCTGTGGCCCCTATCAGGGGGATGTGTCCTCCCAAGAGAGTTCCCAGAGGCCCACTGTCACCGGGTTGGTGCTGCTCCGGGTCTCCAGTGGGTAACCTCTCTGGCCTCCTCACCTCAGATACGAGTCCCTCCGCTCAGGGACCCTCGGACAGTCCACCCTAGCGGGACCCAGTCGAAGGTACTGGGCCCCAGGCCTCCTCGATAGTACCTCACCCCAGGCTAAAGGTGCCTGGGATGGACGCCAACATGACTCCGGATCAGGCCATGGGCACCTGGACCAGACTCCTGGATCTCCAGCACCCAGGCCCGAGGGCCCTGGGTGCGGACCGCAACCCTCCTCCTCCGAGGACCTCCTTCTCCGCAAGACACCTCGTGGTAAGGGCGTCTCCCCCTTTTATCTCCTCCCATCAACGGCCCGGCGGGTTCCCCGCCCCAGCCATACCATCTCCGGGAAGGGACAAAACAGGGAGCACTGCAGGAGATGATTCTACCTGAAACCTGTGGGTACCCCGCCACCCACAGGCAAAGGAGAATACTACATCCTCCAATCCTCCACGAAACAAAAAGGGGTCTGAACCCTAACACAATTATACACCTGGGTCACACTATTCCCCAGGTGTATCCCATCAATTTGAGGACCCCGCTACAGATGTAAAAATAGACATCCGTATCCATTTTTTTATCCATTTTTTACAAGAAAAAAGTGACTGAACTGAACAAAAAAACGAAACGTCCGTGTGAAACACAGAGCAGGTAAGTATAACATGTTTGTTATTTAAAACCAATCAAAAAAAGAAAGTTTTAATATTCGTTTAAAATGACAGTAAACTCTGGTATTAAAAAAATGTATATTCAAGTATGTATTTCTAGCTCAGAAAAGTCCCTTCTATCGCTCTCAGCCTCTTCCAATTATCAAAATTCGATTTGTCTGTTGCTCTGACCGGACTTCCTGTT
Source organism: Rana muscosa (assembly GCA_029206835.1). Classification (NCBI taxonomy): domain Eukaryota; kingdom Metazoa; phylum Chordata; class Amphibia; order Anura; family Ranidae; genus Rana; species Rana muscosa. Next base: position 263,873,885 of record CM055122.1, on the reverse strand, counting down.
AGAGGGTGGCTACGTTCATTCTCCATGGTCCCACTGTATGTAGTAATGTAGCCACCCTCTCTTGCTCACTTCTGAGATGGAGTATGGACTATGAGATTTGTACTGTGTATAGAGCAGTGACAGGACTGCAGCTAACGTACACGGCTCATTCCAAACAAACAGAAGTGTGAAGGAAAATTAGAGGTTCAGGAGCTCACTGAAGACATTACAAGTAGATTTAAGCATGAAATAAGCATGCTGATAGGAGGAGAGAGATAGGAGGAGATGAGCTTATCTGTCCACTGATTCTCCTTTTACTGTCCAGTTACTTAAAGTGGTAGTAAACCCAATATTTCAATTTTACCTACAGGTAAGCTTATAATAAAGCTTACCTGTAGGTTAAATGAATATTTCCTAAACGTGCACCGTTTAGAAGATATTTGCCTGGTTGGCAGCCGGTGACGTTGACGGTTCATGCGCTCTGAAGGAACGGCATACCCGTTCCCTTTCTTCAGAGCTGTATGCCGTGGCCGAGACTCCCGCGTGCATGCTTTCATAATGTGCTAGTATGCGGTGCATACCGGCGGGGAGATCTCTGTCTCAGCTTAGCGGCACTGCAAGTTTCATTTTGAGCCTTTTTATAAAAATGTATTATATGTTTTCAGGGTCAGCTTTGCTTTTCTTCATTTGAGCTTGTGAAGATCGTCCTACAAAACAGCCAGTCGCCAATTTCCAGAGATTACTTCAAACTGATCAGCCCAGCAATTATCCATCAACTTCTTACTTGCACTTGCCCCGTGGAAGACTACACGAGCACCCAGCTCCCTCCTCCAACCACTCTAGAAAGTGAGTCTTATACTAACATTCATGATTTTACATAGATTTATTTTAAATGTATAGTTGTTGAATATTAATTATTATTATTTAATATATATATATTGTGACAGCAGGAAGGTAAAGTCACCTGGTTGCATCCAGGGGGGTAGATATATTTCGCCCAGATTCAGGCTTTACGCCGACTTATACAACTAGGTGGAGAGTTGTATAAGCCCAGCTAAGGCTAGTGGGCTCATGGATGACTCATACCTCTAGGGAGAGGGCTGGGCGTCGTGCAGGCAGGGAGTTGATGAGGCCAGCTGAAGCTTGTCAGCTCATTTAGGCCTCTATAAGAACTCCCAGCTTCATTAGATGTTAGCTCATGCCTGGAACCAGACCTGTGTGGACTGTCTAGGGAGAGTGAACCCCTGTGCGGTGAGAAAAAGCCTGTGTGGCTATTTGCTTGGACATTTAAAACCAGGGACTTAGGGACTAGGACAGCACTAGGCTGATCCCAGTTGTTAGTTAGGAAACCTGTATGTTTAGTCAGAGGTCAAGTTGACCAGGATTTATTTTGTTTATATGTTTCTTTTGGCTTTGCTGTGTTTTGTCACTGTAAATAGAAAATAAACCGCACCTTTTTTTTGATTTTGAAAACCACAACCTCCGTTTGCTGGGCCTGTTTTTGTGTGGGGAGCCCATCCCGGGGGTCACACACACCCGCTGCCGAGCTAACCCCCTCACAGTTGGTGGAGAACCAGTGGCAGTTTTTTTTAAGCCAGCATGGAGGAGATACTGAAGCAGCTGGCTCTAGCAAATGCCAATCAACAGCAGACAAATGCAGGTTCCCTCCCCACACGTTCCTGTGGTAGTCTAAGAGGTAAAGAGATTTCTACTTGGATCCACTCTATACTATCCAGCTACCCATGGTCGGTCTCTTTTGAGGTAGAATTCCCTGTACATTGATTGGGAGTCGGGCTGATTTCTCACAAGCTCAGATTTGCTCAAACTATCCAGGATTTCCCTCCAAGCTTTGAAGTAGACGATCACGGTGTTCCAACGGCTAAAATCAAGACTCTAAAGCAACAGATGTCATCAGACAAGCTGTTCGTTGTCGTGGGTGGATTTCATATGCTTTCATGATCTGCTGTCATCGACAGGCAGATCCACGGGCTCTGGTAAGAGTATTTCACCTATTCCTGTAACCGGAAGATGTTCTTTGTTTGACGAACTATACACCTGCATGTCCTTATATTGATTCTTTTCACATTATTTTGATGGACACATTGTATAACTCTTTTTGCGAGTTACATGTTGGTGTATTTTTTTGACTTTTTGCTTACACATTCACATTATTGTTTTATTGTTTATTAGTTCCACCTTGTCACCTTGAGAGACATTCATTTGTTTCTTCTTCATTCTTGGCAGCGCTACTTTCTTTATCCCCATCAGGTTTGCAAAAGAGCCTTGCAGCTCAACAACAGAACTTCGCAGCCCAGCAGCAAGCTCATCAACAGAGCCTTGCAGCCCAGCAGCAAGCTCACCAACAGAGTCTGGAAGCTCAGCAACAAGCCCAGCAGCAATCTGAGGCCCGCTTCATAGACCTGTTACAGAAGCAAGAGCAGAGACTACAACAAATGGAAGCAGTAATGCAGCAACGTCCGCAGACCAGTGAGGAAAGCCGTCCCACTAATACCGCGTCCTTTGGGGTGAGTCGTTTATTGACAAAAATGACTGGAGAGGATGATCCAGAGGTATTTTTGACCACATTTGAAAGGACTGCTGAAAGAGAAAAGTGGCCTGAGGAGCAGTGGGCTGGACTGGTGGCTCCTCTGTTAACTGGTGAATCGCAGAAGGCTTACTATGACCTAGAGCCTGACCAAGCAAAAGACTATGTGATGCTAAAAGCTGAGATATTGGCAAGGCTGGGTGTCACCCAGGCTGTCCGGGCTCAGCGTGTGCATAACTGGACTTTCCAGCTTGGAAAACCCCCCAGGTCTCAAATGTATGATCTCATTCACCTGAGCAGAAAGTGGCTACAGCCAGAGACTTTTTCCACACCAAAGATTGTGGAACGTGTTGTAATGGATCGGTTTTTGAGAGCTCTTCCTACTGCCATCCAAAACTGGGTAAGCCATGGAGACCCAGAGACGGCCGATGGTCTTGTGGATCGTGTGGAGAAATACTTGGCTACAGAGAACCTGACGGCCTCTTCCAGAGACACTCGGACTTTCCACCCTAAGACCAGACCATCCCCAGGGGCGGATAAGAGGATTCCAAGGGGTAAGGGTGGAGAGAGTGAGAGGGTGGGAGCTCTACCCCAAGTTTGGCGAGAACAGCCTGGGAAATCAGCGGCTCAAGAGGCGGCAAGAAGGATCGTTTGCTACCGCTGCCGGCAAGCGGGACATATTGCAGCCAATTGCCCGGTTGTGGAGGAACCCATGCAGTGTGACTTTCTGACGGGCAGACGTCAGTCGCTGTGTGCGACAGTCGCATGCACTGCCATTCGAGGAATTGAGAAACATTTATGCAAAATGTGTGTTAATGGTAGAAATGTTGTGGTATTGCTGGATTCAGGTAGCCTTGTGACCCTGATAAAGGCTGAGTTAGTTAAAACAGAGGTCTCTGGGAATAGCAAGGTAGCTGTTATTTGTGTGCATGGGGACACCCGAGAGTATCCAGTGACTACAGTGTGTTTCGAGACCCCCAAAGGTACCCTCTCTCATCCAGTGGGCTTAGTATCTCAGTTACCGTATGACGCCATTGTGGGAAGGGATTTTCCGAAGTTCTGGGAACTGTGGGATGATCCTGAGCCCCCCACTGGTGCCCCTATGTACCAGGAATGTGATAGCCAGAACTCCCCTGAGAGTGGTGAGGACTCTCCGGAATTTCCCTTATCAGTATTGGCAGGGGAGACTCAAGAAACTGGAGAGGAGCCCACCTCCTCAGACGAAAACCTACCGTCTGTGGAGTTTTCTGATCTTGAGGTTCACAGGGAAAACTTTGCCACAGAACAGTTGAAAGACCCCGCCCTAATAAAGGCACGCGAAAACGTAGTGAAAATAGATGGCGAGTTAGTGAACCCAGATAATACCTGCACTTACCCATACTTCAGCGTAGAGAAGGACCTACTGTATCGGGTGGCAAAAAGGGCAGAAGAAACCGTTGAGCAGCTTGTGGTGCCCAAACCTTACAGGAAGTTGGTGTTGGAGTTGGCCCATGGGCACATTCTTGGAGGTCATCTGGGGACAGAGAAAACCCGAGAGAGGGTATTACAGAGATTCTATTGGCCGGGGGTGATGAAGGACATAGAAAATTATTGTTCCTCCTGCCCTGTGTGTCAGAGGTCGGCCCCGATGCCACATTTCCGTAGCCCGCTGGTCCCTCTACCCATCATTGAGGTCCCGTTTGAGAGGATCGCCATGGATTTGGTAGGTCCTATAATCAAGTCCGCTAGGGGGCACCAGTACATATTAGTTATAATGGACTATGCCACCCGTTATCCAGAAGCGATCCCTCTCCGAAATACCTCGGCCAAAACCATAGCCAAAGAGCTATCTCTTGTGTTTAGCCGGGTGGGTATTTGTAAAGAACTGCTTACGGACCAAGGTACACCCTTTATGTCCCGGGTTATGAAGGAGCTGTGTAAATTGTTCAAAGTGACGCAATTACGTACATCTGTGTATCACCCCCAAACCGATGGGCTGGTTGAAAGATTCAACAAAACCCTAAAACAAATGTTGAAGAAAGTGGTGGATAGAGATGGAAAGGATTGGGACTGTCTACTTCCTTATCTGATGTTTGCTATTAGGGAGGTGCCCCAATCCTCTACGGGATTCTCCCCCTTTGAGTTACTGTATGGGAGACACCCAAGAGGGCTGTTGGATATTGCCAAGGAAACTTGGGAAAGTGAGAGTTCTCCCCACAGGAGTGTGATTGAGCATGTCGCCCTGATGCAAGACCGAATTGCACAGGTAATGCCCATCGTGAAGGAACATTTGGCCCAAGCGCAGTTAGCACAGCAGAGAGTGTACAACCGTGGAGCCAAGACCCGTACCTTTTCCCCGGGGGATAGGATACTGGTACTTGTCCCTACGGTTGAAAGTAAATTCCTTGCCAAATGGCAAGGCCCCTACGAGATAATGGAAAAAGTGAGTGAAGTGAATTACAAGGTCAGACAACCAGGAAGGCGAAAGCCCGAACAGATCTATCACGTTAATCTGTTGAAAGCCTGGAGGGATAGAGAGTCCCTAGTCGCAGACACTTGGTCACCAGCTCAAACTGGTTGCGTGATTCCTGAGGTTGGAATAGCAGCCACCTTGTCACAACCCCAACAACAGGAGGTTAAGGAGTTTGTGCTTCGCAACAAGGAGGTATTCTCTGAGCTGCCGGGACAAACATTTGGGGTAGAGCATGACATCATTACCCCGCCCGGTGAAAGGGTGAAGTTAAAACCCTATCGGATCCCAGAGGCCCGACGGGAGGCAATACGGGAGGAAGTACAGAAAATGCTGAACTTAGGGGTGATAGAGGAGTCCCAAAGTGATTGGTCTAGTTCCATTGTGTTGGTGCCTAAACCGGATGGGAGCTGGCGATTTTGTAACGATTTTCGTCAGTTGAACAAAGTTACAAAATTTGACACCTACCCCATGCCACGTATAGATGAGTTGATCGACCGGCTGGGAACAGCCCGATACATGACGACTCTTGACCTCACAAAAGGGTATTGGCAATCCCCCTGGCCAAATTGGCCAAAGAGAAAACCGCATTTGTAACCCCAGACGGGGCGTTCCAATATAAAAGAATGCCGTTCGGGTTACAGAATGCGCCGGCCACATTCCAGCGGAAAATGGACCAGATGCTGAGGCCCCATCGGAAGTATGCTGCGGCTTACCTGGATGACGTAATTGTCCATAGCACAGATTGGGCCTCACATCTGCCAAAAGTGCAAGCAGTCCTGGACTCTGTTCGGGAAGCGGGGTTTACGGCTAACCCCAAGAAGTGTACCATTGGGCAGGAGGAGGCCAAATATCTTGGGTACACCATTGGGAGGGGAGTAATAAAACCCCAACTCAACAAAGTCGAGGCCATCCAGAGTTGGCCACGTCCCAACAGCAAGAAGCAGGTACGAGCCTTTCTGGGAATCGCTGGGTATTATCGGCGGTTCATTCCCCACTTTGCTTCTAAGGCTGTGCCCCTAACCAACCTAACGAAGGGGAAAGGGTCGGTCATGATTAAATGGACCCCCGAGGCTGAGGCAGCATTCCAATTCTTGAAACAAGCCTTATGTAGCCAGCCAGTGTTGTACTCACCCGACTTCTCTAAAGACTTTGTCGTACAAAGTGATGCGTCAGATGTGGGGTTAGGAGCAGTATTGTCCCAGGTCTGGAACGGGGAAGAGCACCCAGTCATTTACCTCAGCAGGAAGTTGAAGTCCCATGAGGTAAATTACGCCACGGTTGAAAAGGAGTGTTTAGCGGTGAAGTGGGCTCTAGATTCCCTTCGGTACTACCTGCTAGGTAGGCACTTTGACATGGTTACGGATCACGCTCCGTTAAAGTGGATGGCTCAAAACAAGGAAACAAATAGAAGAGTGAATAGGTGGTTCCTGGCCCTCCAGGAATTCAACTTCACAGTAAAGCATCGCCCTGGCGTTCAAATGGGGAATGTGGATGCTTTGTCTCGAGTACATGAATGCCTGATTGCTGGTGTTCCAACCCCGAGGTTAAAACAAGAGGGGGGGTATGTGACAGCAGGAAGGTAAAGTCACCTGGTTGCATCCAGGGGGGTAGATATATTTCGCCCAGATTCAGGCTTTACGCCGACTTATACAACTAGGTGGAGAGTTGTATAAGCCCAGCTAAGGCTAGTGGGCTCATGGATGACTCATACCTCTAGGGAGAGGGCTGGGCGTCGTGCAGGCAGGGAGTTGATGAGGCCAGCTGAAGCTTGTCAGCTCATTTAGGCCTCTATAAGAACTCCCAGCTTCATTAGATGTTAGCTCATGCCTGGAACCAGACCTGTGTGGACTGTCTAGGGAGAGTGAACCCCTGTGCGGTGAGAAAAAGCCTGTGTGGCTATTTGCTTGGACATTTAAAACCAGGGACTTAGGGACTAGGACAGCACTAGGCTGATCCCAGTTGTTAGTTAGGAAACCTGTATGTTTAGTCAGAGGTCAAGTTGACCAGGATTTATTTTGTTTATATGTTTCTTTTGGCTTTGCTGTGTTTTGTCACTGTAAATAGAAAATAAACCGCACCTTTTTTTTGATTTTGAAAACCACAACCTCCGTTTGCTGGGCCTGTTTTTGTGTGGGGAGCCCATCCCGGGGGTCACACACACCCGCTGCCGAGCTAACCCCCTCACAATATATATATATATATATATATATATATATATATATATATATATATATATACACACACACACACACAATATTACCAAAAGTATTGGGACGCCTGCCTTTACACGCACATGAACTTTAATGGCATCCCAGTCTTAGTCTGTAGGGTTCAATATTGAGTTGGCCCACCCTATACAGCTTTGAAGCTGTTATATCTGCAAAGGGTGGGCCAACTCAATATTGAACCCTACAGACTAAGACTGGGATGCCATTAAAGTTCATGTGCATGTAAAGGCAGGTGTCCCAATACTTTTGGTAATATAGTGTATATATATATATATATATATATATATATATATATATACATACTGTATAATAATAATTATTATTATTACTATAGTTAATTATTACAATGATATTAGTGATATATAATATAATTATAAATCAATTGTACATTCAATAATTATACATTCAAAAAAATATAAATGTATCATATATAATTATATATTATATTAATTTATTATATTATTTTATTATAATTATATTGTAATAAAAATAATAATTGTTATTATTATTAATAATAATAATAATAATAATAATCAGTTAATAGAATTATAATAATAATAATGATTAATTTCAATGCTTTTTCAGGAGTTCTACTCTCTAAAATGAAAATCAGATTTTTATTTGATTTTAATCATAGTGGCTTCTGGTCACATAATCACTATGTCAGCTGCGAGTGATCACACACAAGGTTAAGGCCCCTTTCACACAGAGGGTCCGTTCAGGTCCGCCTGTCAGTTTTTTAGGCGGACCTGCACGGACGCTCCATGTAGCCCTATGGAGCCACGGATGTCAGCGGTGACATGTCCGCTGACATCCGCTCCGCCAAAGTGTGACGGAGGAAAACCCTATTTTTCCTTCCGTCGGCGGAGCGGATGAACACGGACAGACGGTCCGTGTTCATCCGATCTCCCCATAGGGGAGAGCGGCGCTCTGACAGAGCGGTCCCTGCACAGTGTGCGGGGACCGCCCAGTCATCCGCCGGCTCAGCGGGGATCAACGGAGCGATCCCTGCTGAGCAAGCGGAGCTTCACGGGGCGGATCTTCACGGATCCGTCCCGTGTGAAAGAGGCCTAAGGCTTCATTGTATAAACATGATTTTCAAACTGTACTGTATCTCTGTTTAATACTGTAATTTATTAATACAATTATAATATTTAATCCCTTTAAATGAAATTAATAAATTAAAATGTATAATTAGGCATTTTTTGTTTGTTTTTGTTTGGGTGGAGAAAGGTTGGATCCCATGTGAAGTTTTTATTGCTGTCTATGCCCCCCCCACCCTTTGGGAGATCACACCTCGGTTTGTTCTGATGACTTTTGTCACTGAGATAGAAAATGAGAGAAAATCCAACATTTTAGGAAAAAGCCATATCTGTCAGCAAAACCTATACTCACGGTGGAGGACCTGTGTGTGTCCCAAAAGCCGGAAGTGATGTCACATGCATGCACAGACATTCTTAGGCCTCGTACACACGACCGATTTTCTCGTCGTAAAAAACACGTCGTTTTTTTCGACGAGATTCTTGTTAAGCTTGTCGATTTTCTCGTCAAGCTTTCTATGCGTACACACTGTCATTTTCCAATTTCCTCGTGGTTCTCTGCGCTCACGTCCAGCACGTACGACGGCACTATAAAGGGGAAGATCTTTTTTCTTGGCGCCACCCCTTGGGCTGCTTTTGCTGATCTCGTGTTACCGCGTGTGAAGTAAAAGTTTGGGAAGAGACGATTCGCGCTTTTCAGTCTTCGTACTTTTCAGATCGTTTTCTGCGGTTCAGTTTGTGCTTGTGGGTTCGTATCTTGACTTTCAGGGCGTCTAGGCAGGTCGTATCTGTTTTACAGTGCGTTATTGCCTGTTCGTTTCTGAATTTCAGTTCGTTATTCATAGGCCTTGCTGTTCTAAAGTGCGTTCTGTTCTGTACGTTCTGATTAGACGACCGTTTCCTAGCCATGTCGCCTGGACGTTCTCGTCGTCGAGTTCGTGCTGTGCGTGCGCTTGGTGTTGGTCTGCTTGTTTTGGACCAAGACCAGTCCATGAATGGTGTGAGGAGGAGTTCATGGACCAAGAATTGGTTGCTCCAGCGGGACCAATTCTGCCACATGCCTCTGCTGCGGGAGATCGTCGAGAATAATCCTGAGGACTACAGGAATTTTCTGAGGATGTCTGACCCCGTTTTTCAGGAACTGTTGGCTTTGGTGTCCCCCTATATTACCAGGAAGGACACCGTTATGCGGGAAGCCATCAGTGCTGAGCAGAGGCTCATCGCCACGTTGCGTTACCTGGCGACAGGGAGAAGTCTTCAGGACTTGAAGTTCACCACAGGCATCTCCCCCCAGGCTCTGGGCCTCATAATCCCAGACACCTGTTCTGCTATTATACAAGTCCTGCAGGAGGACTATATTAGGGTAAGTTTTCTCCCTTAACATCACATTTTATGTATTACATGTATGCTAATGTATTGTATTTCTTTCATCCTTCCCTAATTACCATGATTGTAATATGCTGAGAATGTCCCCTTTGTCCCCATGCATGTTGGAAGCTTTAGATTGCCCCTTTTTTATCCTCCCTAAATATTTCCCCTCACTAACTTTTCCAGCAGGGGCGCCTGTTGCTCCAAATGTTGGGGGGTTCCAACCCCAATTTCGGAAATAAACTTCCTCCTTTTTTGCTCTGTTGCCTAATAAACGCCCCCAGTTGTCCCCTCCAATGCAGCCATTTAGTCCCCTCTAATGCAGCCAGTTTCCCCCCAGCCCTGCACTTACCTTCTTGTGGTCAGCGCCATCCTTCTTCTGTCCTTGATGTCTTCTCCTTCCCTTCATGTTGCATCAGCCAATCATGTTACCATTAAACAGACTTGGTGAACATGATTGCCAGAGCAGCCTGTCAGTGTTTACACAAGGAATGCCCCCTCCTTGCGTCCCCGATTTTTCTTTGAGGAAGCCAATTACATCCCTCAGGTTGTAATTTGCAAGACTTTTTTAATACCTGTTTCTGCTCTGCAATTTTAACCCCCTAAATGACGCAATTATTCATATGTCGGTCGCTTTACAAGAGGCCATCCACCTGAATAGTGTGCGGCATAGACAATACATAGGTTCATGCAACGCATGAACCTATGTATTGTTCTGAGTGATGGGCACAGGAGAGAGGGGACAGTGCTCCAGCGCCCACTCTGGACGCACCGCCACTGCAATGCTATCCTGTGGCCAAACACATCTCCCCCCCCCAAAATAATTTAGTAATGGCCCATCAGAGGTGGTGATGAATATGATAAATGAGCCTTCCATTATACTTTTTTTACACACCTTAATAAACGTATAATTAGATTGATGTTGGTCTCTAATTTTTTGGTTTAGAATTTGCTTGTAATGTATGCCTTTGTTTTTCTAATATTATTTCATCTTGTTTCACTCCACAGCTTCCTTCCACGCCACAGGAATGGCAGACTGTGGCATCGGAGTTTGCCACGCGGTGGGACTTCCCCAACTGCGGTGGTGCCATAGACGGGAAGCACGTCCGCATCGTGCCGCCACCCCGTTCTGGGTCCTACTACTACAACTACAAGGGGTTTCATAGCATTGTGCTGATGGCGGTGGTGTCAGCACGGTATGAATTCCTCTATGTTGATGTAGGGAAGAATGGCCGGATGTCCGATGGGGGATCCTTCATCCAGACGGAGTTTGCCCTCCGTCTCCAGAGTAACGACCTTGCATTGCCACCGGATGCAGGGAATATTGAAGGACTCCCCTTTGTTTTCTTGGCTGATGAAGCCTTCGGACTCGGACGGCATCTTATGAGGCCATTTCCACAGAGGACCCTGACCCCAGAGAAGAGTGTGTTCAATTACCGGCTGGCCAGGGCCCGAAGAGTCGTTGAAAATGCCTTCGGCATAATGGCCAGCCGGTTCCGCCTTTTTATGACTTCCATCCACTTGGCGGACTACAAAATAAACTATGTAGTGTTATGCTGCTGTGTGCTACACAACTTTCTGAGCCAAAAATCTAATTCGTATATGGCCTCAGTTTTGCCAGAGGCTGGACTTTCCCCTGCAAATCCCCTTCCGGGCCTGGAATCTGCCCGTCTTGGCTTGCCCCCCCAAAATGCCCGTGTGGTTCGGGACAAATACATGGAGTATTTCACGGGTAGGGGGGCAATTCCTATGCCAGCCTATGTCTAAGTATCCCAATAAAAATCTTGTTTAAACCTTTAATTATTTGTTCTTTCCTGTCTCCTAGTTTGTCTTTGTGCATTTGTAGTGGCAAGTGTATTTTACTTTAGTAAATAACAACCAATTTCACTATGTTACCTTACAAAAGAACCAAATAAGCTTAGAGAGTATTATAAAAAGAAGCTACACGTTGTTTGTGGTCAAATATTTTACTCTCTGCACTTTTTTTTTTTTTTTTTTACTTTGGGGTTGGCCTGGCCACAACCCGGCTAATTTTGGCTTATGAAAATACAAAAATACCACTTGCATTTCTAAAATGACAACATTGGATACCTCTGAGCAATCTGAGACATTCAGTTACACAAACTATGTCTCTATGTGCCCGTCCTAATATGGGGTCCTGCCACCCCTTGCCCAGCCAAAAATTCAATATGCACACATTTTTAATTTTTTGCAAATAGGAAGTTTACAATCCTGATCCCTATTGTCAACATGTGCTATCTGCCATCAGGGGTGATCAATGGACGTGTTTTGGGGGTGCATCCCCTTCCTCAGTTCACCGACTTTTGATACGAGGAAGGGGTTGCACCCACAAAAGACGTACATGGATATCCCCTGATGGCAGATAGCACATGTTCACACACTGTGTGCATATTCAATTTTTGGCTGCTTTGTTACTCAAAAAATTAGTAAAAATATAAAAACAAACATGTAAAAACAAATGTGTTTGGATGGCTTATTGAATTCTCCCCAAAACATCGAGAATGTCTTTAAATGTTTGTTCCATCACATGGATTCTTTGTTTAATTAGGTCCAGTTCCGTGCTACATTCCATCACTTGCTGGATGAGGCGGAGGGCACTGTCAGCAGAGAACGGTGTGCTATCCTTCACAACATTTCCATCCCCTAAAAACCATAAAAAAAAATTAATAAAACTCTGCAGGCCTACCTCGCTTACCTTAAGCTGTGGTGTCAGATACTGACCTGTTGTGGTGACCAGATCCACAACGTCATCCACCTCTCCTTCCTGCACTTCTCCTTCCTCCACCTCAACTTCCTGCACATCTTTCGGTTGTGGATCTTTGGGAGTTTGGGGTTGCTTGGAAGTTGTGGGGTGCATGTGCTCCCTGGAGTGTCCTCCTCCCAGTCTTCTCTCCCCTATGAGAATAAAACCAAAGGTCTATTTATCACACTGTAAAAATCTAATTTTTAAACTTAAAACAGGCTAAATTGTTTGGAAGTGGGGTACAAGTGTGTGTTTGTGCGGAATTTAAAGAAAAATGCATTATTTATGACCCCAAATATGTTTAGTATTCACATTTGGATGTAATTTTTTGGACATGGAGGCACCACAAATAAACTCTGATGCACCTGTGTGGGACACCCAAAAAAGGCGGGTCTGGTGGCCCACACTATAGTGCTCCAAAGTACAGATGTGGAAGCAGCTGCTGAGTGTCCTCTCCTTTACACTGATTAAAGTTTGCATTTCATTCTCCTTACAAACACATCATCTAGACTTAAAAATTAGCCACAATACTTGATCAAAAATGGCAGATGTCTAATTACTTTTGGGGGTCTTAAATAAGCCAAAACCGCGGATAGTGGCCGAACGAAGTGTCGGTAACGTAACAAACGATTACTGTGCCCAACCTAGTTCAAAATATTACATTTTGGAAGGGAGTCCAATATGAAAAAAAAAAAAAAAAAGTCAGTTTCTAAAAAGATTAATAGCAGAAAGGTCGTCATTTTACTTACTTTTAGCGAGCATCCTCTTTATGCTCCTCAACTGGTCTGGCTCCCTCAGTTTGAGGTCTGACCACCTCTTTCTGAGCTGCTCATTTAAGCGTTTCACCCCGAACTTCGCCCTCAGACTCTTCACAACTTTAGTGAGGATTTTGGCCTTCCTTCTATTTGGTTTGCTATACGGCCCATGCTTGGCATCATAATCAGCCTTGACCAAGATGTCCACCATCTCCGCCATCTCCGCCAAAGACATATTCGATGCCTTGAATCTCCTCCTTGATCGTGACGTGTCCTCGGTCTCCGGGCTTGTCTCCTCGCTAGTTGCGGAATTATCAGACACCTGCTGTAACTCCGCCATATCTGTCTGCGCGCCGAAAGAGAAGGGGCGGGGAAAAGATGTTAGTTAGAACGTCATGGGCGGGCGACGTGTGCGGAGCGACGTGTTCGAATTTGGACGCATGCGTGGTGTGTATATAGCAAACACACATGTGACTATAGTACGTTCGGTGTGCGGAGAGAGGAGTTCAAGTGACGGACGTGCGAACGAAGGTATGTGATTTTGTGAGACTTGTAAAAATTGTGGGCCTATACTGTCTTGAGATTGGTGGAGGATATATATGGTGACTAGGATGTGAAGGAGGTTAGACTGTTTGCCTCACATTATTTAAATATAAATTATTTTACTTGCAGATACAATATGAATGTCTTTATTAGCGACAAAGAGTTCCTGGCGGAATTTATTGACCGGGTAAGGGAGCTGCCGGCTCTGTGGGAGACCAAAAACCCCATCCATAAAAAAAAAAGGGGTGAGAAAAGCAGCGCTGGAGAAGCTGCTCCCATTTGTGCATACCAAGGTGCCCACAGCCACAGCAAAACAAGTGGACACTAAAATTGGGAGCTTGAGAGGTACCTACAGGACTGAACGCTCTAAGGTGCTGGCTTCTCAGAGGTCAGGAGCAGCAGCAGATGATGTTTATGTCCCGGTTTTGTGGTACTACAGCAGGATGTCCTTCCTGGATGACCACATTGAGCCAAGGCCATCACTCTCCACTCTTCCCCCCAGACTTCCCTGCAGCCAACCTGAGCCTTCTCTGGAGCAAGAGGAGGCAGCCATCCTGGATGATCCTGATTTGTCCATCTGGAGCCAGGTATAGTATTAACTGAAAATGTAGTGGGATAAAATTAATGTTTCCCAAATATGTCAGGATGAGAAACATACATTATTTTGTATTCCACAAGTGAAATCATGATCTGTAGACATTATTCTGCACTTAATTGTGTGGTAAATAGTCAAGCTGATGTAGTGGTAAATTTAAAGCAAGGATTTATGCATTTACATTCTAATTGCTTCCATCAGGATTACAAAGTTTGAGGCAAAGATTAAACCAACATATTAAACTATGTTTCTTTTTCATACACAGGATGAAATCAGCCAGGAGGAGGGTCTGGAAACTGTCAGGCAGGAGGAGGAAGGGCCCAGTGGCAGCCAGGAGGTGGCAGGGCCCAGTACCAGCCAGGAGGTGGCAGGGCCCAGTGGCAGCCAGGAGGTGGCAGGGCCCAGTACCAGCCAGGAGGTGGCAGGGCCCAGTGGCAGCCAGGAGGTGGCAGGGCCCAGTGGCAGACAGGAGGTGGCAGGGCAAAGGAGAAGCACCAGATCCCAGGTGCCTCCCATCAGGCTTCACAAAAGAGGCAGGAGGGACAGGACCACCAGTGACGCAGCAATGGCCCTTATTAAAGAGGCCCATGCCACCCTCAAGGAGCCCACATCCCCTGAAGAGGCCATTGCCGGCCTAGTGGAGGCTAAGTTCAAGGTGATGAGCATGGAGCAACGCCTCCTATGCGAACCCCTGCTCATCACCTTGCTCAACAAGGGGGTGATGGAGCAAATTACCCCCAATACCGCCATATGTGAGGTGGCCCAACTGACCCAACCTCAACCTCCACCTCCACCTTCCTCTTCTGCCCCACCCCCTTCTGCTACCCCTCCACCTTCTGCCCCACCCCCTTCTGCTACACCTCCACCTTCTGCCCCACCCCCTTCTGCTACACCTCCACCTTCTGCCCCACCCCCTTCTGCTACACCTCCACCTTCTGCCCCACCCCCTTCTGCTACACCTCCACCTTCTGCCCCACCCCCTTCTGCTACACCTCCACCTTCTTCTTCTGCCCCACCCCCTTCTGCTACACCTCCACCTCCTCCTCCTGACAGGAGTACCCCTCCAGTGGGCCAGCCTCCAGCTAAACGAAGAAGGAAGGCTGCAGGAAAGGCTGCAGGAAAGGCTTCAGGAAAGGCTGCAGGGAAGGTTGCCAGGAAGAAGAGGAAGTGATGGCCTTGCTTCATTGTGGTCGCACTGGTCGGACAGAAGGCAGCCTGTTGTAGTACCACACACTTGGGACATATATCTCACCTGCTGCTGTTCCTGACCTCTGGGAGGCCAGCATCAGATTGTGTTCTGAAATGTGGGCCTTCTCAAGCTCCCAATTTTAGTGTCCACACAGGGTTGGTGTGTGCTCTGGGGTCCCTGGGATGCACAAATGGCAGCAGCTTCTCCAGCGCTGCCTTCTCTTTATTTAATTTATAAACATGAATAAATGTGTTTTTTGTTTAAGTTCATACTTGACTATGTGTATTTTTAAATAAAAAAAAAAAAGCTTTGGAGTAAGCAGATACATTTGACTGACAATAATAGGCACAGATATCACCCCCCCAAAAGAATAACTAAATCTGATTAGCTCAAAAACATGGTGTGAAATTTTAAAAATATAGATTAGAAAATTAAATGGGAGATCGCTATCAAAACATTGAGAAATTATAATTAACATCATTTTGAAAAATCTAACCATTTAAATTATTCCTAAAAACTTGCACGATATAATACACATAAATCTTATAAAGAGCAGCATGAAAAAGGTTAAAAATAAGGCAGAACTCTGTGTGAATATCAGCAGCAAAAGAAGGTCTCTCGTTTTGATTAATGTAACATTCTAACGAAGAATTCAATGCAGAACATTTAAACGATGAAATATTTATGAGCGTGACGAATGTGCTCTCTCCATTATGAAGGCTTGTTTTACCAGAAGATGCGCTCCCGTCTCATAGTTGCTTGTGAGCATGCGCGCTTTTGGAAGAGTCGTAAAAGCATACACACGAACCATTTTCTCGTCACAAAACAGGCCGACGAGAAACACGACGAGGAAATCTGGAATCCTGACGAGAAAATAGAGAGCAGGTTCTCTATTTTCTCGTCGAGATTCTCGTCAAGTTTCTCGTCGTAAAACCATACACACGAACGTTTTTCTAGACAAAAAAACTCTCGCGGCACTTTTCTTGACTGTTTACGACGAGAAAATCGGTCGTGTGTACGAGGCCTTACTCTCAATTGTCAGCCAAACCAATAGCAAATAACATTTGTTGTTTACATGGCAACCATCAATAGGAGAACAGGAGAACTTATAAAGAAATAAAATAAAGAAAAAAGGGGACATTCATGGGCTCACAGGTGTAGAAGAAACAAATGACGCAGATCTAGAGATGGGAAAAAAGCAATACCTATTGACAAAAAAGGAAATAAAAAATGGCAAATTGCTTGAAATAAATGTTGGGTGGTTTCTGGATTCCCTTTTTATTATAAAAATATATTAACTTGTCTATTCCCATAATTACCGTATATACTCGAGTATAAGCCGACCCAAATATAAGCCGAGGCACCTAATTTTATCACAAAAAACTGGGAAAACGTATTGACTCGAGTATAAGCCTAGGGTGTCCATCTGCATGCCTCACTGTGTCCATGACTAGACTGACATTTAAAATGGGAGTCTATGGAAGGGGTGCCCGGGTTTGAAAAATTGGTGCTCCCCGGCCGTAGGTCCCCCAGACAACAAACTTTATACACTTATAGAGGAGAAATGGGGCTACATGTGTGCCAAGTTTCGGGTCCAGCAGACCTACGACCGGCCGGTACCGGGTCCCCAAAGTCACCGGAGAAATTACTGTTTAACATGGGAGTCTATGGGAGGGGTGCCCGGTTTTGAAAAATTGGTGCTCCCTGGCCATAGGTCCCACGGACAAAAAACTTTGCACACTTATAGAGATAGAGTGGGGCTACATGTGTGCCAGGTTTGGGGTCCAGAGGACCTATGGCCGGCCGGTACCGGGTCCCCAAAGTCCGGGAGATCAGGTGGAAAAGGTGACTCGAGTATAAGCCGAGGGGGCCTTTTCAGCGCAAAAAATGTGCATTAAAAATCGGCTTATACTCGAGTATATATGGTAGCTAGTCTGTCAAAGCTCTGATAAAGTTAACGGTGATGATATAACAACAATATTAGCTGTAAAAATAAATACACTGCTTAAATAAGCAACAATCTCATTTATTATAAAGAAAGTAGAAATGCTAACATAAAAACACTAAAAGTAGACTTCAGAGCAAATAAAACAAAAGAACATAGATGATACTTTACGAAAGGGCGTCCTCTGTATTCAGTATCTTCAGCTGGGCTCAATGGCAAGAGAAAGTTATTCCAGCCAGCCAGTACTTTTAAACTGCACTCAGACACCACCCACACAACCCCCACTGTCAGCATTCTGACAAATGAAAATCGATAAGAGGCTGTCCTTTTTCTGACCATCCTCCAGGAAGCATGCTGTGGTGTCCACCAGGGGCAGCATTTGTTCATGAATCACCGCTATTTGACTTGGGTCATCTTTTAGCTGGCCTCTGATGTTGGTGTAACTCAGGAATTCAGTACTTTTAACAGCAGCTGACCCTTGAAGCTATTGTTTGCAGCTATGGTAATCAACCAATTACACTAATCAGTGGGAAGAATTCCACCCTTACATTAGTTTCAGAATGCCACCCTTAACATCAACTAAAAAAAACATTGGTGCCATGCCACTGGTTCTGCCAAATGACATTGGACCTAGAATTATACAGGTGCCATCAGATGTTTTTTTTTTTTTTTTAATTCATAAGTTTTATTATATCCTTCAGCAAAGCATATAGGCTTGACCTAACTTAGCTTAAAATGGCTCCCACCCTCTTATAACACCTATTCTAACCACACTGTAGAATGATGATGCTTAAACTTACCTATTCCCAAGGTGCTCCACTCCGGTCATGTGATCGGCTCCCAACGGCCGGCTTCAAAGTTGAGGAGGGATAGCAGACAATGGATGCCCCATAATAAGCCTATGGGTGATGTCACCACTCGGCATTCCAACCATTGTCAGCAATCTCTCCTCTACCCTGAAGTCGGCTGCTGGGAAGATCATGTGACCAGACCAGAGCACTCAGGAAATAGATAAGTATATTCATCTTACTTCTACAGCAGGGTAGTTAATGTACGAGTTAGAACAGGGGTGGGAGTGATTTCAAGCTTAGTTAGATCTAGCCTGGAATTCCACTTTAATGAAAAAAAAAAAGTTTTATTTAAAAATATATTAGCATGCTGATGAGAAAAAAAGTAGGAATAGGAAATGTAAATACAGGAAGATTAACCTTTAGCTTTAAAATAAAATCACTATAATAATGTGAGATGTGATACACTAGGTAGGGGATATTATCATATAACAAGCACCATGCAAAAGATAACTGCATAAATAATAAATTGGAACCATTGTGATAATATAAAATTAAACATTACAGAAAATACATTAGGCCTTTTTTTTAATCGTAATACAAGCATTTTGTTTCTTAGGATATGGCTATAGCACAATTGCCGTGTTGCTCCTGACAGTTGGGTCCATGTTTGGCGCCACCCTGATCATCTTCAGTTCTTGTGAAGAGAGCTACAAACTCATCTTACAGTTGTTTGTGGGATTGGCGGTCGGAACATTGTCTGGTGATGCTCTGCTGCATCTCATTCCCCAGGTAAAGAGGAGTTTTTACACAAGACAACATTGATTTTTTTTTCTTACAAGGAATGTGTTTTGTTTTACTTTTTTTTTTGAATATGTATCGTATATACTCGAGTATAAGCCGACCCGAATATAAGCCGAGGCACCTAATTTTACCACAAAAATCTGGGAAAACGTATTGACTCTAGTATAAGCCTAGGGTGTCCATCTGCATGCCTCACTGTGTCCATGTGCATGCCTCACTGTGCCCATGCCTCACTGTGCCCATGACTAGACTGACATTTAACATGGGGGTCTATGGAAGGGGTGCCCGTGTTTGAAAAATTGGTGCTCCCTGGCCATAGGTCCCCCAGACAACAATCTTTGCACATTTGTAGAGGAGAAATGGAGCTACAGGTGTGCCAAGTTTCAGGTCCAGGGGACCTATAACCGGCCGACACCGGGTCCCCAAAGTCACCAGAGAAATTATCATTTAACATTGGAGTCTATGGAAGGAGTGCCTGGCTTTGAAAAATCGGTGCTCCCCGGCCGTAGGTCTCCTGGACAACAAACTTTGCACACTTATAGAGGAAGAGTGGGGCTACATGTGTGCCAAGGGGACCTACGGCCGGCCGGTACCGGGTCCCCAAAGTCCGGGAGATCAGGCGCAAAAAGGTGACTCGAGTATAAGCCGAGGGGGGCATTTTCAGCACAAAAAAATGTGCTGAAAAATGTGGCTTATACTCGAGTATATACGGTATATATAAATTATATTTAATTTATACAGTATGTGTATACAGCGGAACCTCAGATTACGAGCATAATCCGTTCCAGGAGAATGCTCGTAATCCAAAGTACTCGCATATCAAAGCGAAGTCATTGAAGTCAATGGAAACGAAAATATTTTTTTCTGCATTGACTTCAATGGCATGCAATACCGCATGTGGCCAGAGGTGGGGGGGCGCCGGAGAGCCTCGGAAACACACGGAAAGGCCCGAGGACAGCTCGGCTGACCTCAGAGAACCTTGGAAAGGCTCGGGAATGGAGTATTTTTGAGTCTTTCCGAGCATTTCCGAACTGCGCCGTTCGGCTCCGTTTGGCTCCGGTGCCCCCCCCACCTCAGGCCAAACGCGGTACTGCACACTGCTGTGGCTTGAAACCTGCTCGTTTTGCGAGACAACACTCGCAAACCGAGTCAGGATTTTTAAAAATACAGTACTCATATTGTGAAACACTCGTTACCCGCGTTACTTGCCATCCAAGGTTCCACTGTGTATATATATATATATATATATATATATATATATATATTTTATCCCAACTGTCCCTTAATTGAGTCCATCATTTGGAACAAAAGTCCCTGTGTCCCTTTTCTCTCATGATTTTGGTCTGATCTATATAGTCGTATATAAAATGCACATTTTAGCTTTCAAAAAGTGTTTCCCCAGCGCTAAACCTTTCATCCGATTTCTAAATTGCTGCATTTATAAATTTCAAAAGCCAATATAAAGGAATAGTAGTTGTAAAAAATAAAAATAAAAAAAAGCATTTGTGGATTTTACCAAAATTACCTTATTAAAATATTGTTTTACCCAATACTAAGGGGTCTATTTATAAAAATAAATAAATAGCATAGCATTGTATAGTGAATCTGCACGCACATTTGTTTTGTGCAAATTGCAACAACTAATGTTCTTTAGGCTATTTTCTCTTCTGAACCAACATTCTTTTATTATTGGCAATAGTAAAATGCATACTCATTTATTATGGGCAGTAGTAAAATACTGCATTACAGCCACTAGATGGAGCCCAGGAGTACAGGAAGAGATACAATGTAACAATTCTAGAGAACACTAAGGAACTAATGGTTACATTAATTTGCTAATTCCCTGTAGCATTCTCTAGAACAGGTGTCAGCAACCATTGGCATGGCACACTGCCACATTCATGATGGCATGCGAAGGAAGGAAGCCTGGGACACCCTTCTACACATCAACAAAGCTGGCCGGTGGCTGCGGCTATGGCTGGGTATGCAGAACAGAGAACGCCTGGTTCCCTCCAACCTCGGTTCCTACCCTCCTCAAATCTCCCCTCCTCATTCTGCTTGCCTGCATTCAGCAGTGTTAAGCATGGCCAGATCTAGGGAGGAATGCCCCCCCCCCCCCCCCCCCATGGATGCTGTGCCTGGCCCAGAGCTCCTCGTTGTGTCACAGCACATACCTGAGAGCAGAGTTTCTTACAGACAGGCTCCATCTACACAATATGTCACTGCCAGTTATGTTGCTGTTCTGACCTGGGAAATTCCCCGTTCGAAACAGCAGCACAGCTGCAGTAGCCAGCTAGACACTGTGCATATGGAGTCTATTTGTAAGAGAATCTGATCTCAGCTATGTGCTGTGTGGAGAGGAGGAGCTCTGCTGACTCCCCTGCCAGCAATGACCTCTGCCCTCTACCCTGCTGACCCCATCCTCTGCCCTGCTGACCCCTGCACACTGCCCTGCTGACCCATGTCCTATTGATCCCTGTGCACTGCCCTGTTGACCCCATCTGCCCTGCTGGCCCCTGTCTTCTGCCCTGCTGACCCCTGTCCTCTGACCTGCTGAACCCTGTTCTTTGTCCTGGTGACCCTTGTATACTGCCATGCTGAACCCTGTCTTCTGACCTGCTGGCCCCTGTCTTCTGCCCTGTTGACCCCTCTTCCATGCTGACCTCCCATCCTCTGCCTTCCTGACATTTTTTCCTGCACCCCCACATCACCCAGGCTAGATCTGGCTCTGATGTTGAGTCAGATGCCACAGGCTCCCTGCTCTCTGTCCACTGAGCTCCCGCCGCCCTTCCAAATGATACCCGCAGGTGGGACAGCGGAGCCCGGTAAACATGGCGGGGGTGGGTCGTGTGGGGGGGAAAGCCCTTTCTTTGTCCCCCCCCGCTGTCTTCTGGGAGACACACAGGTCCCAGAAGACAGCAGGGACCAGTGAAATTGCGCAGGGCAAGTTGCGCATGCGCAGTAGGGAAGCAGGAAGTGAAGCCGCAAGGCTTTACTTCTTGATTCCCTTACCGAAGATGGCGGCAGCAGCACACGAGAGCCGAGCGATAGATCAGCTTCGGGTGGTGTTGACATCGCGGGCGCCCTGGACAGGTAAGTGTCCATCTTTTAAAAGTCAGAAGCTGCAGTATTTGTAGCTGCTGACTTTAAAAAAAAAAAAATTGACGGATCTCCGCTTTAACCAAAACTGGTCATGGTATTATGTGAATGATATGTCAGGAAACCGAAAAAGGGTGGAATACATCACAAATGGTGGACAGGTGACTGCAGTACTGCAGTTTTTTTTTCCACCTTATGTTGGTGGCGTCTTCGGCGTCTGGAAGGAGAATTGCTCAGTATGTTTCTTTATATTATCCATGTGTTGAAGCTGCCAATGACCAAACCTGGTTTGAGAGCCACTTTAATACAATCTGACTTGTATGAATTTCTAGGTTTTGGGTATCCATGAGAACATTTCCCATGATCACCATGGAAACAATGAAGAACCTTACTTAGAGGAGAAGCAGTACCTGTGGAAGATAATGGGAATGATTGCCGGCATTTATGGATTCTTCCTCATTAATAAGCTCTGCTTTCTCTTTGTTTCTTCTACTAGACAGGTAAGGGGTTTCTTTTTCAACAGATTCCGTAATGCACAGGTGTATACATAGTAGGTTCTATTTCAGAATGAAGGATTGTAGGTGGCTTTGCCTATACAGTCACTGAGTCTTCCAATTTTTTTCCCAAATTTACCTCTAAAAACAATGGACCCACTTTCATAATAACATGGAAAGTCCTCATCTCTACAGCAGCCTATGTGGATATTCAGACTTAATGGCAAACTTCATAAACTAATGGTGCTTTAAATTAAAGGGATAGTTTACCTTCACAAAAAAAAAAGGATTTTGTCCAAATTTAGTCAAAGCTGCACAAAGTCACCCAAGAGCACTCTGTCAATCACATATAGTGGACGAACCACAGCAGTCAAATGTGAAAGCAGCACACAGTAAGCCATCTTTTAGTAAGCCATCTTCCGTACTCAGTTTCTCTCCTCCTGGAGTCATCTGTACTTACAAAGAGGGTACTGATTTGTCTTAGGCTGCCTGTGTCCAGCTCACTTCTCCTTATAGATACTCTTTCTGAGATAGGATCATTGCAGTCACCTCTGGCTTGGGTACACTTCTCTCAGATTCTCTAGTGGGATAGCCTCACTCCTGGCAAGAAAGCTGTCATATTTTACTTAACTGAGCGTCCCACTATGTGACTTCCTTGGGAGACTTGTCTCCAGTTGTTCACTCAAGGGAATACTTGGCCTGGTATAAAAGGCCTTTTGCAACCCCGCTCTAGCCTCCTCTACCATAAGAGTCAAAATGTCTAAAGCTGGCTCTTCTGGGTGCAGGTCTACCTCACCCTCTCCTCCAGCCCTGTCCAGGGCCTCCACTAGCTGACTACTGTACATCTGCCTGCTAGTGGGGTCTCTGTCTCCCATGCCATAACTGCACTACAATAGGACTCCTTCCAACCTGGATTT
Source organism: Rana muscosa (assembly GCA_029206835.1). Taxonomy (NCBI): domain Eukaryota; kingdom Metazoa; phylum Chordata; class Amphibia; order Anura; family Ranidae; genus Rana; species Rana muscosa. The sequence continues at coordinate 263,850,380 of CM055122.1, read as the reverse complement.
TACATGGGCACTGACTCACATATGACATCTCTACAGGAGGGCTATTACCAAAGGCTCTAACCAAAAGGGACCTAGCACCTGATTACACAATACTAGCCACCAAGTGTTCAACTAGCAAATCGCTCCTTACATGCTGGAGCAGTCTTTCTCAACTATTTCAACACAGAGGAACCCTTTAATTAATTTTCTGATCTCAGGGAACCCCTGTTAAAAATTACTATAGCTACAGCTCATGATACGTTAGTGTGATGGTCAGTGGAAAGAATGTTCCTTACATTTGTGGTCATTGGGAAGATCTACCGCCTTACAGGTAGCAAAAAATATCAAATTGCTCATTGCTGGAGGAACCCCTAGCAAACTCTGGGGGAACCCGAGGGTTCCATGGAACCGTGGTTAAGAAACCCTGGGCTGGAGACCTGGCAGAAGGAAGGCCGCTGCCACAGCACCATGCAGTTTGGTGCGGCGTAATTTTGAAGAAGGGTCCGGGACTTCTTTTGTGCGTTTTTTTGCATGTAGGGTAACTTATTGAAATGAGTGAAGACAAGGATAATGTATAGGAGCACTGCTGCTAGAAGGGTCCTCAGGACGCTTGTAGTCATCTGAAGTGAAAGCTGGTAGGGCACTCGAGCAGCACTATTAGGAGAGAAGTAGGCTCTGGATAAACAAACATATACAAAGAAAGGCGCTTCTAAGTGCAGTAGGACAGCGATTTTAATAGAACACAACAGTTAAAAACAATTACAGAATGTAGAAATTTAATAGGCTCATCAATCAGTTAGGAAGCAGTTTCTGAGTATGCTCCAAAATGCGTCCTAAGCTATGAGTAAGCATCACACCCTGATGTGAAACGCGTTAGCTGTCACCCTGCATGTCCCTTCATTTTTGATTGTTTTTGGATGGATTGTTTATTTATTTCTGTTTTGAAAAAAAAAAAAAAAAAAAAAATTTTTTTGGGCATTTCAATTTTCTTCATTAAATAATACGTTTTAACCAGAGTGCGGCAGTCCAGATTACTTCTTCTCCTCAAGCATCAGAGCATAGCCAGCACCTGGAAGTGGAGCAGGGCGGGAGCTAATTGAAGGAACCTGGAACCCTTGAGCGGTACACTTTTCCTCATTACTCCAAAATGCGTCACCGCCCCATTCGGATGTCACTTCCGGCCTTCCATTGTGGTTCCGGAAGTGCAGCGGCGATCCTGCTTCCTCTGACCCTTTGTACCTGCAGCTGCTGGTCGGCACAGAAACAGGGAATACCATCTCAGGAGCACCTAACTGATTGATGAGCCTATTTTAGTTCTACATTCTGTAAATGTTTTTAACCATTGTGTTCTATTAAAATCACTGGCCTACTGCACTTGGAAGCGTTGTTCTTTGTATATATTGAAATGAATGGGCTGCCCTATATCGCAAGCACGGAAATGCGTGTATGCTCCATTGCGCCTGTATGGTGTGAATCTAGCATTAACAACACAGCACTTTCTCTTTTGAAATCATTATTCTTTCCATTTTTTTTAGCCTCCGTTTTACGCCGTGGCCTATGAAGCCAGTCAGATCAATGTGAAAATAAGAGGAAAAGTGTGACTTTGTTTTGACTCCGCTGTTTACCTGTACAATATTGTGCCGGGTTTTATATGTATTTTCAATTACGTAAGTTACAGTAATACACTTGAGCTCATTTAAGGATTACCGAGCAATAATTTTGCTGTTTTCTTTGTTCATTTCATACGGCTTCCAAGAGCTGCAATCTCTTAACAAGCCAACGTAAGACTGTTCTCAGCTGTATTCTATATTATCTCACTCGGTATGCGGCCTTTTAATGCTTTCAAACAAGACATGATTTAGAGCGGAGTTCCAGAATGCTTTGTTCTTCACTTCCTGGAACTTACAATGCAATAAACAAATGGGAATTAGCTTAATGCCGAGTTGCCTTTTGTATTATGGTAAATATTCTCATACCGGGAGCGTGAATGGTTTTGTTACAAGGAGGCGAAAAAATATTATTTAAACCGGTTTAAATTTACACAGGGAGGTTCATAAAAAGAAACCTGCAAAGTGACATACATGGAAGCAGCCATAACCGATCTCCCTTGAGAATGCTGTTTGCCTGGCTGTCATGTTTGTCTTCTTTATTTAACCACTTCAGCCTTAATGACCAGGCCATTTTTTGCAGTACGGCACTGCGTCGCTTTAACTGACAATTGCGCGGTCATGCGACGTTGTACACACACAAAAGTGATGTCCTTTTTTTCCCCACACATAGAGCTTTCTTTTGGTGGTATTTGATCACCTGTGCGTTTTTTTGTTTTTTTTGCGCTATAAACAAAATAAAACCGACAATTTTGGAAAAAATATTTTTCACTTTTTGCTATAATAAATATTCAAAAAAAAAACATACAAATTTCTTCATCAGTTTAGGCCAATATGTATTCTTCTACATATTTTTGGTAAAAAAAAATCGCAATAAGCGTACACTGATTGGTTTGCGCAAAAGTTATAGCGTCCACAAAATAGGGGATATATTTATGGCATTTTTATTATTATTATTATTATTTTTACTAGTAATGCCAGTGATCAGCAATTTTTAGTGGGACTGTGACATTGCGGCAGACAGATCGGACACTTTTTTGGGACGAGTGACATTTATACAGCGATCAGAGCTAAAAATAGCCACTGTATAAATGTCACTGGCAGGGAAGGGGTTAGCACTAGGGGGCGATCAAGGGGTTAAGTGTGTTTCCTGGGAGGTGTTTCTAACTGTGGGGGGAGTGGACTGACTGAGAGTAGAGAGAGATCGCTGTTCCTGATCATTAGGAACAGACGATCACACTGTACTCCCCTGTCAGAACGGGGATCTGTTTGTTTACATTGACAGATCCCCGTTCTGGCTCTCCTTAGAGCGATCGCGGGTGGCCGGTGGACATCAGTTGTGGAACGTTCTCCACAAGGTTTAGGAGTGTGTCTATGGGAATGTTTGACCATTCTTCCAGAAGCGCATTTGTGAGGTTAGATGTTGGACGAGAAGGCCTGGCTCGCAGGTCAGATCTCTGTGCAGGCCAGTCAAGTTCCTCCACCCCAAACTCACTCATCCATGTCTTTATGGACCTTTCTGGGTCCTATCATGTGTAAGGGGGGTGGGGGAGAGGAGGACTTCCACTACCGATTGCCTAAGGCGACTGGAATGGAAGTGACAGCGGGTGCCTGTCATGATCAGGTGCCCGCTCCCCCCCCCCCCTCCTCGCCAAAAGCTCCATTTCACAAACAGGAACCGGAGAGGAGGCCTTAAAGCGGAACTTCCACTTTTGGGTAGAACTCCACTTTAACTACTTCAGGCCCAGAGGCTGTAATATGACGTCCTCGGCTTTGTGGGGGTATATCTGAATGATGGGTGCAGCTACAGGCATCATTCAGATATTGCCGGTTTCAGCCGGCGATTCCCTGCACCATAAGAATGATCATAATGGCTGTTCCGCCGCTTGATCGTTCTTACGGGAAGTGGAAGGGGATGTCCCCCCCCCCCTCCCAACGCCCTCCGGTGCTTCTCCCGACTCACCTGTGCGATCGGTGAGTCGGTAACAGGATCTGTCGGCCCCGGATGTTGATCACAGAGATTTCCGGCGGACCAGATGGTCACTGGAGTCTCTATGATCGTCGGATGTTATGACGTCACGCCCGGCCTCTGCATTCAAAAAAACGGTGCCGCTTCGGCTTTGAAGCGGTGATCTTTTTTTTTTTCTTTTTTTTTTTAGGCTTCCCAGCCTAGTGGTGAGATGTGGAGTCTTATTGACCCCATATCTCACTGTAAAGAGGTCCTGTCATGTCATATTCCTATTACAAGGCATGTTTACATTCCTTGTAATAGGAATAAAAGTGATCAAAATTATTTAATTTTATTTTAAAGTGTCAAAAAAAAATAATATTTAAATTAACAATTAAAAATTATTTTACAGTGCCCCTGTCCCTGTGTGCTCGCATGCAGAAGCGAACGCATACGTAAATCCCGCCCACATATAAAAACGGTGTTCAAACCACACATGTGAGATGTCGCTGTGAACGTTAGAGCAAGAGCAATAATTCTAGCCCTAGACCTCCTCTGTAACTCAAAAAATGTAACCAGTAAAAAAATGTAAAGCGTCACCTATGGGGATTTTTAAGTACTGAAGTTTGGCGCCATTCCACGAGCGTGTGCAAATTTTAGGCATGACATGTTAGATATCTATTTACTTGGCGTAACTTCATCTTTCACATTATGCAAAAAAATTGGGCTAACTTTACTGGGTTTTTTTTTAAAGCAGGAAACAGTTTTTTCCCCAAAAAAAACGCGTTTGAAAAATTGCTGCGCAAATACCGTGCGAGATAAAAAGTTGCAATGACCACCATTATATTCTGTAGGGTCTCTTCTAAAAAAAACATATATAATGTTTGGGGGTTCTAAGTAATTTTCTAGCAAAAAAAATATGATTTTTACATGTAGGAGCGAAGTGTCATGCCGCGTACACACGATCATTTTTCCCGTCTGGAAAAATGAAATTTTTTTTTTTCGCCGAGAAAAACGATCGTCTGTGGGCTTTATGCCGTTTTTCTCGTTGAGAAAAACGGCAGGAAAAACGACGAGAAAAATTAGAACATGTTCTAAATTTTCTCATCGTTTTTTCCATCATTTTTTTCCGAGGCAGTTTTCCCATAGGGAGACACTGCTGCGGAGCCCACAGACGGTCGTTTTTCTCGTCAAAGAAAAAAATGACGGGAAAAACGGTCGTGTGTGGGGGAACATGCCGTTCCCTCGTTTCTCATTTTTTTTCATGCCGTGATTCACGGCGGTGTTTTCACCGCCGTGAATCACGATCGTGTGTACGCGGCATCAGAATTGGCCCGGGCCTGAAGTGGTTAAGGATTGCTGAACCTGTGTGCAAGTAAGAAGCATATAAATAACAATCTCCATATTAAATGAAGGATCACCATGTTCTATACATGGACATGCAAAATATGCAATGATAGCAGAAAATAAAAAATACATTTATGGTAAATTATGCATGTGTTATAACTTAGTGAATTGAGTCTAATGTCAATGTTACAATAAAACGACACAGGCACTTGACATTATCCACACAGCATGGTGAAATACCAGGGAAGTGAAATGTTTTGGTCTTCTGTTCTCCTGGCCCGTAGGACTCTGTATTATGGTATGTCTGTTCTGACTCAATCCACAGAACTGCTTTCAGCATAAACAAGAGCACTCGGTCTGCCCAACATCAGGAATAGCTGAAATTGTATCAAGCTGAAGAATTTGTGCTCTTGATGTGCAGCTTCTGCTTAAAGGGTCAGTCCGCCCAAAACTTTGTCAGATATAAAATTTATGAGGGTGGGCCGAGACCTCCCTGTTGGATTTGCCCATCCTAGCAGGCTCTCTGCAAGCAGTGTGCTCCTCTGGCAGTGTGACCAACCTACCAGATTGAAATTTACTGACACGGCACCCAACATTTACTGGCACAGCCAAGTTTTTACTGCCATTCCCAAAATGTTCAAAATTCCGGTTCAATTGCAAATATCAGTTTTTAGGCTACAAACAAGTACACTATGCAATTAGCAATGTGATTTAAGGTAGATATTAAGGCAATATAGTAAGTAGCTCAGGGACAGGAGGGCAAGAAATTAGAATGGGCGACACACATGAAACTGACTCAAAGTGACACTGACAGCAGCACAGATCACTGACAGGACACGTCCCCTCCTGAGTTACAGTGGTAGATTTACTAAAGCTGGTGCACTCAGAATCTGGTGCAGCCATGCATGGTGGCCAATCAGCTTCAAACTTCAGCTTGTTCAATTAAGCTTTGGCAATAAAACCTGGAAGCTGATTGGTTTCTATACAGAGTTGCACCAGATTTTGCTATTTCTAGCTTTAGTAAATAACCCCAAAGGTCTCTCCATGCCAGATGGTCCCTTGAGTCCACTCCACTCCAAACAGCACTGACAGTCACGCTCCCGGCTTGCCCTGCTCTCATCCCGCAGATCTGTACACAAGGCTCCGCCCGCTCCGCTCGGCTCCCTTGCACCATGACATCACACGACACCCTCAGGCACCGCCTCCACCAGACCCGCCCCCCCCGCTGGCGCCACCCAAAAACACTGTATCAGGCACTCGGATGGTCTTGGCAGGCCCTGGACTGGAACTGTGAATGCGCAGTTTCGAACTGAGCGTCATAGTCATATTTTTTTACTGGCAACCCTTTCCTGTCACTGCCAGGAGAAAAGTGCCCAGTGTCTTCCAGTGAAAATGATGGTTGGCAACACTGTCCTCTGACTGTAGGGAAGAAAAAAAGTCCAACAATTGTGAGTGATACACCCTTTATAATAACTGCAGCGGAGGGGCGAGAACTCAGCTGTAAAGATTTCACTGCTGGAATTTACAAGAGGTGGAGAAGGTAGGCAGGGTAATCAACCTGTAGGTATCTATCCAAACCCAGTTTTTGGTGAACTTAAAGAGTAACTCCACTTTCGTTGAGAAAAAAACCTTCCCCTCTGGGTGATCTATATACATTGCAGGGATTTTAACAAATTTTGTTGCAGATTCCTAACTTTTGCTATTCTAAAAAATAGCTGTATGTCTGTGTCCATGTGAAAAGTGAATGTGAATAGGAGTGATTTCATAATTATCAAGCAGCTGCTGCACTTGCAGGGTTCTAATGAGGAAAGTGGCAGGGTCTGTATCCCTTTAGGAGTATCTCACCAAAAATGACATTTATGTGGCAGGGGATGCCCAAAATCTGACTTGTATCTTAGTGTAGACTTTTGTTTTTTATTTGTGATAGTTTTTTCCCATGAATGTGGAGTTACCCTTTAAAGTGTAAGTCAAAGCAAAAAAAAAAAGACCCTTTCGTTGCCAGAGCCATTTTTATGTTTTTTCCATGTTTAAAAAAACAAACTGTTTAGGCCTGAAGATTACTTAAAACCCCCAAAACATTATAGATTTTTGAAAAGCAGAGACCCTGGAGAAAAAAAATGATGGCAGTTCCAATTATTTATCTAAAACGAATATCTTTAGTGATAAAAAAAATTACAAATAAAAGATAAAACAAAATGAAAAACACCAAAGTGATGACAATAATAAATAGTTAAAAATCAAAAGTCCATGTGAAAAACTAAGTGCCAAAGTATGCTAAGGTGCAATTGAAAAAGTCCTCCAATAGTATTCAGCTCTTCACACCACATGTACGCACTCTACCTCTTTATATATGGATCAAACCGCTCATGTATGGGGAGAAAGAGGAGAGCTCCACTAGTGCAGTATGTCAAAGCACGATTTATCTTAAAAAGTCTACAATTTGAACCTCACTTACAATGTTTCAATTAAAAGCAAGCATGTAAACCACATGTATCCATACCGTATCAGCGGTTAGACCTGATGCCAGAAAAATGTGTCTCACCCGACTGGAAAGTCCTGCCGATACGCCACTTCCGGTTTCATGTACTTCCTCACTTCTGGTTGCTGTACAGCCACGTTCCGACGCGTTTCGTTATCACTACTTTGTCTAGGGATTGGCTGCAAGGCACGGCAACCTCCTTCTTATAGAATCCAGCATGCAAATGTTTAACCACCTGCACGCCATCACTGTTTATATCTCCGGGGTCAGTCAATACCGCATTGCGCCTAAAATAGCTGCCAATGCTGCATTACGTTTAAAACGGCTGCCCTCGTGGAATAACACTTGAAATCAGGAAACAGCCAATACACTAATATCCTATGTGGAGGTTCCAAATTTACTGTAAAACAGCTGAAATTAAATTCTTATAGCAAAAGGTCAAACCTCACCCTATTCATAAAAAACTGATTGACCAGTAACTAAGCTGATAATACGAATCCAGAATGTAAAATACATCAATAAGATGTATAACAACGTATACACACATAAAATTCACAATAAAATGAACATTGTACATAAGAAAATTTAAAAAATATAAACCAATATGCTATAATGGAGAAGCTGATGACTAATGTGATAGAAAAATGTAATGTAATCAATAAAATATTTAAAATAATTACTAATAAAGTAATTTAAATTCAACTCAATATTTTAACCTTTAGGTGTCAAAGTATTTAATAAAAATATCCATTTAGTTTCTCTCTGTGGTAAATCTCTCACTCTATTTGAACCTCTCTAAGTGGGGTACACTCTATCTTTTCCACAAAATTGTAGAATTGTGGGATCTCTATTATGGAAGTTCCTAAAATGTAGGGAGACACTATGATGTCTGAAACCATTTTTTTATATTTGTTATATGTTCAGATGCAAGGTTTTTGAGTGGTCTTTTAGTATGTCTCGCATTATAAAGGCCACAAGGACACCAAAGTAAATAAATCACGTGTAGTGTTGTATGTTCCAACTTTTAATTTCCCACAATATTAACGCAGTAGTCTAGGAAGAGCAAAATTTCAGTAAAAAAGCACAGTAGGAAGCTTTAGCGCACACAATTGCCCAATTTTTTGGGTAAAATATAAAAAATGAGGTTGCGCTGAGTAAATAGATACTCAACATGTCAAGCCTTAAAATTGTGCGCGCCCAAGAAATGGTGACAAACTTTAATTATCCTATATTTTCTATGGGTGACACTTAAAAAGCCCCTACAAGTAATCAGTTTAGTGATAACATTGACAGCGGCGATATGTAACATGTGTAGCGCAATCAAAGTTTTCACATGTACAGTGCATCCGGAAAGTATTCACGACGCTTCACATTTTCCACATTTTTTATGTTACAGCCTTGTGGATTAAATTCATTATTTTCCTCAAAATTGTACAAACTATACCCCATAATGACAACGTGAAAGAAGTTTGTTTGAAATCTTTGCAAATTTATTATTATTTATTGAAAAATCCCATGTACATACGGTAAGTATTCACAGCCTTTGCTCAATACTTTGTTGAAGCTCCTTTGGCACCAATTACAGCCTCAAGTCTTTTTGGGAATGATGATACAAGCTTGGCACACCTATTTCTGGGCAGTTTCTCCCATTCTTCTTTGCAGGACCTCTCAAGCCCAATCAGGTTGGATGGGGAGCGTCGGTGCACAGCCTCTTTCAGATCTCTCCAGAGATGTTCAGTCGGGTTCAAGTCTGGGCTCTGGCTGGGCCACTCAAAGATGATCACAGAGTTGTCCCGTAGCCCCTCTCCTTTGTTATCTTGGCTGTGTGCTTAGGGTCGTTGTCCTGTTTGAAGATGAACCTTCTTCCCAGCCCAAGTTCCAGAGCGCTCTGGAGAAGGTTTTCATCAAGGATGTCTCTGTACATTGCTACATTCATCTTTGCCTCAATCCTGACTAGTCTCCCAGTTCCTGCTGCTGAAAAACATCCCCACAGCATGATGCTGCCACCACCATGCTTCACTGTAGGGATGGTATTGGCCAGGTGATGAGTGGTGCCTGGTTTCCTCCAGACATAATGTTTGCCATTCAGGCCAAAGAGTGCAATCTTTGTTTCATCAGACCAGAGAATTGTGTTTCTCATGGTCTGAGAGTCCTTCAGGTGCCTTTTTGGCAAACTCCAGGTGGGCTGTCATGTGCCTTTTACTGACGAGTGGCTTCCATCTGGTCACTGTACTATACAGGCCTGATTGGTGGAGTGCTGCAGATATGGTTGTTCTAATGCAAGGTTCTCCTCTCTCTCCACAGAGAAATGCTGGACCTCTGTCAGAGTGACCATCGGGTTCTTGGACACCTCCCTGACTACAGCCCTTCTCCCCCAATCGCTCAGTTTGGCCAGGCAGCCCGCTCCTAAGAGGAGTCCCGGTGTTTCCAAACTTCTTCCATTTAAGGATGATGGCGGCCACGGTGCTCATTGGGACCTTCAATGCTGCAGAAATGTTTCTGTACCCTTCCCCAGATCTGTGCCTCCATACAATCCTGTCTCGGAGGTCTACAGACAATTCCTTGGCCTTCATGGCTTGGTTTATGTCTGACATGTACGGTTACTGTGGGACCTTATATAGACAGGTGTGTGCCTTTCCAAATCATGTCCAATCAACTGAATTTACCACAGGGGGACTCCAATCAAGTTTTAGAAACATCTCAAGGATGATCAGTGGAAACAGGGTGGACCTGAGCTCAATTTTGAGTGTCATGGCAAAAGCTGTGAATACTTATGTACATGTGATTTTTTCATTTTTTATTTTTATTACATTTGTAAAGATTTCAAACAAACTTCTTTTACATTGTCATTATGGGATATTGTTTGTAGAATTTTGAGGAAAATAATGAATTTAATCAATTTTGGAATAAGGCTGTAACATAACAAAATGTGGAAAAAGTGAAGCGCTGTGAATACTTTCCAGATGTTCTGTAGGTGCCCTTGATGCTTGTGTTTACGTTTGTATGTGTGTAGCACTACCCCTGCAGGAGCTGCTGGTTACTTTTGGTCTGCCGTTACCCCACTGTTCTCCGTGTTGACTCAAAGTCTAGGGTTAAAGTTGCATAAAACAGGGTTGCCAGTCACTGAGTCTTTTCCAATGCTTCTTTTATTAAACATTACGTTAGCAGAATAAGGGATGGAGGATTAGGGGAAGTTGAAGTACCTGATGCAGATCACTGAGAAAAACTTGAGATCCTGGAGACAGGTACACTCGCTGTCATTTGATCTTGCTCACCCGGATAGGCCCCTCTCACCGGCCTAGCAGCTGGGATGATGCACGGACAAATGAAAAGTCTCTGCCACAGACTTGGTAATCAGAATTTCCAAAGTTTAAGCACAACTGCACAGTATAAGAAAGTCCTTTAAGCCGACCCGGCAATACTGTGAGGCAGATTGGTTGAGATGCATCCTCCAATTGAGACCCCAGGCTCCTCTTGAGATACCAGCCTTCCGCTGCGTATTCTCCAAGACGAGTCCTCCCCTGGCTCCTTCAACTGCTCGGCTTCTTCCCGCAGGACAGACATCACGGGATCACCCTCGAACCAGTAGGCCCCAGATAGCTTCTGGGCCTACCTCCAGTAACGTAAACCTCGGGCCAGCAGGCCCCGAGGCAGAAGAGGAGTTGTCACATACCTCCGGCCAGGGTGGCAACGAGGTGAGAGAGAGACTCCAAAAATGGCGTCCGTCCCTTAAGTACCCTCTCCCAGCATGCCCAGCGGTATCAACCTCCCGCTAGGTTGCCTCTTGGAAAGAACACCCAATACGCCTCGGCTTGTTGTACCTTCCAACATGAACCAGAGGTGGCAGCGACACCTGCTGGTAACCGCGGGAAATACACCAACTCAGCCAAGGCTGGAACATAGGCCAATTTAGCCAAAACATAGAGTCTGAAGTGACAGTTCAGAAATCCCACTTAGTTTAGATAATAGCGCTTGGTCAACAGGAGCAGGGCGCTACATGTGCTTGTATGTGGGGGTTCAAAATTGGTTTCCAGGGGGTTTACGTGCTTGCACATGCTATGTAATAGAATTTGGTTATGACAGGTTCTCTTTAATGAGACATCAGAGTTATTTTAACCCCTGATGGCTCACCTGCCCTCCATTGAAGCTAATGGAGCACAGATAGCACTCTATTAGCTTTTTCCCCAGCCTCTGTGTCTGACAAACCTGGAAGTGATGTAATACCCTCCCACTGCTGCTGACATAGGTCATACATCAGTGGGAGCAAAAGAGTTAAAGACATTGCAAGTACAGTAAAATACCTGTTGGTCTGTCAGAAAATAGAGCCTCAGTATAACTAAAAGCAGAAGAATCAGAACAAGGGACATAATTTACAGTTTGTATTATTTGTACCTTGTCCAGATTCCTCGCTTTCAGTAGAAATCCTGCTCTATCCTGATAGTGTATTTTCCGCAGTCCATAGCACATAGTGTCTGCTCTCTCCTTCCTCTGCTACCTGCCTGAATCACTTCTGACAGTTTATTTCTGACACCAGACAAACCCTGGAAACAGCCCCTCTAGCACATAGAAGGTGATTGACATCCTCAGCTGTGCATGTTTCCCTATGAGACTGTTTAGAAGAGTGTGTTTCCCTTCCCTCCACTCAAGTCTCAGGTTACACTCAGCTCTTCTCTCAGTGCTGTGCAATATGTGATATCAGATCCCCACCCCCTGCCTCTTAAAAAGTGGTAAATGCCCTTTGGTCTGTGCATGTTAAAGCGCTCTGGAGAAGAGAAGACTGCAGATAAACAGGTACAGCTTATATAGGGGAATTTGCTTCATCACTGTGTATCACCTGAGGCCAGTCTCCTAAGTGAGCTTATGTAAGAGTTTATTATCATATTTAGCATTCTTCTGAGTTTCCATTATACTGTCTTTGTCCAGGGGCTGTCATTGGTCAATGGGCACCTGACTCATTCTCATGATCTGCCATTGGAATCCCATTTGAATGATCAGTCAAGAAAAGCCAAATCTACCTCTACAATTCAGCTGGTAAGATGTTTTTCTTTATTATTTTTTAGCTGCTAATTAATTAATAGCTTATTTATTAACTTTTTTATTTATTTCTGCAGCAAAACCATAACCAAAGTATTTATTGGACAGCAATAAAAATTAGGGATGCACTGATACCAAGCATTTGCGCAAGTATCAGTAATCACCCAAATGCTCCCGATACCAAAACCGATACTTTGCTGTGCGATTTGCATCAATACAAAATGAATGGGCTCAATTCGCACTGCAAAGAATCGTATGCGATTTGAACAGAAATGCGGTGCGATTCCTGTCCGAATCGCATTCAATTTCCCCCACCACGCCTGTGTTTGGGTGTGTATAGAAAGGGAAAAGCACCATCTAGTGGGCATTTTAAAAAATGTTAGAACTCACGGTACATATCTGGTCACATGCAAAGAAATTTACATAGGTGTCCCGACCTGCCGATGATAGCAAATCACGGCCGCTGGAGGTGTTTACAGGGCTGGAGGAGATGTAGAGCCGATCTACCCCCAAGCTGACATCACTTCCGCCCTATACACATGGGGTCCCGGAACTTCTCCTCCAGCGGCCTTGATTTGCTATCATCGGCGGCCCGGCACACCTATAAAGATTTTTTGTATGTGGCCAGATATGTACTGTGAGTTCTAAAAAAAAAAATTAACTGCCCACTAGATGGCGCTTTTCCCTTTCTATACACGCTGTGACAGCAGGAAGGTAAAGTCACCTGGTTGCATCCAGGGGGGTAGATATATTTCGCCCAGATTCAGGCTTTACGCCGACTTATACAACTAGGTGGAGAGTTGTATAAGGCTAGTGGGCTCATGGATGACTCATACCTCTAGGGAGAGGGCTGGGCGTCGTGCAGACAGGGAGTTGATGAGACCAGCTGAAGCTTGTCAGCTCATTTAGGCCTCTATAAGAACTCCCAGCTTCATTAGATGTTAGCTCATGCCTGGAACCAGACCTGTGTGGACTGTCTAGGGAGAGTGAACCCCTGTGCGGTGAGACAAAGCCTGTGTGGCTATTTGCTTGGACATTTAAAACCAGGGACTTAGGGACTAGGACAGCACTAGGCTGATCCCAGTTGTTAGTTAGGAAACCTGTATGTTTAGTCAGAGGTCAACTTGACCAGGATTTATTTTGGTTATGTTTCTTTTGCTTTGCTGTGTTTTGTCACTGTAAATAGAAAATAAACCGCACCTTTTTTGATTTTGAAAACCACAACCTCCGTTTGCTGGGCCTGTTTTGTGTGGGGAGCCCATCCCGGGGGTCACACACACCCGCTGCCGAGCTAACCCCCTCACAGTTGGTGGAGAACCAGTGGCAGTTTTTTTTAAGCCAGCATGGAGGAGATACTGAAGCAGCTGGCTCTAGCAAATGCCAATCAACAGCAGACAAATGCAGGTTTGCAAAGGAGCCTTGCAGCCCAGCAGCAGACAAACGCAACTTTGCAACAGAGTCTGGAGGCTCAGCAACGAGCCCAGCAGCAATCTGAGGCCCGCTTCATAGACCTGTTGCAGAAGCAAGAGCAGAGACTACAACAACTGATGGAAGCAGTAATGCAGCAACGTCCGCAGACCAGTGAGGAAAGCCGTCCCACTAATACCGCGTCCTTTGGGGTGAGTCGTTTATTGACAAAAATGACTGGAGAGGATGATCCAGAGGTATTTTTGACCACATTTGAAAGGACCGCTGAAAGAGAAAAGTGGCCTGAGGAGCAGTGGGCTGGACTGGTGGCTCCTCTGTTAACTGGTGAATCGCAGAAAGCTTACTATGACCTAGAGCCTAACCAAGCAAAAGACTATGTGATGCTAAAAGCTGAAATATTGGCAAGGCTGGGTGTCACCCAGGCTGTCCGGGCTCAGCGTGTGCATAACTGGACTTTCCAGCTTGGAAAACCCCCCAGGTCTCAAATGTATGATCTCATTCACCTGAGCAGAAAGTGGCTACAGCCAGAGACTTTGTCCGCACCAAAGATTGTGGAACGTGTTGTAATGGATCGGTTTTTGAGAGCTCTTCCTACTGCCATCCAAAAGTGGGTAAGCCATGGAGACCCAGAGACGGCCGATGGTCTTGTGGATCGTGTGGAGAAATACTTGGCTACAGAGAACCTGACGGCCTCTTCCAGAGACACTCGGACTTTCCACCCTAAGACCAGACCATCCCCAGGGGCGGATAAGAGGATTCCAAGGGGTGAGGGTGGAGAGAGTGAGAGGGTGGGAGCTCTACCCCAAGTTTGGCGAGAACAGCCTGGGAAATCAGCGGCTCAAGAGGCGGCAAGAAGGATCGTTTGCTACCGCTGCCGGCAAGCGGGACATATTGCAGCCAATTGCCCGGTTGTGGAGGAACCCATGCAGTGTGACTTTCTGACGGGCAGACGTCAGTCGCTGTGTGCGACAGTCGCATGCACTGCCATTCGAGGAACTGAGAAACATTTATGCAAAATGTGTGTTAATGGTAGAAATGTTGTGGTATTGCTGGATTCAGGTAGCCTTGTGACCCTGATAAAGGCTGAGTTAGTTAAAACAGAGGTCTCTGGGAATAGCAAGGTAGCTGTTATTTGTGTGCATGGGGACACCCGAGAGTATCCAGTGACTACAGTGTGTTTCGAGACCCCCAAAGGTACCCTCTCTCATCCAGTGGGCTTAGTATCTCAGTTACCGCATGACGCCATTGTGGGAAGGGATTTTCCGAAGTTCTGGGAACTGTGGGATGATCCTGAGCCCCTCACTGGTGCCCCTATGTACCAGGAATGTGATAGCCAGAACTCCCCTGAGAGTGGTGAGGACTCTCCGGAATTTCCCTTATCAGTATTGGCAGGGGAGACTCAAGAAACTGGAGAGGAGCCCACCTCCTCAGACGAAAACCTACCGTCTGTGGAGTTTTCTGATCTTGAGGTTCACAGGGAAAACTTTGCCACAGAACAGTTGAAAGACCCCGCCCTAATAAAGGCACGGGAAAACGTAGTGAAAATAGATGGCGAGTTAGTGAACCCAGATAATACCTGCACTTACCCATACTTCAGCGTAGAGAAGGACCTACTGTATCGGGTGGCAAAAAGGGCAGAAGAAACCGTTGAGCAGCTTGTGGTGCCCAAACCTTACAGGAAGTTGGTGTTGGAGTTGGCCCATGGGCACATTCTTGGAGGTCATCTGGGGACAGAGAAAACCCGAGAGAGGGTATTACAGAGATTCTATTGGCCGGGGGTGATGAAGGACGTAGAAAATTATTGTTCCTCCTGCCCTGTGTGTCAGAGGTTGGCCCCGATGCCACATTTCCGTAGCCCGCTGGTCCCTCTACCCATCATTGAGGTCCCGTTTGAGAGGATCGCCATGGATTTGGTAGGTCCTATAATCAAGTCCGCTAGGGGGCACCAGTACATATTAGTTATAATGGACTATGCCACCCGTTATCCAGAAGCGATCCCTCTCCGAAATACCTCGGCCAAAACCATAGCCAAAGAGCTATCTCTTGTTTTTAGCCGGGTGGGTATTTGTAAAGAACTGCTTACGGACCAAGGTACACCCTTTATGTCCCGGGTTATGAAAGAGCTGTGTAAATTGTTCAAAGTGACGCAATTGCGTACGTCTGTGTATCACCCCCAAACCGATGGGCTGGTTGAAAGATTCAACAAAACCCTAAAACAAATGTTGAAGAAAGTGGTGGATAGAGATGGAAAGGATTGGGACTGTTTACTTCCTTATTTGATGTTTGCTATTAGGGAGGTGCCCCAATCCTCTACGGGATTCTCCCCCTTTGAGTTACTGTATGGGAGACACCCAAGAGGGCTGTTGGATATTGCCAAGGAAACTTGGGAAAGTGAGAGTTCTCCCCACAGGAGTGTGATTGAGCATGTCGCCCTGATGCAAGATCGAATTGCACAGGTAATGCCCATCGTGAAGGAACATTTGGCCCAAGCGCAGTTGGCACAGCAGAGAGTGTACAACCGTGGAGCCAAGACCCGTACCTTTTCCCCGGGGGATAGGATATTGGTACTTGTCCCTACGGTTGAAAGTAAATTCCTTGCCAAATGGCAAGGCCCCTACGAGATAATGGAAAAAGTGAGCGAAGTGAATTACAAGGTCAGACAACCAGGAAGGCGAAAGCCCGAACAGATCTATCACGTTAATCTGTTGAAAGCCTGGAGGGATAGAGAGTCCCTAGTCGCAGACACTTGGTCACCAGCTCAAACTGGTTGCGTGATTCCTGAGGTTGGAATAGCAGCCACCTTGTCACAACCCCAACAACAGGAGGTTAAGGAGTTTGTGCTTCGCAACAAGGAGGTATTCTCTGAGCTGCCGGGACAAACATCTGGGGTAGAGCATGACATCATTACCCCGCCCGGTGAAAGGGTGAAGTTAAAACCCTATCGGATCCCAGAGGCTCGACGGGAGGCAATACGGGAGGAAGTACAGAAAATGCTGAACTTAGGGGTGATAGAGGAGTCCCAAAGTGATTGGTCTAGTCCCATCGTGTTGGTGCCTAAACCGGATGGGAGCTGGCGATTTTGTAACGATTTTCGTCAGTTGAACAAAGTTACAAAATTTGACACCTACCCCATGCCACGTATAGATGAGTTGATCGACCGGCTGGGAACAGCCCGATACATGACGACTCTTGACCTCACAAAAGGGTATTGGCAAATCCCCCTGGCCAAGTCGGCCAAAGAGAAAACCGCATTTGTAACCCCAGACGGGGCGTTCCAATATAAAAGAATGCCGTTCGGGTTACAGAATGCGCCGGCCACATTCCAGCGGAAAATGGACCAGATGCTGAGGCCCCATCGGAAGTATGCTGCGGCTTACCTGGATGATGTAATTGTCCATAGCACAGATTGGGCCTCACATCTGCCAAAAGTGCAAGCAGTCCTGGACTCTGTTCGGGAAGCGGGGTTTACGGCTAACCCCAAGAAGTGTACCATTGGGCAGGAGGAGGCCAAATATCTTGGGTACACCATTGGGAGGGGAGTAATAAAACCCCAACTCAACAAAGTCGAGGCCATCCAGAGTTGGCCACGTCCCAACAGCAAGAAGCAGGTACGAGCCTTTCTGGGAATCGCTGGGTATTATCGGCGATTCATTCCCCACTTTGCTTCTAAGGCTGTGCCCCTAACCAACCTGACGAAGGGGAAAGGGTCGGTCATGATTAAATGGACCCCCGAGGCTGAGGCAGCATTCCAATTCTTGAAACAAGCCTTATGTAGCCAGCCAGTGTTGTACTCACCCGACTTCTCTAAAGACTTTGTCGTACAAAGTGATGCGTCAGATGTGGGGTTAGGAGCAGTATTGTCCCAGGTCTGGAACGGGGAAGAGCACCCAGTCATTTACCTCAGCAGGAAGTTGAAGTCCCATGAGGTAAATTACGCCACCGTTGAAAAGGAGTGTTTAGCGGTGAAGTGGGCTCTAGATTCCCTTCGGCACTACCTGCTAGGTAGGCACTTTGACATGGTTACGGATCACGCTCCGTTAAAGTGGATGGCTCAAAACAAGGAAACAAATAGAAGAGTGAATAGGTGGTTCCTGGCCCTCCAGGAATTCAACTTCACAGTAAAGCATCGCCCTGGCGTTCAAATGGGGAATGTGGATGCTTTGTCTCGAGTACATGAATGCCTGATTGCTGGTGTTCCAACCCCGAGGTTAAAACAAGAGGGGGGGGTATGTGACAGCAGGAAGGTAAAGTCACCTGGTTGCATCCAGGGGGGTAGATATATTTCGCCCAGATTCAGGCTTTACGCCGACTTATACAACTAGGTGGAGAGTTGTATAAGGCTAGTGGGCTCATGGATGACTCATACCTCTAGGGAGAGGGCTGGGCGTCGTGCAGACAGGGAGTTGATGAGACCAGCTGAAGCTTGTCAGCTCATTTAGGCCTCTATAAGAACTCCCAGCTTCATTAGATGTTAGCTCATGCCTGGAACCAGACCTGTGTGGACTGTCTAGGGAGAGTGAACCCCTGTGCGGTGAGACAAAGCCTGTGTGGCTATTTGCTTGGACATTTAAAACCAGGGACTTAGGGACTAGGACAGCACTAGGCTGATCCCAGTTGTTAGTTAGGAAACCTGTATGTTTAGTCAGAGGTCAACTTGACCAGGATTTATTTTGGTTATGTTTCTTTTGCTTTGCTGTGTTTTGTCACTGTAAATAGAAAATAAACCGCACCTTTTTTGATTTTGAAAACCACAACCTCCGTTTGCTGGGCCTGTTTTGTGTGGGGAGCCCATCCCGGGGGTCACACACACCCGCTGCCGAGCTAACCCCCTCACAACGCACAGGAGCAGTGGGGGAAATTGCATGCGATTCGGATCAGGAATGGCACCACATTCCTGTTCAAAATGCATGCGATTTTTTGCAGTGCGATTTGCTGCAATTTTTTTTGTATTTACGAAAATCGCAATGCAAAGTATCGGAAATCTGTATCGCCCAGTACTTGACTGAAAGTATCAGTAGTCGTACTCGCCGATAATAAAACGGTATCGGTGCAACCCTATTAAAGATGTTACAAATCACCTTGAGTTATTGTTTATTGGAAGGGTCTATAACCCTTCCCTCTT
The DNA here is from genome assembly GCA_029206835.1 of Rana muscosa. NCBI lineage: Eukaryota > Metazoa > Chordata > Amphibia > Anura > Ranidae > Rana > Rana muscosa. The sequence goes on along the minus strand of CM055122.1, from coordinate 263,831,436 downwards.
CCTCATTATAGGGGTCTGAATTCCCACCTTTATTCCTCTAAGGGGGCAGTGCAATTTTGAGATTTAAAACATTACCTTCACCTGAAAATGAAAGTTGCTTGGGTCTTGGGGCTCATTCACATGGGTGCTGTGGTGTGTACAGTGCAAACCAGTTTTTTTTTTCTATGTGGCTGGGGCTGTGTGCAGGCAGCCTATGTTACACTATAGGGATACAGCAACTGTATGAACACAGCTGCAGGTCCTAATTTAACAGGCGTGTGAATGCAAGTGTACAACCCCAAACACAGACAGTGTATTTGGGGCCACACACCCGCACCTGCACATCTGTCAGATTAGGACATACAGCTGTGTTCATACAGCCGCTGCATCCCCATGGAGTAACAGGTGGCTCCAACCACACAAACTAAACGCTCACTTACACTGTATGTGCAAAAGAACCTGTGTGAATGAGCTCTTATTTATTTTTTTCTATTATTTTTTACATTTTTAATTATTTATACTTTTTTTATATATTTTACATATATATATGTAGCGCTACCCCCAGTTAAGAGAGCCGCTGATATTGATTTGGGCCCTGCAGTGCACCGCTGTCAACCCCCGGCAATCGGCTCTAACCTCCCGTGGCACAGCTGGTGATAGAGAGATAGGACCGCGTGATCGCAACTGTTGGTGACGCAGTCCTATAACAAACATACACAGAATATACTTTAAAACTCCTATTAAAGTAAGCGGAACTGACACCAAATGTACTTTACCCAGATATTTTACTGAGGCTAATGGGCAAGTAATAAACAACAGTATAACAAGTTGCAGATCCCTGCAATAAACAGTAATAAAGATAAACAGAGTAATCAGAATAATAAAGTATTGCTATGCAACTCTAGCGCTGCCCTTTTACAGCTACTTCCCCTCATGGGTAGACTAACACCCAGCAATGTCTACCTATGCAGTCAGGCCTGACTGATCTAAATGGAAGTTCAGTGAAACAATATTCGCTAGCAATCTCTCGGTGGTGCACTTGAAGAACAACTTTGTAATCCCAACGAATAGTAAAGATAAAGTATCTGTCTTTAAACAGCTCTCACCACCTGGACAAGTCCAAGTCCCTTTCCTCCATCGATTCGTCTAGGAACAGGAATCCACCGACATCCAAGTCTTCAATCCTTCTGGTGTACTGCAGCAAGGAGGATTAGATGTCTCTAAGGCTCTGCTAGGCTGGCAGAGGGCTCTTTGGAAAGGAGCACACGGCCCGGGCTTCAGGCCTTGTGCACACAGCAGTTCAGCACAGACATCCTCTTGCTAGGAGAGGGGGGTCCAAAGAGAGCGACCAAAACTCCGCCTCCCCTTTATAAAGTCTGCCCCAGCAGTCTCTGTTCTGGAGCAATGCACCCTGGGTGCTGCAAGATGTACTGGGAGATGTAGTCTCTTTCTCTCCTCTGCTTTCACTTCCAGTAATGTCTCTTTACTTCCTCCCGACTCACCTCTCACCTGGAACTTCTTATCTCTCTGCATTAAAGGGGAACACCCCGCTACACACTCCCCCCACTTGAACTCTTTGGTCTCCAAAGATAAACTTCAACAAATACTGTTTACCATTTTGGACAATGTCGAGCATGATGTTGGCATAGGGAATTCCCACCAAAACTTTGGGATGGAACTCTCTTGCCCACAGGTCACACTACCATGAGTGGCCTGCCTAACTGTGCCAGAGAGTGAGCTGGGGTTGCCCTCCACCAAATGGACGGTGGAAGGATCAGGTTGTTCAACACTTCTCCTAGCCGTTACAACAGAGTCCTCTGAGCTCGTCCCCATTTGGGGGTAAGTTAGTTTCTTGGGAGGCCTGATGACTCTGGGAGCCCTCTGCTCTCTTGGTGCTTCTGACTCTGGCACCACAGGCTCTTCTTCAGGAGTAAGTTCAGGTAACATTGCTGGTTCTGGAACCTCTGATTCAGAAGTCGACTGACGTATGGAATCTCTAGAGTCCTCCTCTGCGCAAGTGTCAGGAACATCTTCCCAGTAATCAGCTGAGGGACTGAAGGGTATGAATTCAGTAGCCTCCGGATTCAGCGTTGCATCTGGGGTATCCCCTCCATTTGGGAGATCTATGGCGGACGTTCCCAGAGTCGAGGGAGGCCACAGCCAGTCCAGTTCTCCACCTTCTTCTGTACTCAATTGGGAGGCCTCCCCATCTTTGGCTCGAGAGGTCTGGGACCGAGTGTTCGGCCTAGGAATATCCAGGATAGAGGCCGGTTCAGGGGAGTCTCTCACGGGAGGTATTCTGACTGCCTCAGCAAGTGGGAGCAGGTGGTTCCGATGCCACGTCTTCAGTGGACCCACCTTTCCTTCTGGCTTTAGTTTGTAGACAGGCAAACCGGGCAACTTCCTACAGACAACATAGGGCTCAGATCTCCACCTGTCGGCAAGCTTGTGTTTTCCAGGGACCCCCAGATTGCGTAGCAGTACTCGGTCCCCGGGCTGCAGATCTTGCACTCGAACCTTCAGATCAAAATTTCTCTTGTTGCGGGCCCCCCTTTGATCCGAAGCCGCCTGGGCTTGTTCATAGGCCACCTGCAAGCTACGTCTAAGTCTGTCCACGTATCCCTTGTGGGATGTAGCTGAGGTATTGTCTATAGAAGTGCCAAAGGCCAGGTCCACAGGTAGCCTTGCTTCTCTCCCAAACATAAGTCGATAAGGGGAGTAGCCAGTGGCGTCACTTGTGGTACAGTTATAGGCATGTACTAGGGCTGATATGTGCTGACTCCAGTGTTGCTTCTTCTCTGTTTCTAAGGTTCCCAACATGTTGAGCAGGGTCCGGTTAAATCTCTCCGGCTGAGCATCTCCTTGTGGGTGGTAAGGCGTGGTTCTGGTCTTCTTTATTCCTAATGAATCCAAAAGTCTTCGGATCAACCGACTCTCAAAGTCCCTTCCTTGATCTGAGTGGAGTCTCTGTGGTAGTCCGTAATGGACAAAATACTTCTCCATAAGTATCTTGGCCACAGTGGATGCCTTCTGGTCTTTGGTTGGGAAAGCTTGAGCATAGCGGGTGAAATGGTCGGTTATTACCAGAACATTCCCCAATCCACTCAGGTCGGGTTCGAGGCAGAGAAAGTCAATGCATACCAGATCCATTGGGCCTTGACTCTGTAAGTGGCCCATTGGGGCAGCTTGATGGGGTAGGGTCTTTCTCTGAATGCATCGTGCACAGGAATGGCAATACTCCTCTACTTCTGCCCTCATGCAGGGCCAATAGAACCGATTTCTGACAAGCTGGAAGGTCCTTTCTGCCCCTAGGTGACCATGATGGTCATGCAGGGCAATTAGTACAGTCTCTCGGTGCTTCTCTGGAAGAAATAACTGCCACTTATCTTCTGAGTCATCAGAGGGGCCCCTTCGGTAGACCACTCCCTGATGTACCTGTAGCCTGTCCAATTCCTTCCTCAACAGGCGAGCCTCCTTTGAGGGGTGATGTAGGAATTTGTTGGGATCCTGATTCTCTAGGGCTTCGAGGACCAATCTCCCCATGGGGTCTTCCAATTGGTCACACCTCAACTCCTTCTTGGACAGTCTCGGTAGGTTGTCTTCCTCCAGTTGAGTTACCCCACAATAGTGTTTGGGGACTCCTACCATGGTAACCCCTATTTCTTCTGCTCTGGAGCCTCCTCTGGCTTGGAATTCAGCCCCTTGACAAAGGGCCCGCACCCCGTCCGGTGCCACTTGGGTCCAATCTTCCCAGTCATTTGTCGTGGCATGAGACCTCCGGGACAGGGCATCTGCATCCCTATTTCCGGCTCCTGGTCTGTACTTCAGACTGAAGTTGAATCCAGACAATGCGGCCAACCACCTGTGTCCGGTGGCATCTAGTTTCGCGGTGGTGAAGAGGTAGGTCAGGGGGTTGTTGTCTGTCTTCACAGTAAACTCTGCCCCATACAAGTAGTCTTTTAGCTTGTCTACTACCGCCCATTTGAGGGCCAGGAATTCCAGCTTATGAGTGGGGTAATTCTTTTCTGAGGGGGTCAGGCTCCTGCTCACATAGGCCACTGGTCGCAGTTGTCCTTCATGTTCTTGGTAGAGTACACCACCTAGACCCTCATGGCTGGCATCCACATGTAATTCATAAGGTCTGGTAGGGTCGGCGTAGGCCAGGACTGGAGCAGTGGTTAAGCTCCTCTTCAGAGCATGAAAGGCCTCTTCACACCTTGGGTTCCACTGATCTTGAACTGACTCACCAGGCCTCCTGGGCCCTGAGTCATCCTCTTCCCCTTCTGCCTTTAGCAATTCATTCAACGGGCGGGCAATCCGAGCAAACCCCTCCACAAACCTCCTATAATAGGAGCAGAACCCCAGGAAGGATCTGAGCTCTGTTACTGTGGTGGGTCGTGGCCAGGAAGTGACTGCTTCCAACTTCTCAGGATCTGTGGCCACCCCTTCTTCAGACACTATGTGCCCCAGATAGTTCACAGAAGACTGGTAGAACCGACACTTCTCGGGGGAAAGCTTAAGTCCCTCTTCGCTGAGTCTTCTCAATACTTTCTCCAACCTGGCTTCATGTTCTTCCAAGGTTCTTCCAAAGACAATGACATCGTCCAAGTACACAAGGACTTCTATAAGATTCATGTCTCCAACAGTCTTCTCCATAAGGCGTTGAAAGGTAGCAGGAGCTCCAGACAGACCCTGAGGCATCCTATTGAATTCGAAGAATCCCACCGGGGTTATGAAGGCTGTCTTCTCCCTGTCTTCTGGGTGCATAGGGATTTGATAGTACCCACTCTTGAGGTCCATCACACTGAACCATTTGGCTCCAGACAAACTTTGTAGGGCATCTTCTATCCTTGGCGTGGTGTATTGGTCAGGGATGGTTCTCCTGTTGAGAGTCCTGTAATCGATACAAAGCCTCAACGACCCATTCTTCTTTCTGACCACCACGATTGGGGAGGCATAGGGACTTCTAGACTCCCGGATCACACCAGTCTTCTTTAGTTCTACAAGTTGTTCCCTCAGATCCTCCAGATCTGCCAGGGGGACCCGCCTGACCCTCTCTCGGAAGGGCTTATCTTCTTGGAGGCGGATCCGATGGGTGGCACTTCTTGCACACCCCACATCGAATTCATCTTCGGAAAAGATCTTCTCCCACCTGGTCAGCTGGGCCTTGGCTCTTTCTTTCCAAGCCCTGGGTAGGTTCGGGTTTTCCACGGACAGTTTCTCCCAAACATCTCCTCCGTCACCCGTCCCCTTGACTTCGGACCAAGTGACCGGGGCAGCAGGGCTCACCTGACCAAGCAACACTCTGGCAGGGATCTCCATGGGTCCTCCCGTAGTGTTCCTAACACTCACCGGAACTCTGCCATGGGCCTTCTTCAGGGCCTTGAACGGAATCACTTCTGGTATCACTTCCAGGCCTGAGGACTCTTCCCTTGGGTCTGATTCCAGCATGACAAAGGGGCCAGGTTGTTCCCACGAAAGCTTCACAGTGGCCCTAAGACAGGTTACTTCTCCGGGCTGTAGCACTACTCCTTCTCTGCCAAGTCTCCACACCTTCCCTATCCCCTCTCCCGGGGTCTTCTGCTCTAAGACCAGTCGTTGGTAGGCCGTCTTTAGCATGGGATGGATTTTGGTGGCTGAATGGTTTCTCTCTTTCACTAGAGGGGTCAGGAGTCTCCTGACTAGATCCGTGTTTGTCCCAATGATCAGGGAAATCTTGCTGGCTCCAGGCGGCCGGGGACACACAACTGCCAGGGTGTCAAACACTTCAGCCTTCCCAGCCACGGATGGGTCGAAAGTCATCTTTATGGGCAGGTACCCATCATAAGGGAAACTCTGGGTTCCAAGTCCCCATATCTCCAGCTCTTCTATCTTCTGGATAGGCAGATGACTCAAGTGCCTATCATAGAAGTCCCGGTATAGTAAAGTCACCTGTGCTCCGGTGTCCAAAAGAGCTTTAGTATAGACTCCTTCCACTTGAATGGGCACAGTAGGAGACGGGCCCACCAGTTCCTTTGGGTATGGCCGGACTGGGGTCACCTCTTTTTTTTGGCTTTCGACCCTTGCTCTGCTCCTTTTGGACTTTAATTTTTCCTGAGCCTGGCATGCATTGACTTTCTCCCTCTCAATGGGGGCACAAACCCGCTGAGGGATGTTATTGTTCCTTTTAGGTGGATGTTCCTTCTTTGGGGTGCTGTACTTCCACTGAGGGGTCTTGCCCCCTCCCTCTGGGGTACATCTTGGTGGGGGTGTACTATACCTCCTCCTAGGAGTTTTGTCTCCTCCATTCTTGGCCTTTTTTTTTAGTTTGGAACGCACTGAAGATGATGGGCACCCGGTTGACTCCTTCACCGGGGCCCTTTGGAGTTTCCCGCCGGCTTGCAATTATCTGTTCTCTTCTTCTTTGGGCTGGAGCATACGTTAGCAAAGTGGCCACTCCCTCCGCAGTTATAGCAAATCACCTCTTCTCGGTCCTGTAGGGAGGCCGGTGCTGAGGTGTTCGGGAACAACTCCTTTCTTGGGCTTGGTTTCTCTCGTCTTCTCTGATCTTTCTCCATCAAAGAGGTCAGCATCTCCAACACTTGGGCCATTTGCGATTTCAGAGTGTCAACCTCCGCATCTCTTTCTGGGCTCTTGACCGAATGGACCAACACTGGTACAGGTGTGACATTCGCCTTGGCCACCTGCTGATCTTCCTGCAGCGCCTCTTCGTCCCTAATAATTTTTATTAGATCAGAGTAGGTTAGTGACATTCCTCCTCACTGAGGGGTCTTGCCCCCTCCCTCTGGGGTACATCTTGGTGGGGGTGTACTATACCTCCTCCTAGGAGTTTTGTCTCCTCCATTCTTGGCCTTTTTTTTAGTTTGGAACGCACTGAAGATGATGGGCACCCGGTTGACTCCTTCACCGGGGCCCTTTGGAGTTTCCCGCCGGCTTGCAATTATCTGTTCTCTTCTTCTTTGGGCTGGAGCATACGTTAGCAAAGTGGCCACTCCCTCCGCAGTTATAGCAAATCACCTCTTCTCGGTCCTGTAGGGAGGCCGGTGCTGAGGTGTTCGGGAACAACTCCTTTCTTGGGCTTGGTTTCTCTCGTCTTCTCTGATCTTTCTCCATCAAAGAGGTCAGCATCTCCAACACTTGGGCCATTTGCGATTTCAGAGTGTCAACCTCCGCATCTCTTTCTGGGCTCTTGACCGAATGGACCAACACTGGTACAGGTGTGACATTCGCCTTGGCCACCTGCTGATCTTCCTGCAGCGCCTCTTCGTCCCTAATAATTTTTATTAGATCAGAGTAGGTTAGTGACATTCCTCCTCCTGAGGTTTTCAGGTGCAGCCAGACCGGGTCTGAGCGCCGCGCTCCCCTCATGATCTGCTTCATGCGTGCTTCATCTGCATCTTTGGGCAGCATTCCCTTCTTCAGTACAATCTTGCATAACTGCCTGTTCAGCCTTCTAACATATTCTGACAGTTTCTCATTCGGCTGCTGGAGAGTGTGTTCAATTTGATAAATCATCTCTGACACCTTCTCCAGCTGACCAAACTCTTCCTGCAGCATGGCCAGGCAATCTTGAGCTGTACAGTTTTCATTTCCAAACCGGAAGCTCTTCACCGCTTCTGCCGCGGCACCTTTCAGACTTTCTAAGACTCGCTGTCTCTTCTGTGCCTCAGGCACCTCCCATGCTTCTACTGCCTGCAATGCCTGTTCCACCCAAGTGTCAAAATCTTCCTCCCCCGCAGGGACGGGGAGCTTCCCTGAGAAGGTGCTAAGCTTCCGGTAACCGGCCTCCACATGCACCGTACTGCTTTTCTGGCACTTAATTACAAGGTCTCCTAGAGCATTCAACAATTCAGGCCCTATAGCGGCCAGCGGTGATCCCGGGCTTAATAGTTCCTTAAGCTTTTCTGCTTTAGGGGATAGTGGTGGAGATAATTGTGGGGGTGATGGCTTTGGTGTCTGAAACCATTCTTCCTTCACTGGCAGCGTATGTATCAAGTGATAGATCTGATTATCTATGGCTTGTATACTCTGACTTTTAAAATGCTCTGGGATTTCGTTTTTCCATTCTACCAGTGCGTATGTAAATGAGATCACTGGATCTGGCCTAAAATCCATCACCCATGCTTTGTGGCTCGGAGACAGTAACAATACGAGCTGTTTTATCTCCTCTTCCTTCCATCTTTCCCCCGGGAGTACAATGACTACCGCCGCGGTTGGATCGGCGCCAATCGCTGCGCACCACTGTGACATTGCCAGCGGGTCCATGCTGGTACTTCTGACCGGCTTGATTGCAGCGTGCAACGTACAAGGATCCCGGACTCGAGCCCCCACGTGTAGCGCTACCCCCAGTTAAGAGAGCCGCTGATATTGATTTGGGCCCTGCAGTGCACCGCTGTCAACCCCCGGCAATCGGCTCTAACCTCCCGTGGCACAGCTGGTGATAGAGAGATAGGACCGCGTGATCGCAACTGTTGGTGACGCAGTCCTATAACAAACATACACAGAATATACTTTAAAACTCCTATTAAAGTAAGCGGAACTGACACCAAATGTACTTTACCCAGATATTTTACTGAGGCTAATGGGCAAGTAATAAACAACAGTATAACAAGTTGCAGATCCCTGCAATAAACAGTAATAAAGATAAACAGAGTAATCAGAATAATAAAGTATTGCTATGCAACTCTAGCGCTGCCCTTTTACAGCTACTTCCCCTCATGGGTAGACTAACACCCAGCAATGTCTACCTATGCAGTCAGGCCTGACTGATCTAAATGGAAGTTCAGTGAAACAATATTCGCTAGCAATCTCTCGGTGGTGCACTTGAAGAACAACTTTGTAATCCCAACGAATAGTAAAGATAAAGTATCTGTCTTTAAACAGCTCTCACCACCTGGACAAGTCCAAGTCCCTTTCCTCCATCGATTCGTCTAGGAACAGGAATCCACCGACATCCAAGTCTTCAATCCTTCTGGTGTACTGCAGCAAGGAGGATTAGATGTCTCTAAGGCTCTGCTAGGCTGGCAGAGGGCTCTTTGGAAAGGAGCACACGGCCCGGGCTTCAGGCCTTGTGCACACAGCAGTTCAGCACAGACATCCTCTTGCTAGGAGAGGGGGGTCCAAAGAGAGCGACCAAAACTCCGCCTCCCCTTTATAAAGTCTGCCCCAGCAGTCTCTGTTCTGGAGCAATGCACCCTGGGTGCTGCAAGATGTACTGGGAGATGTAGTCTCTTTCTCTCCTCTGCTTTCACTTCCAGTAATGTCTCTTTACTTCCTCCCGACTCACCTCTCACCTGGAACTTCTTATCTCTCTGCATTAAAGGGGAACACCCCGCTACACACTCCCCCCACTTGAACTCTTTGGTCTCCAAAGATAAACTTCAACAAATACTGTTTACCATTTTGGACAATGTCGAGCATGATGTTGGCATAGGGAATTCCCACCAAAACTTTGGGATGGAACTCTCTTGCCCACAGGTCACACTACCATGAGTGGCCTGCCTAACTGTGCCAGAGAGTGAGCTGGGGTTGCCCTCCACCAAATGGACGGTGGAAGGATCAGGTTGTTCAACACTTCTCCTAGCCGTTACAACAGAGTCCTCTGAGCTCGTCCCCATTTGGGGGTAAGTTAGTTTCTTGGGAGGCCTGATGACTCTGGGAGCCCTCTGCTCTCTTGGTGCTTCTGACTCTGGCACCACAGGCTCTTCTTCAGGAGTAAGTTCAGGTAACATTGCTGGTTCTGGAACCTCTGATTCAGAAGTCGACTGACGTATGGAATCTCTAGAGTCCTCCTCTGCGCAAGTGTCAGGAACATCTTCCCAGTAATCAGCTGAGGGACTGAAGGGTATGAATTCAGTAGCCTCCGGATTCAGCGTTGCATCTGGGGTATCCCCTCCATTTGGGAGATCTATGGCGGACGTTCCCAGAGTCGAGGGAGGCCACAGCCAGTCCAGTTCTCCACCTTCTTCTGTACTCAATTGGGAGGCCTCCCCATCTTTGGCTCGAGAGGTCTGGGACCGAGTGTTCGGCCTAGGAATATCCAGGATAGAGGCCGGTTCAGGGGAGTCTCTCACGGGAGGTATTCTGACTGCCTCAGCAAGTGGGAGCAGGTGGTTCCGATGCCACGTCTTCAGTGGACCCACCTTTCCTTCTGGCTTTAGTTTGTAGACAGGCAAACCGGGCAACTTCCTACAGACAACATAGGGCTCAGATCTCCACCTGTCGGCAAGCTTGTGTTTTCCAGGGACCCCCAGATTGCGTAGCAGTACTCGGTCCCCGGGCTGCAGATCTTGCACTCGAACCTTCAGATCAAAATTTCTCTTGTTGCGGGCCCCCCTTTGATCCGAAGCCGCCTGGGCTTGTTCATAGGCCACCTGCAAGCTACGTCTAAGTCTGTCCACGTATCCCTTGTGGGATGTAGCTGAGGTATTGTCTATAGAAGTGCCAAAGGCCAGGTCCACAGGTAGCCTTGCTTCTCTCCCAAACATAAGTCGATAAGGGGAGTAGCCAGTGGCGTCACTTGTGGTACAGTTATAGGCATGTACTAGGGCTGATATGTGCTGACTCCAGTGTTGCTTCTTCTCTGTTTCTAAGGTTCCCAACATGTTGAGCAGGGTCCGGTTAAATCTCTCCGGCTGAGCATCTCCTTGTGGGTGGTAAGGCGTGGTTCTGGTCTTCTTTATTCCTAATGAATCCAAAAGTCTTCGGATCAACCGACTCTCAAAGTCCCTTCCTTGATCTGAGTGGAGTCTCTGTGGTAGTCCGTAATGGACAAAATACTTCTCCATAAGTATCTTGGCCACAGTGGATGCCTTCTGGTCTTTGGTTGGGAAAGCTTGAGCATAGCGGGTGAAATGGTCGGTTATTACCAGAACATTCCCCAATCCACTCAGGTCGGGTTCGAGGCAGAGAAAGTCAATGCATACCAGATCCATTGGGCCTTGACTCTGTAAGTGGCCCATTGGGGCAGCTTGATGGGGTAGGGTCTTTCTCTGAATGCATCGTGCACAGGAATGGCAATACTCCTCTACTTCTGCCCTCATGCAGGGCCAATAGAACCGATTTCTGACAAGCTGGAAGGTCCTTTCTGCCCCTAGGTGACCATGATGGTCATGCAGGGCAATTAGTACAGTCTCTCGGTGCTTCTCTGGAAGAAATAACTGCCACTTATCTTCTGAGTCATCAGAGGGGCCCCTTCGGTAGACCACTCCCTGATGTACCTGTAGCCTGTCCAATTCCTTCCTCAACAGGCGAGCCTCCTTTGAGGGGTGATGTAGGAATTTGTTGGGATCCTGATTCTCTAGGGCTTCGAGGACCAATCTCCCCATGGGGTCTTCCAATTGGTCACACCTCAACTCCTTCTTGGACAGTCTCGGTAGGTTGTCTTCCTCCAGTTGAGTTACCCCACAATAGTGTTTGGGGACTCCTACCATGGTAACCCCTATTTCTTCTGCTCTGGAGCCTCCTCTGGCTTGGAATTCAGCCCCTTGACAAAGGGCCCGCACCCCGTCCGGTGCCACTTGGGTCCAATCTTCCCAGTCATTTGTCGTGGCATGAGACCTCCGGGACAGGGCATCTGCATCCCTATTTCCGGCTCCTGGTCTGTACTTCAGACTGAAGTTGAATCCAGACAATGCGGCCAACCACCTGTGTCCGGTGGCATCTAGTTTCGCGGTGGTGAAGAGGTAGGTCAGGGGGTTGTTGTCTGTCTTCACAGTAAACTCTGCCCCATACAAGTAGTCTTTTAGCTTGTCTACTACCGCCCATTTGAGGGCCAGGAATTCCAGCTTATGAGTGGGGTAATTCTTTTCTGAGGGGGTCAGGCTCCTGCTCACATAGGCCACTGGTCGCAGTTGTCCTTCATGTTCTTGGTAGAGTACACCACCTAGACCCTCATGGCTGGCATCCACATGTAATTCATAAGGTCTGGTAGGGTCGGCGTAGGCCAGGACTGGAGCAGTGGTTAAGCTCCTCTTCAGAGCATGAAAGGCCTCTTCACACCTTGGGTTCCACTGATCTTGAACTGACTCACCAGGCCTCCTGGGCCCTGAGTCATCCTCTTCCCCTTCTGCCTTTAGCAATTCATTCAACGGGCGGGCAATCCGAGCAAACCCCTCCACAAACCTCCTATAATAGGAGCAGAACCCCAGGAAGGATCTGAGCTCTGTTACTGTGGTGGGTCGTGGCCAGGAAGTGACTGCTTCCAACTTCTCAGGATCTGTGGCCACCCCTTCTTCAGACACTATGTGCCCCAGATAGTTCACAGAAGACTGGTAGAACCGACACTTCTCGGGGGAAAGCTTAAGTCCCTCTTCGCTGAGTCTTCTCAATACTTTCTCCAACCTGGCTTCATGTTCTTCCAAGGTTCTTCCAAAGACAATGACATCGTCCAAGTACACAAGGACTTCTATAAGATTCATGTCTCCAACAGTCTTCTCCATAAGGCGTTGAAAGGTAGCAGGAGCTCCAGACAGACCCTGAGGCATCCTATTGAATTCGAAGAATCCCACCGGGGTTATGAAGGCTGTCTTCTCCCTGTCTTCTGGGTGCATAGGGATTTGATAGTACCCACTCTTGAGGTCCATCACACTGAACCATTTGGCTCCAGACAAACTTTGTAGGGCATCTTCTATCCTTGGCGTGGTGTATTGGTCAGGGATGGTTCTCCTGTTGAGAGTCCTGTAATCGATACAAAGCCTCAACGACCCATTCTTCTTTCTGACCACCACGATTGGGGAGGCATAGGGACTTCTAGACTCCCGGATCACACCAGTCTTCTTTAGTTCTACAAGTTGTTCCCTCAGATCCTCCAGATCTGCCAGGGGGACCCGCCTGACCCTCTCTCGGAAGGGCTTATCTTCTTGGAGGCGGATCCGATGGGTGGCACTTCTTGCACACCCCACATCGAATTCATCTTCGGAAAAGATCTTCTCCCACCTGGTCAGCTGGGCCTTGGCTCTTTCTTTCCAAGCCCTGGGTAGGTTCGGGTTTTCCACGGACAGTTTCTCCCAAACATCTCCTCCGTCACCCGTCCCCTTGACTTCGGACCAAGTGACCGGGGCAGCAGGGCTCACCTGACCAAGCAACACTCTGGCAGGGATCTCCATGGGTCCTCCCGTAGTGTTCCTAACACTCACCGGAACTCTGCCATGGGCCTTCTTCAGGGCCTTGAACGGAATCACTTCTGGTATCACTTCCAGGCCTGAGGACTCTTCCCTTGGGTCTGATTCCAGCATGACAAAGGGGCCAGGTTGTTCCCACGAAAGCTTCACAGTGGCCCTAAGACAGGTTACTTCTCCGGGCTGTAGCACTACTCCTTCTCTGCCAAGTCTCCACACCTTCCCTATCCCCTCTCCCGGGGTCTTCTGCTCTAAGACCAGTCGTTGGTAGGCCGTCTTTAGCATGGGATGGATTTTGGTGGCTGAATGGTTTCTCTCTTTCACTAGAGGGGTCAGGAGTCTCCTGACTAGATCCGTGTTTGTCCCAATGATCAGGGAAATCTTGCTGGCTCCAGGCGGCCGGGGACACACAACTGCCAGGGTGTCAAACACTTCAGCCTTCCCAGCCACGGATGGGTCGAAAGTCATCTTTATGGGCAGGTACCCATCATAAGGGAAACTCTGGGTTCCAAGTCCCCATATCTCCAGCTCTTCTATCTTCTGGATAGGCAGATGACTCAAGTGCCTATCATAGAAGTCCCGGTATAGTAAAGTCACCTGTGCTCCGGTGTCCAAAAGAGCTTTAGTATAGACTCCTTCCACTTGAATGGGCACAGTAGGAGACGGGCCCACCAGTTCCTTTGGGTATGGCCGGACTGGGGTCACCTCTTTTTTTTGGCTTTCGACCCTTGCTCTGCTCCTTTTGGACTTTAATTTTTCCTGAGCCTGGCATGCATTGACTTTCTCCCTCTCAATGGGGGCACAAACCCGCTGAGGGATGTTATTGTTCCTTTTAGGTGGATGTTCCTTCTTTGGGGTGCTGTACTTCCACTGAGGGGTCTTGCCCCCTCCCTCTGGGGTACATCTTGGTGGGGGTGTACTATACCTCCTCCTAGGAGTTTTGTCTCCTCCATTCTTGGCCTTTTTTTTTAGTTTGGAACGCACTGAAGATGATGGGCACCCGGTTGACTCCTTCACCGGGGCCCTTTGGAGTTTCCCGCCGGCTTGCAATTATCTGTTCTCTTCTTCTTTGGGCTGGAGCATACGTTAGCAAAGTGGCCACTCCCTCCGCAGTTATAGCAAATCACCTCTTCTCGGTCCTGTAGGGAGGCCGGTGCTGAGGTGTTCGGGAACAACTCCTTTCTTGGGCTTGGTTTCTCTCGTCTTCTCTGATCTTTCTCCATCAAAGAGGTCAGCATCTCCAACACTTGGGCCATTTGCGATTTCAGAGTGTCAACCTCCGCATCTCTTTCTGGGCTCTTGACCGAATGGACCAACACTGGTACAGGTGTGACATTCGCCTTGGCCACCTGCTGATCTTCCTGCAGCGCCTCTTCGTCCCTAATAATTTTTATTAGATCAGAGTAGGTTAGTGACATTCCTCCTCACTGAGGGGTCTTGCCCCCTCCCTCTGGGGTACATCTTGGTGGGGGTGTACTATACCTCCTCCTAGGAGTTTTGTCTCCTCCATTCTTGGCCTTTTTTTTAGTTTGGAACGCACTGAAGATGATGGGCACCCGGTTGACTCCTTCACCGGGGCCCTTTGGAGTTTCCCGCCGGCTTGCAATTATCTGTTCTCTTCTTCTTTGGGCTGGAGCATACGTTAGCAAAGTGGCCACTCCCTCCGCAGTTATAGCAAATCACCTCTTCTCGGTCCTGTAGGGAGGCCGGTGCTGAGGTGTTCGGGAACAACTCCTTTCTTGGGCTTGGTTTCTCTCGTCTTCTCTGATCTTTCTCCATCAAAGAGGTCAGCATCTCCAACACTTGGGCCATTTGCGATTTCAGAGTGTCAACCTCCGCATCTCTTTCTGGGCTCTTGACCGAATGGACCAACACTGGTACAGGTGTGACATTCGCCTTGGCCACCTGCTGATCTTCCTGCAGCGCCTCTTCGTCCCTAATAATTTTTATTAGATCAGAGTAGGTTAGTGACATTCCTCCTCCTGAGGTTTTCAGGTGCAGCCAGACCGGGTCTGAGCGCCGCGCTCCCCTCATGATCTGCTTCATGCGTGCTTCATCTGCATCTTTGGGCAGCATTCCCTTCTTCAGTACAATCTTGCATAACTGCCTGTTCAGCCTTCTAACATATTCTGACAGTTTCTCATTCGGCTGCTGGAGAGTGTGTTCAATTTGATAAATCATCTCTGACACCTTCTCCAGCTGACCAAACTCTTCCTGCAGCATGGCCAGGCAATCTTGAGCTGTACAGTTTTCATTTCCAAACCGGAAGCTCTTCACCGCTTCTGCCGCGGCACCTTTCAGACTTTCTAAGACTCGCTGTCTCTTCTGTGCCTCAGGCACCTCCCATGCTTCTACTGCCTGCAATGCCTGTTCCACCCAAGTGTCAAAATCTTCCTCCCCCGCAGGGACGGGGAGCTTCCCTGAGAAGGTGCTAAGCTTCCGGTAACCGGCCTCCACATGCACCGTACTGCTTTTCTGGCACTTAATTACAAGGTCTCCTAGAGCATTCAACAATTCAGGCCCTATAGCGGCCAGCGGTGATCCCGGGCTTAATAGTTCCTTAAGCTTTTCTGCTTTAGGGGATAGTGGTGGAGATAATTGTGGGGGTGATGGCTTTGGTGTCTGAAACCATTCTTCCTTCACTGGCAGCGTATGTATCAAGTGATAGATCTGATTATCTATGGCTTGTATACTCTGACTTTTAAAATGCTCTGGGATTTCGTTTTTCCATTCTACCAGTGCGTATGTAAATGAGATCACTGGATCTGGCCTAAAATCCATCACCCATGCTTTGTGGCTCGGAGACAGTAACAATACGAGCTGTTTTATCTCCTCTTCCTTCCATCTTTCCCCCGGGAGTACAATGACTACCGCCGCGGTTGGATCGGCGCCAATCGCTGCGCACCACTGTGACATTGCCAGCGGGTCCATGCTGGTACTTCTGACCGGCTTGATTGCAGCGTGCAACGTACAAGGATCCCGGACTCGAGCCCCCACGTGTAGCGCTACCCCCAGTTAAGAGAGCCGCTGATATTGATTTGGGCCCTGCAGTGCACCGCTGTCAACCCCCGGCAATCGGCTCTAACCTCCCGTGGCACAGCTGGTGATAGAGAGATAGGACCGCGTGATCGCAACTGTTGGTGACGCAGTCCTATAACAAACATACACAGAATATACTTTAAAACTCCTATTAAAGTAAGCGGAACTGACACCAAATGTACTTTACCCAGATATTTTACTGAGGCTAATGGGCAAGTAATAAACAACAGTATAACAAGTTGCAGATCCCTGCAATAAACAGTAATAAAGATAAACAGAGTAATCAGAATAATAAAGTATTGCTATGCAACTCTAGCGCTGCCCTTTTACAGCTACTTCCCCTCATGGGTAGACTAACACCCAGCAATGTCTACCTATGCAGTCAGGCCTGACTGATCTAAATGGAAGTTCAGTGAAACAATATTCGCTAGCAATCTCTCGGTGGTGCACTTGAAGAACAACTTTGTAATCCCAACGAATAGTAAAGATAAAGTATCTGTCTTTAAACAGCTCTCACCACCTGGACAAGTCCAAGTCCCTTTCCTCCATCGATTCGTCTAGGAACAGGAATCCACCGACATCCAAGTCTTCAATCCTTCTGGTGTACTGCAGCAAGGAGGATTAGATGTCTCTAAGGCTCTGCTAGGCTGGCAGAGGGCTCTTTGGAAAGGAGCACACGGCCCGGGCTTCAGGCCTTGTGCACACAGCAGTTCAGCACAGACATCCTCTTGCTAGGAGAGGGGGGTCCAAAGAGAGCGACCAAAACTCCGCCTCCCCTTTATAAAGTCTGCCCCAGCAGTCTCTGTTCTGGAGCAATGCACCCTGGGTGCTGCAAGATGTACTGGGAGATGTAGTCGCTTTCTCTCCTCTGCTTTCACTTCCAGTAATGTCTCTTTACTTCCTCCCGACTCACCTCTCACCTGGAACTTCTTATCTCTCTGCATTAAAGGGGAACACCCCGCTACATATATATATATATATATATATATATATATATATATATATTTTTTTTTCAGAATGCTTTTTTTTGATGATTTGTCTTACTTTCGAGATAGAGAAAAGGTCTGAGGAAACACATTCCCCAGTTCCTTTCGGCAGCCTCAGCTGCACAGAATGAATGAACAGGAAGAGCTCTCCACAGCTTTCCTGTTTATTCATAAACTGAAGCATAGTAAACACAGTTTAGTTATGAATAAACACAGTTTAGTTATGAATGAACACAGTGAGTAATTGGTACCAATCACTCACTGTGGTCATTCAGAGAAGGAAGCGACACGTAAATTGCATAGTTACCAGCCCCTTCCCCACTCTCCATCCTGAAGAGTTACATAGTTACATAGTTAGTCAGGTTGAAAAAAGACAAAGTCCATCCAATTCAACCATTAAAAAAAAAAAGAGAAATATCGTACAATCCCATATACCCAATTCTATACCCACAGTTGATCCAGAGGAAGGCAAAAACCCCCAGCAGAGCATGA
This sequence comes from Rana muscosa, assembly GCA_029206835.1. Lineage (NCBI taxonomy): Eukaryota > Metazoa > Chordata > Amphibia > Anura > Ranidae > Rana > Rana muscosa. The sequence goes on along the minus strand of CM055122.1, from coordinate 263,813,822 downwards.
TCCAATTTGCTACAGCAGGGGAAAAAAATCCTTCCTGATCTCCCGAGAGGCAATCGGATATTCCCCGGATCAACTTTACCTATAAATGTCAGTACCCAGGTATATTATGTACATTTAGGAAAGTATCCAGGCCTTTCTAAAAGCAATCTACTGAGCTGGCCAGAACCACCTCTGCAGGGAGTCTGTTCCACATTTTCACAGCTCTTACTGTGAAGAAACCTTTCCGCATTTGGAGATGAAATCTTTTTTCTTCTAGATGTAAAGAGTGCCCCCTTGTCCTTTGTGTTGACCGTAAAGTGAATAACTCAACACCAAGTTCACTATATGGACCCCTTATATATATTTGATAGTTACATAGTTACTAGTAGTAGTTACATAGTAGTAGAGGGTAGTGGAGGTAAATCTGATAGTTCACAGGAGGAGGTGAGAAACCGGCTTTTAGCTATTGCATGGATAGCCATGTAAAGGATCGGTTCTTGTAATTCCCCCCCCCCCTGCAAAGCCTAATGTTACAGGGAGGCCGCCTATGCGACCCCTGAAGTTCTGCCAGTGGTCAGCAGCTACAGCATTTTGTAGTACTTTTAATTTTCACATGCCCGGGTAAAGTTCCTCTTTAAGCAATGCCCTATTACAAGCTGCTTTAGTACAGACTATAGTAAAAAGGAGGACTCACTATACAGTTCTAAATCTTCCAGTATAGCCATTGTGGCTACTGTGACTCACAATGATAGGTTTAAAGTGCATGTAAGCCCTAATAAACTTCCATCAGGAGCAGTGATTTTAATAATGCTTAAAGTGAAACAATAAAAATGAAATGTTCCTTTAAATATCGTGCCTGGGGGTGGGGGGTCCCTTAGTCTGCCTGTAAAGTGGTGAATCTGTGTGATGTGTAGAACAGTGTCATTTAAACTTGCTCGCGGCTGTAATGTATTGCCGGCTCCCGGCAATATAGATGAAAAATCAAGGAATAAATCGGCGTGGGTTGAAGATGGATGTACATCGTGGGACACTTTTTTTTTTCTTTTTTAATAAAGGAATTGTCAAAAACTGTCTATTATGGTTTTTACTTTTTGACACTTTTTTTGTTGCAAACGGCCTGGTATGGTTCACGCTCGCTCGTCCCACCCTCTTTCCTGGCCTGCCAGGCTGCTTGCTCAAATAAGGGTCTGGTATGGATTTTGGGGGGACCCACGCCAATTTTTTTTTTTTTATTTTGCCATGGAGTTCCCTTTGAAATCGATACCAGACCCAAAGCACCTTGCTCCCATGTTGATGGGGACAAGGGCCCCTTCCGCACAACCCTGGGTGGTGGTTGTGGGGGTCTGCGGGCGGGGGGCTTATCAGAATCTGGGCTAAATTATTAGGACTGGTCCACATTATGAATCGCTCAGGAACACGTTGTGCATTCCTGTGCGATTTCCATGCAATCGGGTGCAGTGTGGTTTCAGACCATCATTTGGATGGGCTGAACTTGCACCAGACATGCACTACTTTACAAAACGCACAGCAACTGGATCGCACGGTACTAGTGTACCACATGATCGGGTTCAGGCAAACGCAATGCATTTGCGACCTGCGTTTTGGGGTGTCATTCATTTAACACTGACACCCGTTGCAGATCACAGGTGCAGTGCGTTTTGAATGCGGTGCGGGAAATGTGCACGTAATGCAGATTTCTGCACAATGTAATAGTAAGTACAGTATTAGTTTATGTGGATATACTGTATGTAGATTGACCTTTTTATGGTCAGTCTATAAAGTTTGTATACATTTTCATAATTTGGACCAAAAATATACTGTAGAGTTTTACAATAGTGACTTGTTTTACTTTTTTATAGAGAATTCCTGAAGACTGTGAACCTACAGAGGGCCCTGTAGCAGAAATTCCACCTATAAGTCTGAGAGTGCGAGAGAAACGTAAGTATCCAATCACATCATTTTATTTTCCTTGTTCTCTATATAACAGCTTCTACTGGCATATACTGAATAAGCCTGGCTACTGGTAAAATGGAACACATTGGAATACTTACAACTGTCCTTAAGACCCCTTTCACACTGGAGACGTTTTTCAGGCGCTTTAGCGCTGAAAATAGCGCCTGTAAAGCGCCTGAAAAAAGCCTCATTTGCAGTCCCAATGTGAAAGCCTGAGTTCTTTCACACCCGGGCAGTGCGCTTGCAGGACGTTAGAAAAAGTCCTGCAAGCAGCATCTTTGGAGCGATTTGTGAGTGGTGTATACACCGCTCCTCCACCGACCCTGCCCATTGGAATGCATGGGCAGCGCTGCCAAAGCGCCTGCAAAGCGGTTCAACAGCGGCGCTACATGGCCACTTTTAACCCCTTCTAGGGGGTTCAAAGCACCCCGCTCCCATCCAAATAGCGGCGCTAAAACTAGTGGCGCTTTACCGCTACTGCCAACACCACCCCAGTGTGAAAGGGCTCTAATTCAGTATGCATTGTATTCTCAGCAACACACACTGTCAAATACTTGTAGGCCGAATCCAACAACATGTAGCCGATAATCTCATAGATCTCTCAAGGAATCAAAGAAACAGCCAAGTTCCCAACTCCTCCTACCTGCCAATATAACCCGGGACAGGGGATCTCACCTTCCTCCAGAGCTTTTAGAGTGGAATTCCACCTTCAAGTGGTATTAAACTCAAAAGCAATAATTTATTATATTGCAGCCTACCAATTCCTAGATGTGATGGCTGCACTAGTTTTCTATTTTAGGCTTTCTTTTCAACAGAACTAAGCTGTCCTGCCGATGTAGCAGTTAGAGGGCTGAGACAAATTATTTATCCCATCTAACACTCTACTCTTCTCCCCCCAGCTGCTGTCTAAAGGTGTCTGTGTTCTTCTTCATCTAAAGCAGGAGTCTCCAAACTTTCTAAACAAAGGGCCAGTTTACTGTCCTTCATACTTCAGGGGGGCCGGACTTTGGCCAGTGGGAGTAGGAAATGTCCTGGTGTCAGTGGGAGGAATAGTGCCCCATCACTGGTGTCAATGGGGAGTAATAGCACCCCATCATTGGTGTCAGTCGAGGAATAGTGCCCCAATGTTGATATCAATGGGAGTAGTGCCCTTTCATTGGTATTAATAGGAGCAATAGTGTCCCTTCATTGGTGTCAGTAGAAGGAATAGTACACCATCATTGGTGTCAGTGTGAAGAATAGTGCTCCATCATTGGTGCCAGTGGGAAGAATAGTGCACCGTCAGTGGGAGGAATAATGTGCCATCATTGATGTCAGTTGGAGAAAGAGTGTGTCATCATTCATTTCAGTGGGAGGAATAGTGCCCCATAGTTGGTGTCAGTGAGAGAAATAGTGCTCTTACAGTGGTGTCAGTGGCAGAAACCATGCCCCACTGTTGCTGACAAAGCTAGCAAAGGGCCACATTCGGCCCTCGGGCCGCCATTTAGAGACCACTGGTCTAGAGTGTAGGCACCCTACACTGTCCCTATATCTCCACTCAAGCTCCGTCACGGCTCTTGGCATCTTTGGCCTTTTTCAAGGTTTAGCACATTCAGCCATCCTGATTGAAGTAACTCCCACCCATGTGCAAGACAGCTAATTCATCCTGCTCCCCCCCCCCCACATACACAGCTCAGTGTACATCTTGAAGATTGTTGTGAACAGGTAGATAAGAAGAAACAAAACTTTCCACTCACAAATTATTGTTTGAAAGATAAAGTTAGGTACCCAATGACATGAGATCATACATTACATGACACACTGCCTGGGGGTGAAACGCGTAGGCACCCGACCCAGACACTATTGCTTCTCCCTTAGATAAGTGCCTCCAGTTCACCTTCCAGTTGCACGCGACCAGAAAGGTTTGTGTCCTGTGGTCATGTAATGTGCCAATGTGTGCACAACAAACACCTAAAAGAAGGCAGAGTGGTCAATGTCGAAAGAAAGGTAGCCTAGAGGTAACTATGCTGTAAAGGGGTTCTTCGGGTGTTTGCATACAGCTTTATATAACTGTGTTCTTATACCTATTGTTGTGTGTGTATATACAGTATATATGTATAATGTTTTTTTTGGGTTTTTTTGCTCCTAGATAAAGGAATCACACTATTAGCAATTATGATCTTGGTGGGAGACAGTTTACATAACTTTGCAGATGGGATGGTGATTGGTTCGGCCTTTTCCTCCTCCACTGAGACTGGTGTAGCCACAACCATCGCCATTCTTTGTCATGAGATCCCCCATGAAATGGGTATGTATGACCTGTCTGTAATGTCTGAGTTGTACCACTATGACTTATTTTCTTCACCCCTCCAGAATCACAATTTGTTATTTAGTAATTACCGTATATACTCAAGTATAAGCCGAGTTTTTCAGCACATTTTTTGTGCTAAAAATGCCCCCCTCGGCTTATACTCGAGTCACCTTTTTGCGCCTGATCTCCCAGACTTTGGGGACCCGGTACCGGCCGGTCGTAGGTATTCTGGACCCCAAACTTGGCACACATGTAGCCCCACTCTTCCTCGACAAGTGTGAAAAGTTTGTTGTCCGGAGAACCTACAGCCGGGGAGCACCGAATTTTCAAACCCGGGCACCCCTTCTATAGACTCCCATGTTAAACGGTCATTTCTCTGCTGAATTTGGGGACCCGGTACCGGCCGGTCGTAGGTTCTCTGGACCCCAAACTTGGCACACATGTAGCCCCACTCTTCCTCTACAAGTGTGAAAAGTTTGTTGTCTGGGGGACCTACGGCCGGGGAGCAGCGATTTTTCAAACCAGGTACCCCTTCCATAGACTCCCATGTTAAACGTCAGTCTAGTCATGGGCACAGTGAGGCATGGACACAGTGAGGCATGCACATGGATACAGTGAGGCACAGTGAGGCATGCAGATGGACACCCTAGGCTTATACTTGAGTCAATAAGTTTTCCCAGTTTTTTGTGGTAAAATTAGGTGCCTCTGCTTATATTCGGGTCGGCTTATACTCAAGTATATACGGTATATTAATTAAAAAATTACCGTATTTATAGATGAGCCACCATTGCTAAACCACCATGCAGACAATTCCAGAGCCAATACTGTTGAGTACACAAAGGATTGTGTTCGGCACAGAGGATTATAGCACAGGAGAATGGGACATGCAAACAAAGAGTTAAGTTTACATATAGGAGGGTTGCAGGCAGGGTTACAGGGAGGGATTAGTGTTAGGGTTACAGGGAGGGATTAGTGTTAGGGTTACAGGGAGGGATTAGTGTTAGGGTTACAGGGAAGGATTTGTTTTTGGGGTTACAGGGAGGGATTAATGTTTGGGTTAAAGGGAGGGTTAGTGTTGGTATTACAGGTAAAGCTAGTTTCAGGGTTAGGATAACCAGGAGAATAACTGTTATGCCGTGTACACATGATCGGATTTTCCGTCGGAAAAACCTTGGATGGTTTTTCCGACGGAATTCCGCTCAAGCTTGTGTTGCATACACACGGTCACACAAAAGTTCTCTGAACTTTTGACCGTCAAGAACGCGGTGATGTACAACACTACGATGAGCCGACAAAATGAAGTTTAATGCTTCCGGGCATGCGTCGAATTGTTTCCGAGCATGCGTCGGAATTTTGCGTGTCGGAACTGGTACAGACGATCGGAATTTCCGATCGGAATTTTTTCTGTCGGAAAAATTGGACAACCAGCTCTCAAATTTTTGCTGGCGGAAATTCCGACAGGAAAAGTCCGGTGGAGCCTACACACAGTCAGAATTTCCGACCAAAAGCTCACATCAGACTTTTCTTGACGGAAAATCCGATCGTGTGTACACGGCATTAGAGTAAGGATTACAGGGAGGGGTAGTGTTAGATTTAATCTTCACATAGAGGGCTATGTTATGTAGAGCGTTAAGATTACTGGAAGGGTCAAACTGGCCATATATTGTACAATTTTCTTGTATAATTTCCTTTAGATTTACCTTCAACTGTGTAGTGGAAGGGCCTGTCTGATTGCATACAATCTGAAAGTGTTTAGGGTTGACCTCATATTATATGGTTTTGTTAAATTTAAAGGAAAATTGTACAGGATTAGGATTACAGTGAAGATTAGTGATAGTGCTACATAGAGGGTAAATGTGATGTGTCCTTGGGGTAAATCTCTCTGCATCATAAACACTTTTCCAGTAAACACCAGCACTTATCTCTCCAGCATGGAAAGTGTTTGCATCACTTTAAAAAGCACTTTTGGGTTGATGGACCCATTAAAATTCCATAGCTACCAACAAGCATCAGCAGCCACATGAGACCAGCAGATGCCTTTACTGTCTCGGAGTTAAATACTAACTCCCAATTTTCAGTTGATTGGCGGCACACTCTGTCTGAGTTCTGGCATGCCGATAATTATGGCCATTTATTATAAAGATAGGTTTCATGTAATTCTTGTAGCAGTGTTTTAAATACATTCGGGCTGTTACTGATTAAAATTTTCGTGTTCAATTAATCGATTTAATTTTTTAATCGATTAATCGACTAATTTTGATTAATTATAACGCATATACAGTTTTTACAATTTTCCACATCTCCCCACATACTGTAATGTCCACATCTCCCCCATACTGTAATGTCCCCATCTGCCCCATACTGTATTGTCCACATCTGCCCCCATACTGTAATGTCCACATCTGCCCCCATACTGTAATGTCCCCATCTGCCCCCATACTGTAATGTCCCCATCTGCCCCCATACTGTAATGTCCACATCTGCCCCCATACTGTAATGTCCACATCTGCCCCCATACTGTAATGTCCACATCTGCCCCCATACTGTACTGTCCACATCTGCCCCCATACTGTATTGTCCACATCTGCCCCCATACTGTAATGTCCACATCTGCCCCCATACTGTACTGTCCACATCTGCCCCCATACTGTATTGTCCACATCTGCCCCCATACTGTAATGTCCACATCTCCCCCCCATACTGTAATGTCCACATCTGCCCCCATACTGTATTGTCCACATCTGCCCCCATACTGTATTGTCCACATCTGCCCCATACTGTATTGTCCACATCTGCCCCCATACTGTACTGTCCACATCTGCCCCCATACTGTATTGTCCACATCTGCCCCCATACTGTATTGTTCACATCTGCCCCCATACTGTATTGTCCACATCTGCCCCATACTGTATTGTCCACATCTGCCCCCATACTGTAATGTCCACATCTCCCCCCCATACTGTAATGTCCACATCTGCCCCCATACTGTACTGTCCACATCTGCCCCCATACTGTATTGTCCACATCTGCCCCCATACTGTAATGTCCACATCTGCCCCCATACTGTATTGTCCACATCTGCCCCATACTGTATTGTCCACATCTGCCCCATACTGTATTGTCCACATCTGCCCCCATACTGTAATGTCCACATCTGCCCCCATACTGTAATGTCCACATCTGCCCCCATACTGTATTGTCCACATCTCCCCACATACTGTAATGTCCACATCTCCCCCACACTGTAATGTCCCCATCTGCCCCATACTGTAATGTCCCCATCTGCCCCATACTGTATTGTCCACATCTGCCCCATACTGTATTGTCCACATCTGCCCCATACTGTATTGTCCACATCTCCCCCATACTGTAATGTCCCCATCTGCCCCATACTGTAATGTCCCCATCTGCCCCATACTGTATTGTCCACATCTGCCCCATACTGTATTGTCCACATCTGCCCCCATACTGTATTGTCCACATCTGCCCCCATACTGTAATGTCCACATCTGCCCCCATACTGTATTGTCCACATCTGCCCCCATACTGTAATGTCCACATCTGCCCCCATACTGTATTGTCCACATCTGCCCCATACTGTATTGTCAACATCTCCCCCACATACTGTATTGTCCACATCTGCCTCATACTGTATTGTCCACATCTGCCCCCATACTGTAGTGTCCCCATCTGCCCCATACTGTATTGTCCACATCTGCCCCATACTGTATTGTCCACATCTCCCCCACATACTGTATTGTCCACATCTGCCCCATACTGTATTGTCCACATCTGCCCCCATACTGTAATGTCCACATCTGCCCCATACTGTAATGTCCACATCTGCCCCATACTGTATTGTCCACATCTGCCCCCATACTGTAATGTCCACATCTGACCCCATACTGTAATGTCCAGATCTGCCCCATACTGTATTGTCCACATCTGCCCCATACTGTATTGTCCACATCTGCCCCCATACTATAATGTCCACATCTGCCCCCATACTGTAATGTCCACATCTGCCCCATACTGTATTGTCCACATCTGCCCACATACTGTAATGTGCACATCTGCCCCCATACTGTAATGTGCACATCTGCCCCCATACTGTATTGTCCACATCTGCCCCATAGTGTATTGTCCACATCTGCCCCCATACTTTATTGTCCACATCTGCCTCATACTGTATTGTCCACATCTGCCCACATACTTTATTGTCCACATCTGCCTCATACTGTATTGTCCACATCTGCCCCATACTGTATTGTCCACATCTGCCCCATACTGTATTGTCCACATCTGCCCCCATTCTGTATTGTCCACATCTGCCCCCATACTGTATTGTCCACATCTGCCCCATACTGTATTGTCCACATCTGCCCCCATACTGTATTGTCCACATCTGCCCCCATACTTTAATGTCCACATCTGCCCCCATACTGTATTGTCCACATCTCCCCCACATACTGTATTGTCCACATCTCCCTCATACTGTATTGTCCACATCTGCCCCCATACTGTAATGTCCCCATCTGCCCCATACTGTATTGTCCACATCTGCCCCATACTTTATTGTCCACATCTCCCCCGCATACTGTAATGTCCACATCTGCCCCATACTGTAATGTCCACATCTGCCCCATACTGTATTGTCCACATCTCCCCCACATACTGTATTGTCCACATCTGCCCCATGCTGTATTGTCCACATCTGCCCCATGCTGTGTTGTCCACATCTGCCCCATACTGTATTGTCCACATCTGCCCCCATACTGTAATGTCCACATCTGCCCCATACTGTATTGTCCACATCTGCCCCCATACTGTATTGTCCACATCTGCCCCCATACTGTAATGTCCACATCTGCCCCCATACTGTAATGTCCACATCTGCCCCCATATTGTATTGTCCACATCTGCCCCATACTGTATTGTCCACATCTGCCCCATGCTGTATTGTCCACATCTGCCCCATACTGTATTGTCCACATCTGCCCCCATACTGTAATGTCCACATCTGCCCCATACTGTATTGTCCACATCTGCCCACATACTGTAATGTCCACATCTGCCCCCATACTGTATTGTCCACATCTGCCCCATACTGTATTGTCCACATCTGCCCCCATACCATAATATCCACATCTCCAACTTCCGCTCTGTCCGGAATAGACAGCAGGCAGATCTATGATGATGATAATGATGACGTCAGCGCGCCGCTACTAGGCCGCCGCTGGGTGGACCAAGATGCCCGCCGCTCCGGAGCTAGGCGAAGCCGCGGCCGCGGCCTTTCCTATGGGCGAGACCGCGGAGCTCACTCCGCGGATCGTCCTCGATCAAAATAATTTTGATCGATCAAAGAAATTAACGATTAATCTACCAATTAATTGTTAATTTCCGCAGCCCTAAAATACATTTAATTATTTTAGACGTTATACATAGCTGAACCAATGATTTTTTTTTATAATTTTTTTAATAATAAATAATATTATTTTTTAAATATAATAGAGTAGTGCATATGCCAAGCACCCTTTTTGTCGTTCTCCTATGAATTGGGTCTCCTTGGCTATCTCTGTGTCAGGTTCTCCAAAGCCCCATTCCAGCTTCATGCTTTATTCTGCTAATCTCCTACTGGTTAGAATTCAGGGGTCTCAAACTGGCGGCCCTCCAGCTGTTGCGAAACTACAAGTCCCATCATGCCTGTGGGAGTCATGCTTGTAACTGTCAGCCTTGCAATGCATCATGGGACTTGTAGTTTCGCTATAGCGGGAGGGCCACCAGTTTGAGACCTCTGGGTTAGATGGACTATCCAAACCTGATAATACTCACCAATCAATTGGTTATAATTCCTGAATTTAACATACTTACAGTGTAATCACAGCTGTATTAATGTTTGGTGTTAAAGTACAATAGAATGGTCCCGGGCCTCACTCAAAGTAGACCAGGGACAACCGTGGCAAATGGAACTAATGACAAATGCTGAAAAATGCTTTGGCAGAAATCAAAATGATCATTAAAGAGGTTGCAAACCCTCTTTTATTTTTTTTTCATAAATAACAAATATGTTATAGTTACCTCCACTGTGCAGTTTGTTTTGCACAGAGTGGCCCCCGATCCTCGACTTCTGGGGTCCCCCAGCGGCGCTGGTAGCTCCTCCCCGCATCGGGTGTCCACATTGGAGAAGTGCTCTCCTTGGTGGACAACCATGCGGGCACGCTCCCGAGTCCTGCATCTGTGAACATTCACACAGAAAGGAGGACTCAGGCCTGCTCCCCGCGTCATTGGATTTGATTGACAGCAGCGGGAGCCAATGGTTGCGCTGCTATCAATCTATCCAATCAAGAGCTGAGACAATGGGAAGAGAGGAAGAGCGCGTCTCCACCGAGGGAATGAACAGGGGGCCGGTCAGTGTGAGAAGTTTTATCACCTTAATGCATAGGATGCATTAGGGCGAAAAAACACTGGGGTTTACAACCCCTTTAAATCCAAAGATACGCTATATTACCAAAAGTATTGTGACGCTTGCCTTTACACACACGTGAACTTTAATGGCATCATGGTCTTAGTCCGTAGGGTTCAATATTAAATTGGCCCACCCTTTGCAGCTATAACGGCTTCAACTCTTCGGGGAAGGCTGTCCACAATGTTTAGGAGTGTGTCTATGGGAATGTTTGACCATTCTTCCAGAAGTGCATTTGTGAATCAGGCACTGATGTGGATGAGAAGGCCTGACTAGCAGTCTTCACTCTAATTCATCCCAAAGGTGTTCTATCGGGTTGAGGTCAGGACTCTGTGCAGTCCAGTCATGTTTCTCCACCCCAAACTCGCTCATTCATGGACCTTGCTTTGTGCACTGGTGCGCAGTCATGTTAGAACAGGAAGGGGCCATCCCCAAACTGTTCCCACAAAGTTGGGAGCATGAAATTGTCCAAAATATCTTGGTATGCTAATGCCTTAAGAGTTCCCCTCACTGGAACTAAGGGGCCAAGCCCAACCCCTGAAAAACAACCCCACACCATAAGCCCCCCTCCACCAAATGATTTGGACCGGTACTCGGTATCAGCAAGTACTTGACCAAAAGTATCGGTACTTGTACTCACCGGTAAAACATAAAGTATCGGTGCCACTCTAGCCTTGATGACATCTGGACCTTAACCTGCTGGAACATAGAGGAGAAGATGCTGCAGGGATCAGATCTAGCAGCATGGAGGATCGAGTAAGTAAATCTCTCTTTAACATGTCTCCTAGACGAAAACAAGCTATTATACTCTGCGGTGCAACTGCAAGAGATCATTTCCAAGTTTCCTGGAGTTGGACTTTAATCAGTTTCCGCCCGCACTATAGCCAAAAAAATGGCTACAGTATGGGCTTACTTTGCCAGGAGGGTGTACATGGACATCTTCCCGTGATTTCGCTGTCCGCGTGCCTCCTGCGGCGCACTCTGTGATTGCTGAGTCCTTCAGACACAGATCGGGGTAAAGGGCCAATCACAGCACCCCTTTACCACGTAATCAGCTGTGTCCAATGACAGCAGATCACGGATGTAAACACAAGCTGGTTATCTACTTTTCTTTCCTCATGCTGACAGTGAGAGGAGAGAAGAAGAGGGCCGATAACTAGCTTGTGTTAAAGGGACATCGGCACTGATAATCAGGGCACTAATTATCAGTGTCCTGATTTTCAGTGCAGTCCCAACAGTGCCCACCAGTGCTGCCAAACAGTGCCCAACAGTATCTCCCCATCAGTGCTGTTTATCAATGCACATCAGTGCCACCTATCAGTACCCATCAGGGCCACCTATCAGTGCCCACCAGTGTTGCCTATCAGTGCCCATAAGTGCCCACCAGTGTTGCTTATCAGTGCCACCTATCAGTGCCCATCAGTACCGCCTATCAGTGCAGTCGCATAAGTGCCTCATCAGTGCCCATCAGTGCTCATCAGTACAGCCTATCAGTGCTCATTAGTGCCACCTATCAGTGCCCACCAGTGTTGCCTATCAGTGCCCACCAGTGTTGCTCATCAGTGCCACCTATCAGTGCCCATTAGTACCGCCTATCAGTGCAGTCGCATAAGTGCCTCATCAGTGCTGCCTCATTAGTGCCCATCAGTGCAGCCTATCAGTGCCACCTATCAGTGCCCATTTGTGCAGCCTATCAGTGCTCATTGGTGCCACCTATCAGTGCCCATCAGTTCAGCCTATTTAAGGCAGGATGTATCATGTTTAAGATTATGAGAGGCCTGGCCCCAAGCTATCTCTGCCCTTGTTTTCATATACAAGCTCTTGTCAGATCACTCAGATCTACCGGCAGAGATCTCCTCTACATCTCGTTGCCCAAGAAGATCCGGCGTGGTGATCCGCCTTCTCCCACCATGGTGCCATATTATGGAATAGCCTCCCTGTCGAGCTCCAGGAGGCCCCTACTATCCCAGTCCTCCGCGGGTTACTGAAGACTTGGCTTTTCACACAAGCCTTTCCTGCGTAGCCTCTCTTTTCCACCCTTTCTGCCGCTCTGTGCTGCTCTTGGTTCCTGGGTCCTCTTTTCCCAGGAACTCTGCTGTGCGCGTCGGGACCCTTCGGGGTAAGACCGCGCTATATTAAGATACCTCTCAACTCAACTCAACTCAAGTGCCACCTCATCAGCACACATCAGTAAAGGAGAAAAATTACTTGTTTGCAAAATTTTATAACAAACTATGACATTTTTTTTTCAAAAATGTTGGTCCTTTTTAATTTATTTAGCAAAAAATAAAAAACCCAGTGGTGAACCACCATAAAAAAGCTCTATTTGTGTGAAATAACTGATAAACCTGAGTACAGTGTTGCATGACTGCGCAATTGTCATTCGAAGTGTGACAGGGCAGGAAGGGGGTGAAAGTGCCTGGTAGACAAGTGGTTAAGTTATTCTGCGGTTCCTCATTTTATCTTACAGGTGATTTTGCGGTATTACTGAACACGGGACTTACAGCCAAGATTGCCTTTCTAATGAACTTCATCAGCGCTTTAACAGCCTTCGCTGGCCTCTACATCGGCCTTTCTGTGTCCTCCAATCCCAATGTGCAGATCTGGATCTTTGCAGTCACTGCGGGAATGTTCCTCTATTTGTCCCTCGTAGAAATGGTGAGTGAAGGTCCAAGAATTTCTGTGAAGCCACAACTACTTTGCCACCAAATCCTCAACCAATCCAAAGAAATCATAAACTATTGAAAAACAAACAAAACTAAATCTCAATAAAAGTACTTTCATAGAACAAAACAACACTTCTGCAAGAAGCGACCGATAGAGAAAACCCCTTGTATTGTTTTTTACACAATGCAGCACGTTCTGTGAATGGAGGAGAGGCGGATGAATGACAGGATCCCCTCCTCCAATTACAGAATGTGTTGCATTGTGTGAAAAAAATACAAGGGTTTATGTTAAAGTGGTTGTAAACCCTTTCAACCTCAGGTGATACACAGAGATGAAACAAATCCTCACACATAAGTTGTACCTGTTTATCTGCGCTGTCTCTTCTCTACAGTAGTTCAAAATGCAGAATGTATAAAGCTTGTGTAGCTGGTATCAATATTTAGGGGGAGTGTTTGGGCGGTAATATGGCCCAGATGCAACAATTACGAGGGTTTTGTGGTTGTTTTTGTTCGTGGAAGATATCAATGGTGTCCAGTTCCCTGCGGCCCCTGGGTGGCGCCGTCGCCTTGGGCTGGGGTTGAACCACCATTTTTTGTCCTCTCGTGGCAGCAGTGCGGCGGGGCGGGGAACTAGCTGTGCTTGCTGGGAGAGGGTATAAAGGAGGCGGACATCTTGCGCACGAGGAGTTCGAGCACCAGGCACCTTCAGCCTGGGGGCTGCTGTCCATTCGTCCGTGTCCAGGTGCCCTTGGCCTGAGCACGTGGAGTCGAGTTCCATCCCAGGCACCTTAAGCCTGGGGTGAGGTACTTTGCTAGAAGGCCTGGGGCCCAGTACCTTCCACTGGGTCCCGCGAGGGATGAAGTATTCCTAGGGTGCCCCCGGAATTGGGTGCCTGAATCCAGGGCGTAAGGGACCAGAGATGTGACCCTCCCGAAGAGCTGGTACAGCATAATGCCGGTGACGGTGTGGGCCTCTGGAGACCGACCGGATGGATGTCTTTCCCTGACAGGGGCCATTTATCCTAACGGAGGTATTCTATGTTCTTGTGGTCAGTGGGGGTCCAACTGAACCAGGTCGGTGGCAGAGACCTATCATCAAGGTCTGTGGCAGAGGCCTCTACTTTCACCAAGGTTTGTGGCAGAAACCAAATTCACGGTCGGTGCCAAGCCTGTTTGCACTATATGGAACAGGAGAGAACTTGAATTCTTTGATTGTGCCTGGACCTTCTCCTTCCCACACCTGTCTGTTCTTCAAGTTCAACCAGTCTACTATTTGTTGCTCTAACAGAATAAATAAGTGTTGGACTTTATTTGGTGTGGAACTCAAGTTACTGGGAGCTAAGTGCCCCTGCCTGTGACAGTGGCAATCATCCTCCACAAGAGAAGCTGAAGCTCCAGACGTGAACACAGACCCGAAGGTAAAAGGTTTAGCTCACACCTCTGCATAATACACATCAGAGGGCACGACCTGGTGGTGCGTCCCCCCCCCATTCTTCTCCCTGGTACCCCCAGATGAGTCAGCCAGCCGCAAAGAGAGAAAGAGGGAGAAGTGGGAAAAGGGGGTGCCGCTACACTTGTATGAGCTTTTAGGAAATGGGAGCAGAGAGTGAAGAGTGAAGTTACACTCTGCAGAGCTTAGTGGGGAGAGCTCTGAGAGCTGATTGGAGGAAAGGGACTTTTTGACTCCAGATCTCACATTTAAGGGATGTTTACAATCCTTGTAATAGGAATAAAAGTGACCTAAACCTTTTTTTTTAAAGAACAGTGTCAAAGTAAAAAATAAAAACTAAAATAAATAAGAAAAAAAATAAAAATAAATTTTAAGCGCCCCGTCCCGCCGAGCTTGCGCGCAGAAGGGAACGCATACGAGAGCAATAATTCTAGCACTAGACCTCCTCTGTAACGCTAAACATCTAGCCAGCAGAAATGTTTAAACGTCGCCTATGGAGATTTTTAAGTGTAAACGTTTGTCGCCATTCCATGAGCGGGTGCAATTTTGAAGCGTGACATGTTGGGTATCAGTTTACTCTGCGCAACATTATCTTTCACAATATAAAAAAGAAAATTGGGATAACTTTACTGTTGTCTTATTTTTTTTTTGTCAAAAAAGTGTATTTTTTTTTCAAAATGCGTTTGTAAGACCGCTGCCCAAATATGGTGTGACAAAAAGTATTGCAACGACCGCCATTTTATTCTCTAGGGTGTCTGAAAAAAAAATATAATGTTTGGGGGCTCTAAGTAGTTTTCCAGCAAAAAAATTATAATTTTAACTTTTAAACAACAAGTGTCAAAAAAGAGGCTCGGTCCTTAAGTGGTTAAATGATGAGGGGAGAGGAAGGGGGCAGCAAGAGTCGGGAGTCCTTCACAGTCACAGCCGCTGTCTTTAACCCATGCTGCATCAGAATTTCACAGCTGTGAGGAAGATCATTGAATGGAGGATTTTTATTGTAAGCAGCAACCAGCAAGATATAGGATACACTTCTTTAGAGGTAAGTTATGTCCCTGGTACATACCTCCCAATTGTCCTTAATTTGGAGAGACTGTCCCTATATTGAAATCAAATCCCTCTGTCCCTCATAAAAAATAAGTGTAATTTCTGTCTGCTGCTTCATTCCTCTGCTATCTGCTTTAGTCACTTCTGGCAAGTTTCCCTGACACCAAGAAAAAAATGGTGACAGGGGAGGGATCTCCACCGCACAGCCTGTGACTGACAGCCTCAGCTTTGTTACTGTGTGGAGGGGTGTGTCCCTTTTCTCCAATCAGCTCTAAGAGCTCTCCTCATTTCAAACTCTGCGGAGTGTAATTTCAGCTCACTGCCCCCTGCATTCTGAAAGCTCAGACAAGCTGTATAAATACTGGACTGTGAATAGATGTAGAGAAGAGAAGACTGCAGATAAACAGGTACAACTTATATAGGAGCATTTGTTTCATCTCTGTGTATCACCTAAGGATATTCACTTCACTGGGTAAGGGTTTACATCCACTTTAACCCCTTGAACCCCACACTAGTGTGCCACAACTGTGTGCATATCACGCAGTAGCAGGATGCTTGCAGAACGTCACAATTCACTTGAATGGGTTGTATATAGCAGGTGCTATGCAACAGAGGGTATCGCTCCTGCCACGGCTGCAAAGCACTGAGGCCGTGGCATGTGAACACGTCCAACCACCGGCTACTGCCTCTGTATCTAAAAGGGGTATGTGGGACAGTAAATGTGCAGCTCAGCCACAGGGTTTTAGACCCCCCAGTGTGAATGATCTCTTAACGCTTGATTTTTATGCCGTTGCCATTTAGGTATGCTTATGCCGAAGTAACATATCTATATTTCTGCACTAATGTGTGATTCATATCTGTCTCTTTTTATAGTTGCCTGAAATGACTCATATACAGACACAACGACCCTGGCTAATGTTCTTCCTGCAGAATCTCGGCTTGCTGATTGGATGGCTTTGTCTGCTGCTGTTAGCAATCTATGAACATAAAATTAAACTATAACACCAGCCGTCTTAGCCGAGGACCCGCTGTTATTTTTTTATTATTATAATTCTTATTTTTAGATTCATGGCTGTACCTGCTATTTCCTGATCCTGAATGTAGGGACAGAGACAAACCTGTAATATTTGTTCCAATAAATAACAGCTTCTCATCCACCAAACCCCCACCCAAAAATGGGCCACATTCCAATACCCCACATTGCATAATGTTTTACATATCCACAAACATTTTGTACGTTATATTTTCCAGGTAAATTGTAAAATCTGTCAAAAAAAGAATAAATATAAATCGGATTTGCTTATCTAATTTATGTAATTTTATTATTACTGTTTAATTGTTATTACACATGATTTGTACAGTGGTAATAAATAGAGATGGGCCGAACGACCCCCTGTTCAGTTCTCGAATATCCCAAAAGTTAGGAGCCGAATAACGAACCCCATTGAAGTCTATGGGACCGGAACTAGAAAAATCGAAAGTGTCAATTTTGAGAGCTTAGATGCAAGTTATTGGCCATACAAAGGGTATGGGGTCTGGGTTCTGCGGGACATGTATCAATGAGAAAAAAAAGTTTGTAAAAAATATAATTTTTAAATGAGCAGTGATTTACTGATGCTTAAAGTGAAACCATCAAAATGAAAAATTCCCTTAAATATAGTGCCTGGGGGGTCCCCCTTAGTCTGTCTGTAAAGTGGCACATCTGTACTGTGTATAGAACCTGCTGCAGCAAAAATTACATTATAAAGCCCAAAAAATGAAATTTTCCCTGCAAGCTTTTTTTATTTTATAAACAACGGCTTGGAGAACCAGTCTGTATGAGGAGGCCACAATTTAGTGCACTTGGAACAAGATTAGAGATTTTTTTGGATAATTTCTGGTGTCTCTTTCGCAGACTTTGGATAGAAGTAAAAGGTGCAGAAAAATTTGGCTTTGGGTGTCGGTGGTGCCTTCACACCGTATCCCTATAGAGGTACTCCTAATGAAAGCAAGAATTGGCCTTGTTGTCAAAAATTGAAATTATATGCCCCGGTCAAACAGTGGTGGAAAAATTGATCTTTGGGTGTTGGTGGTGCCTTCACACCGTATCCCTATAGAGGTATTTTTAATGAAAGCAAGAACTGGCCCTGCTGTACAAAAATTGAAATGATATGCACCTGTCGAACAGGTGCGGAACAATTAGTCCTTGGGTGTTAATTGTGCCTATGAAACCTACACCAAAAATTTCTTCCAGATAAAATCAACACCCACAAAATTAGGCAGCGTAGACAGCCTTTCAGAGTATCCAGATCCAGAATATGCTTAAACAGCGACATCAGCATCAGGGGCTTGATAGCTGCTGCTTATTTAGGACTGATTCATTTTGATAAAGGTCAACTGGTCAATGGAGTCTGTGGACAGACGCGCTCTTTTATCTGTCACAAAACCTGTGGCAGCACTGAATGCCAATGCGGAAAGCACTTAGAAGAGGGAAGGTCTGGACAGCCGCACGCCAATAAAAACGCCTTTATTGTGAAAAATAACAAAAGTACACACCACAGCAGGGTACAGGATAAAAAATCTGACGCGTTTCACACTCAACGGTCCTTAGTCATTGGCTGTGTACATAGGATTTTTTTTTTTTTTTTTTTTTTAGAAACTTGCAAAGATTTCAAACAAACTTCTTTTACGTTGTCATTATGGGGTATTGTTTGTAGAATTTTAAGAAAAAAATGAATTTAATAAATTTTGGGATGAGGCTGCAACATAACAAAAATAGGATTTTTATAACAGCTTACCTGTAAAATCCTTTTCTTGGAGTACACCACGGGACACAGAGCTAGTCATTACATAATGGGTTAAGGGTCACCAGCGGTGATTGGACACTGGCACAACCAATGGAAGACAGTTCCCCTCCATATAACCCCTCCCATCAGGGAAGTACCTCAGTTTTGTAGCAAAGCAGTAAGGTTCCCATAAGAAGGGGGGGACCTCTGTGTCCCGTGGTGTACTCCAAGAAAAGGATTTTACAGGTAAGCTGTTATAAAAATCCTATTTTCTTTATCGTACACCACGGGACACAGAGCTAGTCATTACATAATGGGACGTCCCAGAGCAATGCTCATATGAAGGGGGGGAGACACAGATCAAAACAGGCCGCTTGCGGACCAGAAGCCCTATACTGCTGCCTGCAGCACACTTCGCCCAAAGGCGGAATCCTCATGTCCTTTCACATCTATTTGATAGAATTTGGAAAATGTATGGACTGAAGACCAAGTTGCAGCTTTACAGATCTGAGCCATCGAAGCCTGGTGGTGCACTGCCCATGAAGCACCTATCGCCCTGGTAGAGTGCGCCTTAACAGGAAAAGGAGGAGTCCTGTTCTTTAAACCATAAGCTTGAATAATTACTTGTCTAATCCACCTGGAAATGGTGGATCTTGATACCGCTTGGCCCTTCTTGGGCCCATCTGGTAAAATAAACAAAACATCTGTTTTACGTATCTGAGCGGTTGCTTGCAGATACACCTTTACCGCTCTCCCTAGATCTAGAGAGTGTAATAATTTTTCCCCCGCCGTCCGCGGGTTTGGAAAAAGGAAGGCAGAACAATGTCTTGATTCAAGTGAAAAGCCGACACCACCTTAGGTAGAAAAGCCGGATGGGGTCGTAGTACGATTTTGTCCTTGTGACAAATTAGACAAGGCTCTTTACAAGAAAGAGCTGCTAGCTCTGATACTCTCCTAGCAGAAGCTATAGCAATCAGAAAAGCCAACTTCCTACTTAATATAATTAAAGGAATATGGCGAATAGGTTCAAAAGGTTGCTTTTGCAACACTGACAATACCAAATTCAAATCCCATGGACACAAGGGAGTCCTAACTGGAGGATTTATCCTCAGTACCCCCTTAATGAATGTCCGAACTAGGGAGTGAGATGCCAATGGTCTCTGAAAGAAGACTGATAGAGCAGATATTTGCCCTTTGATGGTGCTAAGGGCTAAATTCATATCCACTCCTAACTGGCAAAAAGCAAGAATCCTGCTTATTTCATATTTCTGAGGATTCCAACTTCTGGATTCACACCAGGAAACGTATGCTCTCCAGACTCTCTGATAGATGAGTCTGGAGGCTGGCTTTCTAGCATTAATGAGCGTAGAAAGAGCCGGACCAGAGACCCCTCTCTTTTTTAAAAATGTGGGTCTCAGCAGCCAGGCCGTCAACTTTAGCCTTTGTAAGGAAGGGTGGAATACTGGACCCTGTGACAGCAGGTCGTGTCGGAGTGGAAACTTCCAGGGCCTTCCTATCGCCGTTTTTATAATCTCGGCATACCAAGGCCTCCTGGGCCAGTTTGGGGCCACTAGGATTACTGGTATTCCCTCCTCCTTGATCCTGCGAAGCAGTCTTTGTAGAAGAGGGATCGGAGGGAATGCCTAGATCAGTGAGAACTGATTCCATGGAGTTATTAGAGCGTCTGTATTATTAGAGCGTCTGTCCCGTAGGCTAGAGGATCCCTCGTTCTGGACACAAAGTTGTCCAATTTCTTGTTGAACCTGGCAGCTAGCAGGTCTACATCTGGGTTTCCCCATCTCAGACATATGGCCTGAAAGATCTCGGGGTGAAGAGACCACTCCCTGGTAGCAGCTGCTGACGACTCAGGTAGTCTGCTTGCCAATTTTCCATCCCTGGAATGAAGATTGCAGAAAGGCAAGGTACATGCTCTTCTGCCCATGCCAGGATCCGGTTCACCTCTCTTTGGGCTGCCCGACTGCGGGTGCCTCCTTGGTGATTGATGTAAGCTACTGCAGTAGCATTGTCGGATTGAACCCGAACTGGGTAGCCCTGTAACCTGTATGTCCAGGTTTTGAGGGCTAGATATACCGCCCGGATCTCTAGCACATTGATGGGCAGGATCCCCTGAGTCTTGGCCCAGGTTCCCTGGGTAGAAGCCTCCTCGAATACTGCACCCCAGTCCGATAGGCTGGTATTCCTAGATACCACCTTCCAGGCCACTGGGAGGAAGGACTTTCCCTTCCGTAAATTCCTGGCTTCTAGCCACCAATCGAAGTTGTGGCGTACTTGTGAGGACAGGCGCATGGGTATATCCAGAGCTTGGCTCTTCCTGTTCCAGGAGGCTAAAATATTGCCTTGAAGTAGTCTCGAATGAAACTGGGCGTAAGGGACCGCCTCGAAGGAGGCTACCATCTTTTCCCAATAGTCTCATGCAAAGGCGAATAGACGGCCTCTTGTTTGCTTTGACCTTGTGGATCAGGTCTTTCAGAGACTGTATCTTCGGTTCTGGCAGGTATACCTCGTTTTGGGCTGTATCTATGATCATGCCCAGGTACCCTATCCTTCTTTGGGCCTGGAGAGAGGATTTTTGTAAATTTATAATCCATCCTAAATGCTCCAGGTATCCTACTGTAGTGTGTACAGCGTGACCCAATCCGTCCTTTGACTGATCTATTACGAGTAGATCGTCCAGATAGGCTGTTACCGCAATGCCTCGTGTTCTTAGGTTACTAACAGAGGAGCTAGCACCTTTGTGAATACTATGGGCGCGGTGGCTACACCAAACGGCAGAGCCACAAATTGAAAGTGGCGATCTTCTACCGCAAACCTTAGGAATCTTTGGTGAGCGGGGAGGATGGGTATGTGTAAATGTGCGTCCTTGATATCTATGGACGCCATGAATTTTCCGCCCTTTAAAGTGGCGGCCACGGATCGGATCGTTTCCATTCGAAAATGGCGATCGTTCAGGAACCGATTTAGGGATTTTAGATCCAGGATGGGTCTGACATCTCCATTTGGCTTTGGAATCACAAAGAGGTTTGAGTAAAAACCTGAACCTCGCTCCTTTTGGGGTACGTCTGTAACTACCCCTTGAGCCATTAAGTGATTCAAACCTTTGAAGAAGGATTCTCTTTTTTGTGGATCCTTGGAGAGTCTTGAACCTCGGAATTGAGAAGATGGGATCTCTCGAAATTCCAGTTTGTACCCTGAGGATATTGTGGATACTACCCAATTGTCCTGGATTTCTGACCACCAAGTTGCTCAGAACTGACAAAGCCTTCCTCCCACTCGGCCGAGCGGGGGCGCCCCTTCACTGAGAGGCTTTGGGGGCTTGCTTATTAGCTCTTGCACCCCACGGCTTCTTGTTCTTCTGAGCTTGCCCCTTGGCTTTTGTGGGCGGCTAAAACAGGCCGCCGCCACTGGTTGGAGTCAGATTTCCCGGGAGCTGGGGAGAGAGCGTTTAAAACAAGATCTCTTGTTTTTCTTTCTCTCAGGTAAAAGTCATTTTACCACTTGATCTTCTGTATATATTTTTCTAAATCTTCCCCAAATAGGCGTTCGCCATGGAACGAGAACTTGCCAACAGCTTTTTGCATGGGGTCTCCGCTGACCAATGCTTAAGCCAAAGTACTCTGCGCATCTGTACCAGCTGGAGTGTAAGGCGTGATGCCTGTATGATAGAATCTCTCATGGCATCCACTGTGAAGCATAAGGCTTTTAGGCAAATTTTTCCCAATTTCTAGCCTGCTCTGAAGGCAGTTCCTTCAGCCCCTGCTTTACCTGTTGGCTGATGACCTGACCCATACCGACTGCTGCTACTGCAGGTTGGGTAATTGAGCCGGCCAAAAGGAAGGAGGATTTCAACTTCCTCTCAGAAGGATCTTTTAAACCCTTGTACATTATCCACCGGACATGTCAGGTTTTTATTTACACAAGAAATAGCCGCAACTACCGCAGGCAGGCTCCATTTCTTAAAAAAAAAATTTTTTCCCCCATAGGATAAAGAATGTTAAACCTTTTTGGAGGTGAGAAACGCTTATCTGGATGTTGCCAGTTTGCGTATATTAGATCCTCTAGTAACGGATGAACCGGGAAGGAGCATGCACCTTGCAGGGATCTTAATGACCCTAGGGAGGAGACAGGTAATTCCGTTACCTCCGCAGAGGTTAACTTAAATGCACTGCTATAGCATTGTACCTGTGACCTTAAAATCTGGCTCCTCATCCTCTGCTGATGTAGCCTCCTCCTCCTCATCCTCCTCCCTCAGGTACTTCTGAAGGGAGGTCCAATACTGGAAGAGACCTCTTCGCTTATTGTTCCTTTTTAGAGGACTTAGCGATTAAGGTAGCAATTTTTTCCTCCAGATTATTTAGGGCAGCTGATAAAGTGTCCTCAGTGACATATACAGGCCCAGGCTCCACTGGGGAAGCCGCCATACCTGACAGAGGTAATGGCTCATCCTGAACAGGTGCATTTAGCAACCCAGGAGAGAAAGGTACCGAGTCAGCACAGTTAGAGCCTCCTCTCAGGCGGTGGTGCTTTCTTATCTCTTTTTGTCCGTATTACTTCCCCTGGAAGGCTTACCGTTTAGACAAAATACAAGGTACCTAAATGCATATACTACCGTGTTCAGTTTAGCAAATACATTAAGTATGCAACTTTTAACACATAACTATGCATAACATGGATGTCTTCTAGGAAGTACCCAATCCAACCACATGGAGTCTTACGTCCCTGTATAGCTGCTGTGTTTCTCTGCCAGGAATAAGAGAACTAACGAGCTTGCTTGCTGCTGCAGTGCTTCTCACACTGACAGTCTTTTAAAATTGGCGCCGTTTCTGTGCCTGCGCGCGCCACGTGCCCGCGCACGCCTTCGCCCCCCCCCCCTCCGATAAAGCGCGCTCCCGCGCGTGCCCGCGGCCCTTAGCGCTATGGCGGTGGCCATAGTGAGAGAGGACTCTCATCAGCCCTTGTTCCCACTTACCTGCATCTGCAGGTGTCTGGTCGGCCACCGAAAGGAGGATCGGGGTGCCCCAGCAAGCTCAGCAGCGGAGGTGACGAGCAGTGTACTTCGCCGAAGCCGACACTGAACAGAGTGAGGTGAGTATATTCAGCTCTTTACTCCCCCCAGTGGTGGAAAAAAAGAAGACATCCACTTTTTGAAAAAGGTCCCAACCTAGTTATGGACCTTCTAATCTCACCTTATCCACGCCGCAGGTTTTTCTGCTGAAAGATTTCAGACAGATACCAAACTTCACCCTTCACGGTGGGCTATGTGTGCCAACCTTCAGGGATATGGGTTCCTATTTAAAGGATACCTCTCCCCTGGGCCTTGTACAAGACTCTTACCAGGACTTTATAGCGAAATAGCGAAAGTGCTGGATCTTAGAGCCCAGTCCTCCGAAGAGAGACATTACAGGCGACATTACAGGCGACTCTCAGAAGGATCTTTTAAACCCTTGTACATTATCCACCGGACATGTCAGGTTTTTATTTACACAAGAAATAGCCGCAACTACCGCAGGCAGGCTCCATTTCTTAAAAAAAAAATTTTTTCCCCCATAGGATAAAGAATGTTAAACCTTTTTGGAGGTGAGAAACGCTTATCTGGATGTTGCCAGTTTGCGTATATTAGATCCTCTAGTAACGGATGAACCGGGAAGGAGCATGCACCTTGCAGGGATCTTAATGACCCTAGGGAGGAGACAGGTAATTCCGTTACCTCCGCAGAGGTTAACTTAAATGCACTGCTATAGCATTGTACCTGTGACCTTAAAATCTGGCTCCTCATCCTCTGCTGATGTAGCCTCCTCCTCCTCATCCTCCTCCCTCAGGTACTTCTGAAGGGAGGTCCAATACTGGAAGAGACCTCTTCGCTTATTGTTCCTTTTTAGAGGACTTAGCGATTAAGGTAGCAATTTTTTCCTCCAGATTATTTAGGGCAGCTGATAAAGTGTCCTCAGTGACATATACAGGCCCAGGCTCCACTGGGGAAGCCGCCATACCTGACAGAGGTAATGGCTCATCCTGAACAGGTGCATTTAGCAACCCAGGAGAGAAAGGTACCGAGTCAGCACAGTTAGAGCCTCCTCTCAGGCGGTGGTGCTTTCTTATCTCTTTTTGTCCGTATTACTTCCCCTGGAAGGCTTACCGTTTAGACAAAATACAAGGTACCTAAATGCATATACTACCGTGTTCAGTTTAGCAAATACATTAAGTATGCAACTTTTAACACATAACTATGCATAACATGGATGTCTTCTAGGAAGTACCCAATCCAACCACATGGAGTCTTACGTCCCTGTATAGCTGCTGTGTTTCTCTGCCAGGAATAAGAGAACTAACGAGCTTGCTTGCTGCTGCAGTGCTTCTCACACTGACAGTCTTTTAAAATTGGCGCCGTTTCTGTGCCTGCGCGCGCCACGTGCCCGCGCACGCCTTCGCCCCCCCCCCCCCCTCCGATAAAGCGCGCTCCCGCGCGCGCCCGCGGCCCTTAGCGCTATGGCGGTGGCCATAGTGAGAGAGGACTCTCATCAGCCCTTGTTCCCACTTACCTGCATCTGCAGGTGTCTGGTCGGCCACCGAAAGGAGGATCGGGGTGCCCCAGCAAGCTCAGCAGCGGAGGTGACGAGCAGTGTACTTCGCCGAAGCCGACACTGAACAGAGTGAGGTGAGTATATTCAGCTCTTTACTCCCCCCAGTGGTGGAAAAAAAGAAGACATCCACTTTTTGAAAAAGGTCCCAACCTAGTTATGGACCTTCTAATCTCACCTTATCCACGCCGCAGGTTTTTCTGCTGAAAGATTTCAGACAGATACCAAACTTCACCCTTCACGGTGGGCTATGTGTGCCAACCTTCAGGGATATGGGTTCCTATTTAAAGGATACCTCTCCCCTGGGCCTTGTACAAGACTCTTACCAGGACTTTATAGCGAAATAGCGAAAGTGCTGGATCTTAGAGCCCAGTCCTCCGAAGAGAGACATTACAGGCGACGCCTCATGGATGAGGCCCGGATCCCATCCAGATTCAGCTCATTTGTAGGCGTCTTGGATGGATCCGAAAGCATAGCTCTTTTACCCCCAGAGGGTCTCTTTGGTAGAGCTTTCCTTTAGCACCTCCTAACGCGTCCAACACCTTTCGACACTGGCGAAAAAACGGAGGTACTTCCCTGATGGGAGGGGTTATATGGAGGGGAACTGTCTTCCATTGGTTGTGCCAGTGTCCAATCACCGCTGGTGACCCTTAACCCATTATGTAATGACTAGCTCTGTGTCCCGTGGTGTACGATAAAGAAAATGTGGAAAAAGTGAAGCACTGTGAATACTTTCCGGATGCACTGTATCTAACAGGACAAATCGGAGTCCCTCTGGATGAGTGAGAATATAATACTTTGTTCATACTTACCAGTGGAGGTCCCATGGGGTGTTCTGTACTACAGAGACCTGGAGGTGCCTGTGTTCTGTGCTGTGCTGTTACACCCCACTGAAATGTGTTGTCACAGGGGTCTCAAACTGGTGGCTCTCCAGCTGTTGCAAAACTACAAGTCCCATGAGGCATTGCAAGGCTGACCGTTACAAGCATGACTTCCACAGGCAGAGGCATGATGGGACTTGTAGTTTCGCAACAGCTGGGGGGCCACCAGTTTGAGACCCCTGCAAGCTCCTCTCCCCATGTGCCCTATACCTGTGCTGTTCTTGCACACAGTAGGGACTGATGCTTTTACACTGATCCACTTTGTTAGCATCTGTCAGGTATTGTGGGCGTTTTATGTGTGGTTTATGTAGACCCGCAAAAAAATAAAAAGAACACAATTGAAAGAACATTAATATATTAGCTGACAGCTATAGTTGTGGGGTGATAAAGCTGTAGAGAACAAGCTGTTAAAGCTCAGAAGTAGGTAGAACAATTTGTACCTGATAAAGAATCTGATATATTTAGTGAAATAGACTCCGCTATTCTCTCTTCCTAAGCTGTATGCTTATGTTGGTGGTGTGATATTTTTATTTTTGTATCAATGGTGGGATAAAATGAAACATTCTTCATACAGACTAAAGGATAGCATTAGCCCTCTGAAGAGCGAGCCTTAGTGGATTGCTTTTCAGAGGGCATTTGAAAGGTGGTGAGATGGCAATATATAGCTTCCCCACTGTCTGTCTTAACCCCTAAAAGTCTGCACCAACATGCATTGCTGCGTGGTTCCATTCAGTTTGGTACTTCACACTGAACATGACAGGTGATCTAATTCTTGCTGTGGCCCCCGAAGCAAAGCATCATCTAGATCTAGGATGCGGCTTATGTCCACCTCTGTCCTCTGCCTTTTCAGCTTTTTTTTTAACCACTTCCATACTGAGCATTTTCACCCCCTTCCTGCCCAGGCCAATTTTTAGCTTTCAGCGCCGTCACATTTTGAATGAGAATTGTGCGGTCATGCAACGCTGTACCCAAATTAATTTTGATCACTTTTTTTCCCCACAAATAGAGCTTTCTTTTGGTGGTATTTGATCACCTCTGCGGTTTAAATTTTTTGCGCTATAAACAAAAAAACAGCGACAATTTAAAAAAAAAAAAAAACACAATATTTATGACTTTTTGCTATAATAAATATCCCAATTTTGAAAAAAAAAAACGATTTTTTTCCTCAGTTTAGGCCGATACATGTTCTTCTACATATTTTTGGTAAAACAAAATCGCAATAAGCGTATATTGATTGCATTGCGCAAAAGTTATAGCGTCTACAAAATAGGGGACAGAATTATGGCATTTTTATTTTTTTATAGTAGTAATGGCGGCGATCTGCGATTTTTGTCAGGACTGCGATATTGCGGCGGACACATCGGACACTTTTGACACTATTTTGGGACCATTCACATTTATACAGCGAACAGTGCTATAAAAATGCACTGATTACTGTATAAATGTGACTGGCAGGGAAGGGGTTAACACTAGGGGGTGATCAAGGGGTTAAATGTGTTCCCTAGGGAGTGATTCTAACTGTGGGGGGAGGAGACTGACTGGGGGAGGTGACCGATCAGTATCCTTATGTACAAGGGACACACCATCGGTCTCCTCTCCCTGACAGGACGTGGATCTCTGTGTTTATACCCCCAACTGACACAAACAATGAGGCATAGTTCCTCCCACTGACACCAACAATAGGGCCCTATTCCTCCCGATGACACCAATGATGGGGCCCTCGGGCCACAGTCTAAAACTACTTTACTATACAATTGCATTAAAGTGGTTGTAAACCCACTTTTGCAACTTGCACCTACAGGTAGGCCTAGATTAAGGCTTACCTGTAGGTGCAAGAAATATCTCCTAAACCTACACGGTTTAGGAGATATTTGCTAAAAATGACAGGCGCCGCTGTCTACGGCGCATGCGCGCCGTAGACAATGGCGCATTCATAGGGTTAATCCCATTCACAAATCTGGCTTAGCCACATGCGCAGAGTCACGTCTTGGCCGCTCCGGAGCGGCGCTGTGATTGGTTGGAGCGGCGATAGCCGGAAGTAACCTTCCGGCTGTCGCCGCAGCGATGGCTGCGGCTGGAGAGGGAGACGAGGACGCCTTCGGGGGCCCCGATCTCAGGTAAGTGATGCATAATGAGCTAGTCATACTAGCTCATTATGCCTTTGTCTTGCAGATTAGTTTAAAAAAAATAAAAAATTTAACAGGGTTTACAACCACTTTAACAACACACTTTGCAATGGTTCACAATGCCAGCAACAGCCTGCTGTCAATCAGAGTTCCTAGAAGGAAGGTGCACTTATCTACACACATTACCTGCCATGTTTTAGGTGTTTTGTGCTCCCTTATTTCCATACTAATCAGCTGCGAATAATAAAAGAAATGAAAAGACAAATGGAATAGACATTTTCCTCTGTCCCTTAGCACAGTGTTTCTTTAAAATTAAATGTCTTTTTGCACTTAGCTGTCTAGGATGAAATGAATCAGAGAGCGGCAGTAAGTGTGGCAGAGCCAGCTAGAAGTCATACTGTAGATATGAGTAATAGCGAAGATACATGGCCATATCTCATGTTGTATCTAGGACACTGTAGTCCTCTTGGCACAAGCAATGTTCTCTTCTTTGATCTTGGGTATTCTAGTTGGCTTGAAGTCTTTTCATTCCCGCAAATATTTATCTGGCTGGCTCCTCTGTGTTATGTGCTTAAAAATAAACGAAATGTCTGTAAAATAAGGAAAAAGAAATAAAATAAAACTAGATTTATATGCTTGAATGGATATAACTAACCAAGTTGAAATGAGAATTTTGCCTAGCAGAACCAACCTATAGTGTTATGGAACTTTTAGAATTTATCCTAACACTGTAACCTTAAAAATCCACTAAAGTATAAAAAAATCGAACTTTTGTTCCAGAATGCCTCTTCTGCATCTGGTTGTACCACTAGCCATACTATACATGCTAAATCTAAAATGCAGGATTATTATTATTTTATAAGGTTTATATAGTACCAACAGTTTGCGGAGCCAGTACAATGCAATTCAAGAGAAGAGCGTTAGGAGGGTCCTACTTGTGGAAGCATATATACTCGAGTATAAGCCAACATTTTCAGCCCTTTTTTTTGGGCTGAAAGTGCCCCCCTCGGCTTATACTCGAGTCAGTGTACCTGGAAATATTGAGAGGCTGCGGGCGTCCATCATTTAAAACTCGCGGTCTCCTCCTGTTTCTTCCGTGATAGGTGGAACTCTGTCTGCTGAGAATCGCCTATCACGAACGTTCTCTCATCCTCACCCATCCCAGCAGACACTGTGTTCAGTGTTCCACCAATCACGGATGCCTTTTCATCCTCGGACAAGAGGACGTCCGTGATTGGCGGAACACTGATCACACTGTCTGCTGGGAAAATGAGTCCGAGGTTACGAGAACGTCCGTGATAGGCTGAACTGTGTCAGCTGAGAAACGCCTATCACGGAAGGGACCAGGAGGAGACCGCAAGTTTTAAACAATGAATGGATACCCGCAGCCTCTCAATTTCAAGGTACAGTGACGACGGGCACATTGACAATGGGCACAGCGAGTATGGGCACAGTGAGTATGGGCACAGTGACGACGGGCACAGTTAGTATGGGCACAGTTAGTATCGGCACAGTGAAGTTGCAAAAGGGCATTGTTGACCCTCTGCATTCTCACCCTCGGCTTATACCCAAGTCAATAAGTTTTCCCATTTTTTGGGGGTAAAATTAGGTCCTCGGCTTATACTCGGGTCGGCTTATACTCGAGTATATACGGTAAGTGATCCCAAAGGTAATGGCTAGAATTGTTTGAGAATTAACATTTCAGTAAGGTGGAGGCGGGATAAGCTTCCCTTACCAGGTGAGTTTTTAGGGGTCGTCTGTAGGTGGACAGAGTTGGAGATAGCCAGACAGATTGGGCTGGAGAGTTCCTCAAATTTATCCATTTCTGTCCAAGGTTAATTAAATGGACTGGTTGTATTGGGTTTTTAAAGAGCTACGCTTAGCACACTTAAAGGAGACTTCTTTAATGTAATTTACAGCATTTCCTGAAGTCCACTGTCAAATGCAAACCAGAATCTAAAGTAGAACTCCAGCTAAAAAAATTGTTAGCTTAGGATAGAACAGGTAAGGATTAGATCCAGGGGCATTGCTAGTATTGTAAAATGGACAGGATCTCCGTTCCCAGTTGATGCCTCCTAAAGGGAAATGCGTCTGGTGGAGCCGTGTTCTGTGACGTCACCACATATCAGCCTGCAGGCTAGACATGTGCAACTCATTTTGTTCCAAATTATGTTTTTAACTAATTTCGACAATTTCGTTAATTCGGAAATATCTGAATTAAGGAAAACCCGTTTAACAAACTTTTCCGAATATTCGTAAACTCGAAACAATTTGGAAATAATTCGGAAATTCGAAAATCCGAAAACTCGAAAATTAAATTAACTTAACTATTACTAAATACCGTATTTATCGGCGTATAACACGCACCGGTGTATAACACGCACCCCAAGTTTAGGAAGGAATTTTAAGGAAAAAACTTTTAGGAGGGAAATTCAAGGAAAAAAAACTTACATTTAAATGCAGCATGCAGCCTTGCCCAGTGTCCATCTGCAGCCTTGCCCAGTGTCCATCTGTCCATCTGCAGCCTTGCCCAGTGTCCATCTGTCCATCTGCAGCCTTGCCCAGTGTCCATCTGTCCATCTGCAGCCTTGCCCAGTGTCCATCTGTCCATCTGCAGCCTTGCCCAGTGTCCATCTGTCCATCTGCAGCCTTGCCCAGTGCCTTTGCGATCTTGTCAGTCTCTGCGTTTTTTTAAATTTGGCGCCGATTTCTGTGGAGAGGAGCGAGCGGGGCCGAGTGTACTTCGGCTAGACTCGGCTCCTCTCGCAGTCCCGCCCATCTCCACTGACTGCGCCGCTGACGGAGAAAGCCGAGTGTACTTCGGCTAGACTCGGCTCCTCTCGCAGTCCCACCCATCTCCACTGACTGCGCCGCTGACGGAGAAAGCCGAGTGTACTTCGGCTAGACTCGGCTCTGCTCACAGTCAGGGGCAGGACTGCGAGAGGAGCCGAGACTAGCCAAAGTACACTCAGCTTTCTCTATGTCAGCGGCGCAGTCAGAGATGGGCGGGACTGCGAGAGGAGCCGAGTAAAGCCGAGTGTACTTCGGCTTCGGCTCCGCTCGCTCCTCTCGCTCGTTTTCAGCAGGGGAATTTGACGGAGTATCGGCGTATAACACGCACCCACGATTTTCCCCTGATTTTAAGGGGAAAAAAGTGCGTGTTATACGCCGATAAATACGGTATTATATTTTAAGTATTGGAATTTCCATTCAAATTTGCCGGTTAGTGAAAGTAACAAATACAAATTTATTCAAAGTTACAAATTATTCAAAATAACGAATGCTGCATCTAAACAAATGGAACAGAACAAATTAATAATAAATAATAATTATAATAATAAAACGTTTCTATTATTATTATTGTTATTTATTATTATTAATTCGTTCCATTCCATTTGTTTAGATGCAGCATTCGTTATTTCAGATAATTTGTGGACAAATTTGTATTCCTTACCTTTACGAACAGTAAAGGTACTAATTAGATTGGTGAATCACTTTTTATTCTAATGAGAGCACCTTAAGGCTACTTTCACACTGGAGCGGTGCCCCATCGGCGGTAAAACGCCGCTATTTTTAGTGGCACTTTACCGTCGTTTTTGCGGCACTATTCGGCCGCTAGCGGGGCGCTTTTAACCCCCACTAGCGGCCGAAAAAGGGTTAAAACCGCCCACATAGCACCGCTGCAGCGTCGCTTTGCCGGCGGTTCGGCAGCGCTGCCCATTGATTTCAATAGGCAGGGGCACTATAAGAGCGGTGTATACACCTCTCCTACAGCGCCTCAAAGATGCGGCTTGCAGGACATGTTTGAGTGTCCTGCCAGCACACCGCTCCAGTGTGAAAGCCCTCGGGCTTTCACACTGGAGTGAGAGAAGCGGCTCTTTCAGGGCGCTTTGCAGGCACTTTTTTAGCTCTATAGCGCCTGCAAAGCGCCTCAGTGTGAAAGTAGCCTTAGTGGACTTTATTCATTGGACAATTTCTATGTTTTTTGGGTTTTTGGACTTAATACGGATTCATTGAGTATTCATATATCAAAGTTTTGATTAGAACATATTTTTTGATAGATTTTTGGGTTGCACACTTATTAGATCTATATATGTTTCAGGTTAAGTATTTAGACCTTAACAAGTAGCAGCACCTTCACATGCACAATTTTATTTAAGGTGAGCGTGAAATATACTTTTTCATTACATTATTATAGTATTGTGAATGACCTAAAGCCCCTTGGCACATGTTAGTGAATTAGTTGGCATTTCCAGATCCTGCCGAACAGTGGGAGTGTTTTTTTGGCCATATATGGATCAAAATTTGTCCAGTTCAGCAGGGACTGGCCAAGATTCGATCCATGTATGGGCAGACTGATCCTACCCAAGTTGATGGGTACAACAAGCCTATTGTTTTTTTTTACATTTGAATACTGCAGTGACTATAGCCGCTAGCAGTAATAATTGTGTTCTGCCAGCCAGGAATACTCCTCGTGCTCCCCCTCCTTTGGCAGAACACAATAGCGCTGGGGGAGGGTGGAAGCAAAGCAAATGAAATCATCCATGGGCTACCTTAAACATAAACCAAACCTATCTGCTGTATAAACTGTGTACATATGTTGCAGTCCTTGTACCCACAGAATACTTCTTACTGTGCTGAGTGAGACAGTCTACCAGACACACATAAACCTCAGAACTCAGTTTTTTAATAAAACCCCTACCTTACACATGCCTTTCTGCACACAGAACAAAGATGACAGTTCCTTCTCTGACATCACACCTGGCCTATGAGGACTTGCTAGACCTGGTGCCCCAGAAAGGAGTGCGCCAGGTAGTTCTGAACTCACTGGAAAAAAATTCCTACACTTTCCATTATGTTGGCAGTTAAACTTCCTGTTTGGCCTTTGAAGTGCATTCTCTATTCTAAAAGACAACTCACTGAGGAGGCAATTACACGCTCACAAGCCACAGATTCTGGAGGCCTCTACTTGGTGATTGGCAGATTTATCTGGGAGGTGACTGCTACATTAAGGTGACCAGATTTTTAAAATTAAAAACCGGGGACCTTTTTTTTTTTCTTTTACTAGTAATGGCGGCAATCAGTGACTCAATGCCCATCGCGGCCCGCTTCACAGCCTGTCAAGTCTCACTCTCCGGGCCCTGGCTACTACTGGGTGGGGAGTGGAGGAAGATCACCCTGCCAGGGAAGGCAAGGAGATAAGCAGGCAGTCGGCTGGCCGGGACTTGAGCCAAGGCAGAACAACATGCGAGCAGAGCTGAATGGGCATGCACCCGAAAATTAAGAAATATTCCCTCCGCTCCGACCAGCACATGATCATCAGAAAGGGGCACAGATAAGGGAAATACACCACCCTAAGCTAGTAGAAGCGGCAGAGCGGGGGTGTGTAATTCAGAATTTGTTTTTTAATTCTGCACTGACTGTCTTTGAAATTGCCCCAGCCCCTGTTCAAATCCCATCCGGGGACAAAACCGGGGACAGACTTGGTCCGGGGACAGTGTCCTCAATCCGGGGACTGTCCTATGCTACATGCAATAGACATTTCTTGGCCAATCAGAAGTTTGCAGATGGGAAGAAGATGTAGGGAGGTGCAGGAAGAAAGCAATTGTTTTTCCCTGCTGTACCCAAACCATGTCCTGTAGCCTTGAAAGCTTTATCTCCTAACAGGAGACCCTTCTAGACTTGGAATGCCACAATTTGAATGCCAAGTGTACCCTTGGGCATTTTGAGAGAAAAGCAAGAAATAAACAATAGCTAAGATATTTGCCTTATCACAGGATGTACAAGTACTTGAAAATAGGAACATTAGTGGAATTGCCAAAAGGATCAAATCAGATTCCTTCTTTAATGTTCCAAGATGGGAAAAAAATTAAATCTAATTGGTCAGGGCAACAAGTTCATTTTTTTTTTTTTTTATGTCTTCAGTTTTTAAAAACAGGCCACATGAGCATCTTTATTCAGATATATTCCCTCTGCCGAGTCTTTTTTTTCATCCTGACCACCCAAGTAATATTCCCTGTACTACCCTGAAATGACCCTTGCTCCTAAAGAATGAATGACTACACAGTATATCTTCTTCTACTCCTAGGTGAGTGTTCTTCACTGTAGACCCCTAGAATAGTGCTCTTCAATGTCGACCCCTAGAATAGTGCTCTTCAATGTAGACCCCTAGAATAGTGCTCTTCAATGTAGACCCCTAGAATAGTGCTCTTCAATGTAGACCCCTATATTAGTGCTCTTTAATGTAGACCCCTAGAATAGTGCTCTTCAATGTCGACCCCTAGAATAGTGCTCTTCAATGTAGACCCCTAGAATAGTGCTCTTCAATGTAGACCCCTAGAATAGTGCTCTTCAATGTAGACCCCTAGAATAGTGCTCTTCAATGTAGACCCCTATATTAGTGCTCTTTAATGTAGACCCCTAGAATAGTGCTCTTCAATGTAGACCCCTAGAATAGTGCTCTTCAAAGTAGACCCCTATATTAGTGCTCTTTAATGTAGACCCCTAGAATAGTGCTCTTCAATGTAGACCCCTAGAATAGTGCTCTTCAATGTAGACTCCTAGGATAGTGCTCTTCACTGTAGACCGCATTAGGTTTAACATACTCCCTATATTATGACTTCTGAAACAAGCACTTGCACAGAGGTCAGTGGAGGTCAGACTACAGCATCTTCATTATGTCAGATTAAAATAGCCTGCATCTGACATAAAATGTATAGCCACAGAAAATAAATTCTCTAGATCTTATGACAGACATGAGCTACTTAAGGTGTGGGAAAATATCGAGCTGTTATCACTGTTAACTGTTGCCCTCTCCTATCTGTTAATTGTTGTGGTCAATGCAGCCCTGTCAACACACAGAACAAGGAGCATTTTTATGCATTACTGCAACTAGTCTAAAAAGCTGTTAGAGACACATACCATTTTACTTTTGAAGGAGATGGGGGAGGGAGTAGAATTTGTCCCCCTAATTGGGTTCATGTTAAAAGATAAATGTACATTACTTAAAAATAAAACTGAAAGCAGGTATACAGTGCAGTACCTCTCCATTCCTGAATGTGGGGCAGTTCTAAATTAATGCTGGTGGGTAGTGCCCACTCTCTCCCAACCTCACACATTTCTATAGGCCTATCCCTAAGAAGGCCTGTCTCACTGGCCAAAAGGAATTTGTGGGAGGCCACGTCCTGCTAACACTAGAATGCACTGGATCTTTACTTGATTAGGCTAAACAAAAATGTATCCTGCACCATACTTTAAATGCCTTCAGGGGGGTGCATTGGTAACAGTGAAACCATGAAATCCAAAGTACTAAAATGGCCAGCACACCAATAGGTAAAGACCTCAAATCTTTACTGCGGTCATAGTTGCAATAACAGAATATTTAGCACCCATGAAACATCAAAACCACCAATGTTTCGGAGACACTATGGCCTCCTTTCTCAAGGTGACAGACCTCACATGGAAATCATTACATCCACTGATGTTTTGGAGACAATAATCTCTCTGTCCTTAAGGTGACAGACCCCTTATAAAGTGCATCAAAGACACCAACATTTCAGAGACACTATGGCCTCTTTTTTTAAGGTGACCGTCCACACATAGAAACTATCAAAACCACTGACATTACGGAGAATCATAAAAACTATGAACGTTTCGGAGACAATATAACCTCCTTTCTCAAGCTGAGAGACCATACATAGAAACCACTGACATTTCGAAGACACTATGACCACCTTTCACAAGGTGATAGACCAACCATAGAAAGCATCAAAACCACAATATTTCAGAGACACTATGATCTTCTTTGTCAAGCTAACAATTCACTCAAGGTGACAGGCCACACATAAAAAACATCAAAACCACTTGAATTTTGGAGACACTGTGGTCTACTTTCTCAAGGTGACAGGGCAGACATAAAAATCATAAAAACTACCAACGTTTCGGAGACAATATAACCTCCTTTCTCAAGCTGAGAGACCACACATAGAAACCACTGACACTTCGAGTATGCAATAGTCTCTTTACAAGGAAGGAGTTATCGACATGTAGCTCACCATTGACGCCCATATTGGGAAACCCCCAATTTATACCGGGTTTACAAAAAGGTCCCTTTGCGATGTTAATTGAACGCGGTCAGTTTCAGGCTTCGCACTTTCTGGTCTTGGGTAATTGCCCAACAATGCAGGAATTAATGCAAAAAAATGGGCCCTTTCAATTAGATTTCTGGCAAGCAGCACAACTAAGACATTTTTTAAGTACGATGGTGGCACCAGGCTATGTAGACCGGGATTTAACAGTATTTGAGAAGTTATGCACGGAAAAAGAACCAATAATGCATACAGTGTCTAGAATGTACGGGCTGTTGACTAAACCATCCGAGAATTTCCAGCTGCCCTTCTTACATAGATGGGAGCTAAATTTGGGGAGGACTTTCCGGGACTCTCAAAAACTAAAATGATTCATGGAATATTCAAGACAGCAACATGCACAAAAATGCATGAAACAAACTATAAAATTATCTCACAGTGGTATAGAACCCCGGAGAGACTCCACAAATGGTTTCCGAATGTGGGGGGAGAGTGCTGGAGATGCCAGTCAGAACAGGGCAGTATGTTACATATATTCTGGGAATGCCCCAAAATAAAGGAATTTTGGAAGGAGGTCCGAGAGACTATCCAACGATTTGGTGGAATACCAATACCGGATGACCCAGCATTTTTTTTCTTGCATTTAATAGAGATACCAGGAGATAAATATAGGAATTCAATCTTGGGGCATTTAGTTAATGCTGCTAAAGCCTGTATACCATTAAAATGGAAACAGACACAAGCGCCTAACATAAGTATGTGGCTACAAAAAGTAGAAGAAGTGAATAGGATGGAAGACTTAGTTTGGACAAGTAGGAAAAAAAGAGATATATACTTAAAAACCTGGTCAATATGGAATGACGTTATCTATGCTACATAGGGCGGGAGATAGGCGGTGGGGGAATGGGGGGGGAGAGAGCAGAGGGAACAGGGGGGAGGGGTCGGGGGAAACGGGGGAGGGGCTTTTTTTTTTTAGGAAAACAGGAAGGAGAGTTAAAGGAAATGGTAAATAGGAAGGAGGGGACTGAGTATTTTGATATAAGGACTATGAAGATGGAACCTGGGGGGAGCGTCACCCCAGGCTGTAGGAAGAGGGGAGGAATGGAGCAAATACTGCTCTTTGTCCCCGATTCCTCTTAAAGCCTCTTTTTGCTGTCTTCTTTTAGTTCATTATTTTTTACTCTCTATTTGTTTCCCATCAGTATCGGAGTGTATGGGGAATTAGAATAAGAATCATAAAGGTTAGTATAGAATATTTTGTGGGAAGCAAGTTAGAGTATCAATTGAACTATGGTAATGAGAGATATAAGAATCTATGTGTAGATTATGTAAGAATGACTTAACCATTTATGTGCATGTATATGAGATGGAATATCCTGTATAATTTGAAAAAAAAAAAAAAAAAAGAAATTGGAAAAAAAAAAAAAAGAAACCACTGACATTTCGAAGACACTATGGCCACCTTTCTTAAGGTGACAGACCACACATACAGGTGAAACTCGAAAAATTTGAATATCGTGCAAAAGTTCATTTATTTCACTAATGCAACTTAAAAGGTGAAACTAATATATGAGATAGACTCATTACATGCAAAGCAAGATAGTTCAAGCCGTGATTTGTCATAATTGTGATGATTATGGCTTACAGCTCATGAAAACCCCAAATCCACAATCTCAGAAAATTAGAATATTACATGCAATCAATAAAACAAGGATTGTACATAGAACAATATCAGACCTCTGAAAGGTATAAGCATGCATATGTACTCAGCACTTGGTTTGGGCCCCTTTTGCAGCAACTACTGCCTCAATGAGGCGTGGCATGGAAGCTATCAGCCTGTGGCACTGCTGAGGTGTTATAGAAGACCAGGATGCTTCAATAGCGGCCTTCAGCTCTTCTGCATTGTTCGGTCTCATGTCTCTCATCTTTCTCTTGGCAATGCCCCATAGATTCTCTATGGGGTTCAGGTCAGGCGAGCTTGCTGGCCAATCAAGCACAGTAATACCACGATCATTGAACCAGGTTTTGGTGCTTTTGGCAGTGTGGGCAGGTGCCAAGTCCTGCTGGAAAATTAAGTCAGCATCCCCATAGAGCTCGTCTGCGGAAGGA
Source organism: Rana muscosa (assembly GCA_029206835.1). Taxonomy (NCBI): domain Eukaryota; kingdom Metazoa; phylum Chordata; class Amphibia; order Anura; family Ranidae; genus Rana; species Rana muscosa. Next base: position 263,775,413 of record CM055122.1, on the reverse strand, counting down.
TGCATGAAGTGCTCCAAAATCTCCTGGTAGATGGCTGCGTTGACCCTGGACTTAATGAAGCACAGTGGACAAACCCCAGCAGATGACATGGCTCCCCAAATAAACACTGTGGAAATTTCACACTGGACTTCAAGCATCTTGCAGTGTGTGCCTCTCCATTCTCCTCCATACTGGGTTCTTGGTTTCCAAATGAGATGCAAAATTTGCTCTCTTCAGAAAAGAAAAGAGGATTTTGGACCACTGAGCAACAGACCAGGTCTGTTTTTCTTTAGCCCAGGTAAGACGCTTTTGACTTTGTTTGTTGTTCAGGAGTGGCTTGACAAGAGGAATACGACATTTGAATCCCTTGTCCAGGATCTGTCTGTGTGTGGTGGCTCTTGATGCACTGACTCCAGCCTCAGGTGTATACTTACATGCTGTCCAGAGACACGCTCAGTGAAGTTGGTCTGATATTAAAACCGCTCACCTCCTCCGCTGCAGGCTCTGCCTCTATAAAGTATAACAGAGGGGACCCCATGCAGTCTACAGGTCCCACAAAGTCCTCCAGCAGTCTTCTCTCTCCCCTCACTCCTGGCCGCCACCATGACAGTCGCGTGCGCGCAGGGGCCCCCAAAAATAGGATGGCACCATTTCAACTACAACACCTATCATGCGCCCTGATCAACACCAGATCTGCAGTTAAGCACAGACAGGAAATTCACGACTTCATCACAAAACACAACACATATTGCCTTTTCATCACGGAAAGCTGGCTAACATCGGACTGCAACACCATCCTAGCAGAATTAGTGCCTGAGAACTATTGCATCCTAACCGAGCATAGAATAGGGCAAAGAGGAGGAGGCCTAGCAGTGATCTACAAATCCCACCTCTCTCTCACCAAACCAACTCTACAGAACTCATTGCCTTTCATGGAAACACTTACTCTGCAACTCCAAACAACACCCCAGGACACCGTCTACATACTGCTATGCTACAGATTACCGGGACCAAAGACACACCTCTACACACCTTTCACCGAATTCATCTCTACATACACCTTGAAAACCTAACACCTCCTGCTACTCGGGGACTTCAACCTCTGGGCTAATTCCACCCAACGCCCCATCGCCACCGCCTGCATCGACCAACTGGAAGAACTAGGTCTGCAGCAACTGATATATGCTCCCACGCATGCTTCGGGTCACACTCTCGACCTCATCTTCAAACAAAATATGGACATCAACACACTGGACAACACACCTTTACCATGGATGGACCACCACGCTATCAAATTTAAAATAACCACCAAAACCATCTTCCAAAAACCGACACATTCAATAACAACACACTGCACAAGATCACAGAAGAAACTACACTCGGAACTTTTCAAAACCACACTATCGAACAAAATAACAATGCTGAATCAAAACCACTCAACGGAAGAAACACTCAACTCCCTTAACAAAGCATTACTACAGACAGCAGACACAGTCGCTCCAAGACGCAGAGCACTCATCCGCAAAAATAATTCCGGCTGGTTCAATGACGCTCTTACATTACTGAAGAACGCAGAAGAGCTGAAGGAGCCTGGAGAAGAAACTCAACAAAGGAAAACCACACAAATTACAAATTACTCACCAAGAAATACCACAAAGCAATCTTCAAAGCAAAAAAAGAACACTTCTCTAACACTATCTCAAAAGCCCTAAATCGTCCCCGCGAACTCTTCAAACTAGTCGTCTAAATTATGAACCCCACCTGCCTAGAGCCTCCAACAACTGAAACACAAGAATTCTGCATTGAACTATCTGATTTTTTTATTGACAAAATCGAAAACATTCGTGAAATAATTCAGCAGAAAAAAACAACCAACCTCACTCAGACAAAGCAAGAAGAAAAAAATCAATATAAATATTCTACAATCAACTAAATTTACTCTGGTCCCAATCACCATCGACACCACCAAAAGCATCATCGGAAGCCTCCGAGACAGTACATCACCAAACGACATTATTTCCATAAAACTCCTGAAAGAATGTACCGACATCTTGGCACCCACCATCACACATCTCATAAATCAATCATACAAAGAAGGTATTGTCCTGACTTCCCTCAAGCAAGGTATAATCAAACCCCTCCTAAAGAAACCGAACCTCTACCCCAAAGACCCAAACCACCGCAGACCGGTAACAAGCCTTAACACCATCTCCAAGATCATTGAGAAAGCAGTAGTACAACAGTTACAACTCCATTTGGACACCAACAAACTCCTGGACCCACTACAATCGGGTTTCCGCCCAGGCCACGGGACAGAAACGGCACTTCTAAAAATATGGGATGACGCCCTCGAAGCAGCAGATGACGGAGAATCGTGTCTCCTGGTGCAGCTTTCGACACAGTAGACCACAAAATTTTGCTCACTCGTCTCACAGAAGTAGCCGGAGTCTCAGACTCTGATCTACCCTGGTTCGCATCGTTCCTGGAGAACTGATCCCAGACAGTGAAACTAGGAGCCTTCACTTCGGAAGCACGCACCATTACATGTGGAGTCCCTCAAGGATCACCCCTGTCACCCGTGCTCTTCAACATCTACCTCCGCCCACTCCTCAAAATCATCAGCAAACAGGACCTGCTCTACCACTCCTACGCTAATGACACTCAACTCTACTTTCGCATCACCAACAAAAAAGACCAATATCACGGACTAGAACAATGCCTTAGATTGATAGACAATTGGATGACGGAGAGTTCCCTCAAAATTAATGGATCCAAAACAGAACTTCTCTTTCTTCACGCAAACCGAAAGACAAACTCTAGGATGACATATACACCACCCACCATCCTTGGACAAACCATCACCACAAACACCAAAGTCAAAAGTCTCTGAGTCATCTTTGACTCAGACATGACCATGGACGCCCAAATAGGATCAGTAGTCAGCGGATCTCACCATCTTCTCCGCCTGCTACGAAGACTTATCCCTTTCATCCCAGAAGAGGATACAGCAGTAGTAGTTGGAACAATCATCAATTCCCGACTCGACTACGCAAACTACCTCTACCTAGGACTACCCAAATACCAGATTTCTCATCTACAAGTCGTCCAGAACACAGCAGCCAGACTGGTAAACGGGAAAAAAAAACATGGGAATCAATCACCCAGTCCCTGAGGACCCTCCATTGGCTAGCATTAAAGGATCGGGTAACTTTCAAGACCCTCTACCTTACTCACAAATGCACACAAGGAAACACTTTTTAATACTTATGCGAGAAAATAAAACACTACATCCCCAATCGTGTTCTCCGATCAACTAACCAAAACCTCCTCCACATCCCTAAGTCCCGCTACAAATCTAAAGGAGAACGAAGATTCGCAGTCCAAGAACCACGGCTATGGAACGCTCTACCAACGAACATCCGCATGGAAGAAAACAACCGGGCCTTCTGGAAAAAACTTAAGACTCACCTCTTCTGAAGGATCAGGACGACAATGGATACAAAGTGCCTTGAGGCGATTTAGTTCGCATTTGTAGCGCTATACGAGTTACTCACTCACTTACTCACTCAGGGGCGCGCTTTTGGCTGTACATGTGATCAGGGAAGGAATGGGGAGGCGTAGTTGTGCGTGCACGGCGCATCAGTGCGCAGGTGCCAAAGAGGCATGATTTAAAAGCCCAGCACGCCAGAGACTTCTGTAAAGCGAGAGGACACAGAGCTGTGGGCTGTAAGCATCTCAGTGGATCGGATCCAGGCATACCTAAGACACCTACTCGGCTTCAGACTAAGAGCACAACAGTGGTTGCACTTGTACTAGTACAGGTACCTCTGGCAGGTAAAGGAGGCACTAAGAAATCCCCGCCTAGAGCTAAGGGTTCTAGAAATGCCTGCAGACTACCCCCCCCCCCCCCGACAGACTGGTAGCAGCCTCACAGGATGAATCAGTACCCCTGTCAGGTTTTTCTCCTGTATATGTTACTGAAGACACTATGAAAGCCGCTTTGAGTGGCTTGGAAGGAAGGATTGCTACATTCATCGCAACCTCCTTAAAAAGTGGCAGAAAGCGGGGTAGATCCCCTTCCTCTGCTCTGGGTTCCTTATCAGATGAACACTCTGATGATGAGATATCCCTATCTGGGGATGGGAATCAGAAGCAGTCTGAAGATTCATAGGATGAGGAGAAGATCTCTTCTACCTGTCAGGGATGTGCTGGGCACTTCAGAAGGCGGGTGCCTATGTGCATGCATGAATCGCTTTGGCGCCCAAAGGCCTATAAAAGACGCTCCAGAGATGTTGCCCCTTGCGGTTTGATCTGCTTCTGTTCCCTGAGTTCCTGATTCTGTGCCTTGAATCCTGTTCCTGTGTTTGACCCGGCTTCCTGACCACGCTTCTGTCTCCAGTCCTGACCTCGGCTCGTTGACCCTGTTCAGTTACCTGCCTGTCTGCCTGTTGCCAAAACCCAGCCTGGACTTTGACTACTTTCTGCCTGCCACTTATGATGTTTACCTTAATGTGTATGACCCAACTTTTCTGACTCTGAAAAACCTGCACCAGCTGACCTGCATCCTCTGCTCTGCAAGCTGCACACTGACCTGCATCCTTTGCTCTGCAAACCAGCACCTGCTGACCTGCATCCACTGCTCTGAAAGCTGCACCCATTGACCCTTCATCCTCTGCTCTGCAAACCAGCACCTGCTGACCTGCATCCTCTGCTCTGCAAACCAGCACCTGCTGACCTGCATCCTCTACTCTGCAAACCAGCACCTGCTGACCTGCATCCTCGGCTCTGCAAGCTGCACCTGATGACCTGCATTCTCTGCTCTGCAACTTGCTGACCTGCATCCGCTGCTTCCTGTACCAGCCGTTCCAGTCTCCACCACTCCAAGCAGTGAGGATCAGACAGGCACCCATACCTCACCGTGCTCTTACCACTACTGTCCCCACTCCAGTGGTCTCCGAGCTGGGGTTGTACGGGAGGTCCCTCTCCGCACATCAGGCTCACACCTAAGGCACGTTACACTACCTCTGAGGCGCTTAAGATGCAGGTGCAATATTATACAGAGATGGTACGTACCACATACAATTTGCCTTCTGCTGAGGCTGCCATGTCCTCTGTTTCCTCCTTGGGATCCCGGAAATCCCCACAGGCTGCATATACCTTCCCAACTCATCCCTTGTTGGAGAAATTGATGTATGACGACTGGGTTCACCCAGATAAACAGTTTTCTCCTCCTAAGAGGTTTTCCCTCCTTTATCCAGTGGGGAAAGGATTCACCAAGAAATGGGGGGTGCCAGCTATAGACACGGCTATTTCTTGTGTGAATAAGAGCCTGGCCTGTCCCGTGGACAATGCTCAGGGCTTCAAAGATCCAACTGATAAAAAGCTGGAATGTTTGCTTAAAGCCTCCTTCTCTATGGCTGGTGCTGTGGTCCAACCTGCAGTTGCACCAATTGACATGTGCCAGTTCCTAAAGGAACAAATTAAACATGTGGTTAACCTCCTCCCTGCAGAGGAAGTTGAGGTTACTGCGGACCTTCCTAAGGCCCTGTGTTTTGCGGTTGATGCGATTATGGACTCTGTTCAGCAAGCGCCTGAATCCCCTGCTGGTACACATATGCGCAGGTTCCTTTGGCTAAAGCATTGGGAAGCCGAGGTTTCTTGATCATTGATGACCCAAATAAATGGAAAAATAAAAAACGCATGGACATGGCCCTCCTAACTGGGTATAATATTCAGCACAAAGCATTGGAAACTATAATAAAAAAGCATTGGCCCATTTTACAATTGGATAGAATACTGAATTCCATAATACCAGCTAGGCCTTCTTTTATATACAGAAAGGCGCCGAACCTCAGAAACCGATTGGTGCACAATGCTCTGGACCCCCCAAAACAGATAAAAATCTTCAAACACCTCAAAGGCTTTTTTAAATGCGGCACCTGTCTACCGTGTAGAGTAAGTAAAAAAACGAATAAGAAAAAAGAGAATTTTACTTCTATGTGCAACGGATCAGAATACAAGATAAAGGAATTAATAACCTGCAACAACACACATGTGACATATGTTCTAGAATGCCCATGTCAAAAACAATACGTTGGTAGAACAACCAGAGAATTACACGTCAGAATCCGTGAACATATAACTAATATAAAAAATGGATTCAACAAACACAGTGTCTCAAGACATTTTAGGGATTACCACAACAGAGACCCCACGTGTATGACTTTTTATGGTATAGATAAGATCAAGGGACACTGGAGAGGAGAAAATAAGAGAATAAAAATATCACAGAATGAAACCCGCTGGATATTCCAGCTAGACACCTTCCAACCCTCAGGCATGAACAAGACCTGGATTTGAACTGCTTCTTGACCAATTTCTGACCATTGTTGCCCTATTTTTATGAACCATTAAGGCCCCACTCTTTTACTATCACCCGTCCCCTTTTTAATATTTTAATATTGTAATATTTTAATATTTTTCTAACAATTATTCTTCTAATACATCTTAATTTTTATATAGTTTTATATTTTTAATCATATTTTAATCATATAAAATACTCCGCCTCTAAAAAAAATTATAAAAAAAAAAATGTCATGATTAATTTACATAATTTATTATTACTAGTAGCAATTAATTGGGAATTTATATCACCTTTAAGACCCATTAATTTTGCCTCTGTTTTTAGTATATATATACCCTCTGGCTCATACTAATTTTAAAAGCAACAATATATATATATATATTAGATATCGTGACTAATATTTAACCTTGTATGGTTTTTAATCCAAGTCCATTTAGTTTTATGCACACATCATGATAGGAGAATACACCAAATAAACAATTAAATAATGGTTTAGTGCTCATTAGATTTTAAAACACGTTTCAAAACACATTACACAGAGTTGCTCATTTGTATGTATATATAACTAGCACATCGCGTTCTGCGGATATACGGCCACAATTAAAATCTGACCGAATCAAAGCACTGTTTACTGTTTACTAATATCAGGTTATGGAATTTTGTCCTCAAAAACACACCAAAGATGGCCACCGGGCATCTGGTGTTAGCTATGAATATCAGGTTATGGACTTCTGTCCTCAAAAACACACCAAAGATGACCACCGGGTATCTGGTGTTAGCTATGGACTTCAGTCCTCAAAAGCACACACAAAATGGCCGCAGTAATAAGCACATGAACTAGGCTTCAGTCTTCAAAATCTAACACAAAATGGCCACCGCTAATTAACATGTAGCAGACATTAAAGTGTAGCAGACATACAGCACGCTCCAGATGAAGTCAGACCAGACGAAACCGGTAGAGCGCACAAGCTGAATGTCACAAAACACTTCCAGGATCTGTCAGCATTTGTCTCTTACATGCCTGTTTGATAAATGTGAGTAATATTGCTATAAGTTCAATAAAAGTGTTTTTTATTACGGAATTACACTATTTGGGATTCCTTCCTTTCCCTCTTACTCTGAGATAATACTGGGATTACCACAAAAGGACCAGGGAGACGAGACACCGCCAGAGTGCTGCACAGTGGCATACACTGTGAATGTTTTCACCCCAAGAGGGGGTGAACATCTGGGGAGTGCGGTCTTTATTGGAGCATGTTCTGCTGTGGGCACCAGTCTTGAAGATTAAAAAAGGTCACATCACCAGGCACTGGGCACCTAGCATCTGAAAAAACTACAAAATCATTGGACGATCATTTTGCTCAATCGAATCGCATGAGGTTGCATTTTCACCTTATTGCATAGTCGCTCAACCAAATCGCATGAGGTTGCATTCATATTGCTCAATCGAATCACATGAGGTTGCATTTGCACCTTATTGCATAGTCGCTCAACCAAATCGCATGAGGTTGCATTTGCACTTTTCTGCACAGTCGCAAGATTATTTGCCTAGCAAAGTTGCTGGGCATCTAGCATCAAATCATTGGACAATCACATCAATTTGCACAATTCTGCATTTTTTATTTTTTTTGCACTTTATCGCATAGTCGCAGGACATTTTTGCATGCATCATTAATTTATTACTATCACGGTTTTATACATTGGTTTAATTTTTTACACTGTTATCACCTTTAATTGTTCACAATATTTTATTCATTTTATTTTTATATATATTATTTTATGCTCATCATTATTTATATCTGCATCAATCTATATTTATCACGTATTCATATATATCAGTGAAGTATTTAGGAGTTACACTATGGCACCAATGACACTAGTATAATATAGGGGTATTTATGTATCTATTTATATTTCAATTATTCACTTGCATTTTAGAGCAAGGAAGTCCATGAATTGTAATTAGCGCCAATTCTACACCTCCCTTCAGTCTACTCATTTACTCCACCCAGGTGGATTGACTATGTAGAGGCAGCTCCTTATTCATCACAGGACGTTTTTATACACCCCTGTTGTGTGTTCCTACTGGCATATTAGGTCCATTGCGCGGATTCACACTCACACCCTTCTTGCAAGAGATACTTGGCGGCGTTCCCATTTTATGGGGAATGCCTGTTTGGAGATGATTTGGACAAATATATCCAAAAGATTACCGGAGGCAAATCCATGTTGTTACCGGGTTAAAAGAAGAGTAAACATCCCTCATTTAAACGTTCTCTTTCCCCAGCCCCTGGAGCTTCGATTTCCAGGCAGTGGCAACGGCTTCCCCAGTCCAATACTAGGGGAAAGGCCCAGGGCCAAGCTCAAGGGCAGAAAAGATCTTGGGGTTCAAGATCTACTAAGCAGAGCCCCAAAACTTCCCAAAGAACTGGGGCACCCCCGCTCGGCCAAGTGGGGGGAAGGCTTCTGCGGTTTTCAGACGCCTGGCGGGAAGAGGTTCAGGACAAATGGGTCATCTCCACGGTATCCCTAGGCTACAAGCTGGAGTTCCGGGAAACTTCAGCCACCCCGTTTTCTGAGATCAAGAATCTCCAAGAATCCAGAAAAGAGGAGGCCTTTACTTTTGGCCCTGGAGCGCCTGTTGGCCCAAGGAGTAATTGTAGAGGTAGCCCCAGAGGAGCAAGACGCAGGGTTCTACTGAAACCTCTTTACGGTTCCAAAACCAAACGGGATGTCAGACCTATTCTAGATCTGAAAGATCTGAATCAGTTTCTGAACATTCACTCCTTCCGCATGGAGTCTGTCCGTTCAGTGGTCTCCACCCTTCAGGAAGGAGAGTTCCTGGCATCAATAGACATCACAGATGCATATCTACATGTGCCAATATTCCCTGCTCACCAAAAGTTTCTAAGGTTTGCGGTGGATCAGCGCCACTTTCAGTTTGTGGCCCTACCGTTCGGTCTGGCTACCGCACCTCGAGTATTCACAAGGGTGCTAGCCCCCACCCCTGGTGAAGCTAAGGGAGCAGGGCATAGCAGTAACAGATTATCTAGACGATCTTCTGCTCATAGATCAGTCTGTAGCACGCCTAGACCGCAATGTGCGCAGCACAGTGAAGTATTTAGAGTACCTAGGCTGGGTCCTCAATCTAGAAAAATCCTCCTTACAGCCCCAAAAAAGGCTGGAGTATTTGGGCATGGTCATAGACACGACCCAAAGCAGGGTATTCTTACCCAGGTGAAAGGCCTGAAGCCATAAAGGATTTGGCCCATGTGATCAAAGCAAGGAAAAATCCTTCCATTTGTCTATGCATGAGGTTGTTAGGAAAAATGGCGGCCTCATTCGAGGCCGTTCCTTACGCCCAGTTTCATTCAAGGCCTTTGCAGAGCAGCATCCTGTCTGCCTGGAACAGAAGAGTTCAAGCCTTGGACCTTCCAATGCACCTGTTACCGCGGGTTCAACAAAGCCTCAATTGGTGGTTGCTGTCTCAGAATCTGCTAAAGGGAAAGTCCTTTATTCCGGTTACTTGGAAAATCGTAACCACAGACGCCAGCCTTATAGGCTGGGGGACAGTTCTGGAAGAAGCTTCTGCCCAGGGAAAATGGTCCAGAGCCGAAGAGCTCTTGCCCATCAACATTCTGGAGATTCGGGCAATTTATCTGGCTCTCAGGGTCTGGACTTACAGGTTGCAGGGTTGTCCTGTCTGGATACAGTCCGACAATGCCACAGCAGTGGCTTATATCAATCATCAAGGGGGCACCAGGAGTCTGGATGCCCAAAAAGAGGTGAATCAAATTTTTTCTTGGGCAGAAAGGCATGTTCCCTGTCTGTCTGCGGTCTTCATTAAAGGGGTAGAAAATTGGCAAGCAGATTTTCTAAGTAGCCAGCAGCTGAGTCCAGGAGAATGGTCTCTACACCCCAACATTTTTTAGGCCATATGTCGGAAATGGGGTACCCCAGGTGTAGACCTGTTGGCCTCCAGGTACAACAAAAAGCTGGACAACTTTGTGTCAAGGACAAGAGATCCGCTGGCACAAGGGTCGGATGCCTTAACAATTCCATGGGATCAGTATTCTCTGATTTATGTGTTCCCTCCAGTTCCGCTTCTCCCACAATTCCTTTTCGGAGAGTCAAGAGAGAAGGAAAGCCGGTGATTCTGGTAGCCCCGGCTTGGCCCAGGCGATCCTAGTTAGCGGAGATCGTGAAGATGGCAGAGGGGAACCCTTGGGTTCTTCCGCTCCGCTCAAATCTACTCTCACAGGGTCCAATATTCCATCCTGCCTTACAAAGTCTAAATTTGACGGTTTGGCTGTTGAGACCCACATTCTGAAGAGTCGTGGGCTCTTGGGCCCAGTCCTATCCACTCTGGTTAACGCTAGACAGCCAGCCTCCAGGCTCATCTACTACAAAATCTATTACAGAATCTGGAAGTCATAAGTTTCCTGGTGTGAATCCAGGGGATGGCATCCTAGAAGGTATGCCATTAGCAGGATTCTTGCCTTTCTTCAATTAGGCGTTGAAATAAAGCTGGCCTTGAGCACTATCAAGTGCCAGATCTCGGCCTTGTTGGTATTCTTTCAGAGACCGCTTGCCTCTCATTCCCTGATCCGGGCTTTTGTCCAGGGAGCGCTGCGCTTGAATCCGCCGGTTAAGCCTCCTGTGTGCCTATGGGACTTAAATTTAGTTTTATTTGTGTTACACAAACAACCTTTTGAACCATTGCACCATGCTTCTTTAGTTCTTTTGACAAAGAAACTGTTTTTTCTTGTAGCCATATCCTCAGCAAGGAGGGTATCGGAGTTGGCAGCTCTTTCTTGTAAAGAGCCATATCTGATCATTCATGAAGACAGGGTGGTGTTGCGTCCTCACCCAACTTTTTTACCTAAAGTGGTTTCAGGATTCCATCTGAATAAAGATGTAGTCCTACCGCCCTTTTTTCCAGATCCGCAGTCTGCGGAAGAGAAGAGAAGCTACACTCTTTAGATGTTGTAAGAGCGGTAAAAATGTATCTGCAAGCAACGGCTCAGATACGAAAGACTGATTGTCTATTTATTCTGCCAGAGGGCCCGAGGAAGGGCCAGGCAGTGTCGAAGTCCACTATTTCAAGGTGGATTTGACAAGTCATTATTCAGGCCTATGGTTTAGGAAAGAAGATTCCTCCTTTTCAGGTTAAAGCGCACTCGACTAGAGCAGTTAGTGCTTCATGGGCAGTGCATTACCAGGCCTCCATGGCTCAGATCTGCAAGGCTGCTACTTGGTCTTCGGTCCATACATTCACTAGATTTTACCAAGTGGATGCGAAAGGGCATGAGGATGCCGCCTTCGAGCGCAGTGTACTGCAGGCAGCAGTGTAGGTCCTCTTGTCTGATGGCGGTCTGTGTTTTCTGATCTGTCTCCCTCCCCTCAATTTGGGCATTGCTATGGGACATCCCACTAAGTAATTATCTAAGTCTCTGTGTCTCGTTATGTATGAACAAGAAAATGGGATTTTTTAAAACAGCTTACCGGTAAAATCCTTTTCTTGAGAGTACATCACGGGACACAGAGCTCCCGCCCCTCTTTGGGATTATATGTTGGGACACATTGCTTTGCTACAAAACTGAGGTGCTCTCTATATGGGAGGGGTTATATAGGGGAGGAACTTGCCTTGTAATTAGGGTTGCCAGTGTCCAATCACCTGATAGTGACTATCTAACCCACTAAGTAATTATCTAAGTCTCTGTGTCCCATGATGTACTCTCAAAAAAAGGATTTTACAGGTAAGCTGTTTTAAAAAATCAAATTTTTTCGTACGATTTTCTGATTGTGTGTACCGGGCATTAGTGCTGCTCTGCTTGCTAAGACTTTGGATGACCCAGACCCATACAACCCTTGTGATGACATCATCACACAGCATCCTTGATGTGATTTTCACTGTACCAAACTTTGCAAATGCAGATCTAGGAGCAGATTTTAACACAATTTTGCCCCCGTTCACAGCGGTGCAGCTTATCATAACTGTGACATGAGTCGCGGCAATATGAACGGTTCCATTGCCAACAATGGGGTGCGACTTGTCATGCGATTTGGAACTGTCAAATCACAAGACAAGTCGAACCGGTGTGAACGGGGGGCTTAAAAGTGAACAAAGCTGAAAATATAGTAATATAAACAATGAAAAGTAAATAATAGCGAAATAACAAAAAAAAAAAAGAAAACAAGAGTGATATTCTCAGGCGGCTATTAAAATATGAATAGTTCATGTGGCAATAGTTCAGCTGCACTCTGGGGAAATCGTTTCTGGGACATTCTCAGAAGATCCAAGGGACAGTCATGGACAATAAGTTAAAATCTTGTGGAAGGATGCCCTAGTCCTCTCACTGCTTCCAAACCAGACAAATGTGCACATCGAAGACCGGATACAGAAAAAAGTTGAATTAAAGTAGACACACTAAAATATCATAATCTTTAAAGTGGTATTAAACCCAAAACCAAAATTGTAATATACTGCAGCTTACCAATCATTAGATGTGGTGGCGGCATCAGTTTTCTTCTTCTTTTTTTGGGGGGCTTTTTCCCCTCTGTTTTCACCTTGTGATCTGGCCAGTAAGACACCACAACTCTGGACCACAGCACAGGAGGCACAGCAGACAGCAACACTGTCAGTCTGAGGGGAGGGGAGTGTTAGATGTATTAGCAGATTTAGAACCACTTAATAAATTGAAGCCAAACTCCAGCTTTGCATGAATAAATAAAAAGCTGATGATTGTAATCACCCCTGGTTTGTCTTATCCATGTAAACTGATACATTCTGCTGGAGAGCTTGTGCTTTTGAAAAGCAACATAATTGCTGTCTGGATCATCAGATGAAAATAAAAGAAAGCCTAAAAAACAAAAAAACAACGAATGGACCTATATCATCTACGAAATGCTAAATTGCGATATAATAAATGCTTGCTTTTGGGTTTAATACGGCTCTAACCTCCCTGGCGGTATTCCCGAGTCAGGCTCGGGGTGAGTTTTCACTACCAAAAGCGGTAACCCTGAGCCAGACTCGGGCTGCATCGCAGGATACAGGGAGAGTTACTTACCTTGTTCCCTGGATCCTGCGATGTCTCCCCGCAGTGTGTGTGAGCTGTCTCCTCGCTCGATTCACACACAGTGCCGCCGAGCTCCGTTCCCTGCGAAGTTGCGTTGCACAGGGCGGAGATCGGCGCCAAATTCAAAAAAGTTAAAACACAATACACATACAGTATACTGTAATCTTACTGATTACAGTACTGTATGTAGCGCCGGCCCAAAATGGTCCACGCTATGTTTAAATTTAGGGAATACCAATAGTTGGGCTCAGACTTGTTGATTTCTTAAAATTTTGCTTCTGCTCTGGTTGTGATACTGCCTGGAAGTTGTTTTCCCTGTTCGCCTGTAGGTGGCACTGCCACCGCTGGCCCATGTTGGAATACAGGTGTATCACAGCAGTATTGGGTGTCCTTTCTCGGCAGCCGTGCAGTGGGTGTGTTTGGCCCGCTTTGCCCTCATGGTGTGCATGTGTGTGTTCTAGCCTCGGGCACCTTCAGCCCGAGGCTACATCTCTGCTCGCTAGGCCCGGCTCTGCTGGTTTGGGCCTACATTTCTGAAAAGTATCCCAAGCTGTCCATCCGTGGGAAGGAAGCTCTTGAGGAGGGGAGCCAGGGGAGGACCTGCCCCGGAGGAGACTGGAAAGGCGCCGATGTTTCGGGAGAGGCCTGGCAACTCATTCAAGGAGGGATACACTCAAAAGCTCTATTATTGCTTGGCTGGAGCTTCGGGACTTTTAAAATCCTGTGGCAGAGGATTTTCGGACGCATCCTAAAGTTCACCAGGTCTGTGGCAGAGACCCAAGTTCATCAGGTCTGTGGCAGAGACCTTCGTTCACCGATAGCAGTTTGTGGCAGAAACTGTCTAAACTCTGATCACTGCATCATTCCGGTTGCTAGGACCGTGAGAGGGGACTATCCGGGTGAGCAATACCCACTCAGGCTTGAGTGGTGAATATACTGACTGCATCTATTGTACCGTGTGCCTGAACCTTCCCCTACTTCTCTTATTTCCCACTTTCTCTCAAGTTATACAGCAAAAGAAAATAAAGCCTTATTGTTGAGGTTTTACATCTGTGTGGACATTGACTTTTCTGAAACTCTTTACCCTGACAACGGAAGCCATGGAGGTAGTTTGCATGACCCAAAATTAATCAGCAGCTCCTTCAGGGGTCAGTGCTACATGTATAAAAAAATACACATCCCCTTTGTCCCTAGTGGTCTGTCCAGTGACCTGCATGCACTTTTATATTATAAATACAGTTTTTTTTCTGCCTAGAATTTGGAGCTTGTCCATAGAAACCAAAAAGTGTCCCTTTTTTTTAAAAGTGGTTTTAGACCAGATAGAAAACAGCGATAATAAATTAGAATCACTTGCAGAATTGAGCGATAGCAATTTGTGGGGAAATTCGTCATCAAACACTGAAAGTAATGAAAATTTTCAGGATTATTCAGCAAAAAATAAAAACCCAGTGGTAATTTAATACCAAGAAATACCACCTATTTGTGTGAAAAAAATTATAAAAATTTAGTTTCGGTACAGTGTTGCATGATCGCACAATTGTCATTCAAAGTGTGACAGCGCTGAAAGCTGAAAATTGGCCTGGGCAGGAAGGGGGTAAAAGTGTCCGTATTAAAGTTGTTAACCACTTGCCTCTTGGGCATTTTCACCTCCTTCCTGCCCAGGCCAATTTTCAGCGCTCTCACACTTTGAATGACAATTGCGCGGTCATGCAACGCTGTACCCAAATTAAATTTTTATAATTTTTCACCACAAATAGAGCTTTCTTTTGGTGATATTTGATCACCACTGGGGTTTTTGTTTTTTTTTGCTAAACAAAAACACAATTTTTTTTCATAGTTTGTTATAACTGTAGCGGGGTCCTCAAATTGATGGGATACACCTGGGGAATAGTGTGACCCAGGTGTATAATTGTGTTAGGATTCAGACCCCTTTTTGTTTCGTGGAGGACTGGGGGATGTAATATTCTCCTTTGCCTGTGGGTGGCGGGGTACCCACAGGCTTCAGGTAGAATCATCTCCTGCAGTGCTCCCTGTTTTGTCCCTTCCCGGAGATGGTATGGCTGGGGCGGGGAACCCGCCGGGCCGTTGATGGGAGGAGATAAAAGGGGGAGACGCCCTTACCATGAGGTCGTCGTCGTCGTCTGGCGGAGAAGGAGGTCCTCGGAGGAGGAGGGTTGCGGTCCGCACCCAGGCCCCTCAGGCCTGGGTGCTGGAGATCCAGGAGTCTGGTCCAGGTGCCCATGGCCTGGTCCGGAGTCATGTTGGCGTCCATCCCAGGCACCTTTAGCCTGGGGTGAGGTACTATCGAGGAGGCCTGGGGCCCAGTACCTTCGACTGGGTCCCGCTAGGGTGGACTGTCCGAGGGTCCCTGAGCGGAGGGACTCGTACCTGAGGTGAGGAGGCCGGGGAGGTTACCCACTGAAGACCCGGAGCAGCACCAACCCGGTGACAGTGGGCCTCTGGGAACTCTCTTGGGAGGACACATCCCCCTGATAGGGGCCACAGCGTATCGAAGAGGGCTCCACTGCTGTTCATAGGGGTTGCTGGAAGAGACCCCATCTTCCTGTTCTGTAACAGCCGGATTGGCTTAGGCGCCGCTGGTCATAGTACAGTGGCATAGAACTTAAACTTTAGGAAGTGCCTCGATCTGCTCGCCCCACCGTTGGCAAGGTTATGGGTCCCAACCAGTTTGCTGCAAAAGAACTGTTTATTGTGCTTTGTGTATTGGAGTGTCAAATAAACAAGTGTTGGACCTTTCTTCGGTGTGCGAACTCCAGTTACTGGAAGCAAAGGGGAGGCTGGTGAGCTTGCAATTACAGACTCAGTGCATTCACAGAACACACCGGCCCGAGGAAACATCAGGAAGTGGCCTTCACCTCCCTACTACAATGGGGAGGACATGGGCCGTGGCGCATCTCACTCTCACAACCCAGGAACCCCTAGACATGAGCTGGAGTGTAACCGATAAAGTCGAAGAGGGAGTGAGGCCGCTGCACGTGGGGGCTCGTGAGTCCGGGATAGAGTGTGTTCTAAAGATGGACTTGAGAATGTCTACATTTGAACTTTGCTGCCCAGAGGAGTTCCGAGCAGATCGGCCATATTACTGGCCAAAGTGCGTCCCTGCTCGGAGTTGTGGAAATGACCCTAACACGGGAAAGGCCCATGCGGAGGAGCGGAAAAAGGGAGAGGTCCAGCCGTGTGACGTACTGCACGTGGGGACTGTTAACGCACTGCGCCACGAGGCACCCCATGGCGACATCGTTCGTGGGCGGAGTCAAGAGGAAGCCCGCGAAAATGTACAGCTCATGGGAGGAGTCTGGCCAAGTGTGGGGATACACGTGGAGACTCCGGCGCGGGGTCAGTGCATGATGGAGCAGCAGATAGTCGGGATGACCTCAAGTGCCCCGTGGATTATGGTTCCTCACCCCACGAAAATGACTTCCTTTGCTGCCCCCATCACAGACACGGGGATAAGACTTAGGCCCCGAGGGCGGTTGGCTCTGTACACTTGCAGAGACACGGAGGCCCTCGGTGTGATCTGTCCCGGCTGCTCGGGACTGGTGGTCACCCTGAAGCCATTCGGGCGATGTGAGGAGTGCAGAGAATTCCTTTTTGAGGTTGAGTCGTCCACAGCAAGACCCCGGGCCCTTCGCCTCAACCACCTCACGGGTACTGCTACTCCGGAAGGGGAGATCAAGGCCTCTGTCGAGGTTCCCGTGCGCGCTGACCAGGGCGATGGACTGCCCAACAGAGAAAAATCCGAGGATGCTGCCTCGGTCGCCACAAGTTCTCTGCTCCCACCACCGAAGAGGAAAGTTGGCCTAGTACAGGCATCCTATGGACGTGGTCGAGCTTCACCCCGCTGCTTGCCTGGCCTGGATGGCGCCGGTCGAGAAGGAAGTCCCGGACTTCCCAGTCCTCTACAAGGGTCAGGTGAGCCAGGGGCTGGGACTGTGGTGGTGGTTGGAGGTGTCGGGGGCCCATTGGAGGTGGAGCCCCCCAGGGAGGTTGATTCTGTGTCCACCGGAAGATATCTGCCTGCGGAGATGTATGACACCTCCGACCTAGAGTCGCTGTCTGATTGCGGAGATGATGGCGAGATAGACGAACTGTTCAGCCGCAAGGGCTGGGATAGAGTGCCACTTCTTGCTTCCCGTGCGGTACGGGATTCACCTATGTACACAGGAGACAGCACGCCTCGGGTGGAAGACCCGCAGCTTACGAGGGAACCTACCCCTCCACCTGTGTCCTCATCTACTGTTACCTCACCTACTTTGGTTGTGGGGACACCCCGCGCTTCTCTGAGAGCGCCGAAAGTCATTTCCAGGGAGCTGGTAAAGGCACCTCGGCATCCGGAAGCTATTGTGCTGCCTGGAACTGGAGAGAAAGCCACTATGCCACCTTTGGCCTGCTTGCAGAGACTGTTCTGTCATAAAGTAGCTCGGGAATATGGGTGGGAGTACCCGTATCTGCCCCGGGACTTGCTGTATGAGGTGGAAGTCTGGAGAACAAGATGGTATGACGAGTTTGTGTGGGACAAGTTGAAGGTGCCCCATGCTCGCAGGTACCTGGAATGTGTGCCGGCAGTGTCTAAGAGGTTTGAGGACTGCAAAGCTGAATGGAAATTGGGGCGCCATATCCATGCTGACAAGATAGTCATTTGCAGAAGAGAAGGAGAAGATGTCGAGTATTCGATAGAGGCATTTGACAAACACCTGAAACCCCTGTACCTGCCGGATCCAAAGTTTTACTTATAGGAGAAAAGAACTCCTGTTTATTTCTTTTGTGCACTTGAACTTTCTGGAGGAGCCATTCCCAGACGCCCAGGACTGTGCCCTGCTTTTGTTTTTGTTTGGGCTTTTCTTTTTTTTTTTTTTTCTTCTCGTAGGAGACTTGGGGACTGTTGTGTTTTCGTGTTTCCCCTTTTCTTCATGTGCCAAAGGCAAGGACATTTGGGAATAGTGGCAGAGTAGGGAAAAGCTGGAAGAACGAAGACTCGTTGAGTGTCATGACCGCGGCGTTGTCACCAGGTGGCAGTGTTGCGCAACAAATGTTTGAAAATGTTTCACACACACATCACCTTGCTTGTTGGAGTGAGTGGGTCTCTCGGCTGACGGGCCCACTCATCCCAAATGACACGAAATTATGTTAGGATGTTGTTTTTTTCTTTCCCCTGCAGGAGAATCGTCAGTCAAGATCATTGAGAGTGGGTGGCTCTTAGACAGTGTGGGAGAGGGGCTGTGACTATGCAGATGTTTACAGTGTTTTATGACATAAGTTGTTTTATATGTTCCCCATTCCCTGAGCAGGTCTTGGCACTTGGGAAAAATTTAGAGGAACTGCCTCAGGGGTTTCACTCCATGTCACCACTTTATGGGAGGCATGGGTGTGCACCTGACGCTGGGGACCAGCGTCCAATCACAGGGGGGAGTGTGTAGCGGGGTCCTCAAATTGATGGGATACACCTGGGGAATAGTGTGACCCAGGTGTATAATTGTGTTAGGATTCAGACCCCTTTTTGTTTCATGGAGGACTGGGGGATGTAATATTCTCCTTTGCCTGTGGGTGGCGGGGTACCCACAGGCTTCAGGTAGAATCATCTCCTGCAGTGCTCCCTGTTTTGTCCCTTCCCGGAGATGGTATGGCTGGGGCGGGGAACCCGCCGGGCCGTTGATGGGAGGAGATAAAAGGGGGAGACGCCCTTACCACGAGGTCGTCGTCGTCGTCGTCTGGCGGAGAAGGAGGTCCTCGGAGGAGGAGGGTTGCGGTCCGCACCCAGGCCCCTCAGGCCTGGGTGCTGGAGATCCAGGAGTCTGGTCCAGGTGCCCATGGCCTGGTCCGGAGTCATGTTGGCGTCCATCCCAGGCACCTTTAGCCTGGGGTGAGGTACTATCGAGGAGGCCTGGGGCCCAGTACCTTCGACTGGGTCCCGCTAGGGTGGACTGTCCGAGGGTCCCTGAGCGGAGGGACTCATACCTGAGGTGAGGAGGCCGGGGAGGTTACCCACTGAAGACCCGGAGCAGCACCAACCCGGTGACAGTGGGCCTCTGGGAACTCTCTTGGGAGGACACATCCCCCTGATAGGGGCCACAGCGTATCGAAGAGGGCTCCACTGCTGTTCATAGGGGTTGCTGGAAGAGACCCCATCTTCCTGTTCTGTAACAGCCGGATTGGCTTAGGCGCCGCTGGTCATAGTACAGTGGCATAGAACTTAAACTTTAGGAAGTGCCTCGATCTGCTCGCCCCACCGTTGGCAAGGTTATGGGTCCCAACCAGTTTGCTGCAAAAGAACTGTTTATTGTGCTTTGTGTATTGGAGTGTCAAATAAACAAGTGTTGGACCTTTCTTCGGTGTGCGAACTCCAGTTACTGGAAGCAAAGGGGAGGCTGGTGAGCTTGCAATTACAGACTCAGTGCATTCACAGAACACACCGGCCCGAGGAAACATCAGGAAGTGGCCTTCACCTCCCTACTACAATGGGGAGGACATGGGCCGTGGCGCATCTCACTCTCACAACCCAGGAACCCCTAGACATGAGCTGGAGTGTAACCGATAAAGTCGAAGAGGGAGTGAGGCCGCTACATAACATTTTGCAAACAGGTATTTTTCTCCTTCACTGATGTGTGCTGATGAGGCTGCACTAATGAGCACTGATGAGCACTGATAGGCTGCACTGATTGGCAGCACTGGTGGGACTGCACTGATTATCAGTGCCGATGTCCCTTTAACGCGCTGTCAGCAGGGCCGGTACAAGGCAGGGGCGGGAGGGGCCACTGCCCTGGGCGGAGTTTGGGAGGGGGCGCAAAACACTAGAGCAGTGGTTCTCAGCCTTACTAGTGCCGTGACCCCTTGATAACATTTTCCATGTTGTGGGGACCCCTAACAGTAAAATTATTTTCGTAGGGTGGGTTGTCAGCACCCAAGGCAAGACAAGTAATTTGCGCCCCTAACCCGCGGACATTTAGCGCTCCCTGAGTCCCTTTCACTCGTACAGTATTAAAGCCACTATGGTACATTTTGGGATGTACCACTCTCTATTTGTTCTCCTTTTTTTCCCTTTTATCTCTCTCTATCCTGATTTCTTGTTTTTTCCCCCATCCCTCTCTCTAGCTGTCTTTCTTGTTCTTTCTCTTATTCTTTCTTTTTCTTTGTTCCCTCCCCTCTTTTCCTCTAACTTCCATGTATTCTCTATTTTTATTTCTTCTCTTACTCCTTGGGGGGGGGGGGGATGGGATGAGTGGCAGTGCTGGGGGGAAGTTGGGATGAGTGGCAGTGCTGCTGGGGGGGTGGGATCAGAGGCAGTGCTGGGGGGAGTTCTGATCAGCCAACTTAGGTGCTCTTTATCAAGGTCATCTGCTGATCTGAGAACTGTAGTGGGGACTTTTAATGGCAACTCTAATCACAGGTAGTGTTACTCCCTGTGTCTCCAGCTCTGTGGTGTCTCGCAGCAGTGACACCTATGCCGAAATCAGGAGATGGGGTCTCCTCCAGCCCCTCCCACTTTACATTCCTCACCAGTCAGCTGACCTCTAGTTGTGAACGGAATTGGCGGCTGCGAAAAGGCTGAGTGGGCAGCCGCGGGCTCCAGGAACAGCCCAGCTGGGCGGCCACAGGCTCCAGGGACAGCCCTGCTGGGCTTCTGCAAAAAGGCTGGGAGAGCGGTGCGGACTTCAGGAACAACCCAGGATTCAGTGACCCCTGGCAAATTGCCATTCGACCCCCAGGTTGAGAACCACTGCACTAGAGCATCATGATTTGTCTCAGCCTCTGCGTTGCTAATTCTGTCCGAAAGCACCGCTGAGAATGTGCCTTACCTACTGCAGGCTTCCTCGGAAAGAACACTCTCCTGGGCACATGTTTTCCTGACAGGCTGGGCGGTTGGATCGGGACGAGCTCCAGTACAGGTGGGTAGCACAGACAGCAGTACACTGCAGCCCTGATCATCACTGCCCACTGTGCCCAGCAGACATCAGAGATTTTCTCTCTACTCTCTCCTGGCACAGACTTAGAGCCGGTTCACACAGGGGCAACACCACTTTTTGGAGGTGACCTAGAAGTGACCTGCGCCTGCACCACTGCGCGCCATGGGGCGACTTACAAGTCGCCTTCAGGACAGGAGGCACTCCAGTGGCCAATCAACCTTGAATCAGCTCTGTGGGAGGGAGGGGTTTGCCCTAAAAACTATTTTCACTTCCTGAAAAGTCGCTGCAGTAAAGACAGTGATCCGACTTCTGAGGCAACTTCCATTGAAATCAATGGGTACAAGTTGCCTAGAAGTCGGATTGAAGTAGTACAGGAACCTTTTTTGAAGTCGGAGCGACTGCAGTCGTGTGCATTAAGACAGCTCCATTCACTTCAATTCGTTTTAAAAACAGCGCGACTTGTGTGAACGGGCTCTTAAGATAAGGGGTGACAGATAGTAGACTGCTTTTCTCCTCCTGTGAGTCCCGACCTGTTCTGCTATCCACACTGTGCAATGCTGTGCTGTAAACCTGTGCTGACCCTTGCAGTGCAGGTTTTCTAAGGTGAAAGTAAAATGTTTATGAATAGGTTAGAAATATACTGGGACTTTTCAGGCTCTACATAGATGTATTGCACACACACACTGTATCTTAATGAAAATCATGCATTTTAATAAAATATAGTGTGTATGCATACCTACCTCCCATCGCAGATGTCCCCTCTCCCCTGCTAACTAAAGTTGTTGAGCGGGGGGGGGGGGGGGGTGCCGCGGGACATATGGAAAAAATTTAGTCCACCAATCGCGGGGGGGGGGGGGGTTCCTGCTGCTGCTGTGTTTCCTCCTCTTCATCTCTTCATGCTTCCTGCTGTGCGGGAAAACTGACAGTCTCGCGGGACTGCGGGAAGGAGGAGCCTATGCGGGTGAAACCCGCAGAATCCGTGCCAGTTGGGAGGTATGTGTATGTGGAATACATCTATGTAGCAACTGAAAATTTCCAGTATATTTCTAACCTATTTAAAGACCACAAACAGCAAGTGATGGGATGCAGCCCAACTCCAGAAAAGTAAAAAAGTCCACCCTGCAGTGCTGGAGGAAAGCTTGTACTTGCTCCAGCCAGCTGCATTGCTCTCCCCCTCCACCCTCATCATACCATGTAGGAACATTAACCCTGTATGGTAGGATGAGGCTGGAGTGTGACAACAGCCACTCACAATTCAACCAGAAGCTCCTCCGAAGGACCAATCATAGCACTGGGACAGCCTACTGGATCAAGGAATAAGATAAAGCTTGGTACACACGGATCAAAATTTGTTCGGTTCAGCAGGGACCAGCTGAATCTTGATCTAAGTGTGGCCTTGCCTGTTAGAAGCCGCCCCATCAGATCAGCTTCTGTAGAATGGGAATGCTGGAACCTTGTTTGACCAGTGGCTTGCAGCCAATCAGCTGCAGCGCTGATCAGTGAATTCTGACAGAGAAGAGCCCCCACTGTCAGAATACGTCTCGGTAGACGGATTTATGCATTTACCTCTGTTGTGGATGGATGAATTTGTTAGGCTGGGCTCACACTGCTGTGCGGAGCAGCTCACAGCAGGGGTCCGATGCGTCAAGTTTCTCTGTTTCAGGTCTGATTTTGGTCAGAATTTTTGGCTGAATGACCTGGATGACCTTGTCTCGGCACTGCTGGTCGCTAATGTATCAGAAACCAGTAGCAATACATTAAACCCCTCATGCTGCATTTTACAAATTGAGTCAAACACCAGTGATAAACACAAAGTCCCAATGTGCTAAAAAAAGGTTCTTCTGTTCTTGTTTTGAAACTACATTGATTCTTTCTTAAAAATGGGGGGGGGGGGCAGTTTGCCATCTTCACCCTGGGCACCAAATGGCCTTGTCCCAGCACTGGCTGTCAGCATGAGGAAAGAAAAGCTGATAACCAGCTTGTGTTTAAATCCTGTGATCAGCTGTCATTGGCAACAGCTGATCACGTGGTAAAGGGCCTGTGATTGGCCCTTTACCCTGATCTGTGATCAGCTGAGTCCTTCAGACTCGGCAATCACAGAGCGCGCCACGCGGGGTAGCGCAATCACGGGAAGATGTCAATAGATGCCCTCCCAGCAAAGTAAGCCCGCGCTGTAGCCATTATTCGCCTATAGCGCGCCTGGCAAATGCTTAAAATGGAATTCCAGTCAAATTCTAACTAAGCCTAAACCTTCTCCCTCTCCCATTCTATTGCCCCGTACACACGTTTCCCCGTGGGAAAAAGTCAGATAAAAGCTTTTGGACGGGAATCCCGGCCGTGTGTATGCTCCATCTGACTTTTTCCAACAGAAAAACTGCTGAAAAAAAAAAAGAGCAGGATCTCTTTTTTCCTGTCAGGAAAAAATCCTAGCGGGAAAACCGTTTGTCTGTATGCTTTTCCGACGTGCAAAAAACAACGCATTCTCAGAAAACAAATCGACGCATGCTCAGAAGCATAGAACTTCATTTTCTCGGCTCATCGTAGTCTTTTACGTCACCGCGTTCTTGGCAGTCAAAAATTCACCGAACTTTTGTGTGACCGTGTGTATGTGTAGCGGGTGTCAAATTTAGTGGGGTGTATCTGGGCCATAGATGGCCCAGATACATTGATTTTAGGGATTTATGGACATTTTGGAGTGTGGGAGTATGAATGGTGTCATGTTCCCTGCGGTCCCTAGGTGGCGCTGTCGCCTGGGACCGGGGTTGAACTGCCATTCTAGAGCCGTGCCCTTTTTGTCCTCGCAGCGGTGGTACGGCGGGGCGGGGAACCCGCTGTGCCTGCTGAGGGAGGATATAAAGGGGGGCGGACATCTCGAGCACGAGGTCCATTCCTCAGGCACCTTCGGCCTGGGGGCTGCTGCGGTTCGTCTGTGCCCAGGCGCCCTTATCCTGGGCACGTGGAGTCGAGTTCCATCCCAGGCACCTTCAGCCTGGGGTGAGGTACTTTACCAGGAGGCCTGGGGCCCAGTACCTTTGACTGGGTCCCGCGAGGTCGAAGCATTCCTAAGATGCCCCCGGTATTGGGTGCCTGAATCCTGGGAGTAAGGGACCGGAGACGTGACCTCCCCGAAGAGCCAGTGCAGCATTTGCTGGTGCCGGTGGAGGCCTCTGGTGACCGTCCGTATGGATGTCTTCCTCTGACAGGGGTCGTTTGTTCTAAAGAAGGTACTTCATGTTCTCATGGTCTATGGCAGAGACCCATCTTCCTCAGGTCAGTGGCAGGCCTCATCCTAGGCCTGTGGCAGGGGCCTCAACGTTCACCCAGGTCAGTGTCAGCGACCAAATTCACAGTCGGTGGCAGCGACTGTGCGTCAAGCCTGTTTGCACTAAACGGAACAGGAGAAACTTTATTCATTGTGTTGTGCCTGGACCTACTCTTTCCCACATCCTGTCTGTTCTTTTAAAAGTCAACCAGCCTACCTATTGATCTAAGCAATAAAACAGTGTTGGACTTTTTATGGCGTGGAACTCGTGTTACTGGAAGCTAAGTGTCCCTGTCAGTGACAGTAGAAATCATCCTCCACAGAGGAAGCTGAGGCTCTGGCCTAAAACGCAGACCCGAAGGTAAACGGTTTAGCTCATATCTCTGCATCCTACATCAGAGAGCCGAGCTGGTGGTGTGCATATTTCCCCCTTCTCCCAGATACCCCTAGACGAGTAAAACCAGCCGTGAAGAGAGGGGAGAAGCTGGGGGAGGACCGCTACATGTGGGGGCTCTAAGTCCGGGATTTGTGTTTATGCAATGGAGCCGAAGCTATCGGAGTTTGAACTTTGCTGCCCAGAAGAGTTCCGAGTAGGTCGGCCATATTGGCCACTGCGCCAGCAGGCACACCCTCCCTGCACAGTTCGTAGACGTGACATGGAGAAAGCCTGCGAACTGGTGTGCCAGAGGGGAGGAGTCCGACCATGTGAAGAGGTACACGTGGGGACTTTGGCGCCAGTTACGCAGTGCGCGATGGAGCAGCAATCAGTCACCATGTTCAGTAATGCCTCGTGGGTTCCAGTCTCTAATACTACGAGGATGACTTCAACTGCTGCTCCGATTACAGATACGGGGATTCGGGGCTCAAGCCCCGGGGTCAATTCACCTTGTACACCTGCAAGGATGTTGAGGCCCTGGGTATGATTTGTCCCGGATGTTCGGGACTGGTGGTACAGCTAAAGCCCTTCGGTCACTGCGAGGCCTGCGGGGAGTTCACGTTTGAGGTGGAGCAATCCATAGAGAGACCTCGAGTCTTCCACCTCAGCCCTACATCAGGCGCCGCCACTCAACAAGGAGAAATAAACGCTTGGACAGCCATCCCTCCGCGCACTGTAGAGACCTCTGTGGAGGTCGCGAACAAAGGGATTGAGGATGCAAAATCCGGAGATGTTGTTTCGGTCACCACAGTTTCCCTACTCCCAGCGCCAACAAGGAAGGTCGGTCTTGTGAGAGCTTCCAGCGGCCGAGATGGAGGACAACCCCTGCGCTTGCCTAGCCCGGATGGATCTGGTAGGAAGAGTCCTGGACATCCCTTCACAAGTTTGGGCCAAGGTAAGCCAGGGACTGGGACTTGGTGTTGGGACGGAGGTGTCGGAGATTCAAGGCCCCTTGAGCCCGTGGGTGGGAGTGATTCGGTGTCCACTACCAACTACCTGCCCGCGGAGGAGTGTGACACCTCCGACCTGGAGTCGGTCTCCGATGTGGGAGACAATGTCGTCATAGACAAATTGTTTGCTGAAAAGGGCTGGGACAAGATGCCTCTCTCCTCATCCCGTAAAGCCAGGGATCCACCTATGTCCACAGGGGATAGTACACCCCGGGTGGAGGCACCAGCCCCTGAGGAGGGACCCCGTCCCCTGCCTGCCCTTCGGTCCCCGGTGCCTCCTGCACCTACCACCAGGGACAAGAGACTGTCGCTGCGGGCACCTATGCCCAACTTGGAGGTGGTCAAGGCACCTCGCCATCCAGATTCGATTGTCCTGCCGGGCGAGGGAGACCGCTCTACCATGCCTCCCTTGTCTAGGCTACAGCGTTTGTTCTGCCAGAAAGTCGCCAACGAGTATGGGTGGGAGTATCCATATTTATCTAAGGAGCTGCTTTATGAAATGGAAGTATGCAGAGACCGTTGGTACAATGATTTCATGTGAACACACATCAAAGTCCCACACGCACGCAGGTACCTCACTTGTTCACTAAAAGCATCTCAAAGATATAAGGACTGTAAAGCAGAGTGGATGTTAGGTCGGCACATCCATGCTGACAAAGTGTTGATTCGACGGAAAGAAGGGGAGGATGTCAAATATCACATAGAGACTGTGGATAAACATTTTAAACCCCTTGTCTTGCCGCATCCCAGATTCTACCTTTAGGAGAAAAGACTCCTTGCTTAGTGCCTTGCAAGTTTGCTGAACTTTCCCGGGGTTTGTTTCTTTCCCGGGAAACCCAGGAACTGTGCCTGAGTTTAACGGGTGTTGTGCTCTTTGGAGGAATTGAGAACTGTTGCTGTTGTTTTCTCTTTTTCTTCCCTCCCGCAAAGCAATCATGGACTTTGGGGTAGTCAGGGCCAAAGTACAGAAGAAAAAAAAAAGTTGTCCAAGGATTCAACAAGTGTCTTTACCGTGGCACTGTCACCAGGTGGCAGTGTTGCGCAACGTTATTCACTTTGCACCACACACACACACTTCATGGAAGGAAAGGATTTCTCTTTGGAGAGAATTTTATATTCCAACACACACATATGTGTCAGGAAGTTTTGTGTTAACTTTCTTTTATCCCCTCTGCAGGAGAACATCTGTCAAGACTGCTGAGGATGGGGTGGGTCTTAGTTAGTAATGTGGGAGGGGAGAAAGTGTCAATGGTGTTATTGTGATATGTATGCTGTTATGTGTTTCCCTTTTCTTTTCCCTTCCATGTCAGGTTCAGGCACAACTACCAGTTTTTCAAATTAAATTTTTTCGCATTTTTTTTTATATAGTCTCTGGATGGAGGTTATATTGGCTCCCTTTGGGGCATGACTTGATCCAGACACTGGGGACCAGTGTCAAATTGCTGGGGGGAGAGTGTAGCGGGTGTCAAATTTAGTGGGGTGTATCTGGGCTATAGATGGCCCAGATACATTGATTTTAGGGATTTATGGACACTTTGGAGTGTGGGAGGTATGAATGGTGTCATGTTCCCTGCGGTCCCTAGGTATCGCTGTCGCCTGGGCCCGGGTTTGAACTGCCATTCTAGAGCCGTGCCCTTTTTGACCTCTCGCAGCGGTGGTACGGCGGAGCGGGGAACCCGCTGTGCCTGCTGGGGGAGGATATAAAGGGGGCGGACATCTCACGCACGAGGTCTATTCCCCAGGCACCTTCGGCCTGGGGGCTGCTGCGGTTTGTCTGTGCCCAGGCGCCCTTGGCGCATGGAGTCGAGTTCCATCCCAGGCACCTTCAGCCTGGGGTGAGGTACTTTCGACTGGGTCCCGCGAGAGCGAAGCATTCCTAAGGTGCCCCCGGTATTGGGTGCCTGAATCCTGGGAGTAAGGGACCGGAGACGTGACCTCCCCGAAGAGTCAGCGCAGCATTTGCTGGTGCCGGTGGAGGCCTCTGGTGACCGTCCGGATGGATGGATGTCTTCCTCTGACAGGGGTCGTTTGTTCTAAAGATGGTACTTCATGTTCTCATGGTCTGTGGCAGAGACCCATCTTCCTCAGGTCAGTGGCAGGCCTTATCCTAGGCCTGTGGCAGGGGCCTCAACGTTCACCCAGGTCAGTGGCAGCGACCAAATTCACAGTCGGTGGCAGCGACTGTGCGTCAAGCCTGTTTGCACTAAACGGAACAGGAGAAACTTTATTCATTGTGTTGTGCCTGGACCTACTCTTTCCCACACCCTGTCTGTTCTTTTAAAAGTCAACCAGCCTACCTATTGATCTAAGCAATAAAACAGAGTTGGACTTTTTATGGTGTGGAACTCGTGTTACTGGAAGCTAAGTGTCCCTGTCAGTGACAGTGGCAATCATCCTCCACAGAGGAAGCTGAGGCTCCGGCCTAAAACGCAGACCCGAAGTTAAACGGTTTAGCTCATATCTCTGCATCCTACATCAGAGAGCCGAGCTGGTGGTGTGCATCTTCTCCCTTCTCCCAGATACCCCTAGACAAGTAAAACCAGCCGTGAAGAGAGGGGAGAAGCTGGGGGAGGACCGCTACATATGCAAGGCAGGCTTGAGAGGAATTCCGTTGGGAAAACCGCTCATGTGTATGGGCCATAAGACTATTCTATCTACCCTGTAAAAGAAAACATGTATATACTTACCTATTCTGAGGCCACTCACCTCTGGTTACATGATCGGATCCCCAACCCCCCCCCCCCCTCCCCCAGTGTAGAGGACAACTGGTGCAGACCCTGGGCAATGGCCACACCCATAGGTTTACTATGGGGCATCCGTTGTCAGCTCTCCCTCCTCTACACTGAAGACGATAAGATCTGATCATGTGACCAGATACCAAATCGCAGAACTAAACAAGATGTAATGGACCTTCACCACCACTAGATGTAAGAATACTACAGAACAATAATCCAATACAAGGCAGAAAAACTACATATAGGTAGGATAGAACAGCGAGGGTGTGTTATACATGCAGGGGTACCACTGTGCAGAACTCTGCAATTTAAAGTACATCTAAACACAAGTACTAAATCTCAGATAACAGTTAACATGTTAACCTTTCAAACATTGTTTCCAGTCTTTTTACAGTATCTCACAGTACACCCCTCACACAATATTATATCTTTTCATGTGACAACACTGAAGAAATTACACTTTGCTACAATTTAAAGTAGTGAGTGTACAGCTTGTATAACAGTGTAAATTTTCTGTGGCTTCAAAATAACTCAACACACAGCCATTAATGTCTAAACCGCTGGCAACAAAAGTGAGTACACCCCTAAATGAAAATGTCCAAATTGGGCCAATTAGCCATTTTCCCTCCCCGCTACCATGTGACTCGTTAGTGTTACAAGGCCTCAGGTGTGAATGGGGAGCAGGTGTGTTAAATTTGGTGTTATCACTCTCACTCTCTCATACTGGTCACTGGAAGTTCAACATGGCACCTCATGGCAAAGAACTCTCTGAGGATCTGAAAAATAAAGATGGCCTAGGCTATAGGAAGATTGCCAAGACCCTGAAACTGAGCTGCAGCATGGTGGCCAAGACCATACAGCAGTTTACCAGGACAGGTTCCACTCAGAACAGGCCTCACCATGGTCGATCAAAGAAGTTGAGTGCATGTGGTCAGAGTCATATCCAGAGGTTGTCTTTGGGAAATAGATAGGGTTGTCCCGATACCGATACTAGTATCGGTATCGGGACCGATACCAAGCATTTGCGCGAGTACTTGTACTCGCGCAAATGCTCCCGATGCCCAGTCCGATACTTTTTTTTTTTTTCTCAGAGCGGGGGGGTGGAGAGCAGGGCGGAGACCGGGGCGGAGAGTGTGCGGCGGGGGGCGGAGAGTGTGCGGCGGGGGGCGGAGAGCGGGACAGAGAGCAGGGCGGAGAGCGTGGCGGGGGCGGAGACCAGGGCCGAGAGCGGGACGGAGAGTGTCCGGCGGGGGGCGGAAACCGGGGCGGGGGGCGGAGACCAAGACGGAGAGCGTGGCAGAGACCAGAGCGGAGAGCAGAGCGAGTCTTCAGGCGGGTAAGTAAAATTTATCTGATCAAATTGCCTTGCCTGTCTGCTGCTCAAATGCTACCTGTTCCCCCTTCACCTCCATGCCGCTGTGCCCCCTTCACTTCCATGCCGCTGTTCCCCCTTCACTTCCATGCCGCCGTCCCCCTCCGTGCTGCCGCCCCCTCCGTGCCCCTCCTCCACCCCCTCGGTATCTCAGGATGGAGAGCGGAGGTAGGAGCCGATAAATCCGGCTCCTTACTTGTCTGAATGTACCGAGTCATCACTGACTCTGTCCATTCACATAACTGAAACATCATAAACTGTGTTTACAATGTTTCAGTTTATGAATGGAGAGGAGCCGCTGTCTTCTCTCCATTCATTTTCAGCGCAGCTGAGGCTGCTGAGAAAGGGACTGGGGAATATGTGTCCCTAGTCCCTTTCCCTGTCTCAAAGGGGAGATGTCAGAGGTCTTAAGACCCCTGATATCTCACCAAAGCCCCCCACAACAGGGCTGATAAAAAAAAAGAATAAAATAAAAATGAATTGTAAAAAAAAATAAATAAAAGAAAACACACACACTGACACTGTCCACCCCCCCCCCCCCCCCCCCCCCTTAAAAAATAAAGCATTGTAAAAAATAAATAAATAAAATAAATAGTAAAAAAAACAAAAAAAAATAGTAAAAAAAAAAAAAATACTGACACATGAGATTAAAAAAAAGTATCGGTATTCGGTATCGGCGAGTACTTGAAAAAAAGTATCGGTACTTGTACTCGGTCTTAAAAAAGTGGTATCGGGACAACCCTAGAAATAGACATATGAGTGCTGCCAGCATTGCTGCAGAGGTTGAAGGGGTGGGGGGTCAGCCTGTCAGTGCTCAGACCATACGCCGCACACTGCATCAAATTGGTCTGCATGGCTGTCGTCCCAGAAGGAATCCTCTTCTAAAGATGATGCACAAGAAACCGTGCAAACAGTTTGCTGAAGACAAGCAGACTGAGGACGTGGATTACTGGAACCATGTCCTGTGGTCTGATGAGACCAAGATAAACTTATTTGGTTCAGATGGTGTCAATCGTGTGTGGCGGCAACCAGGTGAGGAGTACAAAGACAAGTGTGTCTTGCCTACAGTCAAGCATGGTGGTGGGACTGTCATGGTCTGGGGCTGCATGAGTGCTGCCGGCAGGGGGGGGAGCTACAGTTCATTGAGGGAACCATGAATGCCAACATGTACTGTGACATTCTGAAGCAGAGCATGATTCTCTCCCTTTGGAGACTGGGCCGCAGGGCAGTATTCCAACATGATAACGACCCCAAACACACCTCCAAGACGACCACTGCCTTGCTTAAGAAGCTGAGGGTAAAGGTGATGGACTGGCCAAGCATGTCTCCAGCTCTAAACCCTATTGAGTGAAGCACCCTCTAGTTAGGTAGGTGCTAGATGTTAGATTTTTCTATAGAGTAGGAAAATCTAGGCAGGCCTAGCTGGTGGCTAGGCCTGTTTGTTTTCATTCTGGGCTGCGAGTGGCTCAGGGCAGGTCTGGGTGACTCACAGGGAGCATCGCTGTCACCTCCCTCTTCTTTTTAGGAGGTTCTGGAAAGAGAGGAGGAGAGGTGGAGCTGCCTGGGGTATTCTAAGGAGCCTTGACCAATCTCCAACTTGGATTGGCAGGGGGCAGGCCTCCTCAAATACCCGGGATCAGCCCAGCTGCTGGGGAGATGTCAGGAGGAGAAGAGATCCTGGAGGAGAGGACATCAGGGGAGAACACTCCAGAGAGGAAAACTGGTCACAGCCAGGAGGACTGGTGAGTGAAGCACAGTCAGGAGGACTGGGGAGGACAATCCCCCTCAATAAAAAACAAAAAACAAAGATGTAACGGGAAGGCCCGGGTAACCCAGAAGCTCTTAGAAAGTATGAGATACCCTTGCTTCAGCTTCCCCAATGCCTCTTATGTGTAAACCACCCTATGTCTCACTTGGGGCACAGGGTGAATGAGAACCCCAGTATGATCTGTGCTGATCAGATTCAATGCTGTATATAGATTGGGTATATACTGTGTGTGGGCTGTTATGTAATACTTGCTGTGATGGTGTGCGATTACATTCTATTGTCTATTGTGGCTTGTGGGAGTTAAGCCTGTAATTATAGGTTGTGGAACTAGCAGACAGACAGGTTAATTGAAGAGATGCTGATGTGTCACCTGTCTGCTTGTGTAATGTTAATGAACCTCAAATATGCTACAGATCCTTTCATTCTGTGAAGTCTTTTGATATTGTGGATTGGGAGACAAAAGCTAAACACAAAAGGTCATGCATAACCATTTAAACTGAAATGTAAATTGGGTCTGGTCAGAGGTGTATGATGGGAGGAGGGTCAGAAGCTTCTCTCTGTGTGTATAAGAGTTGTAGTACTTTTGCAATAAAGAGGCAGTTCATTTTGGAAAGATACAGAGCGTTGTCTCGTTCTTTTGGAAGGATTAATTCCTATGGGAAGTGGTCGCCTGACTGTGGAGTATCGGTAGCGAATGTGTGTCCAGGAGAGGGAAGAGATCTTAAACAGCGTTTAACCCCTTTCATATTTGGGGTGCAGTTACATTGGTTGGCAGCAGTGGGATATTTTCCCTCCAGTTCCTGGGACACTCCAAACCACCACAGTGAATGACCAGCTATGCAGCCTGCAGGAAAGCCACGCTGAAAAACCTACTTGAGAGCCGTGTAGGGACCAGTGGGACAAAGAACAAGGCCACCTTGATCAGGGAGCTAGCCGAGATGGACCAGAAGGATGGTGATGCAGGACCCCGGTCAATTGAAGATTTGTTTCAGCAACGAGTTCGACAGCGCTTGGCATTATATGGTGCTAACCCATCAGACACCGCCATACAGAATGCCATTAAAGGCATCCAGTTGCAGGATGCGCGACAAAAGAGAGAACGAGAGCAACAAGAGAGAGAACAAGAGCGACAAGAGAGAGAACTAGAGCGACAACATGAGCGGAGAATGGCGGAAATACGGCAATCGGAGATCACCTACAGACAGCTGCTAGAATCTGCTCAACAGCAGGGTGGTGCTACCTTTGCCTGGGACTATCAGGAAATACCAGTGGACAACTCAGAAATCCTGGCTGAAGAATCGGCAGTGGAAAATCTGAAGATTACCATCCCTAAAGCCGAAGTGGATGATATGGAGTTCCAGGGAGCTAGCCTGGCTGAAGAATCGGCAGTGGAAAATCTGAAGATTGCCATCCCTAAAGCCGAAGTGGATGATATGGAGTTCCAGGGAGCTAGGGCAGTTGGCTCATCTCCCCAGCCACAGATTACAGAAGGTATGGACTTAAAGGACTGTTCAGAGGATGTTATGGATTATGCATCGCCTGCTCAAGTACTGGCAGCAGGACAGAATACTGCAGACCCCTTCTCTACACCCGTGGCAGTTTTGGAGGCCCGAGGTGAGAAGGTGATGGTTCCTCTTTCCCAGGGGATTTCAGAGATGCAGGGAGGAGAAGCAGCCCTTTTCCCTCCCCAACAGTCAGCCAGAGCAGATGGTGTGGAGTCCCCAGCAGAAGTGCTGGCAACAGGACAGAGTGATAGCAACCTCTGCCCAGCACCGAAAACTGTGGAGTTTCAGGGAGCCGGGGCAGTTGGCCCCTCTCTCCAGCAACAAGCTGAGGTGGTAAAGCTTTTACAAAATTAGAAAATATCGCGCCCAAAATACATGAAATAAATAATGAAAATTAATTGATTGAAAATACACAGGTGACACAACTCAAGTGAAAAAACCCTTTGTGAAGGGGTTCCTACCACCAAAATAAATGAATATGGTAGCAAAATGTGTAAAAAAATTCTAAATCAATATTAATAAACGATAATAGCAAAAGATGAATGGTCAATCCGAGTGAGTAATTATTGTCAATAAATGAAACACCAGTGTCCAATATATTAAATTAAATTCAAATAAGATGCTTGAAAATCTTTAGAGCAAGGCTCCAAGCTAGAAAAAATTTCATGGGAAAGGAAGTCCAGCATGTATATAAAAGTATCAGGGGAGAAGAAGTTCAGCACAGGTATGGAAGTGTCGCCTTCATACTGGATAACGGGAGAAAAAAAAAAACTCTGGAAGGTAATTCAAGGTGAGAGATGATAGTGCAGGAGAATTAACCCAGGAAATCCACGGTTATCAGAGAAGATCAAATCCACCACGGTGAATACGTATATTAAGAAATGGGTACGTTACCAGAAGTGGTGGACCTCCGCTATGGCAAGGTCTATCAGGCCTGCAGATATCACCCTCTGCGGGGTACAGGAGTTCATCCACCTGATTTTAGGAAGCTGTTATCCCAATGCAGTTTGATAGTATCCACTAGTACTGCTTCCTTCACTATGGCTGCTGCGATGAATCACTCCAAATGGTATAGAAACGAAATCTCCGAGTTTGTATAGGAAACAAAAAGAGGAGAGGGACTCCAGTAGTGTATTACCTCAATGAAAGATTTATTCCCAATTACAGAGGTATACAGCCAAAAAACAATAAACAAGGTAAAATTGGTATTTAAAATAGCCGGCATAAAAAGTAGCGTTCGCCCGTGCTGGCGGGGTCACGTGGTAGTGACGTCAGTGCGTTGCACCGCCCTCAGCTTTTACCCCCAGCTGAATCATTGGCAGCAGGGCAGAATGCTACTGGTCTCTGCACACAACTGCAACTTGAGCTGATATCGGTGGATGGGACTGCGGTCTCCACTCACAGCAACCCAGCAGAAGAGCTGGCAACAGAGCAGAGTGCCGCGGGCCTCTGCTCTCAACTAACAGAAGAGGGAGTTCCTGTGGTACTGGATGGGACTTCGGTCCTCACTGACACAACCCCAGAAAATGGTGTGACACTGAGACAGGAGGATGTCAGCCTTGCTTTGCAAGCACTGGGGGATTTTCACCTACCACAAGTGGATGGGACTTCAGTCTCCACTTGTATACTCCAGGGAAGCTGGGCAGTCGGCCCAGATCCCCAACAGCATGACGGACTGAGCCCAGTCACCCTGTCTTCTCTCCCGCAGCTGAAAGGACCCCAGGGAGAAGGGCCAGTCCAGGCCTCTCCCCAGCGGCGGGTATGTTCTCTGAGAGAGGCAGAGGTTGGCCGGGGAAGTAATGCTCTGTTTGGAGCAATTTATTTGGAGTACTGTGTGGATACCGGCATTAGGGGAATGGAACTATGGACTACCTTCGGAGTCAACCCGTCTGGGGTCTCCTCTTGTGTTAGTCTCCTGCCGAAAGGGAAGAGATGTAACAGGAAGGCCCGGGTAACCCAGAAGCTCTTAGAAAGTATGAGATACCCTTGCTTCAGCTTCCCCAATGCCTCTTATGTGTAAACCACCCTGTGTCTCACTTGGGGCACAGGGTGGATGAGAACCCCAGTATGATCTGTGCTGATCAGATTCAATGCTGTATATAGATTGTATAGATTGGGTATATACTGTGTGTGGGCTGTTATGTAATACTTGCTGTGATGGTGTGTGATTGCATTCTATTGTCTATTGTGGCTTGTGGGAGTTAAGCCTGTAATTATAGGTTGTGGAACTAGCAGACAGACAGGTTAATTGAAGAGATGCTGATGTGTCACCTGTCTGCTTGTGTAATGTTAATGAACCTCAAATATGCTACAGATCCTTTCATTCTGTGAAGTCTTTTGATAATGTGGATTGGGAGACAAAAGCTAAACACAAAAGGTCATGCATAACCATTTAAACTGAAATGTAAATTGGGTCTGGTCAGAGGTGTATGATGGGAGGAGGGTCAGAAGCTTCTCTCTGTGTGTATAAGAGTTGTAGTACTTTTGCAATAAAGAGGCAGTTCATTTTGGAAAGATACAGAGCATTGTCTCGTTCTTTTGGAAGGATTAATTCCTATGGAAAGTGGTCGCCTGACTGTGGAGTATCGGTAGCGAATGTGTGTCCAGGAGAGGGAAGAGATCTTAAACGGCGTTTAACACCTTTCATATTTGGGGTGCCGTTACAAAAGTTAATAGACTGTTCTATGTCTCTGAGTGCCTAAAAGATGAATGCCGGACTGGTCAGGGTGACATGTGAACCACAATATTCAGAAACCCCTACGGGGGCACGGCTACATGAGCATCTGTGGGGCATCATCAAATGAAAGGTGGAGGAGCGCAAGGTCTCTAATATCCACCAGCTCTGAGCAGACAGAATCTGGAGAAGCTGTGCTTAGCAACCAATCCACTTCTAGGTTCAGGTTGTTCAGTAGTTGAGGGGGGGGGGGGGCGCATGTGTAAGTCAGACAGGTGTCTTCTCTTACATTTGTCAGCATGGGGGTGGGTTGCAGCCGCCGGAGACCTGCCATCCATCATTCTCCCCAGGACCTCCTCCTCCTCACATCGTTGTGCGGGAACGAAACCACTTGTGCGGGAGTGCGGGAAGCAGTGGCAGTGCGTCCATAGAGGGCGCCGGAGCGCCGCCCCCTCTCGCTCCCGCACCACCACTGAAAGACAATACACAGATTCATGCATTGCATGAATCTGTGTATTGTCACCGCTGCCGCGCTGCCCACTATACATATGGCCGGCCTCCTGGTGAGCGCCGGCCATATGAATTAGAGCGGCGGCCGGCGGTGGGTGTAACTTGGAAGTGCCTATCAGAGCCAGCGGGGGTGCGTTCCTGGAAGAAGACTGTGTGGAGGTTTCAGCCAATCAGGTTCACCGGATCTGGTTACCGGTAACCTGATTGGCTGAAGCGACATCGAGGGCGGGAGAACACATCGAGGACGGCGCGGACCGAGGAAGGTAAGTGCAGGGCTGGGGGGGGGGACAGGCTGCATTTGGGGGACAAACTGGCTGAATATGGGGCACAAACTGGCTGAATATGGGGCACAAACTGGCTGAATATGGGGGACAAACTGGCTGAATATGGGGGGAACTGGCTGAATATGGGGGACAAACTGGCTGAATATGGGGGGAACTGGCTGAATATGGGGGACAAACTGGCTGAATATGGGGGGAACTGGCTGTATATGGGGGACAAACTGGCTGAATATGGGAGGAACTGGCTGTATATGGGGGACACGCTGGCTGCATTTGGGGGGAACTGGCTGTATATGGGGGACAAACTGGCTGCATTTGGGGGGAACTGGCTGTATATGGGGGACACGCTGGCTGCATTTGGGGGGAACTGGCTGTATATGGGGGACAAACTGGCTGCATTTGGGGGAACTGGCTGTATATGGGGGACAAACTGGCTGCATTTGGTGGGAACTGGCTGTATGTGGGGGACACGCTGGCTGCATTTGGGGGGAACTGGCTGTATATGGGGGACAAACTGGCTGCATTTGGGGGAACTGGCTGTATATAGGGGACAAACTGGCTGAATATGGGGGACAAACTGGCTGCATTTGGGGGAACTGGCTGTATATGGGGGACAAACTGGCTGCATTTGGGGGGAACTGGCTGTATATGGGGGGGGAACTGGCTGCATTTGGGGGGAACTGGCTGTATATGGGGACAAACTGGCTGTATATGGGGGCACACTGGCTATATATATGGGGACACACTGGCTGTATATGGGGGCACACTGGCTATATATATGGGGACAAACTGGCTGTATATGGGGGCACACTGGCTATATATATATATATGGGGGCACACTGGCTGTATATGGGGGCACACTGGCTGTATATGGGGGCACACTGGCTGTATATATATATGGGGGCACACTGGCTGTATATGGAAACAAACTGGCTGTATTTGAGGGGGCAAACTGGTGGCGTTTGGGCACAGTGGCTGCGTTTAATGGGCACAGTGGCGGCAATTGATTTTTTTTTTTTCAGTTTGTTTGCGCCCCCCCAAAAATTTTGAGCACCAGCCGCCACTGGCGGGAAGGAGTTGCCATTCCGGGTAAGTCCCGCCCAATCCGTGCCAGTTGGGAGGTATGCATTAGCTTTCTTTTTTAGGCTTTCTCTCTATTTCTATTTTCATCTGGTAATCCAGCTAGCAAGTCTGTTTTTTTTCACAGCACAAATTCTCCAGCAGAATGTATCAGTTTACATGGATGGGACAAACCACTTAACACTGGCAGGGGTGATTAAAATGACCGGCTCTTATTTATTCATGCAAAACCTTATCCCAAAAGTAAAAAAAAAAAATGTGAGCTGTAACAGCATATAAAGCGTGAGATGGAGTTTGGTTTCAGTTTGTTAGTGTACCTGCTAATACATTTAACACTACCCCCCCCCCCCCCCAAGTGGACAGTGGTGCTGTCTGCTGTGCCTCCTGTTATCATTCCTTCAGAGTGGTGTCTCACTAATACAGGAGGTGTATTACTGGCCAGATCACCAGGTGAAACAGAGGGGTAAAAAAAAACAAAGAAATTAAAACTAATGCAGCCACTGCATCTAATGATTGGTAAGCTTCAAATAATACATTTTTTGTTTTGGGTTTAATATTGCTTTAAAACAGCATCAGCTTCAGAATCTTTATGAAATTGAACAGTCCTCCAGAAACCCAGCCTGAGCAGACAGTATGGTCCTCTGCTAACTTGGCATAATCCACAGGCAGCTTTAACTCATCAAGAAGATTCAGAGTGAAATCCAAGGATGTTTTCTAAACATTTCATGTGTCAGTGTCATGGAGAAATATGCCTTCTATCCCTACTGCCGGGAGCTCTTTACTGCATTAGGGGAAAAAAATTAAAACGATTAGAGAGCATGGGGAAGCAAGGAATGTCAACTAAGAGCTGGTCTAACGAGTGCATAACAGGAGGCGTAAACAGAGTAAGGTACCAAGGCACAAAACATAGCAATAAACAATAATAAAGCAGACTGCTGAAAGGAAAAATAATACAAATTATGATTTTTTTAACAGTTTTCTTGTCACGTTAATATTAAATATTCCATGGTACTATTTTGTATTTTCCCTTTAAGCCAGCAGGTGGAGCTTTTCCCCTTTTTTTATGCCTTTGCCCTTCAATGAAAAGCCTGGGGGTAATTTACTACAATCTGGAGCAGACAGAATCTGGAGAAGCTGTGCATAGCAACCAATCCACTTCTAGGTTCAGGTTGTTCAGTAGTGAAACATTACTCTGTGAAATGACTTGGAGTCTCTGACTCTGCTCCATATTCCAGCAGTAATATTAACTTTTTTGTTTAGGTGGGGGGGTCACTTGTTTTTTTTAGTAGCCCTGTCGCCCCATCATGGCCTAAGCCAGAATGACATGTCATGCTGCAGAGCCCATTTATAGAGTAACTCGGGGGCGGAGTTGCTGCATCATTGGGGGCCAGGCTGCCGAAGCCAAAAGCGGCATCTGACTGAACAGGACCAAGATGACAGCGCAGGATAGGGCCTCTGACACCCAAATGGTGGATCGCTGCTGAGCAACGCTGGGCAGGTAAGTGTGTTTTTTTATATAACCCACCAAAGCAGCTAAGAGGGGATAAAAAGGAGGAAACGCATCGGGGACTTAAAGCAGAGCTCCATCTAAAAGGGGAAGCTCCGCTTGTTCCCCCTCCCCCCCTCTCTGTTGCCACATTTGGCACTTTTTGGTAGGTACCCGCTCCCACTTCCTGGTAAGATCGCCGTACATCGATCAACGGCATTTGTGGCCCCTCCTTCTTCCTCCGCTGCCTTATGGGACACATAGAGGTCCCAGAGGTCTGCCTTTATAGTGTGATAACCTAAAGGAACAGCGGCGCATACACTCAGCTCAGTGGAGCGATCTCCTCACTCGGCTTCTGACAGACTCAGAAAAATCTCTGATAGTGTCACTCGGCTCCTCCCCCTACGCGTTACGTCACACGCCACGTGACTTATCCATGTTATTCTATGTGTCCATGCACACAAAGGCTTTTAGGAGCTGGAAGTAGCATAGCCGTTTTCAAGCTGCAAAAAACAAAACAAAAAAGAAAACAGGGTGCTTTCTGAAGACCGGCATTACAGCTGTAAAAACATCTGACGTGGCTAAACGCGGTTTATCGCTGGATACAGCGTTAAGCCGCTTCAAGCGTTTTTTTTTTAACATGTCAAAATCAATGGTTCCCTATGAGAGCCGTCTTAACTGATCTTACTTTCAGCCCCTTGATTTAAAGGGGGGGGGGACCCCATGGCGTTTTTTTATTTTTTCCATTTTGGCATGGGGTTCCCCTTTTAGATCTATACCAGACTCAAAGGGCCTGGTATGGATCTGGGGGGGGGGGACCCCACATCGTCTTTATAAAAATAAAAAATAAATTGGCGTGGGGTTCCTCAGAGCATGAGTCGCATGAAAGTCAGATCCGTTAAGAAGGCTCTCATAGGGAACCATTGATTTTGACATGTCATGTGACTTGGGGTCTGTCTGTAGTAATTGTATTTGGGAGGGAAAAAATAGAAGAGAAGCGCTTCTAAACGCTAACACGGTGAAACACTAACACGGCTGGCTAAATGCGCAATTTACGCCAATGCAAAAAGCTACTAAAAGTGTGTTTTTACAACCACTTTTTCCTGGCGTCAGTACTGGCTTTACAGATCTTTTATTACCACCCTGTGTGCATGAGGACTTAAGCCTGGTACACACAATCGGATTTTCCGTGGACAAAGTGTAGGACTTTTGTCCTAAGGGCGTTGGCCGTGAACTTGTATTGCATACAAACGGCAAAGAATTGTCGGCCAACAAACACGAAACGACATGGTTTTTCAGCTATTTAGCGCCACCCTTTGGGTAACTTCTGCTAATGTTGTGTTTTGGTGAGCATTGCTTCTGAGCATGCGTGTTTGTTCTTTGGAGTTTTATCTGATGGACTTGTGTACACACAAAATCCGACAAGACACATTTGTTGTTGGAAAACTTTAAAGCATGCTATCCCACATTTGTTGGTGAAAAATCCGACAACACTTGTCCGCACACAATTGCCGTCGGAAATCCGATCGTGTGTGTGCGGGCCTTTATAGTAGCTAGTGCTCTTGCGTTGCAGCACTTGAGTCTTGAGTTCAGTTGCCACCAGCGTCTCTGTTTATTGAACTCTCCCCCTATGTCTGTGTGTGTTTCCTGCGGGGGCCTGTTATCTCTCACCGCTTGCAATGGCCGTTTGCTTAGGCCGGTTCTGCGGTTCCTTGTGATTGTATGAAAAGTTTGTTTCTGGAATATTCTGGAACTTTCTGCTAAATGCAGCTCCTTTCGTTTTGAAAACTGCTCTCAGCACCATCAATCATGGCCCCATCCTGCAAGTGGCCCGTGCCTCTCTGTTTATTTAATAACACACGGATGTTGCAACCTCTCTCAGTGGTTCCACTCCAAGTGATTTATGCTGTGAACATGACCTTTGGCACAGCGTGAGCCGCACTTTAAACACTTGGCTCTTTGTTTTGTTGTATTGTGAAAAAATCTGACAGATGATGACACTGAGTGAGGGGGTCTGATATCAGTCCCCTCTGTGATAGATCAGGGTCATCCCCACAATTTTTCAAGTATTAACTACTTCACAGCCGCCCAATAGCAGTTTTACTGCTACAGGGCGGCCGCTGTGCGCTAGATCACCTATACAGGTCCTTCTCAAAAAATTAGCATATTGTGATAAAGTTCATTATTTTCTGTAATGTACTGATAAACATTAGACTTTCATATATTTTAGATTCATTACACACAACTGAAGTAGTTCAAGCCTTTTCTTGTTTTAATATTGATGATTTTGGCATACAGCTCATGACAACCCAAAATTCCTATCTCAAAAAATTAGCATATCATGAAAAGGTTCTCTAAACGAGCTATTAACCTAATCATCTGAATCAACTAATTAACTCTAAACACCTGCAAAAGATTCCTGAGTCTTTTAAAAACTCCCAGCCTGGTTCATTACTCAAAACCGCAATCATGGGTAAGACTGCCGACCTGACTGCTGTCCAGAAGGCCATCATTGACACCCTCAAGCAAGAGGGTAAGACACAAAAAGAAATTTCTGAACGAATAGGCTGTTCCCAGAGTGCTGTATCAAGGCACCTCAGTGGGAAGTCTGTGGGAAGGAAAAAGTGTGGCAGAAAACGCTGCACAACGAGAAGAGGTGACCGGACCCTGAAGAAGATTGTGGAGAAGGACCGATTCCAGACCTTGGAGGACCTGCGGAAGCAGTGGACTGAGTCTGGAGTAGAAACATCCAGAGCCCCTGTGAACAGGCATGTGCAGGAAATGGGCTACAGGTGCCGCATTCCCCAGGTCAAGCCACTTTTGAACCAGAAACAGCGGCAGAAGCGCCTGACCTGGGCTACAGAGAAGCAGCACTGGACTGTTGCTCAGTGGTCCAAAGTACTTTTTTCGGATGAAAGCAAATTTTGCATGTCATTCGGAAATCAAGGTGCCAGAGTCTGGAGGAAGACTGGGGAGAGGGAAATGCCAAAATGCCTGAAGTCCAGTGTCAAGTACCCACAGTCAGTGATGGTCTGGGGTGCCATGTCAGCTGCTGGTGTTGGTCCACTGTGTTTTATCAAGGGCAGGGTCAATGCAGCTAGCTATCAGGAGATTTTGGAGCACTTCATGCTTCCATCTGCTGAAAAGCTTTATGGAGATGAAGATTTCATTTTTCAGCATGACCTGGCACCTGCTCACAGTGCCAAAACCACTGGTAAATGGTTTACTGACCATGGTATTACTGTGCTCAATTGGCCTGCCAACTCTCCTGACCTGAACCCCATAGAGAATCTGTGGGATATTGGGAAGAGAAAGTTGAGAGACGCAAGACCCAACACTCTGGATGAGCTTAAGGCCGCTATCGAAGCATCCTGGGCCTCCATAACACCTCAGCAGTGCCACAGGCTGGTTGCCTCCATGCCACGCCGCATTGAAGCAGTCATTTCTGCAAAAGGATTCCCGACCAAGTATTGAGTGCATAACTGAACATAATTATTTGAAGGTTGACTTTTTTTGTATTAAAAACACTTTTCTTTTATTGGTCGGATGAAATATGCTAATTTTTTGAGATATGATTTTTGGGTTTTCATGAGCTGTATGCCAAAATCATCAATATTAAAACAAGAAAAGGCTTGAACTACTTCAGTTGTGTGTAATGAATCTAAAATATATGAAAGTCTAATGTTTATCAGTACATTACAGAAAATAATGAACTTTATCACAATATGCTAATTTTTTGAGAAGGACCTGTATATATGCGTGATCCCGCACTTCTGGGTAGCGGGTGCGAATGCGTGTCGCCGGCAGTTGCTCCCACTATGACCGGTACCACGGAATCGATGTCCATCGGCACTCACTGGTCATTCGTTACAGAGGCTGAACGACAGTCTGCCTATGTAAATGTAGCGGGGTCTTTAAATTTAGGTGGGGTACACCTGGGTGGTAGTATGGTCCAGGTGTGTAAAGTATGGGAGTAATGACCATTTGTGTTCGTGGAGGATTGGGCGGTGTAATAATCTCCTTGGCCTGTGGGTGGCAGGTGCCCGCAGGCTCGAGGTAGATTCACTGCTACAGTGCTGTCCCTTTTTGTCCCTTCTCGGAGATGGTACGACGAGGGCGGGGAACCTGCCGTGTCGTCATTGGAGGGGATAAAGGGGGGAGACGCCCTGGTCACGAGGTCTTGCTCTGCTGGAGGTTCTTCATCACGCGCCCAGGTGCCCTAGGCCTGGGTGCGGGCGGGTCCGGATTCCGGCTCAGGTGCCCTAGGCCTGACCGGAATGGAGTTGGAGTCCATCCCAGGCACCTACAGCCTGGGGTAAGGTACTAAACCAGGAGGCCTGGGGCCCAGTGACTTCGACTGGGTCCCGTGAGGGTGGAGAAGTCCGAGGGTCCCTGAAGTGGATGGGGCCCATGTCTGAGGTGAGGAGGCCAGGGAGGTTACCCATTCGGAGAGTCTGGAGCAGCATCAACGCAGTGACGGATGGGCCTCTGGTAACTCTCTTGGAGGGACATCTTCCCCTTACAGGGGCCGCAACGTAGCGAAGGTACTCCTATCTACGTTCTCTTGAGTCGCTGGTAGAGACTCTCAAGTTCTAAGTCCTTTCTAGCCAAGGCTATAGTAACCGCTGGCGAGATCGCAGTGGTTTAGCTGATAATTAGGACAGTGCCTCGACCTGCTCATCCCCTGTATCAAAATGTTATCAAGTTGCAACCAGTTGGCTACTGAAGCACTGTTTATTGTGAGAAATGCAATAAAACAAGAGTTGGACTGTGATCGGTGTGTGGAACTCTGGTTAATGGGAGCAGAGGGGATGTTGGCACAGCAGGACTTAATCCTTTACAGAAACACACAGGCCCGAGGAAATATCTGGTACTGGCCTTCACCTCACCCACAGCTATGGGGAGGACATGGGCCGTAGCGCATCTCACCCTATCGTGTGTGATACCCCTAGAAGAAAGAGATGGGGTGAGGTCGCTACACGTGGGGGCTCGTGAGTCCGGGATGATGTGTGTTTTGACTTTGGAAGTAAGAATGGCTGTGTCTGGACTTTGCTGCCCGGAGGAGTTCCGAGCAGGTCGGCCA
Organism: Rana muscosa; assembly: GCA_029206835.1. Classification (NCBI taxonomy): domain Eukaryota; kingdom Metazoa; phylum Chordata; class Amphibia; order Anura; family Ranidae; genus Rana; species Rana muscosa. The sequence goes on along the minus strand of CM055122.1, from coordinate 263,730,927 downwards.
TGTGATCGGCCAAAGTGCATCCCTGCTCAAAGTCGTGGAAATGACCCCAAGACGGGAAAGGCCCATGCGGAGGAGCGAGAAGAGGGAGAAGTCCAGCCGTGTGACGTACTACATGTGGGGGCTTTTACTGCACTGCGCCATGAGGCAACCCGTGACTACACAGTTCGTGGGTGGAGCTTGATGGAAGCCGTGGGAGGAGTCTGGCCATGTGGAGGAACTCATGTGGAGACTTCGGCGCGTAGTCAGTGCGTGATGGAGCAGCAAACAGTCGGGATGGCCTCAAGCTCCCCGTGGTTTCCGGTTCCCTACCCCACGAAGATGACTACCTTTGCTGCTCCCCTTACAGACGCGGGGATAAGACTCAGGCCCCGAGGACAGTTGGCTCTGTACACCTGCAGAGACACGGACGCCTTTGGTGTGATCTGTCCCGGATGCTCGGGACTGGTGGTTCACCTGAAGCCATTCGGGCGTTGCGAAGCATGCAAAGAGTTCTTGTTCGAGGTGGAGCCATCCACAGTAAGGCCCCGGGCCCTTCGCCTCAACAGCCTCACAGGTACCGCTACTCCGGAAGGGGAGATCCAGGCCTTTGCGGAGGTTTCCGTACGCACTGACCAGGGCGATGTGACTGCCCAATCAGAGACTGAGAAAGAAAAATCAGAGGATGCTGCTTCGGTCACCACAGATTCTCTGCTCCCACCTCCAAAGAGGAAAGTCGGCCTGGTGCAGGCCTCCTATGGTCGTGGAAGAGCTTCACCCCGTCGCTTGCCGGACCTGGATGGATCCGGTTGGAAGAGTCCTGGACATCCCAGTTCTACAAAAGGTCAAGGTGAGCCAGGGGCTGGGACTGTGGTGGTGGTTGGAGGTGTCGGGGGTCCACAGTCGGTGGAACCCGCTAGGAAGGGTAGTACCACGTCTACCAGAGACTACCTTCCCGCGGAGATGTATGACACCTCCGACCTAGAGTCAGTGTCGGATTGTGGAGATGGCGATGAGATCGATGAACTGTTTCACCAGAAGGGTTGGGACAAACGCCCATTGCCTATACTACGTGCACCCCAAGATTCGCCTATGTCCACAGGAGACAGCACGCCCCGGGCGGAAGCCCCAGAGTCTACGAGGAAGCCTAGTCCTCTGGTTGCTCTTCCACAGTCCACAGTATCACCCGTTTTGTTGACGGGGAAACAGCGAGCATCACTACGGGCACCGAGAGAAAAGCCATCCGAGGTAGTGAAAGTACCTCGGCACCCGGAGGCCATCGTTCAACCAGGAGAAGGTGAGCGGACCACAATGCCTCCTTTAGCCCGATTGCAACGACTCTTTTCTCAGAGGGTCGCTCATGAGTATGGATGGGAATATCCGTACTTGCCAAGAGACTTGTTGTTTGAGGTTGAAGTTCTGCGACAGCAATGGTACGATGAGTTCGTTTGGGAGAAACTTAAAGTGCCTCATGCCCGGCGATACTTGTCCTGTTCGCCACCCGTGTCGAAAAAGTTTAGGGACTGCAGAGCAGACTGGATGTGGCGCCGCCATATCCACGCAGACAAGGTGCGCATCTGCAGGAAAGATGGAGAGGACGCTGACTATTCGATTGAGGTTTTTGATAAGCATCTGAAGCCTTTGTTTTTGCCTGACCCAAGGTTTTATTTGTGAGAAGAGACTCACTTGTTTTCTGTGACAAATTTCCGGAGGTGTTCTTGCCGAAGTATTGAACTGTACCCTAGTTTTTTATTTGGGTTTTTGTTTTTTTCTACTCTTTGGAGGAATGAGAGCTGTTTGTTTGTTCTCTCTTCTTCACAGTTCAAAGACAGAGACTTTGGGGGTAGAATCAGAGTAGGGACGCAGGAAGACTGAAGATTTCACCAAGTGTCATCACTGTGGCATTGTCACTAGGTGGCGGTGTTGCACAACGGCTGTTGCTTGTTCATTTGCATCATTTACTTATTGGAGCGAGTGGGTCTCTCGGCTGATAGACCCATTCATTCCAAATTAACACAGAATGTCAGGATGTGGTTTTTCTTGCGTGTTGTTTTTTTGTTTTCTCCCCTTTCCCTCTGCAGGAGATTCGTCTGTCAAGACTACTGAGTATGGGGTGGTTCTTAGACAGAAAAGGGAGGGATTGTGTATGTGTACATGCTTAGAGGGTTTTAAAAAAAAAAAGTTTATTGTTTTATGTTCCCCTCCCCTTTGAGCAGGTCTTGGTATGATTGAGGTTCAAATTTTTAGGGATGCCTCTGGGGTCAGAGTTATGTCACCACCTTTGGGAGACATGGGTTTGCACCAGACGCTGGGGACCAGCGTCAAATCACAGGGGGGAGTATGTAGCGGGGTCTTTAAATTTAGGTGGGGTACACCTGGGTGGAAGTTCAGGTGTGTAAGTATGGGAGTAATGACCATTTGTGTTCGTGGAGGATTGGGCGGTGTAATAATCTCCTTGGCCTGTGGGTGGCAGGTGCCCGCAGGCTCGAGGTAGATTCACTGCTACAGTGCTGTCCCTTTTTGTCCCTTCTCGGAGATGGTACGGCGAGGGTGGGGAACCTGCCGTGTCGTCATTGGAGGGGATGAAGGTGGGAGACGCCCTGGTCACGAGGTCTTGCTCTGCTGGAGGTTCTTCATCACGCGCCCAGGTGCCCTAGGCCTGAGTGCGGGCGGGTCCGGATTCCGGCTCAGGTGCCCTAGGCATGACCGGAATGGAGTTGGAGTCCATCCCAGGCACCTACAGCCTGGGGTGAGGTACTAAACCAGGAGGCCTGGGGCCCAGTGACTTCGACTGGGTCCCGCGAGGGTGGAGAAGTCCGAGGGTCCCTGAAGTGGATGGGGCCCATGTCTGAGGTGAGGAGGCCGGGGAGGTTACCCATTCGGAGAGTCTGGAGCAGCATCAACCCAGTGACGGATGGGCCTCTGGTAACTCTCTTGGAGGGACATCTTCCCCTGACAGGGGCCGCAACGCAGCGAAGGTACTCCTATCTACATTCTCTTGAGTCGCTGGTAGAGACTCTCAAGTTCTAAGTCCTTTCTAGCCAAGGCTATAGTAAGCGCTGGCGAGATCGCAGTGGTTTAGCTGATAATAAGGACAGTGCCTCGACCTGCTCATCCCCTGTATCAAAATGTTATCAAGTCGCAACCAGTTGGCTACTGAAGCACTGTTTATTGTGAGAAATGCAATAAAACAAGATTTGGACTGTGATCGGTGTGTGGAACTCTGGTTAATGGGAGCAGAGGGGAGTGTTGGCACAGCAGAAACACACAGGCCCGAGGAAAATATCTGGTACTGGCCTTCACCTCACCCACAGCTATGGGGAGGACATGGGCCATAGCGCATCTCAACCTATCGTGTGTGTGATACCCCTAGAAGAAAGAGATGGGGTGAGGTCGCTACATAAACAAGGCAGATAGCTGTTCTGTCAGTTGGGAAGACATGGATCCTGTATTCTTGCAAAGCAGGGACATGGATTCATGCCTTCCCCTAGTAAAAGCACCTCCGACACTACACTGAGGCCGGGTTCACATACATGCGAATTGGATGCGCGTTTCTCCGCATTCAATTTGCATGACATGCGAGTGTCTAGGGCGGCCACGGTCCGAATTCCATAATGGTCCTGTGCGTGTTTGGGTCCGGTTCAGGTGTGAATTTAAGCAAAAATTCGGACCTGATTCGCACCTGAACCGGTGAACGGGAACGCACCGGACTCCATGCTGGGAACCGTGGCCACACATATGTGAATCCGGCCTAAAACACTGGCTAGGCACACAGTTAACCCTTTGATCGCCCCTGATGTTAACCCCTTCCCAGTCATTAGTACAGTGACAGTGTATATTTTTAGCACTGATCATTGTATTAGTGCTACTGGTTTCCAAAAAAGCATCAACAGTGTCAGATTGGTCCGCCGCAATATCAGGAGGCGAAGTCAGTACAGAAATCACTGCTTGCAGGCAGCAAGGTACCATGAGATATGTAGTCCTTCGAAATTGAAAGTAAACAGCAGAGGAGAAGCAGCAAAGCATGCTGGGAATCCAGGAAGTTGTTGAAAGAAATGAGCAGACAGGCAAGACTCACAGCATGAGAGGAGATTTTTCAAGTAAGCTTATATTGGATTGTTAAAGCGGAGTTCCACCCTAAAAATGAACTTTCTATTAACAGCTTGCCTTTAATGTAAAAAAAACAAAACAAAAAAAAAAAACATTTTTTACTCACTTCTATCTGGCTGTCACTAGGCAGATTTCATAATCTGCCTAGTTCCTGGTCCTAGGTGGGTCAACTTCCTGTCTTAAGACCCCATTGCCTCCTGGGAAATTATGACACTCATTTCCCAGGAGTCTCTGGGCATTACTGTGCCTAAAAATCGCCCAGCATGCACCTCTCCCTGAAAACCAGGAAGAAGAAGGAACTGGGCTTCACATGCCCACACATATGATGGATACGGCCACAACATGAGCTGGAGGATATAAGGCAAGTGTTTGAAATGATTTCTGGAACGATTGGGGAGCTATTAATATGTTTTAGGGACTATTTAATGTGATTAATTTTAGCTTGGAAAGAAAAAATTATGCCCGGAACCCTGCTTTAATAATATCTATTATTTGTATTACAATGCTGATGTTATAAAATTATGCCCTTTGTCTTGCAGGGGGGGGGGGGTTTCTGAGGGTTTACAACCACTTTAAATTGTAATTTTTAGGCTCCATGCACACTGAAGCTCTTAAACGGCCATTTTTGGGAGCTGGGGCGTTTTTTTTTAACAGCCCATAAACTCCCCTCTATGCTATCTTATGTGTCCATGCACACATGAACGTTTTTGGACGTTTATCTGCAGTGGAATTTATGGGCTGTTTTCGGAACGCCCTAAAATCACATTCAGGAGTCCTTTTTCTGACCACAAAAAAACTGCAAATGCTCATAAACCCTGATAAATGTTGATAAACGCTCAAGAAACATGGCTCACCAGCATTTTTTAACGTTTTTGCTCCATTGAAAAAAAAATATTTTTTTTAATTTCTTTAACCACTTGACCACTGGGCACTTAAACCCCCTTAATAACCAGACCAATTTTCAGCTTTCGGTGCTCTCACATTTTGAATGACAATTACTCAGTCATACAACACTGTACCCATATGAAATTTTTGTCCTTTTTTTCACACAAATAGAGCTTTCTTTTGGTGGTATTTAATCACTGTTGGGATTTTTATTTTTTGCGCTATAAGAGAAAAAAGACTGAAAATTTTGTAAAAAAATGATTTTTTTTTCGTTTCTGTTATAAAATTTTGCAAATTACTATTTTTTCTTCATAAATTTTGGCCAAAATTTATACTGCTACATATCTTTGGTAAAAATAAGTACAAATTGGTGGATATTATTTGGTCTTTGTGAAACTTATAGAGTCCACAAGCTATGGTGCCAATATCTGAAAATTGATCACACCTGAAGTACTGACTGCCTATCTCAATTCTTGAGACCCTAACATGCCAGAAAAGTACAAATACCCCCCAAATGACCCCTTTTTGGAAAGAAGACATCCCAAGGTATTCAGAAAGAGGCATTGTGAGTTTTTTGAAGTTGTCATTTTTTCCCACAATTCTTTGCAAAATCAAGATTTTTTTTTTTCTCTTTTTTTTTTTTCACAAAATTGTCATATTAGCAGGTTATTTCTCACACACAGCATATGCATTCCACAAATTACACCCCAAAACACATTCTTCTATTACTCCCGAGTATGGCGATACCACATGTGTGAGACTTTAACACAGCGTGGCCACACACAGAGGCCCAACATGCAGGGAGCACCTTCAGGCGTTCTGGAGCACCCAGGCCAATTCTGACATTTCTCTCCTACATGTAAAAATCATCATTTGTTTGCTAGAAAATTACATAGAACCCCAAAACATTATATATGTTTTTTTAGCAAAGACCTTAGAGAATATAATGGTGGTTGTTGCAACTTTTTATCTCGCACGATATTTGCGCAGCAATTTTTTTAACGCGTTTTTTACGGAAAAAAAATGTTTTGTGCTTAAAAAAAAAAAAAAACAGTAAAGTTAGCCCAATGTTTTTGCATAATGTGAAAGATGAAGTTACGCCGAGTAAATAGATACCTAACATGTCGCCCTTAAAAATTGCACACACTCGTGGAATGGCGCCAAACTTCGCTACTTAAAAAATCCCCATAGGCGACGCTTTAAATATTTTTACTGGTTACATGTTTTGAGTTACAGAGGAGGTCTAGGGCCAAAATGATTGCTCTCGCTCTAACGTTCGCAGAGATACCTCACATGTGTGGTTTGAAAACCATTTTCATATGTGGGCGGGACTTACGTATGCGTTCGCTTCTGTATGCGAGCTCACGGGGACAGGGGCGCTTTAAAAAAAAAAAAAAAAATTTTATTCTTCATTTTACTTTATTTATTTTAGTTTGACATGTTTTTCCGCCCTAAACATTTTTTTGATCACTTTTATACCTATTACAAGGAACGTAAACATCCCTTGTAATAGGAATATGGCATGACAGGTCCTCTTTACAGTGAGATATGGGGGGGGGTGTCAATAAGACCCCACATCTCACCTCTAGGCTGGGAAGCCTGAAAAAAATACAAAAAAAAAACAACAATCCTGGCTTTGATCGTAGCGGTGAGTCGGTAGAAGCACCGGAGGGCGGCGGGGGGGGGGGACATCCCCTCTCGCCTCCCGTAAGAATGATCAAGCGGCGGAACAGCCGCTATGATTGTTCTTATGGTGTAGGGAATCGCCGGCTGAAAAAGCTAATATCTGAATGATGCCTGTAGCTGCTCCCATCATTCAGATATCCCCGCACAAAGTCAAGGACGTCATATGACGGCCGGAGGGCGGGAAGTGGTTATTGCAGAGTATTGCCGGGCATTGCGGAGTATTGCCGGGCATTGCGGAGTATTGCCGGGCATTGCGGAGTATTGCCGGGCATTGCGGAGTATTGCGGACTATGGCAGGGTATTGCGGTGTATGGCAGGGTATTGCGGTGTATGGCAGGGTATTGCGGTGTATGGCAGGGTATTGCACGGGTATTGCACAGGGTATTGTGGAGGGTATTGCAGAGTATTGTGGAGGGTATTGCAGAGTATTGTGGAGGGTATTGCAGAGTATTGTGGAGGGTATTGCAGAGTATTGTGGAGGGTATTGCAGAGTATTGTGGAGGGTATTGCAGAGTATTGTGGAGGGTATTGCAGAGTATTGTGCAGGGTATTGCAGAGTATTGTGCAGGGTATTGCAGAGTATTGTGCAGGGTATTGCAGAGTATTGCACCAGGGTATTGCAGAGTATTGCACCAGGGTATTGCAGAGTATTGCACCAGGGTATTGCAGAGTATTGGCAGGGTATAGCACAGGGATGGCTGAGCAGGGATGGATGGATGGATGAATCTGTGACTGCAATTGTCACAGATCCAGCCCACAGTGCTGCTGCTGCCATCCGCTCCCTCCCCCTCCCCTCTCACACTGTACCGATCGGTACAGAGAGGGGAGGGAGGAACCGGCGTGATCAAATGACGCCGGTCTGTTTACAAGTGATTGCTCCGTCATTTGACGGAGCGATCACGTGGTAAACGGCCGCTATCAGCGGCGATTTACCGCGATTCGTGATCCGCCGGGTCCTCTGGACCCGGCGGTCACGGAGTGTCCCGTGTGCGCGCCCCAGGGGGCGCGCGGGAGCGCGATTCTGGGAGGACGTTATATAACATCCTCCCAGAGTTAAGCAACCACCTTGTCGACGTTATTTGTCGGCAGGTGGTTGTTAAGTGGTTAAAAAACGCTATAAAACGCTAATGCAGAAAAACGCTAAAAAAGTTAATAAACGCTATTGCAAAAACGTTAATGAACTCACTGCAAAGCTACTGCAGTTTTTATAACATTATTTTAACGTCCAGTGTGCATGGAGCCTTAATGCGGCATACACACGATCGTTTTTCATGCCATTTTTTAAACTAACGTTTTTCTTGTCGTGTTTTTTTCATGTTTCCTCTCAAGCCTGTCTTGCGTACACACGATCATTAAAAAAAAACGCTCGAGCAAAGCGCAGTGACGTACAACACGTACGACGGCACTATAAAGGGGAAGTTCCATTCGAATGGCGCCACCCTTCATGTTAGTAAACTTTGTTGAGCGGCGATTCGCGCTTTTCAGCCTCGTGCTTTTCAGTCCGTTACAGCGTGACGAATGTGCTATCTCCATTACGAACGCTAGTTTTACCAGAACGAGCGCTCCTGTCTCATACTTGATTCTAAGCATGCGCGTTTTTTTCCCCTCAAAACATACACACTATCGTTTTTCACGTCGTTAAAAAAAACGACATGAAAAACGACGTGAAAAAATAGAGCATGTTCGAAATTTTTAATGGCCGTTTTTCACGCCGTTAAAAATGCTCTGGAGCCCACACACGATCGGTTTTAATACCCATTTTTAAAAATGGCATTTTTTAAAGGCATGAAAAACTATCGTGTGTATGGGGCATAAGGCCTTGTGCACACTGGACATTTTTTGGCGTTTTTACAGCAGCTGTTTTTGGCTGTTACACCAGTGTTTAACGTTTTTGATCCATTAAAAAAAGAAAAAACGCCAAAAAAACTGCTAGTTAGAATCTTTAACCGCTTAAGGACCGCCGCACACAGATTTACGTTGACAGAATGGCACGGACAGGCAAATGGGCATACAGGTACGTCCCCTTTAATTTGCCGCCGTGTGGTCACGCGCGCACCGTCAGCGGCACCCTTGTCGCGAGCTCCGTGACCGTGCCTGCGGGACCCGCGGACTCTATGTCCGCCGGTGTCCCGCGATCGGGACACAGAGCTGAAGAAAGGGGAGATGTCAGTGTAAACACAACATCTCCCCGTTCTTCCTAGTGACATGTCACTGATAGAATGCTCCCTCTCATTGGAAACAGCGATCAGTAATGTGTCACTCATAGCTACGCCCCCTAACAGTTAGAATCACCCCCTAGGACACACTTAACCCCTTCAGCGCCCCCTACAGGTTAACCCCTTCACTGCCAGTGTCATTTTTACAGTAAACAGTGCATTTTTATAGCACTGATCGCTGTAAAAATGACAATGGTCCCAAAATGGTGTCAAAAGTGTCCGATGTGTCCGCCATAATGTCGCAGTCACGATAAAAATCGCTGATCGCCGCCATTACTAGTAAAAAAAAAAATATTAATAAAAATGCCATAAAACTATCCCCTATTTTGTAGACGCTATAACTTTTGCGCAAACCAATCAAATGCTTATTACGATTTTTTTTTATTTTACCAAAAATATGTAGAAGAATACGTTTTGGCCTAAACTGAGGAGAAAAAAAAAATTAATATATTTTTTGGGGATATTTATTATAGCAAAAAGTGAAAAATATTGCATTTTTTTTCAAAATTGTCGCTATATTTTTGTTTATAGCGCAAAAAATAAAAACCGCAGAGGTGATCAAATACCACCAAAAGAAAGCTCTATTTGTGGGAAAAAAAGGACATCAATTTTGTTTGCGAGCCACGTAGCACGACCGCGCAATTGTCAGTTAAAGCGACGCAGTGCCGAATCGCAAAAAGTGGCCTGGTCTTTGGCCAGCCAAATGGTCCGGGGCTTAAGTGGTTAATATGAAGGTTTAGGTTTCCTATTTAGAATAATAAGCTGTCAGGTTAGTAAAACAGCGATATCAGAACCGATTCACTCATACAGTTTTTAGTGTACATATATTTGCAAAACAATGGGATAAAGGAAGATTCCAGAACTTTGTTTTATCTCATGGTTACTGTGAAATTGTGTGAATGCATCAATGCAGTGCGTGTTATCTCAGCTTGTAGAGCTTGGATTAATTGAGTTTACCAAAAATTTTAATATTGCAAAAAATACAGCTTCATGCTACATAACTAAGCTTCATTTCATGCTGAATAAACTAAATTATTAATGTATCTTAAATAGAAAACTATCTTTAGATCGATTTTTACTCCAAAAGCATTTTATAAAAATAAATTTGATAAAAATCAAAAAAATCTGGTGGAAATGGAAAAAAAAATAGGATTAAAAAAAAAAAAAAAACATTGCTTTTTATCCAGGTAATCCTTATTATAAGCTTACCTGTAGGCAAAAGTGGTTATAAAGGGTTTACAACCACTTCAATGAATGAATACACAAAAAATGTGTGGAAATGCCTCCATGTCTAAAGCCTCGTACACACGAACGAGTTTCTCTGCAAGAAACGACAAGAAAACTGCAGAGAAAACCGACAAGAATCTCGACGAGAAATATAGAGAACCTGCTCTCTATTTTCTCGTTGAGATTCTCGTCAGCCTGTTTCTCGACGAGAAAATTGTGTGTGTGTGTGTGTACACTTACCTGTCCTCCGGGAAGCCCGCGCATGCTCGAAATGACTTTGACGCATGCGCGGTAGCTTCCTAGGCATAGATAGGGTGTAGCAAGATGGCGGCGATGGCATCGAATGTGACGTGCGCACGCTCGTTGTATTCGATGACGTCACCGCGTTCGCTCCATTCAAAGAACCGCGGGTTCTTTGAATGGATCGTGTGTACACTCGGCCGGGACAAGTTTCTTGTCCAAGAATCTCGTCAAGAAAAACGACGTGTTTTTTCTTGACGAGATTTCCGGCCGTGTGTACGAGGCTTTAGGCTGGGTTCACACTACAATGGAAAGCCACTGGAGTACTTTACCGCTACGGCAGCTGTCTGTTGCCGGCTGCAGTAGGGGGCAGTGTGGTGTGCGATTCAGTTTATCATATGGCTCTCTTTTTTTTTTTGTACAAGCTTTATGTGAAGTGTACAAAACGTACACTTCATTCATGTACAGTGCCTTGTGATACGGTGCGGTGCACTGCGGTAAAATGCAGCATGTCTGGATTTTATCGCAGCATGCTGCAGTGCAGCCCTAGGCTGCATTGCAGTTTAAATGGGACACATAATAAACAATGCAGTAAAAGTCTGTCACCGCACAAGAGTGTGAATTCAGCCTAAGGCCCCTTTCACACTGAGGCACTTTGCAGGCGCTATTGCGCTAAAAATAGCGCCTGCAATGCGCCCCAAAAAAGCCGCTCAATTGTATCCAATGTGAAAGCTTGAGAGCTTTCACACTGGAGCGTTGCGCTTGCAGGAGGGTCAAAAAACTCCTGCAAGCCAAATCTTTGAGGCGCGATAGGAGCGGTAAAAATGGCGCCCCTGCCCATTGAAATAAATGGTGTAACGCCCGCAAAACGCAGCAAAGAGGCGTTATTGCGGGCGTTTTTAACCCATTTTCGGCCGCTAGCGCCCGATAGCGCCCGCAAATCGTGGCAAAAAATACAGTATAGCGGCGCTAAAAATAGCGTCGCTATACCGCCAGCGCATCCAGCTCCTCAGTGTGAAAGTAGCCTTATGGTGGCCATACACGTTTTACGTTTTTTAGCCGATTAATGTGCAATTCAATCGAACCGATCACATCCGCAAATGATCGAAAAGCCATAACTTCCCTTCCGATGCATATTTAAAATTCAAACAGATTAGATCAATCTGAGCCGGACAGTCAGGGTTTATTATTGATCATCTTGCATTAGTTGTCAGCACTGAGATATTTCCTTCATGTGATTGTAATTCGATCAATCAGATTATAAAATCACATGGTGGAAACGGAGAAGCAGTTGATAACTTGCAATTGTTATTTATGATTGTATCTTAAAGAGAAACTCCACTTTTGTTGAGGGAAAAAACAAAATGTTCCCTCTGGGTGATCTGTTGCAGGGAGTTTAACAAACTTTGTTGCAGATTTTTACCTTTTGTTATTCTGAAATAGCTGTTTGTTTGTCTGTGTCCATGTGCACAGTGATTCTAATATGAGTGATTTTATTGTTATCAATCAGCTGCTGCACTTAAATCAGACCTTCAGTCATTTTTTCATCTTTCCATCTATTAAATCTTCTGCCCTTGTTGTTTTAACTTTGGATAGTAAAACATTTTTTTTTTTTTTCAGTAAATTCCTTATACAGCCCACTTCCTGTTTCTTGTCTGGTCATTAGTTTAAGCTTATGACATCATGCACAGCTCCCTCGCTCAGTCTTGTGAGAGTCTGCCAGGAAGGGAGGGAGGATGAGTCATAAGAGGGCCAATGAGAGCTGCAGAGATCAAGGTGTGTGTCTGTGTAAATCCAGTTACACCCACAGTTAAAATGGATGCAGCCAGACTCAGTGGAGGGAGATTTCTGCAGCATATTTGGCAAGTACAGAATCACAGTATATATAACATAATATGCAAAGTGGTTGGAGGGAAGCTTCAGAATGGCAAAAGATGTTTTTATTACAAATTATGTGAGCAGACTGCAGTTCCTCTTTAAAGGGTTATGATGAGGAAAGTGGCACGGTCTGCATCCCTTTAGACGTAATTTCCCTTTAGGAGTATCTCATCAAAAATGACATTTTTGTTGAAGGAAATGCTCAAAATCTGACTTGTATCTTAGTGCAGACTTCTGGGAAAATCAGTGAGCCAATCACACAAGCAGAAAAATGGAGTTACCCTTTTAACCCGTTCCCACCTGCCGTATAGTAAAATGATGACCAGGTGGAACCGTTCTCGTTTTGGGAGGACGTCATACGATCTCCTCCCATTCTTGGCTCGGACACAGCGCATCGTCGATCACGGTAAAGAGTCAATGACGGAGGCTCTTTACCATGTGATCAGCTGTGTCCAATCGCAGCTGATCACATGTAAACAAATGCTGGTTATCGGCATTTCCTTTCCTCAGCGCTGTCAGTGTGTGAGGAAAGAAAAGCAGATAACTGGCTTTCCTGTGACAGCAGACATTTACACTGATAATCAGGACACTGATCATCAGTGCAGCCCCATTAGTGCCAATCAGTGCAGCATATCAGTGCCACCTTATCAGTGCCATCATTGCAGCCCATCAGTGCTATCTCATCGGTGTCCATCAGTGCAGCCTCATCAGCTCTCATCAGTGCAGCCTCATCAGCTCTCATCAGTGCAGCCTCATCAGCTCTCATCAGTGCAGCCTCATCAGCTCTCATCAGTGCAGCCTCATCAGCTCTCATCAGTGCAGCCTCATCAGCTCTCATCAGTGCAGCCTCATCAGTTCTCATCAGTGCAGCCTCATCAGTTTCCATCAGTGCTCATCAGTGCAGCCTCATCAGTTCTCATCAGTGCAGCCTCATCAGTTCTCATCAGTGCAGCCTCATCAGTGCAGCCTCATCAGTTCTCATCAGTGCAGCCTCACCAGTTCTCATTACCACACATCAGTGCAGCCTCATCAGTTCTCATCAGCACACATCAGTGAAGAAGAATAATTACTTATTTGCAACATTTTATAACAGAAACAAAGAAAACTTTTTTTCTCTTGTCATCCATGGACTGACACAGCGTGTCTTATACACCTTTACACGTGGGGTTATGTCCCTGCTTGCAGGAGAAGACCTAGGCAGAATGTGAGATGTTATACATACATTCTAAACAGCCAGAGCTGAACAGCCCCGCCCAGGGGGGGCGGTCCCTCCGGACATAACCCTCCCACTGCAGTCAGCAGACCTCAGTTTTTTTCTGCCTAGCAGAAGGAGAAGACGTGGCTCTCTCAGGAGCCAGTCTCCTGACCTATTTTTATTCTTTTGGGAATTTTTTTCCTATTTTTTTTTGAGATCTTCTATCAACTGTCGGCTGGGCAACAGGTTGGGTACAAGATATCCTCGTAGTCTTCCCTGTCCGACCATCGAGCGTGCTGATCCTCGCCTTGTGTGCGTGAGACTCAGTTCACGACATGCCCCACAACTCCAGGGGTGGCCGGTGGGCTTCCAGCTCCGCGGTCCTCTCAAGATAGAACAGTCCGGCTGTATCTTTCGCGGTGGACCGGGCCGACAGCTACTCAGTACCGCACTGTGATAGTTCTGTCAGAAACACACCAGCGGGTCCCTCAGGGGACGGGTAAGTAGTCTCTTCTGGCTGCAGGTGAGTACATGCTGTGTGTTTCTTGTGTGGGGGGATTTCCCTGTCTCCCCCTGTGTTTTTAATGTCACTCTCTGTTCACTAGTGCTGGCGCTGTACTATGGGGGGTGCCTGGGGGCCATACTGTCCTGGGGGGGGGCTCATGCTGCTCTGCATTCGCTGGGGCTGTTTTGTTTTTGGAGGTGAGGGGCCTGGGCGCCGTTCGGCGCCATGTTTTGTGTGTGTGCTGATTTTTACATTGGCGGCCATCTTGCCGGGGCCCGCCGGAGCACATTGCGGCGGCCATTTTCTTGTAGCCGCACGTCTTTTCTGGCACTAGTTTGGCCTCTAGCGCCGCTGGGAACGGCGCGAATCTCCTCACACTCTCTCCTCTCAGCTCACTCACGCTGAGCAGCGCGGCACAGTGAGACAGAGCGGCGGAACCGAGCGGTCCTGGTCAGGTTGGTGGGTTCCCTGGGCATTCCCCTACTTCAGTCAGCACGGCCTGTGGGTGGTCTGAGAGGGACATTATGGAGTCAGAGTCACCAGCTTCCCCTAACATGCCAGAGGCAGCAGCCAGTGCTCCAGCACCTGCGGTCCCTATGGACCAGTTGTCGGCAGTCCTGGAATCATTTCTGACCAGGATGGAAGCTGTGTGTGAGCACAAGGGAGCAAAAAAGCGCCCTCTCCCCACTTTATCTCCACAAGGGGAGTGCTCTGCTTCAGATATGGGCCTAGTTATTGCTGCTCGGGACCCTAGCTCTGAATATTTGGATGGTTTTGAACAGGACATTCCTTGTGAGGAAGACTCCAGTTCTGAGTCAGTAAATGACAGGGCGCTTGTTAGTGAACTCATTGATGCTGTGAGGGACACTCTCAAGCTAGATGCTGCGACCGCAGAACCTCAGGCGGATACAGTCTCCTTTGGTTCTTTTAAGACCAAGCCTTCTAAAAAGGTTTTTCCATATGTACCTTTCTTTGACCAGCTCATTGACCAGGTCTGGGAAAAGCCGCAGAAGACTTTTATGGTCCCGCGGCGTTTGTCTATTAGATACCCCTTTGAAGACGCCCTGCTTAAAAAGTGGGCTTCTCCCCCGGTGGTCGACCCTCCAGTCGCCCGTTTAAACAAGGCCACCACTCTCCCGATGGAGGGGACTCCTGCGTTTAAGGACCCCACTGACAGGAGGTCAGAAGTGGTGAGTAGAGCCATGTTCGCCTTGTTGGGATCCGCCCTACGGCCCGTAGTAGCGGCGACCCTTGTGTCTCAGACACTCACGGAATGGGCAAAAATTTTGCACCAAACTGTGCAGGAGTATATCCTTCCTCCAGACACTATTGCTCTGGCCCACCAGATGGTGCAGGGTCTGATATATGTGTACGACGCCACGTTGGACGCGGCCCCTTTAATATCCAGGGCCTCTGTCTCGGCGGTGGTATTGCGTCGTCTCATCTGGTTGAAATGCTGGTCTGCTGACCTAGCCTCTAAGAAGCTCCTGACGGATCTACCTTTTAAGGGTGGTAGACTTTTTGGTGCTGCTCTGGATGACATCATCAAGGATGTCACGGGAGGTAAAAGCACTCTCCTTCCTCAAACTATCAAGGGTAAGGAGGCCCGACGTAAACCGGGTCCTTCCTTTCCAGCAAAAAAGGGTTTTTTTCGTCCGTCAGAGTCCACGGGTAAGCCATCCCAGACTGACAACAGTGCGGCTGGCGGGCACAAGCGCCCCTGGGTGCGTAAGCCGAACAAGCCGGCTCCCAAGCCCGCCTCCGCGTGAAGTCTTGCCCCCGCCCGTCTCTGGGGTGGGGGGACGACTTCGCAGGTTCACGGATCGGTGGACCTCCCGGATCTCCGACCGGTGGGTGTGCGAGGTGGTCACCTCAGGATACAGAATAGAGTTCCGCTCCTGGCCCCCAGACAGATTCTTTCCCTCAAATCTCCCTCTCCTTCCTGCCTGTCGGGCAGCCCTCCTGGGGGCTGTACAGGATTTGATCGGGTCCGGAGTAATTGTGCCGGTTCCGTCCCAGGAGAGGTTTCAGGGGTTCTACTCGAATCTGTTTGTTGTTCCAAAAAAGGACGGGGTTCGGCCGATCCTGGACCTCAAGGCCCTGAATGCCTTCGTGAAGGTGCAAAAATTCCGCATGGAATCCATTCGCACGGTGGTCGCTACACTCCGTCAAGGGGATTTTCTGGCATCCTTGGACATCAAGGACGCCTACTTGCATGTTCCAATCTGCGCAAGCCACCAGAAGTTTCTGCGCTTTGCGGTCGGCGAAGTCCACTATCAATTTGTGGCTCTTCCCTTCGGCCTGGCCTCGGCACCGAGGGTGTTCACCAAGGTGCTTGCTCCGGTCCTAGCTTTGCTGAGACAGCGAGGCATTGCTATCGTGGGCTATCTGGACGATTTCCTTCTAAGAGCAGACAGTGGCTCAGAATTGGAAGAAAGTGTGACTATCGTCAGTCAGACCCTCAGGGAATTTGGGTGGCTCCTGAACGTTCAGAAGTCGGTTCTAGTCCCGACTCAGCGTCTGGAGTATCTAGGTCTGATTCTGGACTCCTTGGAAGCAAGAGTCTTCCTACCTCCAGACAAACTACTGACACTTCAGTCTGCAGTACGGGTGCTGACGTCCCGAAAATGGTCGTCAATCCGCTTTTGCATGAGAGTCCTGGGACTCATGGTGGCCTCCTTCGAGGCCGTTCCTTATGCCCAAGCGCACACCAGGGCTTTACAGAAAGAGATCTTGTCCACTTGGGACAAATCCCAGTTGTCCTTGGATCTTCAGATCCAGGTGAGTCACCTGGTCAGGGTGTCCCTGACGTGGTGGTTGAGGTCCCCGGCTCTTCGGTCCGGGAAGTCGTTCCTCCCCATCCAATGGACGGTGATCACGATGGACGCCAGCCCGACGGGCTGGGGGGGAGTCTGGGGAGTCCTGTCGGCCCAAGGGCTTTGGACTCCGGACGAAGCCCTCTTACCGATCAATGTGCTGGAGATACGGGCAATCAGACTGTGCCTCTCCTCATGGTCGGAGAAACTACAGGGTCACTCCATCAGGATACAATCGGACAACGCCACAGCAGTGGCGTATGTCAACCATCAAGGGGGGACTCGGAGCTCAGCTGCGGCTTCCGAGGTCGCCCGCATCCTGAGGTGGGCCGAAAGAAGCGTGCCGGCTCTGTCGGCCGTCTACATTCCGGGCGTAGACAATTGGCAGGCGGACTATCTAAGTCGCCAGACGCTGGACCAGGGGGAGTGGTCCTTGCACCCGGAGGTCTTTCAACTCCTTTGCAGATGGTGGGGCACGCCGGATGTGGACCTGATGGCTTCTCGACTCAATCGCAAGGTGTCGAGGTTTGTGGCCAGATCCAGGGATCCCTGGGCGGATGCCTCGGATGCGTTGGTGGCCCCATGGGGTCAGTATCGCCTGATATACGTTTATCCTCCGCTGCAGTTGCTCCCTCGCCTGCTCCGCAGGGTAGCGACCGAGGGAATTCCGGTGATCCTCATTGCTCCGGATTGGCCTCGGCGTCACTGGTACGCCGATCTGGTACGTCTCGTCGCAGACGTTCCCTGGCGGTTACCGATACGGGGGGACCTTCTGTCTCAAGGTCCTATATTTCATCCTGCTTTACAGTCTCTGGTTTTAACGGCATGGTTATTGAAAGCCAGGTGCTGAGAGACCGAGGTCTCTTGGATTCGGTCATTTCGACCATGTTAAGGGCACGGAAGTCTTCCTCCAGAAGGATCTATCACCGTACTTGGAGAGCTTACATCGCCATGTGCGAAGAGCTGGACTGGCGCCCACGAACGTATTCCGTTCCCAGAATCCTGCATTTTCTGCAGCGTGGCGTGACCCAAAAGCTTGCTTTGAGTACCATTAAGGGTCAGATTTCGGCCTTGGCCATCTTCTTTCAGCGACCGCTGGCGGGTCATCCCTTGGTTAGCACCTTTGTGCAGGGGATTCGCCATGTGCTCCCCCCTGTCAAGCCTCCTCTCCCCCCGTGGGATCTGAATTTGGTGCTCTCGGTCCTCCAGGAACCTCCCTTTGAAAATATTAGAGATATTCCCCTCTTGACTTTGTCTCAGAAGGTGGCCTTCTTGGTGGCCATTACTTCCATTAGACGAGTGTCTGAATTGGCGGCCTTGTCCTGCAAGTCGCCCTTTTTGATCATCCATAAGGATAAGGCGGTGTTACGTCCGCGACCTTCCTTTCTGCCAAAGGTGGTCTCGGCCTTCCACTTAAACGAGGACATTGTCCTCCCGTCCTTGTGTCCTCACCCATCGCATCCCAGAGAGTTTGCGCTACACACTTTGGATGTGGTACGAGCCTTGCGGGTGTACCTGTCTGCTACTGCTTCTATTCGGAAGTCTGACTCACTATTTGTGGCTGTCTCTGGTCCAAAACAGGGCCAAGCGGTTTCGTCTGCCACCATTTCTAGGTGGATCAGACAAACCGTCATTCAAGCTTATGCTCTCAAGGGGCGGGCGCCTCCCTTTCCGGTTACGGCACATTCCACCAGGGCAATTGGTGCTTCCTGGGCTTTCCGACATCAAGCGTCGGTTGCACAAGTGTGCAAGGCGGCGACCTGGTCGTCTGTTCATACCTTTTCTAAGTTTTATAAGGTTGATGTGGCTGCATCTTCGGATGCTTCCTTCGGCCGCAAGGTGTTGCAGGCCGCTGTTTGATGTTGCAACTCCTCCGTTGAGGAGCTCTGCCTTGTTTGGAGTGAAGTTTTTGGTTTTCCATTTATACTGCTCCCATCCCTCTTGACACTGCTTTGGGACATCCCACGTGTAAAGGTGTATAAGACACGCTGTGTCAGTCCATGGATGACAAGAGAAAATAGGATTTTTGTACTCACCGTAAAATCCGTTTCTCTGGCATCCATGGACTGACACAGCACCCACCCTTCTTTTTAAGTTTGTACTGCTTTGTTACGAACTGAGGTCTGCTGACTGCAGTGGGAGGGTTATGTCGGGAGGGACCGCCCCCCTGGGCGGGGCTGTTCAGCTCTGGCTGTTTAGAATGTATGTATAACATCTCACATTCTGCCTAGGTCTTCTCCTGCAAGCAGGGACGTAACCCACGTGTAAAGGTGTATAAGACACGCTGTGTCAGTCCATGGATGCCAGAGAAACGGATTTTACGGTGAGTACAAAAATCCTATTTTTTTTTCTTCAAAAGTTTTGTTCTTTTTGCATTTGTTTAGCAAAAAATTAAAAACCCAGTGGTAATTAAATACCACCAAAAGAAAGCTCTATTTGTGTGAAAAAATGATAAAAAATGTCATATGGGTACAGTATTGCATGACCGTGCAATTGTCATTCAAAGTGTGACAGAGCTGAAAGCTGAAAATTGGCCTGGGCAGGAAGGGGGTAAAAGTGGCCAGTATTGAAGTGGCTACCTATCAATCAAAATCCACTTCCCTGTGTGTGGCATATGGATCGACTATAGTTTGATTATTCCTATCGGAAGATGTTGATCGGAACATAAATCGATCATTTATCGAAGCGTTAATGACCCATAATAAGAGATTGAGTGCCTCTTTATGTATTTATAGGGAAAAAACATGATGAAGAATCTAGCCCTTTCTTATGCGTTCCAAAGCTAAAAAAAAAAAAATTTTGCCTAGAGATACACTTTAAAGGCCAGTTCACACCCCAAAAACACACTCCAGATGCGTTTCGCGATGCGCGTTTTTAATGCGTTTCCGGATGCATTCACAGTGTTTTTTTTATTTTTTTCTTATTTTTATATTTCCCTGTTTTATTTTTTGTTTTGTTTTTTAGGGCCAGTTTACACCACTTGCAGTCCAGTGCGTTTTTGTTCTGCATCAAAAACGCATGGAAAGTAAGTTATATGGTTTCCAATGGCATTGTTCACACCAGTGCAGTTAGTTCCAGGGCTTTTCAGTTTCCGAAAATAAAGTAGAACATGCTGCATTTTTCCTGCACTGGACTGTACTGGAACGCAGTAAAACGCATCAAAAATGCACTGGAACGCATCAAAAATGCACTGGACCCTTGTATAGTAAAAGGCCAGATCACACCACAAAAACACACTCCAGATCCGTTCCAGATGCATTTCCGCATGTGCATTTTTAATACGTTTTGATGTGTTCTGGTGTGTTTTTGATGCGTTTCCATATGCATTCCAGGTGGGTTTTTTTTTGTTTTTTTTTTACTATACTAGGGTCCAGTGCAGTTTTTGATGCGTTTCTGATGCGTTCCAGTGCATTTTTTATGTGTTTTTCTATCAGAAATGCACTGGAACGCATCAGAAATGCATCAAAAACACACTGGACCGTAGTACAGTAAAAAAAAAAAAAAAGGAAAAAAAACCCACCTGGAATGAATCTGGAAACGCATCAAAAACACACCGGAACACATTAAAAACGCACATGCAGAAATGCATCTGGAACGGATCTGGAATGTGTTTTAGTGGTGTGAACTGGCCCTTACTTTACTAGGGTCCAGTGCGTTTTTGATGCGTTCCAGTGCATTTTTGATGCATTTTACTGCGTTCCGGTACAGTCCAGTCCAGGAAAAATGCAGCATGTGCTACTTTTTTTTTCTGAAACTAATGCCGCGTACACACGATCATTATTCACGGCGGTTAAAAAACCGCCGTGAATAATGTCATTTAAAACGGGGGAACAGCTTGTTCCCCACACACGATCGTTTTTCACGTCATTTTTTCTCTTGACGAGAAAAACGACCGTCTGTGGGCTCCGTGGCAGTGTTTCCCTATGGGAAACACTGCCGCGGAAAAGATGTCGAAAAAAACGACGAGAAAAATTAGAACATGTTCTAATTTTTCTCGTCGTTTTTAATGTCGTTTTTCTCGTCGAAAAAAACGACAGAAAGCCCACAGACGATCGTTTTTCTCGTCGAATGGGAAAAATTTCGTTTTTCTCGACGAGAAAAACGGCCGTGTGTATGCGGCATAACTGCACTGGTGTGAACAATGCCATTGGAAACCATATAACCTACTTTCCAATGCGTTTTGATGCAGAACAAAAAACGCACTGGACTGCATGTGGTGTGAACTGGCCCTAAAAGCAGCATTGCTAGAGCATGGTACATTTGTGAAGAGCTAAATAGGAGGACAATCATAGAGAAAGGAGTGATGGAGAGGGAAGGATAGATTTGGGGGGGGGCGGTAGCGGCAGGTGTCTGGGGCTGTGCGACACCTGGGCTCAGCGCCCCCCCCCCCCCCCTTAGCCGGTGTCAGCTCAGTGTATGTGTATAATGTGTATGTGAGGCTGGCCTCTCCTCCTCCTTCTTCTTCTTCTCAGCCTGCTGGGGAGGTGGCTCAGCTGCAGCTGCTCTCAGCGCAAGTCACAGCAGAGTGAAGTGGATGAGCGGAGATCGCAGAGGAAAGCCAGCAGCCATCCTAGGACCATGATACCATATCAGGCAATTTGACCAGACCCGGGCTCTCCGCAAAGGAAACAAAGCTTGCCGTCCCCGCTGCCTTTATTTCCAGCCACTCGCCTCCAAAGCTGAGGGACACTTTTCATCACCAATGGTCCAAAACAACATGTCCAAGACTCCTTCAACCTCACAGGAGATCCACATGGATGTTCTGGAGAACCCCATCGTAGTGCAGGTAGGTACGCCCCGACCGCCGCACATTTTTATTGCTTGCATTTGTGTTTTTTTTTTTAGGTTGCTGCGTTATTACGGCACATCGATTATTTATTAGGATGGCGTAAAGATTAAGGATTATGACCGGTCAGGTTTTTGGCAGCTGGCCCCCGTTTTCTGGGACGGTCCCTGGAAACATTAGTTCAAAAACTGATCAGCTGTACCATAACCTCCCTGCTTTCTGCAGGTTTGGGCTAAAATCTTGTCATCTATTTTATATTTTAAATAGCCGGCGTCGGTAAGTATCCTAGGCTGTGCAGTCAGCACTCTTGTCTTGCAGAGCCGGGGTCCCAGGTTCACTTCCCAACACTAACATTATCTGCCTGCATGGAGTTCTATGCCCTCCCTCTCTTGGCAGTGAGTTTTATCCCACGCTCCAAAACCACACTGGTGGGTTAATTGACTTCCACCCCCCAATTGGCACGTGTGTGTGTGTGACTTTGGGGGACTGTTAGATTGTAAGCTCCTTTGGGGCAGGGAGCGATGCAGATGGTCGGTGTAGTCTATAAAGCACAGTAGAATTTGTTGGCACTATAAAAAAAAAATGAAAGAAATAAATATATATTATAATATATATATATATAGCAACTCTGGGACCTGCCACACGGCACTGAGAATGATGAGCTGAGATACAACAGCTGAACACCAGCGTCCTGACATATTTATTCTTTATAATGCTGGCAGCCATGCACTGGGACTGCGGCTGGTCTGTTTAGCTTGTCCTCATCGTTACCCAGGACAGTACAGTGCAGTCTGAGAACATTGAAATGTGAATATTGATTGGCTGAATTGGGTTACTGTGGTTTGTCATTTGCACTGTGTATTCATCCTATTTCATCGTTTTCTACTATGTGCCACAAAAATGCTTTCAGTTTCCAGTATTACAGTTGTTGCCCCTGGCAACCAGACCACAAATGTATAGACCTTGTAGTTCTTCAGCCATAGGTTGGCTTTCCTATTTGACGTCCTTCATCTGTAGGTGTTCTGTTAAAGCTTAGTACCGGGGGCTCTGATGTAAAAGGGGGCTTTGATGTGAAAGAAGACTCTGAGGTGAAAGAGGAACTCTGATGTGAAAGGGGGACTCTGATGTGAAGGGAGCTTTGATGTGAAAGGGCAATACTGATGTGAAGGGAGGCTGTAATGTGAAAGGGGGACTTTGATGTGAAGGGAGACTGTGATGTAAAAGGGGGCTCTGATGTGAAGGGAGGAGGACTCTGAGGTGAAAGAGGAACTCTGATGTGAAAAGGGGACTCTGATGTGAAGGGAGCTTTGATGTGAAAGGGCAATACTGATGTGAAGGGAGGCTGTAATGTGAAAGGGGGACTTTGATGTGAAGGGAGGCTGAAAAGGGGGCTCTGATGTGAAGGGAGGAGGACTCTGAGGTGAAAGAGGAACTCTGATGTGAAAGGAGGACTCTGATGTGAAGGAGGGGTTGTGATGTGAAAGGGCGACACTGATGTGAAAGATGGACTCTGATGTAAAGGGGGAGGGGGCTCTAATGTGAAAGGGGGACTCTGATGTGAAAGGAGGACTCTGATGTGAAGGAGGGGTTGTGATGTGAAAGGGCGACACTGATGTGAAAGATGGACTCTGATGTAAAGGGGGAGGGGGCTCTAATGTGAAAGGGGGACTCTGATGTGAAAGGGATGGGGGACTGTGATGTGAAAGGAGGACTCTGATGTGAAGGGGGGCTTCTGATTTGAAAGGGAGATCTAATGTGGAAGGGGTACTCTGAGGTGAAAGAGGAACTCTGATGTGAAAGGAGGACTCTGATGTGAAGGGCAATACTAATGTGAAGGGAGCTTTGATGTGAAAGGGCAATACTGATGTGAAGGGAGGCTGTAATGTGAAAGGGGGACTTTGATGTGAAGGGAGGCTGTGATGTTAAGGGGGGCTCTGATGTGAAGGGAGGAGGACTCTGATGTGAAGGAGGGGTTATGATGTGAAAGGGCGACACTGATGTGAAAGATGGACTCTGATGCAAAGGGGGAGGGGGGCTCTAATGTGAAAGTGGGACTCTGATGTGAAAGGGATGGGGGGCTGTGATGTAAAAGGAGGACTCTGATGTGAAAGGGAGATCTAATGTGGAAGGGGTACTCTGATTGAAGGGAACGGGCACCCTGGGGGAGGGGGGCTCTAATGAGAAAGTGGGGCTCTGATGTGAAAGGGCGATACTGATGTGAAGGGAGGCTATGATGTCAAAGGGGGACTCTGATGTGAAGGGGGGGGTTCTAATGTGAAAGGAGGAGGACTCTGAGGTGAAAAAGGAACTCTGATGTGAAGGGGTGACACTGATGTGAAGGGGTGCTGTGATGTGAAAGGGGGACTCTGCTGTGAAGGGGGAGGGGGCTCTTTTGTGAAAGGGTTACTCTTATGTGAAAGGGGGGCTCTGATGTGAAGGGGAGACTCTGATGTTAAAGGGTGGGGGTCTCTGATGTAAGGGGGACGCTGATGTGAAGGGGGGCTTCTGATTTGAAAGGGAGATCTAATGTGGAAGGGGGACTCTGATGTGTAAAGGGAAGGACTTTTGGTGTGAAGGGGGGGGGGGGGGGACAGATTTTTTTCAGCCCATGAATATTTGTAAAACATACAATGTGACCTTCATACTGAAAAGATTGGA
This sequence comes from Rana muscosa, assembly GCA_029206835.1. Taxonomy (NCBI): domain Eukaryota; kingdom Metazoa; phylum Chordata; class Amphibia; order Anura; family Ranidae; genus Rana; species Rana muscosa. The sequence continues at coordinate 263,706,749 of CM055122.1, read as the reverse complement.
GCCCCCTGACTTAGTAAATTGAAAGACAAACAAACTTTTAGTTCCTGACCAGCCAGAAAGTCACAGGTTACATAATTCTGATTACAGTACACAGTGGGGAAAATAATTATTTGATCCCCTGCAGATTATGTAAATTTGCATTACAAAGAAATGAAGGGTCTATAATTTTTATCATAGGTGTATTTTAAATGATAGAGACAGAATATCAACCAAAAATCCAGAAAATAACACGATACAAATGTTATTTTACTCACTGAACTGCAACTCAATTTATAAGACCCCTTTCACACTGAGGTGCTTTTCAGTCGCTTTAGCGCTAAAAAAAAGCTCCTGAAAACTGCTTCCCATTAATATCAATGAATGCTTTCACACTGGGGCGGTGCAGCATCTTTGAAGCATGTAAAAAGCCCCTCTCCACTGAAATGAATGGGAAGCGCTCCAAAAGCGCTGCAAAATGGTTAGTTTGAGTCATATGACCTTAAAAAAAAAAAGGCTCACCGCTAACGCCTCAAAAGCGCTTGAAAAGCACCCGACGTCTTATGGCCAGTTTTCAAGCGCCTCAGTGTGAAAGGGGTCTAAGTATTTGATCCCCAAGGAAATCATGACTGAGTACTTGGTGGAGAAACCCTTGTTGGTGAGCACAGAGGTCAGACGTTTCTTGTAGTTGGTGACCAGGTTTGCACACATCTCAGGAGGGATTTTGGTCCACTCTTCTTTACAGATCTTCTCTAAATCTTTAAGGTTTCTTGGCTGTCGCTTGGCAACTTGAAGTTTCAGCTCCCTCCATACATATTCTATAGGATTAAGGTCTGGAAACTGGCTAGACCACTCCATGACCTTAAACTTCTTCTAGAGCCACTTCTTTGTTGCCTTGGCAGTATGCTTTGGGTCATTGTCATGCTGGAAGACCCATCCATGACCCATCTTCAGTGTTCTGGATGAGGGAAGAAGGTTCTCATCCAAGATTTTACAATACATGTCCCCATCCATTGGCCCCTCAATGCGGCAAAGTCAGCCTGTACATTTAGCTGAGAAACAGCCCCAAAGTATAATGTTTCCACCTTCATGCTTGACTGTAGGGATGGTGTTCTTAGGTCATGCACGGACGGATCCAGAGTCTAGTCTCGGGAGGGGCACTACCAGAATTTTTTTTTTTTGGGGGGCAATTTATCAGGGAAATGACTGGTGTTGGCGCTTCAATGATCACGGCACCATGGTTGTTATGGTGTCAGGATGATTAAAGCGCATTATTTCTATTATTACATTGTAATATAAAATTAAATGGTTCAACTCATCATAATGCAGAATCAGTGGGAGCCCCGAGTGTGTCACTTGCCACATCTCCTGCCACCAGATGCAGCTTGTCACTTGCCACGTCACCTGCCACAAGCTACGGAATGTCACTTGCCTGCCACCAGATGCAGATTGTCACTTGCCACGTCACCTGCCACATGTTGCTGATTGTCACTTGCCTGCCACTAGATGCAGATTGTCACTTGCCATGTCACCTGCCACTAGATGCAGATTGTCACTTGCCATGTCACCTGCCACTAGATGCAGATTGTCACTTGCCATGTCACCTGCCACTAGATGCAGATTGTCACTTGCCATGTCACCTGCCACATGTTGCGGATTGTCACTTGCCACATCACCTGCCACAAGCTACGGAATGTCACTTGCCTGCCACCAGATGCAGATTGTCGCTTGCCACGTCACCTGCCACATGTTGCGGATTGTTACTTGCCACAAGTTGCAGATTGTCACTTGCCACAAGTTGCGGAATGTCACTTGCCTGCCACTAGATGCAGATTGTCGCTTGCCACGTCACCTGCCACAAGTTGCAGATTATCACTTGCCACAAGTTGCGGAATGTCACTTGCCTGCCACTAGATGCAGATTGTCACTTGCCATGTCACCTGCCACAAGTTGCAGATTGTCACTTGCCACAAGTTGCGGAATGTCACTTGCCTGCCACTAGATGCAGATTGTCACTTGCCATGTCACCTGCCACTAGATGCAGATTGTTACTTGCCATGTCACCTGCCACAAGTTGCAGATTGTTACTTGCCACGTCACCTGCCACATGTTGCGGATTGTCACTTGCCCGCAAGTTCCGCAACTAAAAACTAATTTCTCTCTCTTGTTAAAAACAAATTTCTCGGGGGTGGCAATTGCCCCGTTGCCCCCCCCTGGATCCGCCCCTGAGGTTATGCTGCTTTTAGGGCCAGTTCACACCACGTGCAGTCCAGTGCGTTTTTGTTCTGCATCAAAAATGTATGGAAAGTAGGTTATATGGTTTCCAATGGCATAGTTCACACCAATGCAGTCAGTTCCAGAAAAAAAAAGTAGAATTTTTTTTTTCATCCAAACACGGCGAGTCCCCCTCCTCAAGAAGGCACATGTACAGCCATGCCAATGATCATCTACATGATTCAGAGAAGGATTGGGAGAAAGTGCTGTGGTCAGATGAGACCAAAATTGAGCTCTTTGGCATTAACTCGACTCGCCGTGTTTGGAGGAAGAAAATGCTGACTATATAGGTTCAGTCTCACTGCTGTTATCTTTGTATCCTAATAATTCTCCTCTCCTTGGCATCCCCTTCGTACTAAAATTCCTTCCCTTCCCCATCACCCCCATATTTCGGCTTATTTCACGCCTTCATTGAGGGTTTTAATGTGCTCATTTGGTGCTCTTTGTGCTCAGTGCTTCATCACACAAAATCAGTATAGGAACGGTTTCCTAAATAGAGACATTGATGTAAATAAATAAAACACACACACAGATCAGATAATAATTAAGGAAGGATTTAATTTAAATAGCAAATAAATGTTTAGACATGCAAAATAGTAGTTACCGGTATACAGGGCTTTTTTTCAGCGGGAACGCAGGGGAACAACGCAGGGGAACGCAGTCCCGGCACCTCCTGGACTGACTGTATGTAATGGCAAGGGGTGCTGGGGTGTGCTGCAGGGTATTGATGCTCACTGCTGGTGGATCTATTCTAGCTGGAGGGGATCTATTTTTGCAGGGGGGTCTATTGTTGCTGAGGAGGTCTAGTGTTGCTGGTGGGGGACCTATTGTTGCGTGGGGGTCAGTTGTTTCTGAAGGAGATCTACCGTTGGGGGAGGGGTCTATTGTTGATGGTTGCCAGAGAGTCTATTAATGCTGGCTGTGCAGAGATCTGTTGATGCTGCCGGGAGTCTATTGTTGCTGGGGGGGGGGAATTTTGTTGTGGGTGGTACATTGTTAGGTGGTCAAGAAAAAATTAAGGTGTATACTGCGCTGTCTTGGAACAAAACTATCTGTATGAGTGACAAATGCTGCAACTTAAATGTGAGACACACACAATAGAAACAAATAAACTTAAAAAAGCTGCGCAAAAAATAAACAAAAATCCTTATAGTGATAAAGGATTATCCAGAACTCAATCTATGACAATACAAGCAAACAATATATACAGGTTGTCAGAAAAAATGACTAAATATATAATTGACAATATTTAGAAAGGGGAGTCCTGTGTGTGGGAAATAAATTATCAAAAATAGGTGTCTGACAGAATAACATAAATGAATGAAGATCTCATTAATCCACTGTTGGTGACTCCAAACTCAAAACACCAGATAAAAAAGTGCTGTTAGTCTAATAGACAGAAATTCCACCACCATTAGAGTTAGCTGCCGCTTACCGGAACACCTGATCCCTTCAGAGATCAGTGAAAGCAGATGGCTGTATTCCCCTGCCAGGGTCTCTAAGAGTGGCTAGAATCTGTGTTGCTCCACTATGATTATACACCAGTCCTCTCCATATAGCCCGGATTCGATTTGCCAATAGAAAAGAAAGCCACCATAGTGTAATCCAGTTTAATATTTAATGTGATAAAATTGCACTTACAATTAGATGAAAACAAAAGCGTGTGGTATGTTAAAGCCGGCCGGCTAAAGACAGCCCGTTCCTTCCGGACTCTCGGTATGTTGGTGACGTCAGCACGCCGCCCCTCCCTACGTCGTTTCGTCACAAATGACGTCGTCCTGGGGCACGGGCGGCGTGCTGACCCACCGCCATATATAGTGCACAAACAACAGAGACGCCCAGATCTGATCTCCCCGCGTCACTGCCGCATAAATCGCCATTTTAGTAGTGGGCAAAATTGCCCATATATATAGTACCCCATATCCTACTCTTTTGGCTTCTTGTCTCCGCAGTATATTGATCATACCGGGATCGAATGTCTGTTTAAAACACAAATATGTTTTTTTATAAAAATCCCGTATCAAGGAAGGATTCTGCGGGCTGGTGGTGCCACGCATCTCCTCCATCATAGATTTAGGATGTAACATGTTAAAAAGTATACAGGCTAGATTCCCAAGAAGAAACCTGGAAATCCTATTAGTGTTACATTAGGCTATAAAAACGCATATCTCATTACATTAATAATTCTATTGGCCACTATATTTGGATAGTACTCAGGGCCCCTACTGGATGCAACCAGTACTGCATAATGGCAGCCTAATGAACATATAATATATAATAATTTTAAATGTATAAGGAGGAACAGGGACTAATACAGCTCAAATTAAGGGCTAATAAAAAACACATATAATTTGGACATTAATATAAACATTTGTTCGTTGAGAATACGTAGGCGATGCCAGGCTCATATGGTTAAAGGGAGATCTACCCCTTTGATGGAAAAAATACCATCGAACATGGCAGAGCCACCATAACTCTAATAGAACAGTCGAACCTCAGAGCCGCATCTCCCCAATTGATGAGATCATGCAATCTCTAAGTGTACCGACCACCTAACTTTAGGAAGAAGTAAGCAGGGAATAATATTAATAAAAGACTGTATAAGAGAAAACCTAATTTTATTTATTTATTTTTTATACGGTTCTTATTACTTTTCAAAGGGAGTTTCATTCTGACCTCATAGGGCTTCCCCTCTATCTATTTATAATTTAGAGAAATAAAGGTCACTATGTCTCTAATAGTAAGCTTGGACAATAAGGGAGTTGAAAAAACCCCTGTCCCTAAGATATCTGAATAAGCCCAATTGACAGGTCTACCCTCTCCATGCTAAAATTATTTCCCCCATGGAGAAATCAAAACTTATATTCACAAACTACAGGTATTCAAAACCGCGTGACGACTGAGAAATCAGGTCTGGTTCACAAATCACTTGTTATATCACCCAAATGGCACCATGGACTATATAGCTCCCTAAGAATGTTCTAAGCATTATCTATAAATGCATTCACATCTATGTCTATATTCAGGCCGTAGGGGGTATAACTCCGTACCCTATATATCCATGCCATTTTCATCTTTGATATTTCCCTCACTAGAGAGCCACCCCTCCAGTGAGGGCTATACCTATCAATCCCCCAGGAACACCGTGCCTGCTGGGTTGCGCTCGTGATGTAAATCATAATGCCTTGACACTGAGTGGTCTTTGAATCCACTTTTGATGTTGGCAATATGCTCACCCAAACGCACTTGCATCGATCTTTTTGTGCGGCCTATATATTGCATCCCGCAGGGACATTGCAATAAATATACAACCCCTGTGGAACTGCAGGTGACAAATGACTCAATCTGATGTTCCCTAGAGGTACTTGTTGATCTAAATGAGACCGTTTTTTTAGATTTGATTTTGTTGAGTCTACACACTTGGCATCTACGACACTGATGATATCCAGAAATATTCTGGAAAAAGGATACTCTTTTGGGTGGTGGATCAACCACATTGGGTGCTACTTTATCCCGAAGTGAGGGGACCCCCCTAAAGATAACCTGTGGTACTGCTGGCAAAAAGGTGCTAATAATTTGATCACTCTTCAGCACATGCCAGTGTTTCCGCAGGATGTTTTTCACTAAAAAATGTTGGGTGGAATAAGTAGTGACAAGTGGTATGAGTGGTCCATCACGTTTCTTTTTTGGACCTCCATCCAATAGGACTGTTCTATCAATTCTCCCAACCTCATTTATTGTTGTTTCTAAGGAGTTCGTGTCATACCCTTTCTCTACCAATCTTTCTTTCAAGATATTGGCTTGAAGGGCATAATCAGCCATCTCTGAGCAATTCCGCCTCATCCTTATGAATTGGCTCTTGGGCACTGATTTAAGCCAAGAATCCTTATGGCAGCTTCCTAGAGGTATATACGCGTTACGATCCGTCTCTTTAAAGTATGAGATCGTTTTGAAGTCTGTCCCTTCTTTGATCACTGTGAGATCCAAGAAGTGGATTCTGTCTTGACTGGCTTCATATACAAAGCTAATGCCCCTATTGTTCTTATTTAAATTCACAAAGAACTCCTCTAATTGGGAAAAAGTGCCTTCCCATAGGAGGAGGACGTCATCAATATACCTCGCCCAAAAGGCGAGGCAAGGATTGCGTTCCCTATAGATGACGTCCTCCTCCCACTTGGCCATGAAGAGATTGGCCAAACTGGGGGCATATTTAGCCCCCATAGCGACACCCCTCTTTTGTCTATAGAAATTTTGGCTAAACCAAAAGTAATTATGGTTGGCCGCAAATTCCAATAGATCCATGACAAAAGATTGTTGTTCCTGGGGTATCGTGGACAGAAAATCCAAATAGTATTTGACTGCGGACAGTCCCAATACATGCGGTATAACAGTGTACAAGGATGCCACATCTGCCGTGACCATCCATGTACGTTCAGTCGCCTTTTGACCTGCCAACAGATTGATTACATGACGTGTGTCTTTAAGGTATGAGGGCATTTGTTGTACCAACGGTTGCAAAAAATGGTCTATATACTTGCCCACCCGGGACGTGATGGAATCAATTCCGCTCACTATCGGACGTCCCGGGGGGCAAGTAAGACTTTTGTGGATTTTCGGCAAGCAATAAAGAATAGGCACCCTTGGTGCTTTCGGGATCAGAAAAAGCTGTTCTTTTTCATTCAATATACCCAACCGTACGCCCTTCTGAACAAGTGTTTCCAATATATTTTTGTACTGAACTATTGGATTGCCTGGCAAAAGTATATACGTATCCTTATCACCTACTATTCTAGATAATTCCCGAAGGTAGTCACTTCTATCCAAAATGACTATCCCACCCCCCTTATCCGCGGGGCGAATAACCAACTCCTTATTGTTGCACAAAGAGTCCAATCCCTCTTGTAGGTTTTTAATCTGTTCCTTTATTAACCACCTTAACCGTTTCTAATTCCTTCAAAACTACATCACGGAAAACCCGTAATGCTGGAGCCAGAGTTCCAGGAGGATTAAATGTTGATGCATTTGACAATCCTGAACATTGGTATTTAGATGGAATGCCTCCTCCCTGAAATGATGGCATACTCGCAAAATGTCTTTTAATATTGATTCGTCTAACATATTTGTGTATATCCATATAAGTTTCAAATTTATTCAATTTTCTAGGTGGAGCATATTTGAGGCCTTTATTTAACAAAGCAGTTTCACTTGTTGTTAAAACCTGAGTGCTCAAGTTAAAAATGCCCTCTCCTGTCACATCCTTGACTTTTTTTGATTGTGCTCTCCTCCCCCCTCTGACTCCTCTTTGTTTTCGATTGGTCGTTTTGTACCCTGGTTTTGCCTGGGAAAACCCCAATGATATTGTTCCTGTGGGTTATCCTCCGACCTATTCGAATGATCCCTAGAGGACCAAGTATACTCTTGGTCTCTATAATCAAATTCCGTGGGACCCTCCCTGTCTCTTAAGGGAAAGAAACGGTTGTGGGAATCTCCTCCACCATTAAGCTCCCATTCGTCCCCATTTCTTTCTGGCCGTGTCCATTCATTATGGTACGGCTCCTGATATACAGGTCTATCCTGCCCATAATGATTGTACGAACCTCTATCAGAGCCCCTCCTTGGTCTAGGCGGTTCTCTGTAAGGTTGATATTGGAACCTATTGGGTTGTACGCCATGTCCTCTATCATTATTTCCTCCTGGTCCATACTGATGGTTCCATCCATTGTTCTTACTAAACTGGGCTCCTTTAGTGGGTCCATATGTTCTAGAGGGAGATTGGTAGGACACCCGTCTACCTTTCTTTCCCGACTTGCTATTATTTTGATTTTTTTTAGCTGTTTTCTATGATACCTCCTTAATAGGCAAGTGTTGGATTTCCCCCAAGGGGACCGTGGGTACATCCTCTCCCTGGGTGATAGCATCCATCCTAGATTCCTGTTTGTTTAATTCCTCACTGGCCAATTTTTTTGCCAGTCAAAAACACTATTGGCCTCATAGTCCCTATAGTCCCTGTTATACTTCTTCCTTTTTTTATTTTTCTGTTCCTTTTCTTCCTTATCTAAAATTTTTAAAAGATTGACTGTTCTTTCTTTATATTCCTCACTCTCTTTATGAGGAAGCAGGGAGTCTTTCAGAGTTTTTATTTCAGTATCCAATCTGGAGAGCTTGCCATTCTTCCTCAGCACCAAGAAGCGTAGAAAGTTGATCCCAGCTTCATTGAAATATCGGAACCAACTTTCTAAATCCACTTCCCCTTTTTGTGGGCATACTTCCCACCTGAGACTTCTTGGCACCATACTCAGTCGGATGTATGTCTCCAGAAAAGCCGCATCCCACTGTGTATGTATCTCTGAGATTGTTAAATTTTTAAGGCGAACAAAAAGCCCTCCCAGATCTCCATCTTTGGTGCTAAAAGTTTCAAAGACACCTTCAGTGTTGACCACCTTTGATGCTCTGTATTCAAATATATCCATCTGCTCTGATTTATTCTTAAATAAATGTGAGAAATATATTTAATTATTTAAACCACTCTAAATGGTACTCACCCCGTGATTATGACCCCAATATATTAATACCGTGATTCAAATATAAATATCTTATACAAGACTACTGAAAGTCTCAAACTGCTGCAATATCTATGTATCTAAGTGATCAAGAAATTACGGGTTTTCCGTGATGTAGTTTTGAAGGAATTAGAAACGGTTAAGGTGGTCAATAAAGGAACAGATAAAAACCTACAAGAGGGATTGGACTCTTTGTGCAACAATAAGGAGTTGGTTATTCGCCCCGCGGATAAGGGGGGTGGGATAGTCATTTTGGATAGAAGTGACTACCTTCGGGAATTATCTAGAATAGTAGGTGATAAGGATACGTATATACTTTTGCCAGGCAATCCAATAGTTCAGTACAAAAATATATTGGAAACACTTGTTCAGAAGGGCGTACGGTTGGGTATATTGAATGAAAAAGAACAGCTTTTTCTGATCCCGAAAGCACCAAGGGTGCCTATTCTTTATTGCTTGCCGAAAATCCACAAAAGTCTTACTTGCCCCCCGGGACGTCCGATAGTGAGCGGAATTGATTCCATCACATCCCGGGTGGGCAAGTATATAGACCATTTTTTGCAACCGTTGGTACAACAAATGCCCTCATACCTTAAAGACACACGTCATGTAATCAATCTGTTGGCAGGTCAAAAGGCGACTGAACGTACATGGATGGTCACGGCAGATGTGGCATCCTTGTACACTGTTATACCGCATGTATTGGGACTGTCCGCAGTCAAATACTATTTGGATTTTCTGTCCACGATACCCCAGGAACAACAATCTTTTGTCATGGATCTATTGGAATTTGCGGCCAACCATAATTACTTTTGGTTTAGCCAAAATTTCTATAGACAAAAGAGGGGTGTCACTATGGGGGCTAAATATGCCCCCAGTTTGGCCAATCTCTTCATGGCCAAGTGGGAGGAGGACGTCATCTATAGGGAACGCAATCCTTGCCTCGCCTTTTGGGCGAGGTATATTGATGACGTCCTCCTCCTATGGGAAGGCACTTTTTCCCAATTAGAGGAGTTCTTTGTGAATTTAAATAAGAACGATAGGGGCATTAGCTTTGTATATGAAGCCAGTCAAGACAGAATCCACTTCTTGGATCTCACAGTGATCAAAGAAGGGACAGACTTCAAAACGATCTCATACTTTAAAGAGACGGATCGTAACGCGTATATACCTCTAGGAAGCTGCCATAAGGATTCTTGGTTTAAATCAGTGCCCAAGAGCCAATTCATAAGGATGAGGCGGAATTGCTCAGAGATGGCTGATTATGCCCTTCAAGCCAATATCTTGAAAGAAAGATTGGTAGAGAAAGGGTATGACACGAACTCCTTAGAAACAACAATAAATGAGGTTGGGAGAATTGATAGAACAGTCCTATTGGATGGAGGTCCAAAAAAGAAACGTGATGGACCACTCATACCACTTGTTACTACTTATTCCACCCAACATTTTTTAGTGAAAAACATCCTGCGGAAACACTGGCATGTGCTGAAGAGTGATCAAATTATTAGCACCTTTTTGCCAGCAGTACCACAGGTTATCTTTAGGGGGGTCCCCTCACTTCGGGATAAAGTAGCACCCAATGTGGTTGATCCACCACCCAAAAGAGTATCCTTTTTCCAGAATATTTCTGGATATCATCAGTGTCGTAGATGCCAAGTGTGTAGACTCAACAAAATCAAATCTAAAAAAACGGTCTCATTTAGATCAACAAGTACCTCTAGGGAACATCAGATTGAGTCATTTGTCACCTGCAGTTCCACAGGGGTTGTATATTTATTGCAATGTCCCTGCGGGATGCAATATATAGGCCGCACAAAAAGATCGATGCAAGTGCGTTTGGGTGAGCATATTGCCAACATCAAAAGTGGATTCAAAGACCACTCAGTGTCAAGGCATTATGATTTACATCACGAGCGCGACCCAGCAGGCACGGTGTTCCTGGGGATTGATAGGTATAGCCCTCACTGGAGGGGTGGCTCTCTAGTGAGGGAAATATCAAAGATGGAAATGGCATGGATATATAGGGTACGGAGTTATACCCCCTACGGCCTGAATATAGACATAGATGTGAATGCATTTATAGATAATGCTTAGAACATTCTTAGGGAGCTATATAGTCCATGGTGCCATTTGGGTGATATAACAAGTGATTTGTGAACCAGACCTGATTTCTCAGTCGTCACGCGGTTTTGAATACCTGTAGTTTGTGAATATAAGTTTTGATTTCTCCATGGGGGAAATAATTTTAGCATGGAGAGGGTAGACCTGTCAATTGGGCTTATTCAGATATCTTAGGGACAGGGGTTTTTTCAACTCCCTTATTGTCCAAGCTTACTATTAGAGACATAGTGACCTTTATTTCTCTATATTATAAATAGATAGAGGGGAAGCCCTATGAGGTCAGAATGAAACTCCCTTTGAAAAGTAATAAGAACCGTATAAAAAATAAAAAAATAAAATTAGGTTTTCTCTTATACAGTCTTTTATTAATATTATTCCCTGCTTACTTCTTCCTAAAGTTAGGTGGTCGGTACACTTAGAGATTGCATGATCTCATCAATTGGGGAGATGCGGCTCTGAGGTTCGACTGTTCTATTAGAGTTATGGTGGCTCTGCCATGTTCGATGGTATTTTTTCCATCAAAGGGGTAGATCTCCCTTTAACCATATGAGCCTGGCATCGCCTACGTATTCTCAACGAACAAATGTTTATATTAATGTCCAAATTATATGTGTTTTTTATTAGCCCTTAATTTGAGCTGTATTAGTCCCTGTTCCTCCTTATACATTTAAAATTATTATATATTATATGTTCATTAGGCTGCCATTATGCAGTACTGGTTGCATCCAGTAGGGGCCCTGAGTACTATCCAAATATAGTGGCCAATAGAATTATTAATGTAATGAGATATGCGTTTTTATAGCCTAATGTAACACTAATAGGATTTCCAGGTTTCTTCTTGGGAATCTAGCCTGTATACTTTTTAACATGTTACATCCTAAATCTATGATGGAGGAGATGCGTGGCACCACCAGCCCGCAGAATCCTTCCTTGATACGGGATTTTTATAAAAAAACATATTTGTGTTTTAAACAGACATTCGATCCCGGTATGATCAATATACTGCGGAGACAAGAAGCCAAAAGAGTAGGATATGGGGTACTATATATATGGGCAATTTTGCCCACTACTAAAATGGCGATTTATGCGGCAGTGACGCGGGGAGATCAGATCTGGGCGTCTCTGTTGTTTGTGCACTATATATGGCGGTGGGTCAGCACGCCGCCCGTGCCCCAGGACGACGTCATTTGTGACGAAACGACGTAGGGAGGAGCGGCGTGCTGACGTCACCAACATACCGAGAGTCCGGAAGGAACGGGCTGTCTTTAGCCGGCCGGCTTTAACATACCACACGCTTTTGTTTTCATCTAATTGTAAGTGCAATTTTATCACATTAAATATTAAACTGGATTACACTATGGTGGCTTTCTTTTCTATTGGCAAATCGAATCCGGGCTATATGGAGAGGACTGGTGTATAATCATAGTGGAGCAACACAGATTCTAGCCACTCTTAGAGACCCTGGCAGGGGAATACAGCCATCTGCTTTCACTGATCTCTGAAGGGATCAGGTGTTCCGGTAAGCGGCAGCTAACTCTAATGGTGGTGGAATTTCTGTCTATTAGACTAACAGCACTTTTTCATCTGGTGTTTTGAGTTTGGAGTCACCAACAGTGGATTAATGAGATCTTCATTCATTTATGTTATTCTGTCAGACACCTATTTTTGATAATTTATTTCCCACACACAGGACTCCCCTTTCTAAATATTGTCAATTATATATTTAGTCATTTTTTCTGACAACCTGTATATATTGTTTGCTTGTATTGTCATAGATTGAGTTCTGGATAATCCTTTATCACTATAAGGATTTTTGTTTATTTTTTACATTGTTAGGTGGATCTATTGTTGCTGGCTGAAGGGATCTATTTTACTACGTTTCTTGATATCATTACCAAATTCCATACAAATTACTTAGCACCACAAAATGATACTTGGTTCTATATTGTCTAAAAGGGGCGGTACTGGGAGGTGGGTAGGGGATGGAACCAAGGGACGTTGCTCGGAGGTGGGTAGGGGCGGAGAAAACAAGTGACTTGGAAAAGGGGAGTTCCTGCACCTATTGTCTGAGAAAAAAAGCCCTGCCGGTATATGTCAGAATTTATTGCACTAGATCAGTGGTCTCCAAATTATGACCCAAGGTCAGCTACAAGGTTTTACCTGGTCCACAGCAACTCTGATGTGATGAAGGGCCTCTAATATAAAAGGGGGACTCTGAAGTGAAGAGGGGGGTCTGATGTGAAAGGGGGATACTGATGGAAGGAGGGCTCTTCTGTGAAAGGGGGAGGCTATTATGTCAAGGGGTGGTTTCTGATGTGATGGGGTCTTCTAATGTTTAAGGGGGACTCTGGTGTGATGTGGGGCTTTTGATGTAATGGGGGCTTCTGATGTGACAGGGAGAACTCTGATGGGATGGGTGAAACTCTGTTGTGATGCGATGGGGGCTTTTGATGTGAAAGAACAGACTTCTGTGGAGGGGGGGACTCTGATATGATGTGGGGATTCTGATTTGAAAGGGGGGCTCTGATGAAAAAGTAGGAGCTCTAATGTGACGAGGAGCTCCTGATGTAAAAGGGAGTCTCTGATGGATGAAGAGGGGCTCTAATGTGATGGGGGAGCTTTTAATGTGAAGGGGAGGACTCTGATAGAATTAGGGGGGATTCTGATTTGAAAGGGAGATTTGGTGGAAGAAGAGGGGCTCCAATGTGATGAGGCGCTTCTGATGTCAAAGAGGGATGCTGATGTGATGGGAGGGGGGCTTCTCTTGTGAAAGGGAGGGACTCTGATGTAACCGGGGGGGGGGGCTTCTGGTGTGATGGGGGCCTTTTGGTGTGAAAGAACAGATTTCAGATTTTTGACTCTGGTATGATGGGGGGGGTCTTCTGGTTTCAAAGGGCTATCTGATGTGAAATCAGGGGCTCTGATGCGGGGTGGGGGGTGGGGGGGGCTCTAATGTGATGGGGAAGCTTATGATGTGCAAGGGGGACTCTGATGTGAAGGGGCCGAGGGGGCTTCTCATGTGAAAGGGGGGACCCTACGCTAGATAAAAAGCAGGACCTGCAAAAGGCAAGGTCATACTTACCTGTTCTGAGCAAGGACAGGACAGGTGAGTATAACCTGAGTTTAACTTACCGACAAGGTAGCTTTAAGCAGATACTACCTCTTTTTTATTACGAGAGGAAACATGGGCACCAGTAAGAAATAAAAACACAAGGAGATTGTGCAGAAATGGTCACTCGCCCTAATCGCACACAGAGCCCCAGTGCTGCAAGGCAAAAGTGTTATATACAGGCCCGTACACATGATAAGAAAACCGCACAAAAATTTCTGTACGAGGAAAGATCGGCCGACTCTCTGTTTGTCAGTAGAGTGCTTTCGACAAACGATTCCGACTGTTCAGACGAAAAATTGTATTGTTAGTGAACACAATGTCTGATTTTCATTCAATGTGTTCCAGTGGCGGCTGGTGGTCGGTTGGACGGTAGCACTTACCCCATCACCAGCGACTTCCCCCTGCTCGGCGGCCTCCCATTCTCCTGCTCTCCATCACCGGCGACTTCCCCCTGCTTGGTGGCCTTCCATTCTTCTGCTCTCCATCACCGATGGCTTCCCCTGCTCGGCGGCCTCCCGTTCTCCACAGCGGCAGCTTCCGTTTTCTTCCTCCTCCTCAGCGGCCAATCGGGAATCTTCTGGCTCTAATCCAGGTGCTTAAAAAAAAGCCCCTGCCGCTGTAATTCATGCGCCCGGGGGCCTCGTAAGGGGCCGAACGCATAAATAGGGGGTGGCCGTGGCGGCACTGGATGGATTTTTGCTATGCATGAATCTATCTATTATGCATATTGGGGGCTGGCGTGAGAGAGGGGCCGGTGCCCGGGCACCCCTAATGGACGGGCCGCCACTGATGTCTACAGTAATCATATGGAAATAATCAAATAGAAGCAAAGAACGACCCGGAAGACGTTGGTACATACCTACGTTTGCCCTTGTAGTGTTACGTACCTTGTAGTAGAGCCTGACTTGTAGGAGGAGACCTCTTTTACAGCCCTGGCTCGGGAGCCACTGGAATGGGACAGTGGCCTCGAGAGCGCAGTGAGGTAGTAGTACCTCTGAGATCTGTGGTGGCTGGCACAGATGGGCAGATGATAAACCACCAGGAAGGACCGGGATGCAGATTACACCAGAGGCAGATGCAGGTCAGCGACCCGGTGAGCTGGATGCTGCAGGATCAGCAACAGACTGGAGAGGGATGAGACAAGCTGGGTCAAACACAGGTAATCAGACAGAGCAAGGTAGCAGGCTGGTGCGAGGTCAGACAAGCCGGGTCAACACAGGTAATCAGACAGAACAAGGCAGCAGGCTGGAGCAGGGTCATATAAACAGGCAGTGGTTGGCAACAGGATATCAAGCAGAAATTATTTTAGCAGAGTCAAGGCAAGCCGAGGTTAGGATTGGAAATATTAGGTAAGTCAGCAGGGCCGGGTCAATACGGATAATCGGATAGCAGGTACAGGTTTCAGGACACGGTGAGCTGCAGATCAAACAGCACTGCACAAAGTGCAACAGCTGTTCTTTTAAAGGCACATTGGCGCCAAGCAGCGGCTAGTGCGCACGCGCATCTGATGCGTGCCCCCACGCACGCGCGCACACAAGTGCTGCTGCCTAGATTATTGGACTGGAACCCATGTGCGCATGCACGCACGCACGCGCCTCTGCCTTGCTGCAGTAAGTCCCAGTAAGTTTACATCATGATACACACCTTCATGGAAAATCAGACGATCGTTCCCTAAAGTAGAACTTCCGCAATTGGCACCTTTCAGGTGGGAGGGGGGTGCAGATACCTGTCTAATACAGGTATTTGCACCCACTTCCGGGAATCCACACTGTGGGTAGACTGCGGGTAGTGCCTCACTTCCCGGTCCCCTCCCCCCTGTTATGTTCTGGGAAACACACGGCTCCCAGAACACAGCGGGGACAAGTGAAAGACACGCAGCGCTGTTCGCGCATGCGCAGTAGGGAACCGGGAAGTGAAGCCGCAACGCTTCACTTCCTGATTCCCTCACCCATGATGGCGGTGGGGGCAGCCGAGAGATGAGCGATTGCTTGTCTTCTGCTGCCGACGTCGCTGGACTCCAGGACAGGTAAGTGTCTTAATATTAAAAGTCAGCAGCTGCGGTATTTGTAGCTGCTGGCTTTTAATATTTTTTTTACGGCGGAGCTCCGCTTTAAGAGGCTCCTCTGTCCTCCACTCATTACCTGTATTAATTGCACCTGTTTGAACTTGTTATCAGTATAAAAGACACCTGTCCACAACCTCAAACAGTCACACTCCAAACTCCACTATGGTGAAGACCAAAGAGCTGTCGAAGGACACCAGAAACAAAATTGTAGACCTGCACCAGGCTGGAAAGACTGAATCTGCAATAGGCAAGCAGCTTGGTGTGTAGAAATCAACTGTGGGAGCAATAATTAGAAAATGGAAGACATACAATACCACTGATAATCTCCCTCGATCTGGAGCTCCACGCAAGATCTCACCCATGGGGTCAAAATGATCACAAGAACGGTGAGAAAAAATCCCAGAACCACACGGGGGGACCTAGTGAATGACCTGCAGAGAGCTGGGACCAACGTATCAAAGGCTACCATCATTAACACAGTACGCCGCCAGGGACTCAGATCCTGCAGTGCCAGACGTGTCCCCCTGCTTAAGCCAGTACATGTCCGGGCCCATCTGAGGTTTGCTAGAGAGCATTTGGATGATCCAGAAGAGGATTGGGAGAATGTCATATGGTCAGATGAAACCAAAGTAAAACTGTTTGGTAGAAACACAACGCGTCGTGTTTGGAGGAGAGAGAATGCTGAGTTGCAACCAAAGAACACCATACCTACTGTGAAGCATGGGGGTGGCAACATCATGCTTTGGGGCTGTTTCTCTGCAAAGGGAACAGGACGACTGATCCGTGTACATGAAAGAATGAATGGGGCCATGTATCATGAGATTTTGAGTACAAACCTCCTCCCATCAGCAAGGGCATTGAAGATGAAACGTGGCTGGGTCTTTCAGCATGACAATGATCCCAAACACACCACCCGGGCAACGAAGGAGTGGCTTCGTAAGAAGCATTTCAAGGTCCTGGAGTGGCCTAGCCAGTCTCCAGATCTCAACCCCATAGAAAACCTTTGGAGGGAGTTAAAAGTCAGTGTTGCCCAGCGACAGCCCCAAAACATCACTGCTCTAGAGATCTGCATGAAGGAATGGGCCAACATACCAGCAACAGTGTGTGACAACCTTGTGAAGACTTACAGAAAACGTTTGACCTCTGTCATTGCTAACAAAGGATATAAAACAAAGTATTGAGATGAACTTTTGATATTGACCAAATAATTATTTTCCACCATAATTTGCAAATAAATTCTTTCCAAATCAGACAATGTGATTGTCTGGATTTGTTTCCACATTTTGTCTCTCATAGTTGAGGTATACCTATGATGACAATTACAGGCCTCTCTCATCTTTTTAAGTGGGAGAACTTGCACAATTGGTGGCTAACTAAATACTTTTTTGACCCACTGTATAGTGTGTAAAATAACCCTGCGCTGCCTGTATGCGTGTAGCAGCTAACATGGCTAATTGGATAATAGCTGTAAAAAATAGTGAATGGAAGTGTAGCGCTTAAATAACTTTATCAGAAAGGTGACACCAAACTGTAAAAATTATTGAAGGGGTATGACCCCAAAAGTGTTAAATTCACTATGATGATGAAACAATATCAAAAATAAAGTGCAAACATAAACTCTACACACAACACATGTAAATAACTTTGAAAGTCCATGCATAGATGTAAATAAAACGTGAAAGAGCCCACCGTGTATCAACACGGAATGCGTGAAGACGAAACACCAACAACTTTAAAGTATTATGCAGACTTCAGAATGGTGAACAGAAACCGTAATATATAATGTGCTGACCCACCACCGATAAAAGTGCAGGCTTACCGGATGTTTTGAACATACGTTTCTACGAGTCACATAAGGCGTGTGTTGTCAAAACCAACAAGATGTAGACATGGAAATCCTCAATTGATGAACCAAATGACATCCAGACATCCATGGGGACACAATCCACACAACCCGGTTTTGTCTCATTAGACGTCTGTGATGAAACCGGTCGGGAGATCTCCACTGCTGCCATATCTTAACCTAAGCACTTGAAATTTTCCTGCTAAATGTGAGTTTATCAGCTTTAATAAATTTTTGTACATTTTTTATACGGAATCACGCAATGTGGCCTTTTTTCTTCTCTTATCCCCCTACCAATTATTGCATCATTGGCGTGAGTTTTGATACCATCCATTGTTGAATTGTCCATTCCTACCTGTTGTGTGGATTGTATCCCCACGGATGTCTGGATGTCATCTGGTTCATCAGTTGAGGGTTTCCATGTCTCCATCTTGTTGGTTTTGACAACACACGCCTTATGTGACTCGCGGAAACGTATGTTCCTCTGAGTCCAAAACATCCGGTAAGCCTGCACTTTTATCGGTGGTGGGTCAGCACAGTATATATTACGGTTCCTGTTAACCATTCTGAAGTCTGCATAATACTTGTTGTTTGGTGTTTCGTCTTCACGCATTCCGTGTTGATACACGGTGGACTCTTTCACGTTTTATTTACATCTATGCCTGGACTTTCAAAGTTATTTACATGTGTTGTGTGTAGAGTTTGTTTGCACTTTATGTTTTATATTGTTTCATCATCATAGTGAATTTATCACTTTTGGGGTCATACCCCTTCAATAATTTTTACAGTTTGGTGTCACCTTTCTGATAAAGTTATTTAAGCGCTACACTTCCATTCATCAGTAAAATACATATAAATCAATAAATAGTGTCAATTCATATAGTATAACTTATTACATCAAACTGAGTCTAAGTCTGTACATGGTGTCAGTGCCCTAGATCCCACTTATGTAACAAGTGAACAGGCTTCCAAATTCAGGGAAATAAAGTGCTCCAGAACATCCAAGATGTACCGCAATGACAAAAATCACTCACCGCATTTTTTTTGACCCCTTATATGAATAAGAAGGTCACACAGCACTGTACTGTGATACCCAATGTGCAGAAATTTTTGGTTCCGTAGATGCTTCCAAATACTGTAACCCCATCAAGGAAAGCACAGAGAGGAGAGGCTCATATCATACAAAATGTATCTTTATTATTCTAAATGAGTAAAATCCCCCAAAAATTTAAATAATCAAATGTATTTACAGGGAAAGTGCTCGGCCCAGCACTAGGAAACAAAGCATACAATTGTATCAAGGACCATGTCACCTTCACATCCTATTTCCTACGTCACTGTGTGTGTCCGTGCCTCGCGTAAGTGGTGACGTCACAGTACTATGCACTGCCCAACATGTTTTGTCTCTCCAGACGTCATCAGGAGCGGTCCTGATAGTTGAGTGGCTGATGGGTTTTACTAGAACTTTAAAGTAGAACTAAAGTCAAAACTTCTTTCCATTTTGTGTAAGGGAGGGTTACAACCCCTGTTATTTTTTTTTTTTTTTTGCCATCTGTGTTCCCTTCACTTCCTGTACCACAGCCAAAACTGGAAGTAAAATAAAATCCTTCCAAAGTGAGGGAATCTCTGGATGTCAGCAAAACAGATGTCCCCATTGTAAGATGTTCTGGTGACAGCCAAAAATGTGGGGTTTTCACTCTCATTCTCCCTAATGGGCACACAACATGTAAACAAAATCTGACAGGGGTTCTACTACCATTCTATCCGGAAAAAAAAAAAAAAAAGATTTTCTCTTTACCTGTACATAAAGTTTCTTGAAAGCTGAAGAAATAGGCACACCAAATTATCTTCTTTGAAGGGAACATAAAATATTTCCAGGGACGTCATGCACAAAGCACTTGGGAGAGATGACCGTACAGCAATATACATTTCACTCTGACATTTCCATTAAAATTTGCTAAATTTTATTAGTTTTACCTGAGGCTTGTTGGTGAAAAAAAGATGGATGTTATATTTCATAATAAAAATAGGTAAGTATAGACTTCTTGTGGGGCTACTATCAAGAGAACCTGTTACTTTGCCAATTTCAATTAAAATGCAATTTTTTTTTTAAACTCCACATATATATTTTTTTCGTTTTACAGTGTGGAGGGCATTTTAATTAAGCCTTCCTATTTGTCACGGTGACCACTTTCACTGAAACAGAAAGTAATGGGATGTCCATTTTACAGTTGCATCAGAACAGAAGTAGTGTAAACTTTTCAATGGGGACAACTGTCTAAGAGGGGAATTCCTTTCATTTCACTGGTCTGGAAAAAATATTCTTTACAGGAATCAGCATAGTAGCTCCAACTTTTCACAACTGTAACGTAAACCTAAAAGTAAATCCAAAAGTCCCTCTCTCTTTCCCCATATTTCTTTGTGGCTATTTTTATTGCTTGAAATTTGGGACTGATACCAGGTTTTGTGAAATCTAGCTGCCCAACTGTTACAACCATAACTTGTAAAGTAAACCTGTCATAAGGGAATTTATGTAGGCTGCCATTGAAGTTAGTGAAGCACAGACTGTGCTTAGTTAGCTGCTTCCCTGGCTGTACCAGCTCTGAAGCCGAAAACTAAATCCTCATCGTTCATTTGTCACAGAGATGTTCCTCCATCTCCTCTGTGGCAAGCAGTCCCACAGGGATGCTTACTGCGGTCTCGGGCTCCCCAGAAGAATGAGAGAGCCCAGGAACCAGGGGAGGAGACAACCCTTCACAGAGCTGTAAATGTGATCACTTTTGCAAAACAGCCAATCATTGGCTGAAGAAAAATGGTACCAAGTTCTTGTAAAAACCATAATAGGGTGTTTATCTATGTAGTGTATGTCGGTCCAGTGGGGTAGCGTGGGGGGGCCAGGGGAGTGGTGCAAAATTTAGAGGGGCCCAGAGGCAGGCGGCATGTTACCTGCAGCTCTTCTGCTGCATTGTGCAGTCTAGGAGACTGTGAGCTCTTCCGCTTCGATATGAGGAATAAGTTGCGGTGCAGTCCCGGTTTAGGCTCCAACGGTGACACTGACACAGCAGTGAGTAAATGAACACTGAAGACCATCCATGATGATCCCAGGGATTGTTACTGTGCAGAGACTGGGGGGAAGGAGGAGGGCAGGCGACTCACGAGGCATCCTCTCCATTACACGCCACTCCCCACACACGAGGTCCACGTGCGACATGCTGTCTGTCCAATTAGCCCGCCCACAGCCCGGACTTCCGACCACCGCCGCTTCTCCTGAGTCCTGCCTGTGCCTGTCAGTGTGCTGCTACGCGGCCCTGGCACTCTGACCCTGCACCAATCACCCCAGGACTGGAGGAAACCGGGACCAGGAGGAAGAGGATGAGGCATCATACACACAGACAGAAGCCCCTCCTTACAAACAGCTGCACAGACATTGTGAGTACTCCTCTATAGAGGAAAGCTCTGTACGGGATGATGGCAGCTGGAGGGGGGGGCTGGGGCTGACCTCTGAACTGGAATCTGTGGGAAAGAGAGCTTTGTATTTGAGGGGGGGAGATGTACGCGCACCCCCCTCAACCCTGCACGCCGCACACAGCGCACCCCCTCAACCCTGCATGCCGCACACAGCGCACCCCCTTAACCCTGCAAGCCACACACAGCGCACCCCCTCATCCCTGCAAGCCACACACAGCGCACCCCCCTCATCCCTGCAAGCCACACACAGCGCACTCCCCTAAACCCTAGAAGCCACACACAGCGCACCACCCAATCCTGCAAGCCACACACAGCGCACCCCCCTCAACCCTGCATGCCACACACAGCGCACCCCCCTCAACGCTGCACACAGCGCACCCCCCAACCCTGCACACAGCACACCCCCTCAACCCTGCTGTCTGTACACAGCGCACCTCTGAACCCTGCATTCCATACAAAGCGCATTCTTCAGCCTTCCACTCCATACACAGCGCACCTCTCAACCCTCATTGCTAATAATTACTTCTAGTTCTTCTTTTCTGTCTATTGGTGGGTCCCGTCACTTTTGCAGTCTGTGGTATGCAGGTAGTGAGCTGATGTGCTTTAACCTTAAGCAACAAATCAGTGGGTTGTAATGATGTGCTGTAACCTCTAGCAGCCATTCAGTAAGCCATAATGATGTGCTGCAATGTCTAGCAACCAATTAGGGAGCATTAATAATATGCAGTAACCTCTAGCAACCAGTGAGTGGTAATGATGTGCAGTAACCTTCAGCAACCAATCAGTGAACAGTAATGATCTGCTGTAATCTCTAGCAAGCAATAAGTGAGCAATAATAACTTTCAGTAACCTCTAGCAACCAATCAGTTTGTAGTAATGATGTGCAGTAACCTCTATCAAACAATGGGTAAGCGGTAATTATGTGCAGTATCATCTAGCAACCATTCAGTGAGCAATAATAATGTGTGTAGTGGACAGTGTAGGAATCACGTGGGTCAGTGTAGTGGTCAGTATAGGAATCAGGTAAGTCAGTGTAGTGGTCAGTATAGCAATCAGATAGGTCAGTTTAGTGGTCAGTATAGGAATCAGGCAGGTCAGTATAGGAATCGGGTAGGTTAGTATAGTGGTCAGGTAGGACGGTGTAGAAATCAGGTAGGTCAGTACTACTGTACTAGCAGAAGGGACTCAGAGAGTGCTAAAAATCCGCGGGTTAGGGGGCGCAAATCTCTTGCCCTGCCCCGGGCGCTGACAACCCACGCTACGCCACTGTGTCGGTCAGCAACTGGTTAAGCTGAAGTCTAGTCTAGGCCTTATCTGTTAGCCCTCGTGCTTAAAGGAGTGTAGAGAAGCGTGCTTTGACTTGTTGCCAGCAGATTGGAGTATTTGGCCTCGTACACACGACCAGTTTTCTCGGCAAGAAACAACAAGAAATCTGTTGGGAGAGCTTTCTTGCCGAGAAAACCGTTCATGTGTATGGTTTCTCGTCGAGAAAACTGTTGTGAATTTCGACGAGAAAAAAAGAAAACCTGCTTTCTTTTTTCTCGTCGGGAGTCTAATTTTTCTCATCGTGATTCTCGTCAGACTGTTTTTGGACGAGAAAAACGTTCGTGTGTATGCTTTTCCGAGTCTTCAAAAACCGCGCATGGTCAGAATCAAGTATGAGACGGGAGTGCACCTTCTTGTAAAACTAGCGTTTGTAATGGAGAAAGCACATTCGTCACGCTGTAACGAACTGAAAGCACGAAGACTGAAAAGCGCGAATCGTCTCTCACTAAACTTTTACTAACACACAGTAACACAAGATTAGCAAAAGCAGCCCAAGGGGTGGCGTCATGAGAATGGAACTTCCCCTTTATACTGCCGCCGTACGTGTTGTACGTCACCGCGCTTTAGACCAACAAGACTTTGGATTGGCAGTGTGTATGCAAGGAAAGCTTGACAAGAAACCCATTGAGAAAAACGACGTTTTTTTTGCGACGAGATTCTCGGCCGTGTGTACTAGTCTTTAGAGCCACGCAGTTGAATATTCTGAACAGTATTTATTAAACCTGACCATACCCCAGTGAAATTTCATTTGAACATTCATAGAAAAATTCTGAAAAATGTTTCCTTAGAACATTTGATCTTGCCATCATTGGGTCAACTCCTTTTGCTGGAAAGTCCTTAATGAGGTTGTAAGGGTTACATTTTTTTTTTTTAAATAACAAACATACCATACTTGCCTCCACTGTGCAGTTCGTTTTGCACAGAGCGGCCCCGATCCTCGTCTTCTGGGGTCCCTCGTCGGCTGTCTCGGCTCCTCCCTGCAAGAGCTAACCCCCTTCTGGGAAGCTCTCTCCCAAGAGGGTTAGCTTGCAGGTGCGCTCCTGTGTGATACAGTGGCGGCCATAGCTTGCTAATATGAGTAGAGATTTCATACATGGAACTGAGATTCCCTGTATGCTTTCGCAGACCGAAGTTGCCTGATCTTCCCAAGCAGAGGCTCTCTGCTTGGGAAGATCAGGCAACTTCGGTCTGCGAAAGCAACAGTGTCCCGCATATGCATGATCGAGCCTCCAGGAGGCAGGGAATCTCAGTTCCATGTATGAAATCTCTACTCATATTAGCAAGCGCCACTTGCAACAAGCGCTTTTGACTCCTTTTTAATTAAACGAGTCAATATGATCTGGTAAGCGGCCAATCTTCTTTGAGCACTATTGGGTGTCACATACTAAGTTGGTGGAGGCCATACCTCCCAACAGGCACGGATCCTGCGTGTTTTTCCCGCATAGCAACCTCCTTCCCGCATTCCCGCGAGAGGTGATGAATTCTCGCACAGCAGGAAGTGGAGGAACAATGCTAGAAGCAGTGGTGGAATCAGGTAAGCCCCCCCCCCCCCCGTGATTAGCGACGTGGACAAATCTTTTTTAAATCCCCCGCGGCAACCCCCCCCCCCCCCCCCGCTCAACAACTTTCATTGGCAGGGAAGAGGGGCGGTCTGAATGTCCCGCGGTGGGACTTTCAAAAGTTGGGAGGTATGGTGGAGGCTATCACATCAAGATATATTTCAGATTTTTGGATCAAGTACATTCAAGCTTCATCCTATTACTGAATGTTATGAATTGTTGGAATATCACTGTTCACTATTCATTTGGACTATTATCAAGGACACTTATGTTGTATTTTGTGTTTTTCAAATTTGACACCGACCAGCAGGGGTGTCAATTCATTTAAGTGCATTTCAATTTCACATAGCTCTGTTTGATGAATCACAGCTCCTATGGTTTTTTGATTACACACTTGGGTTGGTGTTACACTTTGTAATTTGTTATTTTTCCACACTTTCATAGTGTGGTATATATGCAGGTATCTTAATTATTGTTTCACAGGTTTCTAATATAGCACTGTGGTCAGCGCCCCCACTATACATACACGGTGTGTATGTAAAACTATACCAATTGTTCTGTTTCAAGATTTATCCATTTTTGAAATTTGGGGATAGCAGCTTTATTTCTGACTATTGATTATTAGCGCGAGATTGTCCATTTAGCCTAACACTTTAAAAATTATGATTTAAATCGAGTTGATTTAAATCAAATCCACCCTGTGTCATTCCAACTTTAAATGTATGAACTACATACAGATTTGGTGGTACTTTGCTGCATAGACTGTTCTGGCCGAACGAGGAAATTGTGAATGCCAAGTAAAATTTGTTGCAGAAGTTGAAAGTCAGGGTCAGAGGTGTAATTGCATGCTGAGCATTGCAATTTTTACTGGCTGATGTCAAACTTAACTGAAGTCTAATGAGAGACACGGAGCAGCACTAAAGTTTCATTAGTCTGTAGTGCAGAACAGTAGCCTGGGGAGGAGGTTACAACACAGAGAGGTTTATATATACAGGACAGCACAGAGGTTTGGTGGTATGCATAGTTCAGACAACTGTCAAGCAATTCAGCACAGAGGGCTGGTTACATCTCACAGCACAGTAAGGTTGCCATTTGTCCCCATTTCCTGGAGACAGTCCCCTTTTTGAAGGGTCTGTCCCTGGGAATTGAGCATCAATGGCATGTCCCCATCAGTGTAAACATTACATTGTGCAGGCGCTTTGGCTGCCTCAAAACAGAGCCGCTGGCCTCTGTAACTAATAGTGCACGTGCGGAAATACTCACGTGGTGGGCCGACTTTCTATTCCCGGCTTCTGGTTACCTAGTCTGTACGTTACTTCTGACTAGGGTTGCACCGATACCACTTTTTAAAAAAACATATTAAGGTTAATGCTATTATTATTATTGTTATTATCATTATCATTGTTATCTTTGATATTATTATTATTAGCATTTTCATGAATTAATTGATTGTGTTCAACAATCATGCAATGTATTGCGCGATTGTGATATCACATTACATAAATTTCTATTTAATTACCGGTATATATTATTCAATTTTCATTTTTCATTTAATATTTACCGCATAGACATGCCTCATGCAAAGTCCCACTATCCCCTCTTTTTTCCACATACCTATGTATCAGGGATGGAGGCATGTCGGTGCTAGCTGTGGTAGGTCACATTTGTCCTTTTTCTGCCTAAAAGCTGGTTTAGACCTTGTTCATACAGGCTTACTTAAAGCAGAACTCTGGGCTAAACTCTAATCCTAAACCTGCTCCTCTCTATACATCAGAGGTCTCCTATACATGAGTCCTCCCATAAAAGCCAAAGTCCCTGCATCACTTCAGAGCCTTCTCATCAAATCAAAGTCCCCCCCCTATACATCAGAGGCCCCCTATGCATAAGTCCCCTCGACATTCGGAAGCATCCGAAATACGAATTTCTATTCTTACGAATTTTATACGAAATTTCGTTGACAAATTTCATTTCGGGAGTGGGAGACTGCTCAGGCTGGTACTGGTAGTCAATGGAAGATTCAGAATTGGACAAAATAAGAATGTTCGTTAATATTGTTTTATTATTGTCATAATAATTACGATTATTTGTTATGATGAAGTTAAAAACCCAGGAAATCGGCACAGCTCAGGGATAGTGGGAGCCCCTCATAATGAGCACAGCAGGGGTACAGCCCCAGGAGGAAGTCAGCACAGGGATGGTGGGAGCCCCTCATAATGAGCACAGCAGGGGTACAGTCCCAGGAGGAAGTCAGCACAGGGATGGTGGTAGCCCCTCATAATGAGCACAGCAGGGGTACAGTCCCAGGAGGAAGTCAGCACAGGGATGGTGGGAGCCCCTCATAATGAGCACAGCAGGGGTACAGTCCCAGGAGGAAGTCAGCACAGGGATGGTGGGAGCCCCTCATAATGAGCACAGCAGGGGTACAGCCCCAGGAGGAAGTCAGCACAGGGATGGTGGGAGCTCCTCATAATGAGCATAATGAGTCGATGACTGCCATATTGAGAAAGGTATTTTTTGCTTTTTAAATTCATCATAACGAATGTTCGTAATTGTTACGAAAAGTTAACCAATCTAATGAAAATTTGTATTTCGTACGAAACAAATCCCAATTGAATTTCGGACACGAATTACGAAATAGGAATTAAAGGGCTACTACAAACCCAGGAAGTCAGCACAGCACAAGGATGATGGGAGCCCCTCATAATGAGCACAGCAGGGGTACAGCCCCAGGAGGAAGTCAGCACAGCACAGGGATGGTGGGAGCCCCTCATAATGAGCACAGCAGGGGTACAGCCCCAGGAGGAAGTCAGCACAGGGATGGTGGGAGCCCCTCATAATGAGCACAGCAGGGGTACAGCCCCAGGAGGAAGTCAGAACAGCACAGGGATGGTGGGAGCCCCTCATAATGAGCACAGCAGGGGTACAGCCCCAGGAGAAAGTCAGCACAGCACAGGGATGGTGGGAGCCCCTCATAATGAGCATAATGAGTCGACGACTGCCATATTGAGAGGTATTTTTTGCTTTTTAAATTCATCATAACGAATGTTCGTAATTGTTCCGAAAAGTTAACCAATCTAACGAAAATTCGCATTTCGTACGAAACGAATCCAAATTGAATTTCGGACACGAATTACGAAATACGAATTTTCATCTAATACGGAACGGAACGAAACAAAACAAATTTATTGAAGGCCCACATGTCTAGTCACCTCATAAAATCAAAGTCACTGCATCGCATCAGAGTCCCCCATCATATCAGAGTCGCCGTCATCACACAACCCCTTAATCAATGAGACCCACAACCATACTGTCCCCTCTTCACATCAAGAGCCCTACATATGGTCCCCAGCAGCACAACAGAGGACGGGAGGTGGAGGAGACTTCCATCTTCTCCTAAATGCTGGGGTTGGCCCTGCATGCTGCCTGTCCTGGATCAGAGTCATGCATTGCAATGGTGCTGGAGAGTCGGTCACCATTACCATAAATGATGGCTTGCTTCCTGGCCCTAAAGCCTCAATGGTTGCTATGGTGCTGGTGGCCGGCCTGCCTGCACCATGGCAACTCAGGCGCTGATCCAGGGTAAACTCAGACTGGATTGGATGATAGAAGCGGACACTGCATCACCAAGCTTAGCGTACATTTACTATGAACAGTCCTCAACTACGGTAGTAATGCTGGCCATACACTATACGAAAAATCGTCCGAAGGAACTTTCGAAAAACGAAAGTTCATTCGTGAGCGCAAACGATAGTGCCATCATGTAATGACCGATAAATCGTTCAGTGGACATAAATAAAAAAAAATTTTTTTTTTTTTTTTTTTTTTTTTACATATTCCTAGTGCAGAAAGTTCGGACGGGAAACACATTAACCTTCCGATTTATCGTTCGTTCGGCAGAAAATTTCCAAACTTGTCCTTCGTTTTTTCGGCTCAAAAACATCCCAAAGATTATCGATTTTGTGCCCATTAACTGTCCGAAAAACGAAAGAACTGTCTGAACGACCGATTTTCACCCGATTTTTCGTATAGTGTATGGCCAGCATAAATCAACCCCAGTGGGTCCTGTGTGGCATCATCAGTTTACTGACTAATTACTAGTTACTTGTTCCCCGGAGTGACTCTTTAATCAGAGCTGGCGCTGAGGCAAGCGGAGAAGAGAATGGCGGTGGAAGGTGCGATGACCTTTCCTGTGATAATTCTGCAAAGGCACTAAAGAGCTTTTAGAAGTCACCGAGAAAACGTCTTGGAGTGGCTGAGCCAAAGTGAGAAGGTGTGAATTGCAGCGCCGCCGAGGTGAACCATTGATGTGCGCCTGCAGGTTATACAATGAGATTTCTCTGTAATTATTCATCTTCAGCGCCAGAACAAATTGAATTGTCGGCATGGCAACTATCGCATGATATTTTATCTGTAGGCCGCAGAACAGTTTAAATAAACATTATGTATAGCACAATGTATGGCTCTGAAAAAAAAGCACATTAGCTGAAGATATTTGAACTTAACTTTAACAATAACCTCGCCTCAAATACCGCGCCCACAAACAATCGCTACCAAATTGCTTGTTTTGCAGAACAATTACCTTTATAAAATAAGAAATGATACAGCATTTAACTGTAAACCCCAAGGGATCATTTACACTTGCAGTCGGGGGCGGTAAAAATAGGTGGTTAAGATGCAGTTTTAAATCCCCTTAGGGCTCGTTCACACAGGTAGAAAAAACTCTGTATTTAGATGTCTGCCGCATATCGTTTTGTACAAAGCTAAACCCAGCGCTACAGCATTCATTTGAATGAAAGAATAATCAAACGCTTCTAAGGTCCCATTTGCACTGCATTTTTCATGCAATTTCATGCGTGTTTATGCATTTCTCCACCCACGTTTGTCCTGTCAGGTCGCTTTATTCTTCTTTTATTTCTTTGGGCTTTATGTGTACTGTGATGCATTGTGGTGCGTTTGTGCGTGTTTACATACGTTTGAGCACAATTTTGCATGTTTGTGGTGAAGAAAAATGCATCACACTGTACTTTTTTCACTGCACTGCACGGTAACGGTGTAAACGATGCCCATAGTATAACCTGGATTTTGGACTCTCTATGCAGTTGGATTGCAGTCAAAAATGCATTTAACTGCATCTGGTGTGAATGGGCCTTAAATGCTGTACGGGTCTTGGAGTCCATTCACACTTGTACGACTTTGGAGTGCAACTTTGACGCAACTTTGGATAGGTACAACTTGGACACGACTTTGGCTTTGATCAACGATCCTGGACAACTGTTGCACAGGTACGACTTTGATACAACTTTTGGGGGTTAAAGCCTCGTACACACGATCGGATTTTCATCGGACAAAGCGTAGGACTTTTGTCCAAAGGGCGTTGGCCAGGAAATTGTATTGCATGCAAACGGCAAAGAATTGTCGGCCAACAAACCTGAAACTACATGGTTTTTCGGCTCTTTAGCGCCACCCTTTGGGTAACTTCTGCTAATGTGTTATAGTGAGCATTGCTTCTGAGCATGCGTGTTTGTACTTTGGTGTTTTGTCCGACGGACTTGTGTACACACGATCGGATAATCGGACAACACACATTTGTTGGCGGACAATTTTAAAGCGTGCTATCCCACATTTGTTGGCGGAAAATCAGACAACAATTGTCCGATGGAGCATACAAACGGTTAGATTTTCCGACAACAGCCTGCCAGCACACAATTCCCATTGGATAATCCGATCGTGTGTATGAGGTTTAAGTCACACATATATGAATGGTTATCTTTGGTAAACATGGGGAACGACTTGTCATGCAACCTTGATGTCCAAAGTTGCATGACAAGTCGCACAAGCGTGAATGAAGCCTAAGGGTCCATTAAAAAAAAATGTTTTTTTTGTATTTATTTTTTTATCAAATTTATTTGAATTACCGTATATACTCGAGTATAAGCAGACCCGAGTATAAGCCGAGGTACCTAATATTACCCCAATAAACTGGGAAAACGTATTGACTCGAGTATAAGCCTAGGGAGGGGAAATGTGCCCATTGCCACCTCACTGTGCCAATTGCCCAACCTTACTGTGCCCATTGCCACCTCACTGTGCCCATTGCCACCTTACTGTGCCCATCCTCACTGTGTCCATTGCAGCCTCCCTGTGCCCGAGTGTACCTAAAAATCTTCTTAGACTGCGAGCGGCATCCATTGTTCAAATATTGCGCCTTTCTCCTGGTCCCTTCTGTGATATGCATTTCCAGCAAACGCTGTGTTGAGTGTTCCACCTATCAGGGAGGTCCTCTCATTCTCGGACTCCGTTTCCCAGCAGGCACTGTGTTAAGTGTTCCGCCAATCATGGACATCTTTTCATCCTAGGACAAGAGGAACACTCAACACAGTGTTTGCTGGAAACGCCTATCACGGAAGGGACCAGGAGAAAGGCGCGATATTTAAACAATGGATGCCGGCCGCAGTATAAGAAGATTTTCAGGTACTGACTCGAGTATAAGCCGAGCGCTGAAAAACTCGGCTTATACTCGAGTATATACGGTAAATGCTTTTGGAGTAAAAATCTATCTAAAGATAGTTTTCTATTCAAGATAAGATACATTAATCATTTAGTTTATTCAGCATGAAATGGAGCTTAGTTATGTAGCATGAGGCTGTATATTCTGCAATATTTACATTTTTGGTAAACTCATTCAACGAATCCAAGCTCTGCAAGCTGAGATAACATATACTGCATTGATGCATTAACACAATTTCACAGTATCCATGAGATAAAACAAAGTTCGGGAATATTCCTTTTGTTTTGAAAATCTATGTACACTACAAACTGTATGATTGAATCGGTTCTGATATCGCTGTTTTACTAACCTGACAGCTTATTATTCTAAATAGGAAACCTTCATTTTGTTTGCAAGTGTTAAAAATTCCAACTACCAGCAAAAATAAGTTCTTACATTTAAAGAGCACCTGTCATTTCAGATCCATCATGGCAGCGCCCATTAGTGGGCATCCACTCACCTGCTGCCGCCACGTCCCTCACCTTGTTGTGTCACTGCCACATCAGCAGCCGTCCCATTAAAGTGAATGGGACTGTCGGTGAGTCAACAGCGGGTCAGAGGAGGAGCCGCTGCGGGGCAGAGATGACAGTTGCTTTTTAAAAATTATGATTTAAATCGAGTTTGATTAAAATCAGGCCTTTTTACAAGTGATTTAAATTATTATTATTTAAATTGTGATTTAAATCGACTTGATTTAAATCAAATGCACCCTGCTAGCACTGTATGTGAATCGCACAGGAACGCTGTTCGGTTCCTGTGCACTTCACATGCAGTTCTGTGCAGTGCG
Organism: Rana muscosa; assembly: GCA_029206835.1. Lineage (NCBI taxonomy): Eukaryota > Metazoa > Chordata > Amphibia > Anura > Ranidae > Rana > Rana muscosa. Next base: position 263,675,111 of record CM055122.1, on the reverse strand, counting down.
ATTTCAGCTCATTCATTTTAAATAGACTGAAATCGCACCGCACCACACCAATGTTTTTTACTGGCAGTTTAGAAGCGCCTCAGTGTGAAAGTGGCCTGAATGTGAGTATTTTGTACACGTATTATATGAAGGATCTTCTGCTAGCTCTGCCAGCAAGAACCTGTATTCCGTACAGAAAATACAAATATGCCTGGACAGGCTTATACACAAGGCGCAGTGGCACTGCTTTGTTTCATGGAGCTGCAAACATTATATCTACTGCCTGGCAGGCAGTACCACTGCCAAACGTGACCCTTTCAAGCTTAACCACTACAGCCCTGGAAGGATTTACCCCCTTAATGACCAGGCCATTTTTTGCGCTACGGCACTGTGTTGCTTTAACTCACAATTGCACGGTCGTGCGACGTTGTACCCAAATGAAATTCATGTCCTTTTTTTCCCACAAAAAGAGCTTTCTTTTGGTGGTATTTGATCACCTCTGCGGTTTTTATTTGTTGCGCTATAAACAAAAAAGAGCGACAATTTAAAAATAAAAAAACTATATTTTTTCATCAGCTTAGGCCAATATGTATTTTGATATCTGATACATATTTTTGGTAAATCCCAATGAGCATTTATTGATTGGTTTTTGCAAAAGTTATAGCGTCTACAAGGTAGGGGATAGATTTAGGGATTTTTAATTTGTTTTTACTGGTGATGGCGGTGATCTGCGATTTTTAGCGGGACTGCAACATTTCGACGGACAAATCTGACCCTAAGTGACACTTTTTGGGGACCAGTGACACCAATACAGTGATCAGTGCTAAAAAAAAAAATGCACTGATCACTGTATAAATGACACTGGCAGGGAAGGGGTTAACACTGGGGGGGGGTCAAGGGGTTAACTGTGTTCTCACAGTGTGTGTTCTGTGTGGGGGATGGGTTCACTGGGACCACACAGGGATCAGTGTTCCTGATTACTTGGAACAGATGATCTCAGTGTTGTCCCCTGTCAGAATGGGGATCTGCCTGGTTTACATAGGCAGATCCCCGTTCTGCCTCTTTGTGCAGCGGGCGTGCGTGCGCCCACAGTATCTCATGCTCAAAACAACGTACAGGTACGTTGTTTCGTGCAATAGAGCCACCCTGCAGCAGTATATATGCGGTGGGTGGTCTTGAAGTGGTTAAAGGGATAGTTCACCCTTACCCTTTAGCTGCATAGGCAGTTTTGCGGTATCTGAAGATAAAAACAAACTGTGCAGCTCTGACTAAAGTTGAATAATTCCCTTGCTATAGGTGTAGGCCAATTACATATTACCTTATGAAGCCTGACTGGAATACTCTCACTATATTGCTAAGTGAGGCCTAGTCATCACTGCTCACCTCCACCATCACAGGAGTGAGCTCTCTAATGCTGAGCTCAGAGCTACAGCATCAGGGGAGAGAAAGAGTATGTGAGGAGTGTAGAGCTGCACGATTCTGGATAAAATGAGAATCAACATTTTTTTGGATTTTCTTAGAATAAAGATCACGATTCTCGCGGCGTAACATCATTCTTCACATTATACAAAAAAATTGGGCTAACTTTACTGTTTAGTTTTTTTTTAATTCATTAAAATGTATTTTAAAAAAAAAAATGCGTTTGAAAGACCGCTGCGCAAATACAGTGTGACATAAAATGTTGCAACAACCACCATTTTTTTTGTCTAGAGTCTCTGCTAAAAAAAATATATAATGTTTGGGGTTCTAAGTAATTTGCTAGCAAAAAATACTGATTTAACTCGTAAGCAACAAGTGTCAGAAAAGGTTCTTTAGTCTTTAAAGCGGAGTTCCACCCAAAAATGGAACTTCCGCTCATTTGTCTCCTCCTCCCCTCCAGTGCCACATTTGGCACCTTTCGGGGGTGGGGCAGACACCTGTCCCCACTTCTGGGAGTCTGGGCCGTGGCGCATTACGTCACAGCTTGGCTCCCTCCTTCTTCCCCTGCCGCCGGGCAAGAAGATGAGCGCAGCGGTGCCTCACGCATGCGCAGTAGGGACCCGGCGTGAAGACGTAATGCTACTCTGCCTGGGTTCCCTTACCTGCAATGGCGGCAGCAGCACCCGACAGCTGATGGAAACATCAGCTGCGGTGCCGACATCGCTGGACTCCAGGACAGGTAAGTGTCCGATTCTTAAGTATATGTAGCCGCTGGCTTTTTTATTTTTGCAGGAGTGGGCGGACCTCCTCTTTAGGTGGTTAAACTGACTTCATTTGCAGACCAAAGTTCATCTCTTTCATCTAAAAGAACTACATGTTACAATGTTTCTCTTTAGCGATATTGCGATAAACGTGGCAGGCTGCCTGATTTTTTGGGGGTTTTTTTGACAGCTGTCAGCTTGAGCAGAGAACTCTCTGCACTGAATCGAGGAAATGTTTTTTTAAAGCGGACCTCCAGTCATTTTCTCAACTTTCCATCTATTAAATCCTCTTGTTTTACCTTTGGGTAGTGAAACATTTTTTTTTTTTGCCAGTAAATACCTTATACAGCCCACTTCTTGTTTTTTGCCTGGTAAAAAGCCTAGACTTATGACATCATGCACAGCTCCCTCTCTCTCTCATGAGAGTTTGCCTGGAAGGGAGGGGGGATGAGTCATAAGAGGGCCAATGAGAGCTGCAGAGATGGAGGTGGTCTTAACTGGTCCGACACAAGTCGGTCTGACTTTGAAAATGCTCCTTGTACTACTTTGGTCCGACTTTGATCCTACTTCAGCCCATTGAATATCATTGAAGTCGGATCAAAGTAGGATCCTTGTCCTTACCATCTGACTTTTGACATCGGACATGTGTATACAGCTGCAGTAAAATGAATTTATCTCACTCTGGGATTGTTTTGATTGGTCAAAGGACAAGTCAGACTAACACAAAGTTGGATCAAAGTAGTTTCCTGTTCATTCAAGTCGGATGGATGTCGGACCAATGTAGGACCAATGTAGGACTGATGTCGCAGAGCAAAGTAGGATGAAAGTCGTATGACTGTCATGTAGTATCAGTGTGAACCCAGCCTTAGAGGAATTAATCTTGGGGAGGGTTAGACCACTAGGGAATTTCCCTGATTTTAAGGGATTTCCTCTTTGGTCTATATCGGATCGGGGGTACCGTGCTTATAATCTTTTTGTATGTTGCTTTTTAAGCTATTATTAAAATCTTTTTGTAGTTTAACTCTTAAGGCCCCTTTCACACGGAGGTCCGTTCAGGTCCGCCTGTCAGTTTTTTAGGCGGACCTGAAACGGATCCTCCATGTACCCCTATGGAGGCACGGATATCAGCGGAGACATGTCCGCTGACATCCGCTCCGCCAAAGTGTGACGGAGGAAAACCCTATTTCTCTTACCATCCATGGACTGACACGGTGTCTCTTTACACTTTACACGTGGGTTATGTCCCTGCTTGCAGGAGAAGACCTAGGCAGAATGTGAAATGTTATACATACATTCTAAAAGCCAGAGCTGAACAGCCCCACCCAGGGGGCGGTCCCTCCAGACATAACCCTCCCACTACAGTCAGCAGACTTCAGTTTTTTTCTGCCTAGCAGAAGGAGAAGACGTGGCTCTCTCAGGAGCCAGTCTCCTGACCTATTTTTATTCCTTTTCTGGAATTCTTTTTTATTTTATTTTTGAGAATTTTCTATCAACTGTCGGCTGGGCAACAGGTTGGGTACAAGATATCCTCGTAGTCTTCCCTGTCTGACCATCGAGCGTGCTGATCCTCGCCTTGTGTGCGTGAGACTCAGTTCACGACAGGCCCCATGACTCCAGGGGTGGCCGGGTTTGCTTTCATGCTCCCACGGTCCTCTCAAGACTGAACAGTTCCTGACTGACTGTATCTTTCACGGTGGACCGGGCCGACAGCTACTCAGTACTGCACTGTGATAGTCCTGTCAGAAACACACCAGTGGGTCCCTCATGGGACGGGTAAGTAGTCTCTCCTGCCTGCAGGTGAGTACAAAAGGCTGTGTGTTTCTCTGTGGGGGATTTTCCCTGTCTCCCCCTGTATTTCATTGTCACTCTCTGTCACCATTGCTGGCGCTGTGCTGTGTGGGGTGCCTGGGGGTCACACTGTTCTTGGAGGGGCTAATGCTGGTCTGCAGATATGCTTGGGGCCTTTTTTTGTGTGTTTTGGGGCCTGAGCGCCGAGTGGCGCTGTGTGTGTGCTGTTTTTTTCACTTTTGCTGAGTCATGGCGGCCATCTTGCCGCGGATCGCCTCAGTGAAGTGCGGCGGCCATTTTCTTGTAGCCCGCGCGCTCTTCAGCACTAGTTTTGGCCTCTAGCGCTGCTGTAACAGCGCAAATCTCCTCACAATCTCCTTACAGCTCACCAGCGCTGACACAGCGCAGTACAGACAGCGGTACTGAGCTGTCCCTGGTCCGGTTTGGTGAGTCCCCTGGGCGCCCCCTCCTCAGTCAGCACAGCCTGTGGGTGGACTTTTTATCTGAGGAGTCTCAGAGGGGGGCAATATGGAGTGTCTGTCACCAGCTTCCCCTAAATGTCAGTGGACAACAGGCAGTGCTTCAGCACCTGCGGTCCCTAGTGACCAGTTGTGGGCAGTCCTGGAATCATTTCTGACCAGGATGGGGGCTGTGTGCAAGCGCAAGGGAGCAAAAAAGCGCCCTCTCCCCACTTTACTTCATGAGGGCAGTGCGCTGATTCAGATATGGGCCTAGCCACTACCGCTCAGGACCCTAGTTCTGAATGTATTGGATGGTTTTGAACAGGACATTCCTTATGAGGAAAACTCCAGTTCTGAGTCAGTAAATGACAGGGCGCTTGTTAGTGTACTCATGACTGCGGTGAGGGACACTCTCAAGCTAAAATGCTGCGGATGCAGAACCTCAGGTGGATACAGTCTCCTTTGGTTCTTTTAAGGCCAGGCCTTCTAAAGAGGTTTTTCCATATGTACTTTCTTTGACCAGCTCATTGATAAGGTCTGGGAAAAGCCGCAGAAGAATTTTTTTTATGGTCCCGCTGCGTTTGTCTATCAGATACCCCTTGAAGATGCCCTACTTAAGAAGTGGGCTTCTCCCCCAGGGTCGACCCTCCAGTCGCCCGGTTGAACAAGGCCATCACTCTCCCGATGGAGGGGACTCCTGCATTTGAGGACCCCACTGACAGGAGGTCAGAAGTGGTGAGCAGAGCCATGTTTGCCTTGTTGGGATCCGCCCTACGGCCTGTGGTAGCGGCGACCCTTGTGTCTTAAACACTTACAGGTTGGGCAAAAATGTTGCACCTAGCTGTACAGGAGCATAATCTTCCTCCAGACACAGTTGCTTTGGCCCACCAACTGGTTCAGGGCCTGGTTTATGTGTGCGACGCCACGTTGGACGCGGCCCCTTTAATATCCAGGGCCTCTGTCTCGGCGGTGGTATTGCGTCGTCTTATCTGGTTGAAGTGCTGGTCTGCTGACCTAGCCTTAGGAAGCTCCTGACGGATCTACCATTTAAAGGTGGTAGACCTTTCGGTGCTGCTCTGGATGACATCGTCATGGATGTCATGGGAGGTAAAAGCACTCTTCTTCCTTAGACTAGCAAGGGTGAGGAGGCCCGCCGCAAACAGGGGCCTTCCTTTCCAGCAAAAGGGGTTTTTCTTCGTCAGTCAGAGTCCACGGGTAGGCCCTCTCAGACTGACGGCAGTGCGGCTGGTGGGCACAAGTGCCCCTGGGTGCGTAAGCCGAACATGCGGCTCCCAAGCCCGCCTCCGCGTGAAGTCTTGCCTCCGCCCGACTCTGGGGTGGGGGGACGACTTCGCAGGTCACGAATCGGTGGTCCTCCCGAATCTCCGACTGGTGGGTGTGCGAGGAGGTCACCTCAGGATACAGGATAGTATTCCGATCCTGGCCCCCAGACAGATTCTTTCCCTCAAATCTTCCTCTCCTTCCTACCTGTCGGGCAGCCCTCTTGGGGGCTGTACAGGATTTGATCAGGTCCGGAGTGATTGTGCCGGTTCCGTCACAGGAGAGTTTTCAGGGATTCTACTCGAATCTGTTTGTCGTCCCAAAAATAGGACGTGGTTCGACCTATCCTGGACCTCAAGGCCCTGAATGCCTTCGAGAAGGTGCAGAAATTCCGCATGGAATCCATTCGCACGGTGATCGCTACACTCCACCAAAGGGATTTTCTTCTGGCGTCCTTGGACTTCAAGGACGCCTACTTGCATGTTCCGATCTGCGCAAGTCACCAGAAGTTTCTGCGCTTTGCGATCAGCGAAGTCCACTATCGATTGTGGCTCTTCCTTTCGGCCTAGCCTCTGCACCAAGGGTGTTCACCAAGGTGCTTGCTCTGGTTCTAGCCTTCTGTTACAGCGAGGTATTGCTGTCGTGGGCTATCTGGACGATCTTCTGCTAAGAGCAGAAAGTGGATCAGACTTAGAGAAAAGGTGACTATCGTCAATTAGACCCTCAGGGACTCGGGTGGTTCCTGAACATTCAGGAGTCAGTCCTGGTCCCGACTCAGTGTCTGGAGTATCTAGTTCTGATTCTGGACTCCTTAGAGGCAAAGGTATCCTACCTCTGGAGAAGTTGCTGACACTTCAGTCTGCGGTGCGGGTGCTGACATCCCAAAAATGGTTGTCAATCCGTTTTTTGCATGAGAGTCCCGAGACTCGTGGTGGCCTCCTTCGCGGCCGTTCCGTATGCCCAATCACACACCAGGGCATTGCAGAAGGAGATCTTGTCCACCTGGGACAAATCCCCGTTGTCCTTGGATCTTCAGATCCAGGTGATTTCACCTGGTCAGGGCGCCCCTGACATGGTGGTTGAGATCCTCGGCTCTTCGGTCCGGAAAGTCGTTCCCCTCCCATCCAATGGACGGTACTCACGACGGACACCAGCCTGACGGGCTGGGGTGGAGTCTGGGGAGTCCTGTCGGCTCAGGCCTTGGACTCCGGACGAGCCCGTTTACCAATCACTGTTCTGGAAATACGGGCCATCGGACTGTGTCTCTCCTCAGGTCAGAGAGAGTACGGGGTCGCTCCATCAGGAGCCAGTCGGACACCGCCACGGCGGTGGCGTATGTAAACCATCAAGGGGGAACTCTGAGCTCAGCTGCAGCTTCCGAGGTAGTCCGTATCCTGAAGTGGGCCGGAAGAAACGTGCCGGCTCTGTAGGCCATTTTACATTCTGGGTATAGACAATGGGCAGGCGGACTATCTGAGTCGCCAATCGCCAGACACCGGACCAAGAAGAGTGGTCCTTGCATATTTCAACTCCTTTACCGACGGTGGGGCACGCCGGATGTGGACCTGATGGCCTCTCGACTCAATCGCAATGGTCGAGGTTGTGGCCAGATCCAGGGATCCTTGGGCGATGCCTCGGATGCGTTGGTGGCCCCATAGGGTCCTTATCGCCTGATATAAACTCCGGCGATCCTAATTGTTCCGGATTGGCCTCAGCATCACTGGTACGCTGATCTGGTACGTCTCGTCGCGGACGTTCCCTGGCGGTTGCCGATGAGGGAGGACCTTCAGTCTCAAGGTCCTATGTTTCATCCGGCTTACAGTCTCTGGCTTTAACGGCAGGGCTGTTAAAAGCCAGGTGTTGAGGGACCGAGGTCTCTCGGACTCGGTCATTTTGACCATGTTAAGGACACGGAAGTTTTCCTCCAGGCAGATCTATCACCGTACCTGGAAAGCTTATATCGCCATGTGCGAAGCGCTGGACTGACGTCCTCGGACGTATTCCGTCCCCAGAATCCTGCGTCCTCTGCAGTGTGGAGTGACCCAAAAGCTTGCTTTGAGTACCATCAAGGATCAGATTTCGGCCTTGGCCGTCTTCTTTCAGCGACCTCTAGCGGGTCATTTTCTTGGTTAGCACCTTGTGTTGGGGGTTCGCCATGTGCTCCCTCCTGTCAAGCCTCCTCTCCCACCGTGGGATCTGAATTTGGTGCTCTCGGTCCTCCAGGAACCTCCTTTTGGGAATATCCGGGATATTCCCCTCTTGTCTTGTCTCAGAAGGTGGCCTTTTTAGTGGCAATCACTTCTGTTTGACGAGTGTCTGAGTTGGCGGCTTTGTCCTGCAAGTCGCCATATTTAGTCATCCATAAGGATAAGGCGGTGTTGCATCACCCATCACATCCCAGAGAGTTTGCGCTGCACATATTGGAGGTGGTACGAGCCTTACGGGTGTACCTGTCTGCTACTGCTTCTATTCGGAAGTCCGACTCACTATTTGTGACTGTCTCTGGTCCATAACAGGGCCAAGCGGTTTCGTCTGCCATAATTTTTAGGGGAATCAGACAAACCGTCATTTAAGCCTATGCTCTCAAAGGGCGGGCGCCTCCCTTTCCGGTTGCGGCGCATTCCACCAGGACAATTGGTGCTTCCTGGGTTTCCCGACATCAAGCGTCGGTTGCACAAGTGTGCAAGGCGGCGACCTGGTCGTCTGTTCATGCCTTTTTTAAGTTTTATAAGGTTAATGTGGCTGCATCTTCGGATGCTTCCTTCGGCCGCAGGGTGCTGCAGGCCGCTGTTTAAAGTTGCGACTCCTCCGTTGAGGAGCTCTGCCTTATTGGAGTGAAGTTTTGGTTTTCCATTTATACTGCTCCCATCCCTCTTGACACTGCTTTGGGACATCCCACGTGTAAAGTGTAAAGAGACACCGTGTCAGTCCATGGATGGTAAGAGAAAATAGGATTTTTTTGTACTCACCGTAAAATCCTTTTCTCTGACATCCATGGACTGACACGGCACCCACCCTTCCTTTTAAGTTTGTACTGCTTTGTTACGAACTGAAGTCTGCTGACTGTAGTGGGAGGGTTATGTCCGGAGGGACCGCCCCCTGGGTGGGGCTGTTCAGCTCTGGCTTTTAGAATGTATGTATAACATTTCACATTCTGCCTAGGTCTTCTCCTGCAAGCAGGGACATAACCCACGTGTAAAGTGTAAAGAGACACCGTGTCAGTCCATGGATGTCAGAGAAAAGGATTTTACGGTGAGTACAAAAAAATCCTATTTTTTCCTTCCGTCGGCGGAGCGGATCGGATGACAACGGACTCTACGGTCCGTCGTCATCCGATTCCCCATAGGGGAGAGCGGCGCTCTGACAGGGCGGTCCCTGCACAGTGTGCGGGGACCGCCCAGTCATCCGTCGGCTCAGCGGGGATCAACGGAGCGATCCCTGCTGAGCAAGCGGAGCTTCACGGGGCGGATCTGCACGGATCCGCCCCATGTGAAAGGACCCTTAGGCTGTGTAGATATCTTTTCTTGTCAATAATATTTATTGGTTGCATAATAATAAATACATACATTGTTTTTTTATGCAAGGATACAGATAAATAAAATTTACATAAAAATATTCTATAAGTAAATAATACATAAGGCCCCTTTCACACTGAGGCGTTGAAAAAACTCTAAAAAATCATACGTTTTTTACCGCGATTTTACCGCGTTCGCGGTAAAAATAGCGCTAACGCATATGCGTTTTTACCGCGTTTTGCCACGTTTTTGCGGTAAAAGGATTATTTGGTATCCCACAATCCTCCACTCTACTGCGGTCATGTGACCTTCTGGGTGGTTTTTACCGCGTTTTTACCGCGTTTTTACAGCGGTACTCATTCATTTCAATGGGGATAGGCGTTTTTACAGCGATATTTTATGCGCCCCAAAGATGCTCCAAAGAAGCTGTTTGCAGGATTTTTTCCAACGCATAGCCAGAAAAACGCCTCAGTGTGAAAGCCCTCAGGGCTTTCACATTGAGAATGCTGGGGCAGGATTATTTCAGGCATCTTTACAGCGCTATTTTTAACGCGAAAACGCTGTAAAAACGCCTCAGTGTGAAAGGGGCCTAACATAAAATATTTAAATTAAATTAATTAGATCTTCACTAACTAGATAGTCGGTGGGTAACATTGTAGTCATTGAAAAGTGACTAAAGCGCTGATAGTATAAAAAGTAAAAAAATCTAAAAATGAAATGGTGGATAAACAAATGATAAAGGCTGCTTCCAAATAAAAGTGTATCCGACACTGATGGAATTGAACATGTAAGGGTATGAAAGCGCTAAATCAACCCACAAAACCATAAATTGCACATACAAAGGTGAATAAAAATTGAGAATAATAAAAATGTAAAGTGCACAGTAAAAATATTAAATGTCCATCAGGAGTGCAAACATGCTATACTAATAATAAAAAAAATGATATACCGGTACTCAATGTGCAAACAGTGCTACTACTTCGTGCTGGTACAATATACAATATATATGAGAGTCAATGAACAGGTGTCAATAATGGTGGGCTGGTGATTACTGCTGAAATGCTCTTCTCAATGCAGCTAATAAGCTGGTCATATGGCCCGTAAAAACAAAAAGTAAAGTGTCCGGTACACTATCTCCACTCCAGTAATGCTTCCAGTGTTCACAAACATGCAAAAGAAAAGATAACCATAGCGCAATATGCTGGAACTGATTGCTACACGACAAGGTATACACTAAACCACTCACGTGCAGTCAGATACCAGACAGTGCTGAATACGATCAGATACAGAGCTTCCTCCTCAGTGATCCTCGGTACTTGTCACCAGGCTCCTCCTACGCGTTACGTCACTGGACACGTGACTTTTTCAAGGTATCAAAAATACTGAAAAATACTGAAAAAGTCACGTGACCAGTGACGTAACGCGTAGGAGGAGCCTGGTGACGAGTACCGAGGATCACCTTTTGTATGTGCAATTTATGGTTTTGTGGGTTTATTTAGCGCTTTCATACCCTTACATGTTCAACATTGTATTCATGCCCACCTTGTCTTAACGTGTAACAAATTGCCATTACGTTATACACAAAGATTGTGGTATAATAACTTATGTTAATTGTAGTGAAGAACAATAATACTTTTAATAAAAATAAAGGAGAGTAAAGAGAGAAAGAAAATAGTGAGAGAGAGAGAAAGTCCACAAGGCCGGTCCATGAACCAGTACGATGTGTATGGTTTACCATTCCTTAGGTACATGGGATTTGCATTGAAGCTATTAATCCGCTACCATGGCAAAAGGACCTCATCGTTAAAATCCGGAGGTAAATAGTGTTTTATCCATGGGAGCCAAAGTTTTTTGAATTTTGTGAATTGGTCTCCGTCAGTGGCTATCATTTTGGCGTGTGACATTGTGGTGTTCATTCTGTGAATTGTTTCTGCCAACCCTAATGTTGGGGATTTCCATGCTTTGGCTATCGTTTGTTTTGCTGCAGTTAAAAGTGGAGTAAAGAGTTTAAATTGAATTTTTTTTAAGCTTTCTGGTTTTAGGTTAAGTGGTGTCGTAAACGGGTCAGGCTGTATCTGCTGTCGGAACAGTTTAGACGCCATTGCAAAGATTTCTTTCCAGAAAAGTTGTGTTATCAGGCACGTCCACCATACATGCAAGTGAGTGCCCAAGTTTGAACAACCCCTAAAGCAAATAGCTGAATGTGTAGGTGCAAACTTGGCTACTCTTGTTGGTACCAGGTACCACCGTGTCAGGACCAGTGGCGGCTGGTGCTCAAAATTTTTGGGGGGGCGCAAACAAACTGAAAAAATAAATAAATCAATTGCCGCCACTGTGCCCATTAAACGCAGCCACTGTGCCCAAACGCCACCAGTTTGCCCCCTCAAATACAGCCAGTTTGTTTCCATATACAGCCAGTGTGCCCCCATATATATACAGCCAGTGTGCCCCCATATACAGCCAGTGTGCCCCCATATACAGCCAGTGTGCCCCCATATACAGCCAGTGTGCCCCATATATATATATATATAGCCAGTGTGCCCCTATATACAGCCAGTGTGCCCCCATATACAGCCAGTGTGCCCCCATATATATAGCCAGTGTGCCCCCATATACAGCCAGTTTGTCCCCATATACAGCCAGTTCCCCCCAAATGCAGCCAGTTCCCCCCCCCCCATATACAGCCAGTTCCCCCCAAATGCAGCCAGTTTGTCCCCCATATACAGCCAGTTCCCCCAAATGCAGCCAGTTTGTCCCCCATATACAGCCAGTTCCCCCCAAATGCAGCCAGCGTGTCCCCCATATACAGCCAGTTCCCCCCAAATGCAGCCATTTTGTCTCCCATATACAGCCAGTTCCCCCAAATGCAGCCAGTTTGTCCCCCATATACAGCCAGTTCCCCCCAAATGCAGCCAGCGTGTCCCCCATATACAGCCAGTTCCCCCAAATGCAGCCAGCGTGTCCCCCATATACAGCCAGTTCCCCCCAAATGCAGCCAGCGTGTCCCCCATATACAGCCAGTTCCCCCCATATTCAGCCAGTTTGTCCCCCATATTCAGCCAGTTTGTCCCCCATATTCAGCCAGTTTGTCCCCCATATTCAGCCAGTTTGTCCCCCATATTCAGCCAGTTTGTGCCCCATATTCAGCCAGTTTGTGCCCCATATTCAGCTAGTTTGTCCCCCAAATGCAGCCTGTCCCCCCCCCCCCCCCAGCCCTGCACTTACCTTCCTCGGTCCGCGCCGTCCTCGATGTGTTCTCCCGCCCTCGATGTCGCTTCAGCCAATCAGGTTACCGGTAACCAGATCCGGTGAACCTGATTGGCTGAAACCTCCACACAGTCTTCTTCCAGGAACGCACCCCCGTGCATACCTGGGAGGAGTTTTTGGAAGCCAAATACAGCGTGAGAGCTGTATTTGGAAAGCCTATCAGAGCCAGCACTTCCAAGTTACACCCATCGCCGGCCGCCGCTCTAATTCATATGGCCGGCGCTCACCAGGAGGCCGGCCATATGTATAGTGGGCAGCGCGGCAGCGGTAACAATACACAGATTCATGCAATGCATGAATCTGTGTATTGTCTTTCAGTGGCGGTGCAGGAGCGAGAGGGGGCGGCGCTCCGGTGCCCTCTATGGACGCACCGCCACTGGTCAGGACCTTGTAATTTGTTTCCATCGCAATGACATTGGGCGAGGTGTAGATATCTTTTCATGTCTAGAAGAATGACAGTCAATAATAAGTATGAAAGTTAATATAGTCTTAGTAAATTTTAAACATTGGATTCATTTATAGGGATGAGCAAAATTAGGAGTTTTGATTTCCCTGAAAATGTGGTTAAAGGGATATTTGGGCAAAATTTGGACATTTTGGCAATGTACATTGGAGTCCATGGGGATGCTAAAATTAAGTGTTTTTGAGGGTGCAAAAGATATTGAGTGTCTCCTGTGAGTTATGGAAACTACTTTCTACTATGTTGGAGCTGTTCTTTTGCCAAGAAAATTCCTCTCGTTTCATTATATTACTTTTTCATAGAAAAAAAAACTGCCATTAAAAACGTGAAATAAAAGAATGTAAAATGACAGTTCATCTGTGCACATGGAAAAGCACCTATTATAAAAGTAAGGAAGAAATAGATACTTCACATTTGATTTCACAAGATCACGGTGATCAGGGACTTTCCTTTATATAATGATTCTGGACTGTACACTATTTTTTAGGATGTTTTGAGATATAATATTACAGGATATTGTATATAATTAAAGAGCTAGTGCCTGTTTTTGATGTTTGATATGTTGGAAGTTTTTCACACTTAAAGGGGCAGCTGTGCTCACTTTCTTTTTTTTTTCCGAAAGATAGCGCCTTCATGTTGATTTTTAGACAGTACCTGTACACAAATAACTATCAAATTCACATAAAAAAGGAAAAAAAAAAATATTGTATATGTAGCGGCCTCCACCCTCTTCTCTCTACTCTTCTTGCTCTGGCTTTTGTCTAGGGGTACTCTGAAGGAGAGAGGTCACCATGCCAAGTCCCCCTGCAGAGTATGTGCAGTGAGAGACAATCCTCTTTTACCTTCGAGTCGGTGTTCTGCATCTGGAGACCTCCTCCTGGTTTTCTCGAACAGTGTCTGCCAGTAAATGAGCCCCACACCACTAAAGTCCAACACTTCTTTATTCTTCCGATAACCGAGTAATGCACAGACAGTTGGACTCCCTCAACGAACAGAACAGACAAGGGGGGTGTGAATGCGAGTAGGCCCAGGCACAATGAACTCTCCACTTTCCTTCCTGAAAGTGGGTTTCGGTCTCCGAGCGAAGGGGGATTTCCTTCCAGGTGGTCTCCGATGGAAGGCTCACCTGTCACCGGCAATATGCTGCACCAGGTCTTCAAGCAAGTATCTCCCACCGGTCCATTACGCCCTCCGGATTCGGGTACCCACTCCCAGGGTTCCCTAGGATCTCCTTCCCTCGCGGAACTCAGTGTTGGGCACTGAGCTCCGGACCTCCATCCGAGTACCTCACCCCAGGCTAAAGGTGCCTGGGATGGAACACGACCTCCGAACGTCCTCTAGGCCTAGGCCACCTAGAGGACCGACACGAACCACCGCCCACAGGCTGAAGGTGCCCGGGACTCGACCCCGTGACAAAGATGGCCGGCCACTTCATACCCTCTCCCAGTAAGCACGGCGGGTTCCCCGCCCTACCATACTGCTGCCAAGGGAGGACAAAAAGGGAGCCCGGCACACAGCAATGGTTCAACCCCAGCCCAAGGCGACAGCGCCACCCGCTGGGCTGCTGGACTGCACACCACTGGTGTCTCTGCCAGTTTTAAATACACAGAAAAGTGTATACCCGCTACATATAGATCTACTCTAAATGCACAAATAAAAGACCCCCCCCCCCATTAATAAAATGAAGAGTTTCGGTATCAGCAAAGTTTCACTCTCAGGGAAATCAGAAATTTGGCAGAAACAACTGCACTCAACCCTAGTCATTAACAGATCCTAGGATTGGATTTAATATGCAGGCAAATGGAAATTTTTAGGGAGTATTTTTTGTACATTTTAGACAAGGGTTTTAAATCCTACACTTTTATTTATGTTTATATTTTTGTGTGTGTTTTTACTTTATATTCTATTTTTATATGTTATTTTATTTTATATTTTTATTTGATATATTTTAATATTGTAAGAATTTTTTCTTAGTTTTTTATGTTATTTATGTTTTTTTTTTATATTATACAAATACACAAATATACATGTAACAATAGGATTCCTAGAGCACTATAGATTACCTAAAGAAGTAGAACAGCAGCCTGCCATTTAGCTTGGTTTGTCTAAAACCTCAGTTGTAGTCCTCAGATAAGGGACCACTGCACGGACCTATTCACTTATGTGTTTAAATTTCAACTTGAGTTTTTTTCTTTTTTATGATTGGAAGAAAGGGGAAGGGGAAAATGAAATTGAAATTAGAGCTCCACCTGCTAGGTGGATAGAAAACTGAATTTAGACAAGGATTAGAACCTCTGTGAATCCTTTATTGTTGCTTCTCTGTTGAGAACATGTCCCCTCGCTTCCTGTCTCAGTGACACCATAAAGGGAAATCTCAGCTAGTGAAGGTTCCAACTGTTCTCAATCCTAGGATAGGATTTAACAATCAGGCAAATGGGACATTTTTGGAGGGACATTTTTTGTATATTTTTGGATGATTTACATCTTATGTAAAGATTAATGGTTTACAAATATACTGTACATTTAACAATATGATAAAGGATTCATAGAGCACTATAGATTACCTAACGAGGCAGAGCTGAAGAAACCTGTCATTTAGCTTGGTTTGACTGAAACCTCAGATGGAGTCATCCGATGAGAAAAAGTTTTGGCTGGGATTACACTTTAGCCCTTTTAAAAGACACACACTATATTACCAAAAGTATTTGGGGGTCTGCCTTTTCATGCACATGAACTTTAATGGCATCCCAGTCTTAGTCCGTAGGGTTCAATATTGAATTGGCCCACCCTTTGCAGCTATAACAGCTTCAACTCTTCTGGAAAGGCTGTCCACAAGGTTTAGGAGGGTGTCTATGGGAATGTTCGAACATTCTTCTAGAATCGCATTTGTGAGGTCAGGCACTGATGTTGGAAGAGAAGTCCTAACTTGCAGTCTCTACTCTAATTCATCTCAAAGGTGTTCTATCGGGTTGAGGTGCAGGTCAGTCAAATTCCTCCACCCCATGGTGCTTTGTGCACTGGTGCACAGTCATGTTGGAACAGGAAGGGGTCATCCCCAAACTGTTCCCACAAAGTTGGTAACATGAAATTGTCCAAAATGTCTTGGTATGCTGACGCCTTATTAGTTCCCATCACTGGAATTAAGGGTCCAAGCCCAACCCCTGAAAAAAAAAAACCACACCATAGTCCCCCCTCCACCAAATGATTTGGACCAGTGCACAAAGCAAGATCCATAAAGACATAAATGAGCGAGTTTGGGGTGGAGGAACTTGACTGGCCTGCACAGAGTCCTGACCTCAACCCGATTGAACACCTTTGAGATGAATTAGAGCGGAGACTGGGAGCCAGGCCTTCTCGTCCAACACCTGTGTCTGATCTCACAAATGCGCTTCTGGAAGAATGGTCAAACATTCCCATAGACACACTGCTAAACCTTGTGGACAGTCTTTCCAGAAGAGTTGAAGCTGTTATAGCGGCAAAGGGTGGGCCAACTCAATACTGAGCCCTACAGACTAAGACTGGGATGCCATTTAGATTCATGTGCGTGTAAATACAGGAGTCCCAATACTTTTGGTAATATAGTGTATGTATGGTGGTGGCAAAAGAGTGTGCTCCCAGCACAGAAAGAAGTATGGACAGACAGCTGTTGGTCCCCACTAATGATCGATAACTGCTGGGACCGGCTCCTGATCAGGTGACCACTGTGACAGCCAATCACAATTGTAATGTGAGCGACCCATTTTTCCCACCCCAGCGTTCAGATCTTTCTAAAGGGATGCCAGGGTGGGCAGGAAGGGGTTAATTTAGCAGTCTTTATTGAGCAAGAATAAACATTTTATTGACTGGGTAGACATTTGTTCTGTTACATCCTCTCCAGAGGGATCTGCAGTATGTAACGATCATACTGACCACTGGATAGGCTAGGATAAATGGACAGGTCCACGCAGAACATCGGTTGCCAAAGCAAACAGCGATCGTTTTGTGTTATACATACAAAGCTATTTCATTCTGTCGAGCGTTTCTGTGTTCCAGTAGCTGCTGGACCAAACTTCTGTACACCGCAACAGTTTACAGAATGTCTTACAGAAGATCGGAGTAATGAAGTGATGCAGACAAGAAGATAGAAGAAGGTGCATATTCCTCTGACAGCTGTGTTACTGTCACCATTGCATTAGAACCGGCCTAAGAGGCCACAGTGCACAAAGCTTTATAGAAACCACATCAATTGATAAATGTGTAAAAAAAAATTATGAGAACATTACCGAAACAAAAGATATTTAAGGATTCTCATCTAAACAAAAAAGGTTCCATAGTTTCTGTTACCCATTTATTGCTAGGTAATTTTAGAATAAAATGTATTTCATATAATTTAACTGACTAATTTAACTATTCGAATTAACGAAAACCCGTTTAACAAATTTTTCCAAAAATTAGTAAATTCAAAAATCCGAAATAATAACTAACTAATATTAATAACTATTACTAACTATTAAAATATAGGTAGCGGAATTCCCTTTCAAATTTGGCTGTTAGTGAACATAACGAATACGAATTTATCCAAAGTTATGAATTATCCGAAATAACGAATGCCGCATCTAACCGAATGGAATGTAACAAATTAATAATAATAATAACAATACTATATATTTTTTATTATTATTATTTATTATTATTATTTTATTACGTTCCATTCATTTAGATGCGGCATTCGTTATTTTGGATAATTCGTAACGTCGGATAAATTCGTATTAGTTACGTTCATAAACAGCCAAATTTAAAGGAAATTCCAATACCTATAATCTAATAGTTTGTTATTGTTAGTTAGTTATTATTTTTTATTTTTCAATTTTATTTTAATTTTCAAATTTTTGGATTTCCGAATTTTCGAATTCACGAATTTTCAAATTTACGAATACCGCATCTAAATGAATGGAACATAACGAATTCAACATTTTCCAAAGTTACGAATTTATTCGAAATCACAAATTTCAATCAAAACGAATGACCTGAAAAACAAAAAATAAAATAAAAACCGAATGAAACGAAAACAAACTAATTTTTTTCGGCAGTGCACTTGTCTAGTCTGCAATCTTTTTAGTACAAGGGACACAGTGTATATTCTACAAATATTTGTGGGCCAAAAAAATCCCACAACCCACAACCCCCTCCAGAGAGCCCTCTTGTAAAACAGAGCCTCAGGTTTAATCAGAGTCCCCCTTTAAAATCAGTTCTCCCTTTCAAATCAGAAGCCCCCCGTCACATCAAAGTCCCCCCTTTCACATCAGTTCTCTCCTGTGACCTCACAGCCCCCTTTTTTTCCACCATAGCCCCACTTTACCATCACATCTTCCTTTCAACTCCCCCCCCCCCATTTCACATCAGAGTCAGAGTTGCTGTAAGGTTTTGGTTTTACTCAATGCAGAGGAGCCTAGTGATCTGGAGTTTACTGATCCCCTTCTGCCCTCCATCCAGCAATGGTTCTAGGTCTTCAGAGGAGGCAGACTCTGTGCGGTGGGGGGAGAATGTGACTTATGTATGTAAACATATATAGAAGCAACCTGAATCACTTCTACATAAATGACTGAAGTTGAGTTATAAAACTTAAAACTAACTCACTGTTTTTAAGCGGTTTTAAATCTGCTTCTTTTTTTGTTTTGTCTAGAAATAAATTCTTACACATAACCATTTAATACACTACAAGGGATTCCCAGAGCACTGTGACTTAGCTAATGAAACAGCACAGCAGTAGCTGCCTGTCTTTAACCTCCTTAAAATGGCGGAGGGAGGAGTTGTCACCTTTAGAGCCCTATAACCGTGAGACCCCTGAATCACTTTTACATGAAAGCTAATCGCCGCCTATGGATCAAGATCAATACCAAGCTCATGGCTTAAAGGATAAGGTCACCTTGAGCATATTACACCTATATTTAAGGTGTATAGTGTAACATGCTCCAGAAGCCCCTCCCTCTGATCCTCCCCTGTGACAGTGGGCTGGAGATCTTCTCCCTGCATCCAATGTCACAATTTAAATACGGTGTGGCCGTGTGGGGCTCCGCCAACACAGCCGCGTCATTCATTTACAGAGTTCTGTGAATTAATCGACTACAACCACGGTGTTCCATTGCGGCAGATGGCTCGTAGTCCTCAAAGAACTGTGAGGGTGCTGGTGAGCGCTCTCATAGTTCATTGATTCCTACTCTTCAGTAACTGTCTGCCCATATGGGAGGTACAGACAGACAGCAGTACTGAGAGTCTGCAGGAGCCTGTACCTGTGATCTACTGATCACAGTTGCAATGCTTTCCAGGCTCCTGATGGAAAAAATAAATGCACATTTTTTTCCTGCAGAAATATCTGCATTTAATGTTTTTTCCAAAAAAGGTGAACTTAGCCTTTAAACCAGTGGTGGTGCGTCCATGCCCGTCACTCACAAGAATAGATAGGTTCATGCATTGCATGAACCTATGTATTGTCACCGCCGCTGCCGCCCACTATTCAGATGGGCGGCCCCCTGTTGAGCGCCGACCATCTGAATAACAGCGGCTGGTTGGTTTTTGGAAGTGCCTATCAGAGCCAGCGGGCTGTAATCGGGGGTGCGTTCCCTGGTTAACACTGACAGGCGTTTCAGCCAATCAAGTTCACCGGGTCTGGTTACCGGTAACCTGATTGGCTGAAGCGACATCGAGGGCGGGAAGACAACGAGGACGGAAGAAGGACGGCGCTGACCCGAGGAAGGTAAGTGCAGGGCTGGGGGGAAACTGTCTGCATTTGGGGACAAACTGGCTGTATATGGGGACAAACTGGCTGCATTTGGGGACAAACTGGCTGTATATGGAGCCAAACTGGCTGCATTTGGGGACAAACTGGCTGCATTTGGGGACAAACTGGCTGCATTTGGGGACAAACTGGCTGTATATGGGGACAAACTGGCTGTATATGGGGACAAACTGGCTGCATTTGGGGACAAACTGGCTGCATTTGAGGGGTCAAACTGGTGGCGTTTGGGCACAGTGGCTGCATTTAATGGGCACAGTGGCGGCAATTGATGTTTTTTTTTTTTTTCAGTTTGTTTGCGCCCCCCTAAAAATTTTGAGCACCAGCCGCCACTGCTTTAAACACCACATATGTGACAGACATATGCCGCAAACAAAATCTAAGTACATATGTTACATGGGGAATCAGAAAAACAAAAACTGCTGGGTTAATGCTGGTGACGGACTGCATCATAGGCCCCTTTCAGATGGAGCGGATCTATCCAAGTGGATCCGTCTGCTCAGTGGGGGATCTCTCTGCTGATACCCGCTGAACAGGCGGATGACGGGTCCGTGTTTTCTCCGCTTTGCAGAGCAGATACAGACGCAGCCCACTGCTCTCTATGGGGCGGTCACATGGAAACTAACTGCCTGTTAGGGATGAGCTTCGTGTTCGAGTCGAACATACGTTCGACTCGAACATCGGCTGTTCGATCGTTCGACGAAGATCGAACGATTTGGGCCGTTCGCGCCAAATTCGAGTGACGCGAACGGCCCACAATGCACTACGCCATCGCAGTGTCATCCAGGCGCTGTGATTGGCCAAGCATGCACTGTGACCCCGCATGCTTGGCCAATCACAGCGCCGGCAGCGAGGAGAGCAATGATTGGCCACAGGCAGGATGCCTGTGGCCAATTATTGCTGAGGGTGTTTAGTACACGCCCCACACTATAAAAGGCCGCCAGCACGGCGGCCTAGTGTAGTGTGTTCCGGAGCAGGGATAGAGCAGCATAGGCAGGGACAGTGACTTTTATTTCTTTCTTGCTTAACCTGGATTCCTTTAGTTTAGGGAAAGAGAAGGATAGGTAGGGAGAGTGTCAGTGTGTTTTGTGCTTGTGCTATAGTGTGCTTAAAAAAAACATTTTTTCTAGGGACAGAAAACTGTAGGTAGGGAGAGTGTCAGTTTCTTTCACTGTGCAAGTCCTTGTTTCTAGGGACCTGGAAGGACAGTGAGTGAATTCTCCTTGTGCTATATTGTGCTTAAAAAAAACATTTTTTCTAGGGACAGAAAACTGTAGGTAGGGAGAGTGTCAGTTTCTTTCACTGTGCAAGTCCTTGTTTCCAGGGACCTGGAAGGACAGTGAGTGAATTCTCCTTGTGCTATAGTGTGCTTAAAAAAAACATTTTTTCTAGGGACAGAAAACTGTAGGTAGGGAGAGTGTGTCAGTTTCTTTCACTGTGCAAGTCCTTGTTTCTAGGGACTGGGAAGGACAGTGAGTGAATTCTCCTTGTGCTATAGTGTGCTTAAAAAAAACATTTTTTCTAGGGACAGAAAACTGTAGGTAGGGAGAGTGTCAGTTTCTTTCACTGTGCAAGTCCTTGTTTCTAGGGACCTGGAAGGACAGTGAGTGAATTCTCCTTGTGCTATATTGTGCTTAAAAAAAACATTTTTTCTAGGGACAGAAAACTGTAGGTAGGGAGAGTGTCAGTTTCTTTCACTGTGCAAGTCCTTGTTTCTAGGGACCTGGAAGGACAGTGAGTGAATTCTCCTTGTGCTATATTGTGCTTAAAAAAACATTTTTTCTAGGGACAGAAAACTGTAGGTAGTGTGAGGGGGTTAGCTCGGCAGCGGGTGTGTGTGACCCCCGGGATGGGCTCCCCACACAAAAACAGGCCCAGCAAACGGAGGTTGTGGTTTTCAAAATCAAAAAAAAAGGTGCGGTTTATTTTCTATTTACAGTGACAAAACACAGCAAAGGCAAAAGAAACATATAAACAAAATAAATCCTGGTCAACTTGACCTCTGACTAAACATACAGGTTTCCTAACTAACAACTGGGATCAGCCTAGTGCTGTCCTAGTCCCTAAGTCCCTGGTTTTAAATGTCCAAGCAAATAGCCACACAGGCTTTTGTCTCACCGCACAGGGGTTCACTCTCCCTAGACAGTCCACACAGGTCTGGGTCCAGGCATGAGCTAACACCTAATGAATCTGGGAGTTTTTATAGAGGCCTTAAACGAACTGACAGGCTTCAGCTGGCCTCATCAACTCCCTGCCTGCACGACGCCCAGCCCTCTCCCTAGAGGTATGAGTCATCCATGAGCCCACTAGCCTTAGCTGGGCTTATACAACTCTCCACCTAGTTGTATAAGTCGGCGTAAAGCCTGAATCTGGGCGAAATATATCTACCCCCCTGGATGCAACCAGGTGACTTTACCTTCCTGCTGTCACAGTAGGGAGAGTGTCAGTTTCTTTCACTGTGCAAGTCCTTGTTTCTAGGGACCTGGAAGGACAGTGAGTGAATTCTCCTTGTGCTATATTGTGCTTAAAAAAAACATTTTTTCTAGGGACAGAAAACTGTAGGTAGGGAGAGTGTCAGTTTCTTTCACTGTGCAAGTCCTTGTTTCCAGGGACCTGGAAGGACAGTGAGTGAATTCTCCTTGTGCTATATTGTGCTTAAAAAAAACATTTTTTCTAGGGACAGAAAACTGTAGGTAGGGAGAGTGTCAGTTTCTTTCACTGTGCAAGTCCTTGTTTCTAGGGACCTGGAAGGACAGTGAGTGAATTCTCCTTGTGCTATATTGTGCTTAAAAAAAACATTTTTTCTAGGGACAGAAAACTGTAGGTAGGGAGAGTGTCAGTTTCTTTCACTGTGCAAGTCCTTGTTTCCAGGGACCTGGAAGGACAGTGAGTGAATTCTCCTTGTGCTATATTGTGCTTAAAAAAAACATTTTTTCTAGGGACAGAAAACTGTAGGTAGGGAGAGTGTCAGTTTCTTTCACTGTGCAAGTCCTTGTTTCCAGGGACCTGGAAGGACAGTGAGTGAATTCTCCTTGTGCTATATTGTGCTTAAAAAAAACATTTTTTCTAGGGACAGAAAACTGTAGGTAGGGAGAGTGTCAGTTTCTTTCACTGTGCAAGTCCTTGTTTCTAGGGACTGGGAAGGACAGTGAGTGAATTCTCCTTGTGCTATAGTGTGCTTAAAAAAAACATTTTTTCTAGGGACAGAAAACTGTAGGTAGGGAGAGTGTCAGTTTCTTTCACTGTGCAAGTCCTTGTTTCTAGGGACCTGGAAGGACAGTGAGTGAATTCTCCTTGTGCTATATTGTGCTTAAAAAAAACATTTTTTCTAGGGACAGAAAACTGTAGGTAGGGAGAGTGTCAGTTTCTTTCACTGTGCAAGTCCTTGTTTCTAGGGACCTGGAAGGACAGTGAGTGAATTCTCCTTGTGCTATATTGTGCTTAAAAAAAACATTTTTTCTAGGGACAGAAAACTGTAGGTAGGGAGAGTGTCAGTTTCTTTCACTGTGCAAGTCCTTGTTTCTAGGGACCTGGAAGGACAGTGAGTGAATTCTCCTTGTGCTATATTGTGCTTAAAAAAAACATTTTTTCTAGGGACAGAAAACTGTAGGTAGGGAGAGTGTCAGTTTCTTTCACTGTGCAAGTCCTTGTTTCCAGGGACCTGGAAGGACAGTGAGTGAATTCTCCTTGTGCTATATTGTGCTTAAAAAAAAACATTTTTTCTAGGGACAGAAAACTGTAGCTAGGGAGAGTGTCAGTTTCTTTCACTGTGCAAGTCCTTGTTTCTAGGGACTGGGAAGGACAGTGAGTGAATTCTCCTTGTGCTATAGTGTGCTTAAAAAAAACATTTTTTCTAGGGACAGAAAACTGTAGGTAGGGAGAGTGTCAGTTTCTTTCACTGTGCAAGTCCTTGTTTCTAGGGTCTGGGAAGGACAGTGAGTGAATTCTCCTTGTGCTATAGTGTGCTTAAAAAAAACATTTTTTCTAGGGACAGAAAACTGTAGGTAGGGAGAGTGTCAGTTTCTTTCACTGTGCAAGTCCTTGTTTCTAGGGACCTGGAAGGACAGTGAGTGAATTCTCCTTGTGCTATATTGTGCTTAAAAAAAAAAAAATTTCTAGGGACAGAAAACTGTAGGTAGGGAGAGTGTCAGTTTCTTTCACTGTGCAAGTCCTTGTTTCTAGGGACCTGGAAGGACAGTGAGTGAATTCTCCTTGTGCTATATTGTGCTTAAAAAAAACATTTTTTCTAGGGACAGAAAACTGTAGGTAGGGAGAGTGTCAGTTTCTTTCACTGTGCAAGTCCTTGTTTCAAGGGACAGAGAAGGACACCTGAAGGTAGCCCTTATTGCTTTTTTCCCATCTTCCTGCAGGCCATCTATTAGAATGTCTGGAAGGCAAACAAGGAGAGGCAGACAGTCAGGAGGCAATAAAAGAGGGCAAGCAGGCTCTGTGTCTGGGGGCAACAGTGCTGGTCGTGGACGCGGTGCATTGTCATCAGCACATGGCCATGGGACACGCTTGTCCTTCTTTTCCGCAGCTGGACATGTTGAGCCACATCATGCCGAAGACTTGGTAGAGTGGATGACCAAGCCCTCCTCCTCCTCCTCATCCTCTCTCACCCAGGCTCAGGGTACTGGCAAAGCAGCTGCCAAAGCGTCCTCTTCCCTGGTATCAATGTCAGACTCATCATCAGTCACTCCTTCCCTAGACCCACCATGTCCTCCTCCTGAGGAGTCCCCCGAACTGTTTGAGCACAGTGTTGGGTACATGCTCCAGGAGGATGCCCAGCGTTTCGAAGGGTCTGATGATGAAACCCAGCTACAGGAAGGCAGTAGGGTGAGAGCAGACAGAGGGGATGCTCAAGAAGGACACCAATCTGGCAGTCATGTTCCAGCAGCTGCAGCATACTGCCAGATTGGCTCCAGTGATGAGGAGGGAGGGGATGATGAGGTCACTGACTCCACGTGGGTGCCTAATAGGAGAGAGGAGGAGGAGGATGAGGAGGAGGCACATCTCCAACGAGACAGGATGCCCTTTGGTGGCCAGCGTAAGGGCAGTACACCGACGGAATCACACCGCAGAGCTCCGCCTGTGCAGGGCGCTGCCTCTGCCCGTCATTCAAAAAGTTCCTTGGTGTGGGCCTTTTTTGAGGCTAGTGCATCAGATCGCACAGCTGCTGTTTGCAACATATGTCTCAAGCGTATATCGCGTGGCCAAAACATCAGCCGCTTGGGTACCACATGCCTGACCAGACATATGTTGACCTGCCATGCAGCTCGTTGGCAAGCCTACCTCAA
Organism: Rana muscosa; assembly: GCA_029206835.1. Classification (NCBI taxonomy): domain Eukaryota; kingdom Metazoa; phylum Chordata; class Amphibia; order Anura; family Ranidae; genus Rana; species Rana muscosa. Next base: position 263,650,111 of record CM055122.1, on the reverse strand, counting down.
AGACCCACACCAAACAACAAAGCGGACCTCTCCTTGCACCGCATCAGCTGGGATCTCCAACCCCACTATAACTTCAGTCCTCTCTGAAACATGCACTGAGAGGAATGAAGGTGTAGAATTAGGTGTGTCACAGCCAAGTACTTGCGGCCACTCTGCTAGCAGTACACCGACGTCCGATTCTAGCAGGCAAATTTCCCTGCCCCAGCTGCTGGACCGTCGAAAGAAGTTCACTCCCAGCCATCCACATGCCCAGCGGTTGAATGCTAGCTTGGCTAAATTGCTAGCGCTTCAACTGCTGCCTTTTCAGTTGGTAGACTCGGCCCCCTTCCGTGAGTTTGTGCAATGTGCGGTTCCTCAGTGGCAGGTTCCCAAACGCCACTTTTTCTCACGGAAGGCTATTCCGGCTCTCTACCGGCATGTGGAAGGCAATGTCTTGGCCTCGCTGGACAGGGCGGTCAGCGGTAAGGTGCATATTACCGCTGACTCATGGTCCAGCAGGCATGGACAGGGACGTTACCTTTCTTTCACGGCCCATTGGGTCACTCTTTTGGCAGCTGGGAAGGATGCAGGACAAGGTGCAGTAGTGTTGGAGGTTGTCCCACCGCCACGCCTCCAAAATGCTACTACTGGTTGTGACACACCTCTCTCCTCCACCCCCTCCTCTTCTTCTTCCTCCATGGCCTCTTCCTGTGGTTTGTCCTATGAACCAGCGGTGCTCCGTAGCCGTTCACGGGGCTACGCAAGTACGCAGGCAAAAAGATGCCATGCCGTGCTTGCGCTGGTGTGTTTGGGGGACAGAAGCCACACTGGGGCAGAGGTCCTGTCTGCTCTGCAGGGCCAGGCCGAGAGGTGGTTGACGCCACGCCAGCTTAAGCCAGGAATGGTGGTTTGCGACAATGGCACCAACCTCCTCTCCGCCCTCCGACAGGGACAACTGACCCATGTGCCCTGTGTGGCTCACGTCCTTAACCTGGTGGTGCAGCGGTTCTTGGGCAGGTACCCGGGCTTACAGGATGTCCTGAGGCAGGCCAGGAAAGTCTGTGTGCATTTCCGCAGATCTTATAATGCCAGTGCTCGCCTGGCTGAGCTGCAAAAGGAGTTGAACCTGCCCAAGAACCGCCTTATATGTGACATGCCCACCAGGTGGAACTCAACGTTGGCCATGCTGCAGCGGCTGCACACGCAGCAGAGGGCCATCAATGAGTACCTGTGCGACTACGGCACCAGGACAGGGTCAGGGGAGCTTGGTTTTTTTTCTCCACGCCAGTGGGGCATGATCAGGGATGCATGCACTGTCCTGGCACCATTTGAGGAGGCCACGAGGATGGTGAGCAGTGACAGTGCATGCATCAGTGACACTGTACCTCTTGTCCACCTGTTGGAGCACACGCTGCGTGGAATAATGGACAGGGCACTTGAGGCAGAACAGAGGCAGGAAGAGGAGGACTTCCTTGCCTCTCAAGGCCCCCTTTACCCAGACAGTGTTCCTTCTGTCCCACCCATCGCACAGGAGGAGGAAGAGGAGGAGGAGGAGGAGGAGGAGGAGGATTGTGTCAGCATGGAGGTGGAGGCTGGCACTCAGCATCATCAGCAGCAGTCTTTTAGGGATGATTTACAGTCCCAAGAAACCAGTGGACTTGTACGTGGCTGGGAGGAGGTGACTGCGGATCATGTCGTCCTTAGTGACCCAGAGGACTCCGGAGCGAATGCCTCAGCAAACCTACGCTGCATGGCCTCCCTGATCCTGCAAAGTCTGCGGAAGGATCCTCGTATTCTTCGGATCAAGGAGAGGGACCATTACTGGCTGGCCACTCTCCTTGATCCACGGTACAAGGGTAAGGTTGCGGACCTTATGTTACCGTCGCAGAGGGAGCAGAGGATGAGACAACTCCGGGAGGCCTTGCAGAAAGGTCTGTGCAACGCGTTCCCAGAGACTGGGAGGTTACAAACTCCTGGTCCAGGACAACGAGTTGCTGAGGCTTCGGCCAGTCAAAGAAGGAGCGGTGGGGAAGGTGGCCGTCTGACCGATGCGTTCAGACAATTCTTTAGTCCGCAGCCCCAAAGTATGATTGGTTCCAGCAACCATCGCCAGCGTCTGATAAACATGGTGCAGGAATATCTAGGGGCAAGGTCAGACTTGGACACCTTCCCCACCGAAAATCCTCTGGCTTACTGGGTCTTGAGGATGGATCACTGGCCAGAGCTTGCACAGTATGCAATTGAGCTACTGGCCTGTCCTGCATCCAGCGTTCTTTCGGAACGCACATTCAGTGCTGCTGGAGGATTTGTCACGGATCACAGGGTGCGCCTGTCCACCGACTCGGTTGATCGACTGACTTTCATCAAGATGAACCAGTCTTGGATCACCACCAGCTACCACACACCTGATGCTGATATAACAGACTAATTGATTTTAACATGTCACGTCCCTTCAAGACTGATGCTGATGCTGAGTGCCTGTGCTGTTATGTTGACTGGCTATCCTCCTCCTCCGAGTCCTCAATGATACGATTGATGATGATAGCTTGGAAGATCATTTTTGTTTATGGGTGCCGCCACCAGTGGCTAAGGCCCAATTTTTCAGCCCCTGTTTTACAGGGGCGTGTACTTACAATTTTTTTAGCAATAATTTGCCATAGGGCTCATTGCTGTGCTCCAAGTACAGTATCTGTGAGGGGTTGTAGTGTTGTGCCACCAGTGCCTAAGGCCCAATTTTTCAGCCCCTGTTTAACAGGGGCGTGTCATTACAATTTTTGAAGCAATACTTTGCAACAGGGCTCATTGCTGTGCTCCAAGTACAGTATCTGTGAGGGGTTGTAGTGTTGTGCCACCTGTGCCTAAGGCCCAATTTTTCAGCCCCTGTTCAACAGGGGCATGCAATTACAATTCTTGATGTAATAATTCACAGCAGGGCCCATTCCTGCACCCACCAAGAGTAAGTCTGAGGGCTTACAGTGTTGTGGCAACACCACCACCACCACCACCACCACGAAAAGCCCAATTTTTCAGCCCCTGTTCAACAGGGGCATGCAATTACAATTCTTGATCTAATAATTCACAGCAGGGCCCATTGCTGCACCCACCAAGAGTAACTGTCAGGGCTTACAGTGTTGTGGCACCAGCACCACCATCAAAGCCCCAATTTTTACTACCACTGTTCAACAATTATATGTAATTAAAATTCCTGATATAATAGTTGACAGCAGGGCGTTCCAGCACCAACCAAGAGTAACTGTGAGTGCTTACAGTGTTGTGCCAACACCAACAACTAAGGGGCCTATTTCTGCAGAGTATCTACGGCAGGTCCCTACTTTCAAACATCCAACTTACAAACGACTCCTACTTGCAAACGAAAGAAGACAACAGGAAGTGAGAGGAAATCTACCCCTAGGAAGGAAAATTCTCTCCTGTAAGAATAAATATGGGAGAAAGGTGTCTCCTCTGTACTGATGCTTTATCAGCAATCCTTGTTTCAAGAAAAACACCACATTTCAAAAACAGTTGTCATTGGGACGGAAAGTGAGGTGAAATGTTCTGAACAGGGGCACAGACAGCAAAACAAATGTTACAGGGGTGATAACCCTTACCTATGTTTCCCAAAAAGTTTAAAAATAGATTTTTGGGCTGGAGCTACAGTTCAACAATGTACCTGTTCAAAATTACAAACAGATTCTACATAAGAACAAACCTACAGTCCCTGTCTTGTATGCACCGCCTGTATACGGCTGTTCAGAGTATATAGGGCCTTTTTTATTTTATGTGCGGGGTTCCCCTTAATATCCATACAAGACCCAAAGGGGCTGGTAATGGGCTGGGGTAGGGGGGGGGGGTCATGGGGTAGCTATGCCATTTTTCTTAAAGATTTTCATCCATATTACCGGGACCAGACATTACATTAAAGCCGCAAGAAGTTTTAAATGGCTTTTTTTTCCTTTAGAAGTGTCATTTTGTGCAGGGACAGTTCTAAACACGGGAAACACGTGGCACTTCACAGGCATACTTTAGACACCCCCCAGGTACGATATTTAAAGGAATATTTGACTTTTTTTTTTCACTTTATGCATCATTAAAATGACTGCTCCCGAAAAACGACCGTTTTTAAAACTTCTTTTTGCATTGATACATGTCCCCTGGTGCAGAACCCGGGTTCCCAAACCCTTTTTAGGACAATAACATGCATAATAGTTGTTATAATTAGCACTTTAGAATTCGAACGTTCGCATCCATTGTATTTAATAGGGTTCTAATGTTCGTACGAACTTTCGGTCCGTTCGCGGGTTCTGGTGCGAACCGAACCCGGGGGTGTTCGGCTCATCACTACTGCCTGTCCATTTCCATCTGATTGTCATCCAGTCTGCCGGACTGACATATCTCCATCCGTCTGTTTTTAGCAGACCGGATTGGATGCCGGTGGGTGTCAGTGGACACATGTTCGCTGATATCCGCTTCCCCAGAGAGAGCTATGGATGGTTTGATCAGGTCTGCCTGAAAAATGGACAGGAGGACCTGATCGGTCCGCTGGTGTGAAAGGGGCCATAGATGCCATCTTTTTTATTTTGCCCTTAGATGCACTTAAAGCTGTGGTAGCAAAAAAAAACATGGTCACCTTGCAGGATATGCATAGTACCATATTATGGCAAACCTACCCTTCAAACAAAGCCCTCCAGTGGCGTGCTGTAATCTCTGCTGGCGCTTCCATCTTCACCTGGCCTTCTTTCTGGGTTTGCGCCAGGGGCGGCCCGTCCATTAAAGGCACACGGGCGCCACCCCCCATGTCGATCGCTACCCCCCCCATCCATGTGTCCAGCCCCTTTCAGGACATTGGTGCATGGATTCCTATGAGGAGGGGCTGTTTTTTAAAAAGCATCAATTAGACCCAGAAGCTCTAATAGGCTTCAATATAGGGTGGGCTCGGGTCGCAGAGAGTGCGCTCCGATCCCACCCAGGTGTGTTACAACAGCGAATGTATATTCGCTGTTGTAACACTGATTCTCCTCCTGGCCAATCAGGAAGCCGGTTTTGACACCAGTCACCTGATTGGCTGAAAGAACAAGCGATCCAATTGGATGCCTAGAAGGAGGGGAGGAGCTGGAAGCCGCCATGGAGGAGAGGACACGGAGCCGCTGCACCATGCTGCCTGCCACCCGCTGCCGCTAATGGGGTAAGTGCCAGACTGAATGGCAAACAGCAGGGGGATGGGTGCCGTCCGGGGGGTGGATGGTTGTTTGGCACCCCCAAAAAAAAAACACCAGCTGCCACTGGTTTGCGCACTCCAGCCATTTAAAGAGCAGCAATGAAATCACTCTTGAGCAGCGCTCTGAATTGACATACACTCAGCGTGCCCTTAGTACAGAGCGCAAGTCACATGTATCGGTGACATCACCGGCTGCTGAAATTGTGAATATCTCACAGTGTACATTTAGAATATTGTCATTGTACCTACTAGTAAGCCTTATTATAATCGGAGATTACTACTACTTTCATAGGTCCATATATAATTTCTGCTACAAACTTACCTCCTGTACAGTATGGAAACATTCCCACCCTCTGGTGTGTTTTTATCATTCTTCTGTCCTCCTCATTCATTGATGAGGAATGCCGGTTTAATTGTCGTCTTGAAGAATTTTTTGTAAAATCCCCCATGGAATGTTTATTATTAGCAGCATACCAGCTGATCCATCTCTAAATTATAGGCTTACGTTGTCAGAGGTCAGTTTTGATCCCCAGTCTTCACAATTTTGTGTCATTTTCTATCCCAGCGCTGACAGGGAAGGAATAATCCAGTGCTCTGAGTTATGTCTGGATATGCTGTCACTCCTCATTCCCCAATGCTGATCTCTCCTTGTTAACATAGGATGGAAGTAGCAGGTACAGGCAAGTGTGTTATGTGAGTTCTCCCCACTATTCCTGACTCCTTCACCATCACTGGTCACTAGAAGGTGTAATGTATGTTTATGGAAAGGGTATTAGTGCTATTAGAATGAAGGTAGATGGTAACCCAATCACTAAAATCTCATATAAACTTTCACGCGTTATTGTCATTTCAAAAGTTGTTTTTAATCTTTTTTAAACCTACAGCATTCATTAAAGTGTTACTAAACCCACAACAGTAAAATCAGTCTGTATATGCAGTAAAGCATGCTTGTTATACTCACTGTGGAGCCTTATGCCTTGTACACACAATCAGAATTTCCTATGAAAAAAGTCTGACGGAATATTTTCATTGGATATTCCGACCGTGTGTGGGCCCATCAGACTTTTTTCCGTAGGATTTTAGAAATAGAACATGTGTTATTTTTTTCCTATGGAAAAAAATCCTATGGGAAATTCCGATCGTCTGTGTGGAACTCCATCGTAGAAAAAAACACGCATGCTCAGAATCAAGTCGACGCATGCTCGGAAGCACTGAACTTCATTTTTCTCGGGTCGTCGTAGTGTTTTACGTCACCGCGTTTTGGACGGTCGGAATTTGGTCTGACAGTGTGTATGCAAGACAGCTTGAACGGAATTCCCACGGAAAATTCCATCAGATTTTATCCCATAAGAAATTCTGATCGTGTGTACAGGGCATTACGGGTTACTCTTCTGCATTGTGTAAAAAGGCTGTTTTGATCCTGTTTACACAGATCCTCCCCTTCTCGCATTGACTTCAAAACATGTCCGGATGAGGCAGAGTTACTGGAGTCAGGCTGCACATGCTCAGTTTGGTGTGTATTGCTAGAGAGTTATTCTATTTATTTTTTCTTGGGAGGGTGCATGTGATTAGCACAGGGCCAATTAGCACTGTCCAGACGGAGAGTCAGGGGTCAGGCATGCGGCATCCTTATAGGACAACCAGTGCAGTATGAAAACTTTTCCTACAAGCTTAAACCAGACACTGCTAGAAGCCACAAGACTGCCATATACTGCTCATGAGAAAAGGTATTTTAGAAATGTATATTTACTAAAATAATTGCATTTCCATGTTCTGTGTACTGTGGGAGACCAGATATAGTGAATGCAGAGTCCTGGGTTTAGTAAAACTTTAAAATAATTCCTGGTGATCTTGCCACAAAGGTAGTTGTCTAGTTGTCCAGGTACTTCCTGTTGTGGGAAGACTACAAGCTGATGCACATTATCACCTTCAGGAAGGCAGTCCAATGCAATGATGTGCAACCAAACAGAAGCAAGTGCTTGTAGAAAGAAAGTGGCTAAATTAAAGTGACATTAAAGCCTTGTTTTTTTATTTTATTTATTAAAATAACAAACATGTTTATACTTACCTGCTCTGTGCAATGGTTTTGCACAGAGCAGCCCCAATCCTCTTCTTCTGGGGTCCCCGCCTGCGCTCCTGGCCCCTCCTCTTCGGCGGGTGCCCCCATGGAAAACCACTTTCCATGGGGGCACCCATGCGTGCTCGCTCCCAAGCCCCGCTGCTGCCTCCATTGACACAGACAGCGAGATTCAGCCCCACCCCCCGCTCCCATGTCACAGTATTTGATGTCACAGCCAATGGCTCCTGTTGCTATCAATCTGCCCACTGAGGAGGGAGACAACGGCTTGAGCCGCTGTGCTTGTGCAAGTTGCTGGATCAGATCAAGGTCAGGTAAGAAACAGGGGGGTCCTGCTGCACAGAAGGTGAAAAAACATAAAGCTTTAGAACCACTTTAAGGCTGGCCATACAGTATACAACTTTCTTGTACAATTCTACTTTAGATTTACCAAAACCAAATAATATGAGGTCAAGCCTAAACACTTTTAATTTGTATCCAATCAGGCAGGCCCTTGCACTACATCATTAACCACTTAACGACCGCCCCATGTATATATACGTCGGGAAAATGGCACGGACAGGCACAATCACGTACCTGTACGTGACTGCCTTCGTATGGGTGGGGGGTCCGATCGGACCCCCCTCCGGTACATGGAGCGGTCGGTATCGGTTCGGGAGCGATCCGTGATGAGGGGGCGGCCATTGGTTTCTGGCCACCCCCTCGCGATCGCTCCCGGCGAATGAGATGCTTCCTCTGCCTGTGTAATGTAAACACAGGCAGAGGAAGTGATGTCATCTCTCCATGCGGCACTCTATTCGTCCTGAGCGCAGAGGAGAGAAGACATCAGGTTAGTGCACGAACAGTACACTGATACCAGGACACATAGGCACAAAATCCCCTCCCCCCCCCCAGTCACCCCCAGATCACCCCCCAGCCCCCAGTCACAGTGTCACCGACTGCAGTGATCATTTATTTACTGATCACTGCAATCAGTGACATTTGTGATAGTAAAAATGTCAGGGCAGTTAGTGTTAGGTCCCTTTAGGTCCAGGGTAGCCCCCTAACCCCCCTAATAAAGGTTTAACCCCTTGATCGCCCCCCAGGTAACCCTATCACCACTGTCACTAAGCGATCGTTTTTCTGATCGCTGTATTAGTGTCGGTGGTGCCGCTAGGTAGCCAGTTATTTTTTTAGGTTCGCCGCCAGGTTTTTATAGCATCAGGTACCCCCATATATTATGTAATAAAGGTTTAACCCCTTGATCGCCCCCCCATGTAACCCTTTCACCCCCTATCACCAGTGTCACTAAGCGATCGTTTTTCTGATCGCTGTATTAGTTATGCTGGTGCCGCTAGGTAGCCAGTTATTTTTTTAGGTTCGGCGCCAGTGTCAGGTACCCACATATATTATCTAATAAAGGTTTTAACCCTCTTATTGCCCCTAGTTAACCCTTTTACCAGTGATCACTGTATAAGTGTTATGGGTGATGCTGGTTAGTTAGCTTGCTTTTTATAGTGTCAGGGCACCCGCCGTATATAACCCAATAAAGGTTTAACCCCCTGATCGCCCAGCGGGTGATATCAATTAGGTTTTAGCGTCAGAGAGGTTCTGCGCCACACCCCAGGCAGCGTCAGGTTAGTGCCAGTAACACCAACACCCACGCGCAAAGCATACACCTCCCTTAGTGGTATAGTATCTGATCTGATCAGATCTATACTAGCGTCCCCAGCAGTTTAGGGTTCCCAAAAACGCAGTGTTAGCGGGATCAGCCCAGATACCTGCTAGCACCTGCGTTTTGCCCCTCCGCCCAGCCCAGGCCACCCAAGTGCAGTATCGATCGATCACTATCACTTACAAAACACAACACACATAACTGCAGTGTTCGCAGAGACAGGCCTGATCCCTGCGACTCCAGTGCTGTAGGAGGTGATTTCACCACCACAGTTAAAAAAAAGAGCATATTTGCCGAAGCATGGGGGCAGCAGGGGCGGAGGAGCGGAGGAGCGATTTTGCTCCTAATGCCTCGTACATACAGTCGAAATTCCGACTGAGGCTTGCCCGTGGAAAAGTCAGACCATGTGTGTGCGGCATAACTTTTGCGGGATGATGCCCTTATGCTTCGGCATATATAAATGGTGCATGTATGCCCATCATTAGAAGTGGGTGAATGAAGGGAGGTGTTCTAATGGTGGGCATACCCACCGATCAATCTCTTTTTTTTCGTTCAGCCAACAGGCTGCATGAAAAAAAAGATTACAATACATGTCCTACAAGGACCAGCAACGTACTGGTATGTGGATGTTGAATGGTTATACCAGAATGATGCCTGCGGGTTTAGGTATCATCTTGGTATCATTCTTTTCAGCCAGTGGCCGGCTTTCATGTAAAAGCAATCCTAGCGGCTAATTAGCCTCTGGACTGCTTTTACGAGCAGTGGGAGGGAATGCCCCCCCCCGGATATAAAAAGCGCCATATGGAAATTGGGAAAGCATTTTATCACACCGATATTGGTGTGGTCAGATGCTTTGAGGGCAGCGGAAAGATCTAGGGTCTAATAGACCCCAGTTTTTTCAAAAAAAGTGTACCTGTCACTACCTATTGCTATCATAGGGGATATTTACAGTCCCTAAAAACAATAAAAATTATAAAAAAAAAAATGGAAGCAACAGTTTAAAAATAAAATAAAAAAGCTAAATAAATAAAAAAAAAAAAAAAAAAAAGCACCCCTGTCCCACCCTGCTCTTGTGCAAAGGCGAATGCAAGCGTCGGTCTGGCGTCATATGTAAACAGCAATTGTATCATGCATGTGAGGTATCACTGCGAAGGTCAGATCGAGGGCAGTCATTTTAGCAGTAGACCTCCTCTGTAAATCTAATGTAACCTGTAAAGGCTTTTAAAGGCTTTTAAAAATGTATGTAGTTTGTCGCCACTGCGCGTTTGTGCGAAATTTTAAAGCATGTCGTGTTTGGTATCCATGTACTCGGCCTAAGATCATCTTTTTTATTTCATCAAACATTTGGGCAATATAGTGTGTTTTAGTGCATTAAAATAAAAAAGGTGTATTTTTTCCCCAAAAAATGCATTTGAAAAATTTGCTGCGCAAATACTGTGTGGAAAAATAAAAAAAACAACACCCACCATTTTAATCTATAGGGCCTTTGCTTTAAAAAAATATATTGTTTGGTGGTTCAACGTAATTTTCTTGCAAAAAAAAAAAAATGTTTTCATGTAAACAAAAAGTGTCAAAGGGCTTTGTCTTCAAGTGGTTAGAAGAGTGGATGATGTGTAACATAAGCTTCCTAATGTTGTGTATAAAATGCCAGGACAGTTCAAAACTCCCCCAAATGACCCCATTTTGGAAAGTAGACACCCCAAGCTATTTGCTGAGAGACATGTTGAGTCCATGGAATATTTTATATGTTGACACAAGTTGCGGAAAAAAGAAATTTTTTTTTTTTTTTGCACAAAGTTGTTACTAAATGATATATTGCTCAAACATGCCATGGGCATATGTGGAATTACACCCCAAAATACATTCTGTTGCTTCTCCTGAGTACGGGGATACCACATGTGTGGGACTTTTTGGGAGCCTAGCCGCGTACGGGACCCCAAAAACCAAGCACCGCCTTCAGGCTTTCTAAGGGTGTAAATTTTTGATTTCACTCCTCACTACCTATCAAAGTTTCGGAGGCCATGGAATGCACAGATGGCCCAAACCCCCCCTTTAATGACGCCATTTTGGAAAGTAGACACCCCAAGCTATTTGCTGAGAGGTATGGTGCAAAAATCGTCCGGGGGTTTACTTCCTCTTTAATTTTTCATTGAATTGTTCTATTTAAAGTAATGTATAGAAGGTAGGGCCCGAAAGTGACTCAAGCCCAGGGGCCCCCACCACCCTAAGTCCTGCCCTGACCACAGGGGTCTCCAAACTTTCTAAACAAGGGCCAGTTTACTGTTCTTCAGACTTTAGGAAGACTTTTCGTGTAAGTGGGAAGAATTGTACTCCATGGAGGTGGAGGATAACACTCAGCATCAGCAGCAGTCTTCAAGGGATTGTTTTCAGTCCCCAGAAACCCATGGAGTTGTATGTTGCTGGGAGGAGGTGGCTGCGGGTCATGTGATCCTTAGTGACCCAGAGGACTCCGGATCGAATGCCTCAGCAAACTTACGCTGCATGGCCTCCCTGATCCTGCAAAGCCTGCGAAAGGACCCTAGGACTTGTGGTATCAAGGAGAGGGATCATTACTGGCTGGCAACCCTTCTTGATCCACGTCACAAGGGTATGGTTGCAAAACGTATCCAGCCTTCGCAGAGGGAGCAGAGGATGAAACATCTTCGGGAGGCCTTGCAGAAAGGTTTGTGCAATGGGTTTCCAGAGCCTGGGAGGTTACAATTTCCTGGTGCTGGACAACGTGTTGCTGAGGCTTCGTTCAGTCCCAGAAGGAGCGGTGGAGAAGGTGGCCATCTGACCGATGCCTTCAGACAATTCTTCAGGTCTGATCGGTTTCAGCAATCATCGCCAGCATCTGAATTACATGGTACAGGAATATCTAGGGGCAAGATCAGACTTGGAGACCTTTCCAACTACTGACCTGTCCTGCATCCAGCGTTCTTTCTGAACGCACATTCAGTGGTGCTGGAGGCTTTGTAACCAATCACAGAGTGCGCCTGTCCACAGACACTGTTGATCAGCTCACATTCATAAAAATGAATCAGTCTTGGATCACCAGCTACCAAGCACCTGATGCTGACGTAACCGGTTGATTTTTCTATGGATGTGGGATCCCTTGAAGACTGTCTATGCTGAGTGACTATCCTATTCCTCCTCAATGTTCATGTTGATAGCTTCTAAGAATATTTTTATTTCAGGGCACCACCACCACTGCCTAAGGCCCAATTTTTTTGCCTCTGTTTAACAGGGGCGCGTAATTAAAATTTTTGATCTAATATTTCTCAGCAGGGCCCATTCCTGCGCTCAACAAGAGTATCTGTGAGGCTTTACAGTGTTGTGCCACCACCACCGCCTAAGGCCCAATTTTTCTGCCCCTGTTTAACAGTGGCATGTAATTACAATTCTTGATATAATATTTTACAGCAGGGCCCATTCCAGCACCCACCAAGAGTAACTGTGAGGGCTTACAGTGTTCTGGTACCACCAACACCTAAGGCCCAATTTTCTGCAGAGTATACAGGGCATGCCGTATAGTATATACAGGCGGTCCCCTACTTTCAACTTACAAATGACTCCTACTTACAAACCAGAGGGAGACAACAGGAAGTGAGAGGAAATCTACCCCTAGGATGGGAAATTCTCTCCTGTAAGAGTTAATATGGGAAAAAGGTGTCTCCACTGATGCTTTATCACCAATCCTTGTTTCCCTAAAAACCCAAAATTTTCTAAATCCAATTGTCATTGGGACAGAAAGTGAGGTGAAATCTTCTGAAAAGGGGCACAGGCAGCAAAACAAATGTTACAGGGGTGATTACCCTTCCATATGTTATCCAAAAAGCTTTTTTGGCTGGAGTTAGACTTAAAAAATGTACTTGTTCCAAATTACAAACAGATTCAACTTAAGAACAAACCTACAGTCCCTATATTGTTTGTAACCCGGGGACCGCCTGTATACTGCTGTTCAGAGTATGTAGGGCCTGGGGGCCCCACACCTTTTTTTGGGGGGTGCGGGGTTCCCCTTAATATCCATACAAGACCCAAAGGGCCTGGTAATGGGCTGGGGGGGTTACCCATGCCGTTTTTCTCAATTTTCATCTATATTGCCGGGACCTGACATTACATTACAGTCGCAAGCAGTTTTAAATGACTTTTATTCCTTTAGAAATGTCATTTTGTGCAGGGACTGTTCTAAACACGGGAAAAACGCGCCACTTTACAGGCATACTATAGACTCTCTATGTTAAGAGATCTGGAGTCTATTAAGATCACTAACTCCAAAATGGAAAAACAATTAGAAGAGGGACTAGACTCACTTTGTAATAACAAGAACCTGGTGATTCAGATAAAGGGAGGGGGGGGGGATCGTCGTCTTGGACCGGAAGGATTACCTACAAGAATTACATAATATAGTGGGTGATGAGGATACTTATGTCCCATTGTCAGGTAATCCTGTAATTAAATACAAGCTTACCTTGAAAACACTTGTGGAAGGGGGAGTAAAATCCAATATCCTCAATGAGAAGGAAAGATTGTTTTTGATCCCCAAAGCCCCTCGGGTCCCTATATTATATTGTCTGCCGAAAATACATAAAAGTCTCACTTGCCCCCCGGGACGTCCCATTATAAGTGGGATTGATTCCATCACATCCCGGGTGGGCAAGTATATAGACTATTTCCTCCAACTGCTAGTGAAGCAGACACCTTCATACTTGAAGGACACCAGGCATGTGATAAATCTTTTATCTGAACTGGAACCAAGGGAACATACATTGATGGTAACGGCAGACGTTACATCACTGTACACGATAATCCCTCATGATTTGGGAATAGCAGCGGTCAAATATTATCTAAACATTTTTTCAACCATCCCAAAAAAACAACAATCATTTATCATGGATATGTTGGAATATGCAGCAAACCATAACTATTTCTGGTTTCATCACCAATATTACCGTCAACAACGTGGTGTCGCCATGGGGGCAAAGTATGCCCCCAGCCTGGCCAACCTATTTATGGCCAAATGGGAGGAGGACGCCATCTTTAAAGCCCGAAGCCCATACCTAGCCTTGTGGGCCAGGTATATTGATGACGTCCTCCTCCTATGGGATGGCACTAGCGTACAACTGGATGAATTTTTCTCCACCATTAATAACAACAGCTGGGGGATTAGATTTGTCCATGAATCAAGTCGAGACAAAATCAGCTTTTTGGACTTGGTAATATCAAAAATAGACGGCAAGTTTTCAACCACCTTTCTTTAAAAAAACAGATCGCAACTCCTTTATACCAAGGAGCCAGTTCATCAGAATGAGACGCAACTGCACAACCCTAGGTGATTACAGGGATCAAGCAGGCGTCCTACAAGCGAGATTGGAAGAAATAGGCTAATTCTGACTTGTTGAGAAAAACTTTGGAAGAGGTAGCCGTAATAGATCAACACTACTAAAAGATGGCCCTAAGAAACAAAGGGAGAGACCCATTGTTCCATTTATCACTACTTTTTCTACTCAACACTACCAGATTAAAAAAATTCTCCGGAGACACTGGCACCTTTTGGGGAATGACAGGATCATTAAAACCTTTCTTCCTGCCAACCCTCAGATCATCTTCAGAGGGGTTCCTTCCCTAAGGGATAGGATTGCCCCAAATGTCGTAAGAAAGTGTCATTTTTCCAGAATATTTCTGGATATCACCAATGTCGGAGATGTCAGATTTGTAAACTAAACAAAACAAGAAATAGAAAAACAGAATCTTTTGTGTCAACTAGTACATCTAATGTACACCAAATTGAGCCCTTTATCACCTGCAGCTCTACGGGCATTGTATATCTTTTTACAATGTCCATGCGGGCTCCAGTACATTGGCAGGACCAAACGATCCATGCAGGTTCGCTTGGGGGAACATATCACCAACATCAAAAGTGGTTTCCTTTTCCATTCCGTTTCTAAACATTATGCTATCCACCATAACCGTAACCCAGCCAACACACTTTTTCTAGGAATAGACAAATATAGTGCACACTGGAGAGGTAGCTCTCTAGTAAGAGAAATCTCAAGGCTAGAAATGGCATGGATACATAGGGTTCGGTGCTATACTCCGTATGGCCTACAGATGTTAACGCATTCATTGATAATAGCTGATATTGTTTAAATGTGAACCATTTCTGATTTCCAGGTGGTTGAAATAAGGAAAACACTCTAATTGGAACATGGAGTAATTAAGGGGTGTTGCTGATCGAATATTCCCTTTTTCTTTTCTTTTTATGTTAATTTAGCTCTCATAACTGTTTTTGGTTCTTAAATTGAATACATAATGTATGCCCACAACGTTTAAATACTATGTAGGTTGCTTATAGGGGCTTATGGGAGGATGAATCACATCTGGTGTTCCACCAATGAACATCCAACATGTATGTCATATCATGTGGTGGTTGATAGGCAGAATGGAGTTTTTATTGAAGTCATTTTTTAATTAAAAGACAGCTTCATTTTGCCTAGACAAATAATATTAGTATCAAACTATATATATAAACAATCATTTTTTTCTCTTTTTTGTAATTCATTACAGTTTTTTCTCTTTTTTTAAATTGATCAATTTTTAAATAGATCATCTTTTACATAGACTATTCCCTTGAATAAATGAAGATGACACTACTAGTAGCTATAACTACAATATATAGCACCAATATAAATATATATAGCATCAATATAAATATAAACATGCATGAAGAGAGGAATTGTTCCCTGTCCTTTTTCTTTCTCCTGCTATATGGATTCATACTTTAGCGTTTATATTTTTGGCCCAAATCCTCAAAACAGTGGGTAATATATTAACCCTGCAGTACCAAATATGGCCGCAGAGGCTCTATAATGACTGCTATAGATGGATGCAATAGAGGTGTCAGTTCGTATCACCCTTTACTTACATCCTTTTATTTTTATTTTTATTTTAACCTTATTTGTTCAATTTTACTCTTAGCTATAAATATTCCCTTCTGGATTTGTAATTCTCATAGCTATACTCAATGGGAGATTTCAGCTGTCAGTTCAGTTCATATCCCGCGCATTGAGGGCAATTGCCAGTTTTTAAAATGGCGATCTAAGAGAGTGGACGCCAGGAGATCAGAACTGGGCGTTACTCGCTGTGATGTGTATTTAAGGCGGTGTGTCAGCACGCCGCCCGTGCCCCTGGAAGACGTCAATTTTGACGAAAGGGCGTAGAGTAAAGCGGCATGCTGACGTCACCGCGTACTGCCAGTCCCGGAAGTCACGGGCTGTGATCGAGAGCCGGCCGGCTTGAAATTTTTATACAACTGCCTTATTACATCAGCTTAACTGTAAGTGTGATTCTTTTATTTGTGGAATAAATGCTTTTTATGGAATTACGCTATGGTGGCATCCCCCTCTTTTGTTTACGTGGAAAATTAATGCTATTGCAGAGCCTTTGACTGAGAACCAATGACGCATTTCAGACTCCAGGGTGCAGAGACCCGGAGCAGGGGAAATGGCCCAAAGCGTGTACGATCTCCCTAAAAAGAGATCTCAGCTTCTGGCAAGCGGCAGCATAACATAGATGGGGGATCCTTCTGTCATCACTTCTTCTTGGGTGTTTTTTAATCATCACGTATGACATCTGGGTGGAAAGGACTCTTTACCATTTATTTTGCATTTTTTACCACCAATCACATGGTGACAACATCAGATGGGAGAACAACTGAATTAGTTTCTTATATATAACAGTCACGTACCGTATCTGAAAGAGACTTTGAAATATAAGCTCTTATCAGATCCTGTTATTGTTTGTTAGATTGCAACTTTTACATTTGTTGTTGTTTTGTTTTTATTTCACTTAGCACTACACCTGTGAGAGGGTGTATTCTCATTTGTAATGCATACTGTAGAAGCATTATAATTTTTTATTAGCGCAGCTTATTTTTCTCGAATACTATAGACACCCCCCAGGTACGATATTTAAAGGAATATTTAACTTTTATTGTTTCACTTTAAGCATTATTAAAATCACTGCTCCCGAAAAAACATTGATACATGTCCCCTGGGGCAGGACCCGGATCCCCAAACACTTTTTATGACAATAATTTGCATATTAGCCTTTAAAATTAGCACTTTTGATTTTTTATGTTCAGGTCCCGTAGACTTTAACGGTGTTTGAATGTTCGCACGAACTTTCGGTCCGTTCGCATGTTCTGCCGCGAACCAAACCGGGGGGTGTTCGGCTCATCCCTACTTGGTTTTAACAAGTGGGTATTTAAGTTACTATTTCTATCATCTCAAACCAGTCTGCCCATTCTCCTCTGACCTCTGACATCAGCAAGACATTTTCGTCCACACAACTGCCTCTCACTGGATATTTTCTCAAAGTCACTTAAATCTCATATACTTACATACTGTACAGATGTATTACTTGTTTCTATTATAAACAAAATGTTTTTTTGTTTTTTTTTTATACGGGGAGGGTTCGCATATACCTTTATTGCCTCATGTCTTCATTCTTAATTGGCCCTAATGTATGTCTGCATATGAGATAGGGATCTTAGCGTGTAAGTTCCTTGAGGGCAGGGACTGACTATATTATGTAAATGTTATCTTTATAAGTATATATCGCTGAAAGGAAATTAGTCTGCTGTCATGTTTATGCTCTACCATCTCTATTACTACTTTCTGGAATACATTTGATGGCTTTAAAAAAATGTAATTGCGTGCTCTTCTGAAAACACATTATATTAGATGTTGTTGGTAACAATATCCATGTCTTGGTTTTCATTTCAGACTTATGGAAAAGGAGCAAGAAGGAAAAATAGATTCAAAGGATCGGATGGCAGTACGTCTTCTGACACTACCTCAAACAGCTTTGTACGGCAGGTAATGAGACTTATCTTTACTTTTCTAGGCTGCAGATGTTGAAATATTGTGTGTCAATAGTGTGCTGGCATGCAAAAAGCTTGTCACCCACATATCTTATTTAAAGCCTAAGGCCCCATGCACACGAGACGCTGTTATTTGCTGTTGAACGCGCGTTCAGAGGCAGTTGGACGCTTTTTTCAACTGCCCCTGAACCCATTCAATGTTATCCTATGTGTCCATGCACACACTCTCGTTTTTTGGCGTTTACAAGCAGTTGCGTTTAACCTCGTTTTTCCAGAAGCAAAAAAATGGGTTCAGACGCAAAAGTTTTCCACGTTTCAGACGCTAAACGCGGTACCGGCGTTTTGCCGCGTTTGCGTTTATAAGCGTTTTTAAAGGTGACCTATTTTTTAACATTAGAAATCTCAAAAATGATGGCAAATGATGAAAAACTATTAAAAAATATAAAAGAAAACTGTAATTGCTTGCATTGCATTGTGGACAATCCACAACTTGTGGCAGGTAACGTGGCAAGTGGACAATCCACAGCTTGTGGCAGGTGACGTGGCCAGTGGACAATCCACAACTTGTGGCAGGTGACGTGGCCAGGTGACGTGGCCAGGTAATGTGGCCAGTGGACAATCCACAACTTGTGGCAGGTGATG
This sequence comes from Rana muscosa, assembly GCA_029206835.1. Lineage (NCBI taxonomy): Eukaryota > Metazoa > Chordata > Amphibia > Anura > Ranidae > Rana > Rana muscosa. The sequence continues at coordinate 263,631,660 of CM055122.1, read as the reverse complement.
TGGCCAGTGGACAATCCACAACTTGTGACAGGTGACATGGCCAGGTGACGTGGCAGGTAACGTGGCCAGGTGACGTGGCAGGTAACGTGGCCAGGTGACGTGGCACGTGATGTGGCCAGGTGACGTGGCCAGTGGACAATCCACAACTTGTGGCAGGTGACATGGCCAGGTGACGTGGCAGGTAACGTGGCCAGGTGACGTGGCACGTGATGTCGCCAGGTGACTTGGCCAGTGGACAATCCACAACTCGTGTCAGGTGACGTGGCTAGGTGACGTGGCAGGTAACGTGGCCAGGTGACATGGCAGGTGACGTGGCAGGTGACGTGGCAAGTGGTGGACAATCCACAACTTGTGGCAGGTGACTTGGCCAGGTGACGTGGCAAGTGGACAATCCACAACTTGTGGCAGGTGACGTGGCAGGTGACGTGGCAAGTGGACAATCCACAACTTGTGGCCAGGTGACGTGGCAGGTAACGTGGCCAGGTGACGTGGCAGGTAACATGGCCAGGTGACGTGGCAAGTGGACAATCCACAACTTGTGGCAGGTGACGTGGCAGGTGACGTGGCAAGTGGACAATCCACAACTTGTGGCCAGGTGACGTGGCAGGTAACGTGGCCAGGTGACGTGGCAGGTAACATGGCCAGGTGACGTGGCAAGTGGACAATCCACAACTTGTGGCAGGTGACGTGGCCAGGTGCTGTGGCAGGTAACATGGCCAGGTGACGTGGCAGGTAACATGGCCAGGTGACGTGGCCAGGTGACGTGGCAAGTGGACAATCCACAACTTGTGGCAGGTGACGTGGCCAGGTGACGTGGCCAGGTGATGTGGCAGGTGGACAATCCACAACTTGTGGCAGGTGACGTGGCCAGGTGACGTGGCAGGTGACGTGGCCAGGTGACGTGGCACATGATGTGGCCAGGTGACGTGGCAAGTGGACAATCCACAACTTGTGGCAGGTGACGTGGCCAGGTGACGTGGCAGGTGACGTGGCAGGTAACGTGGCCAGGTGACGTGGCAGGTAACATGGCCAGGTGACGTGGCCAGGTGACGTGGCAAGTGGACAATCCACAACTTGTGGCAGGTGACGTGGCAAGTGATACGCTAAATACAAGTACACTGCTGCTCTCTCAGCTGCTGCTACTCACTCTGGTCTCACAAACTGGCTGAAATGGTTAAAATTTACTGTTTTTTGAGCTTAGGGAGGGTCTTATGATGAAACGCTTATAAACGCGGCAAAACGCGCGTTTTTAAACGCCGGTTTCAGCGTTTAAAAACGTGTGTTCAGCAGAGTTTGCACCTGTGTCTCGTGTGCATGGGGCCTAAGTGTAGCTAAAAAAACAAAAACAAAAATCAGCACAAGGGATGTTACTTACCCTCAGTAGGTTGTGTCCCTTGTGCTGCTGTATACTCCTTTAGTTAAAATCCTCCTCCATCCTGCCACCCCTAGAAACAGGTTCTATGAATGAAGGTGGATGATTGATAGCTCTGCCCTCTCCATTCACAGATCCTGTTTAATTCATAGAAGCTGTAATATATTTTTTATGAATGGGGCAGCTGGTTGAAAGGCCGGGCATAGTCGGACTCTCTTGATGGGAGCCTGTGATCCTTAGTTGGAAGGTCTGGTTCATTATATTAACCTGGTGAACTTTTTCTTTTGTGTTCAGAAAAGTTGCATGGTCTGCATCCTTTCAGATTAACCCTCAGGGAGTAACTGCCCCTTTCTTGAAAGGCATCTTAATGTATATTGTATGTCAAACCATGTAGCCCAACTACAAGGCAGTTACTTCCAATTGATATTTAGGCCCCTTTCACACGGGCGCCTCCGTTATGCGGATTACACTTGCTCAGTGGGGGATCGCTCCGCTGATCCCTGCTGAGCAGGCAGATGACAGGTCCTGTTTGCTCGGCTGTGCAGAGCGGACACGGACACAGTCCCGCTCTCCTCTATGGGGAAATCGGGTGGAAACAAACCGGCAGTCTGTTTTCATCCGATCCGCCAGACGGATGGAAGATAGGACCACCATCCGCCTGGATTTTGTGGGCAGGATCAGATCGGATAGCTGTCAGCTGACATCCGCCGATCTATAGGGGAGACTAGCGGGTTAGATCAGGTCCACCTGAAAAACTGTCAGGCGGACCTGATCGGACAGCCCGTGTGAAAGGGCCCTTAAACAGGTTCTGTAAATGAAGGCGGATGATTGATAACTCTGCCCTCTCCATTCATAGAAGCTGTAATACAGTTCTATGAATGGGGCAGCTGGGTGGAAAGGCTGAGCATAGTCAGAAACTCTTGATGATAGCCCCTTACCCCCTGGCGCACCAGAAGATTATGGCAGTTGGGGGAATCGGAGGAGGAAGATTTCATCTAAAGCAGGAAAAGGGACACACCCTACTGAAGATAAGTAATGTCCCTTGTGCTGATTTTCTATTTAATTATTTATATATTTTAGCCAAACTTAGGCTTTAAGGAGTAACTCCACTTTTGTTGAGAAAAAAACAATTCCCATTTGGGTGATCAATGTGCATTGTATAGATTTTGACACACTTTTGCTAATTCCTAACTGTTTCTGCTCTAAATTAATAGCTGTTTGTTTGACTATGTCCTTTGGAATGTGATCCTTAGTTGGAGGGTTTGGTTCATTATATTAACCTGGTGCACTCTCACTTTTGTGTTCAGAGAAGTTGTTCAGAAAAGTTGCATGGTCTGCATCCTTTCTGAAGTAATTAACCCTAATGCCGCGTACACACGGTCGGATTTTCCGCCAGCAAAAGTCCGATGTGAGCTTTTCGGCGGAAATTCCGACTGTGTGTATGCTCCATCGGACTGATGGAAAAAAATCTGATCGGAAATTCCGATCGTCTGTAGCAATTCCGACATTGAACTTAATTTTCTCAGCTCGTCGTAGTGTTGTACGTCACCGCGTTCTTGACAGTCGAAACTTCAGAGAACTTTTGTGTGACCGTGTGTATGCAACCCAAGCTTGAGCGGAATTCTGTCGGAAAAACCATCCAAGGTTTTTCCAACGGAAAATCAGTTTGTGTGTACGCGGCATTAGGGAGTAACTTCCCCTTTATTTAAAGGCACCTTAAAGTGTATGTCAAACCATGTACAGTATGTCTTAGGCAGCCCAACTACAAGGCATTTACATCCAGTTGATATTTAGACATAAAATCAATTGCTTGAA